>CM035095.1:29058619-30258619 GCA_020205505.1 Panax japonicus
TTTTAAGCATTAATAAAATTCTAATTATTATGTTTTTATCATGTTTACTTGTTTTCTTATGATTCGATATATATGGGATATTTTATTAATCTGATTATATATTTCTTATTTTCTTTGAATAACATAGATACTCTCTTGATTCGATTTGCAATGAATGGTGGAGATATATGTCTCGCAGACAGCGCCACTACGCACACTATATTACAGAATAAGAAATATTTTTCTTCTTTCATAATGCAAAAGGCAAATGTCAGTACGATATCGGGTAGTGCAAAATTAATAGAAGGCTCCGGAAGAGCTAACATTTTCTTGCCTGGAGGAACAAAATTTGAAATTGATGAAGCATTATACTCTCCCAGGTCTCAAAGAAATTTATTGAGTTTTAAGGATATCCGCCGAAATGGGTATCATATTGAGACAACATGTGAAGGAAAGATTGAGTATCTTCACATTACGAGTATAATCTCGGGTAATAAAAGTGTATTAGAAAAATTACCAGCTTTTTCCTCTGGTTTGTACTACACGAGAATTAGAACAATTGAAACAAATATGGTTGTTAATAAAAAGCTAACGAATCACAATAACTTTGTTGTTTGGCATGAACGGTTAGGCCATCCTGGATCGATAATGATGCGAAGAATAATTGAGAATTCATGTGGACATCCATTGGAGAACCAGCAGATTCTTCAATCGAATGATTTCCCATGTGCTGCTTGTTTTCAAGGCAAGTTAATTGTTCGGCCATCACCGGCTAAGATAGGGACTGAATCCCTTACATTTCTGGAACGAATACAAGGTGATATATGTGGACCAATTCATCCACCATGTGGACCTTTTAGATATTTTATAGTTTTAATTGATGCATCAACAAGGTGGTCACATGTATCTCTATTATCAACTCGCAACCTGGCGTTTGCGAGGTTACTTGCTCAATTAATCAGATTATGAGCACATTTTCCATATTATCCCATCAAGAAAATTCGTATTGACAATGCTGGTGAATTTACTTCCCAAACTTTCAATGATTATTGTATGTCTATTGGGATAAGTGTTGAACATCCTGTAGCACATGTTCACACACAAAATGGCCTTGCAGAATCATTGATTAAGCGTCTTTAATTGATTGCAAGACCATTACTGATGAGATCAAAACTTCCAATTTCTGCTTGGGGTCATGCTATTTTACATGCGGCAACACTAATTCGCATCAGACCAACAAGTTATCATAAGTACTCCCCTTTACAATTGGTTTTTGGCCAGGAACCAAATATTTCTCATCTAAGAATTTTTGGTTGTGCTGTATATGTTCCAATTCCTCCACCACAACGTACTAAGATGGGACCTCAAAGGAGGTTAGGAATATATGTTGGATATGAATCCCCATCTATAATTAAATATTTAGAACCATCAACAGGGGATTTATTTACAGCTAGATTCGCTGATTGTCATTTTGATGAATCAGTCTTCCCAACATTAGGGGGAGAAAATAGGCAGCTGGAAAAAGAGATAAGCTGGAATGAATTATCATTGTCTCATTTTGATCCTCGTACAAAACAATGTGAACTAGAAGTTCAGAAGATAATTCATTTACAAAGTTTAGCAAATCAATTGCCAGATGCATTTTCTGACCCAAAGAGTGTAACAAAGTCACATATACCAGCTGTTAATGCTCCAATTAAAATTGATGTCCCAGCAGGACAACCTCTTGTTGCAAATGAATCTAAAACACGCTTGAAGCGTGGTAGACCAGTCGGTTCCAAAGATAAGAATCCTCGTATGAGAAAAGGAACAAAGATTCAAGATGGTCATAACGAGGAAATGGGAACTCCAGAAGAGTCTACAGAAAAACCTCTAGACATGACTAATATTACAGTTCCAAAAGACAATCAGGTACCTGAAATCATTGAAAATGAAGAGATCTCGATAAATTATATCATGTCTAGAAAAATATGGAACCGAAATGAAATTGACGTCGATAATGTTTTTTCATACAATATAGCGCTAGATGTTATAAAAGATGACGAGGATCTTGAACCAAGGTCTATTGAGGAATGCATGCATAGAATTGATTGGTCAAAATGGAAAGACGCAATTGAGGCAGAATTGAAATCTCTTGAAAAGAGAAATGTTTTTGGACCAGTAGTCCGTACACCTGATGGTGTAAAACCAGTGGGGGTACAAATGGGTTTTTGTTCGAAAACGAAATGAAAATGGTGAAATTGTGCGACATAAAGCACGACTAGTTGCGCAAGGATTTTCACAAATACCCGGTATTGATTATGAAGAGACATACTCTCCTGTGATGGATGTGACTACTTTTCGATTCCTAATCAGTCTGGCAATAAAAGAAGGACTTCATTTGCGTCTAATGGATGTCGTTACAACATACTTATATGGCCCACTTGATAATGAAATTTATATGAAACTCCCAGAAGGATTTAAATTGCCAGAAGCATGTAAATCCAGTTCTCGAGAACAGTACTCGATCAAATTAAATAGATCTCTATATGGATTAAAACAATCCGGTCGCATGTGGTATAACCGTCTTAGTGAATATTTGTTAAAGGAGGGATATAAGAATGATCCTGTTAGTCCATGCATTTTTATAAAGAGATCTAGATTTGAGTTTGTTATTATTGCAGTATATGTTGATGATCTAAATATCATTGGAACTCCTGAAGAGATTTCAAAGGTAGTAGAGTACTTGAAAAGAAAATTTGAAATGAAAGATCTTGGAAAAACAAAATTTTGTCTTGGGTTACATATAGAGCATTTAAAGGACGGCATTCTTGTGCATCAAACATCTTATATAGAGAAGGTGCTAAAACGATTTTATATGGACAAAGCACATCCGTTGAGCTCCCCAATGGTTGTGAGGTCACTTGATGTAAATAAAGACCTTTTCCGACCTCGAGAAAATGATGAGGAGATTCTTGGTCCTGAAGTACCATACTTGAGTGCAATTGGAGCACTAATGTATCTTGCTAGTCATACACGACCTGATATATCATTCTCTGTCAACTTATTAACAAGATATAGCTCTTGTCCAACCCGAAGGCATTGGAATGGAATTAAACATATACTTCGTTACCTGCAAGGTACAAAGGATATGGGTTTGTATTTTCCTAACCAACCCAAAACAGATTTGATTGGTTTTGCAGATGCAGGGTACCTATCCGATCCTCATAATACTCGATCGCAAACTGGATATGTATTCACTTGTGGTGGAACCGTCATTTCTTGGCGTTCGATGAAGCAAACTATAGTAGCTACATCTTCTAACCATGCTGAAATTTTGGCAATACATGAGGCTAGTCGTGAATGTGTATGGTTAAAGTCTGTTATTCAACACATACGAGGAGCTTGCGGTTTATCTTCAGGAGAAGAATCACCGACGGTCTTATATGAGGATAATACAGCATGCATTGTTCAACTCAAGGAAGGATATATCAAAGGTGATAGAACAAAGCATATTTCACCAAAGTTCTTTTTCACTCATGACCTTCAGAAGAATGGTGATATAAATGTTCAGCAAATCCGTTCAAGTGAAAATTTGGCAGATTTATTAACAAAGGCGCTTCCTACTTCTACATTTGAGAAGCTAGTCCACAACGTTGGATTACGTCGACTCAGAGATCTCAAATGATATAATCATGAGGGGGAGTAATTAATTTTTTTTTCATAAAGCAATATCTCATAAGTTTTTGAAGAATTATGTACTCTTTTTCCTTCACTAGGTTTTTTTTCCCACAGGGTTTTTCCTAGTAAGGTTTTAACGAGGCATATTCTTCAGTAATGGACATCCAAGGGGGAGTGTTATAAATAGTTATAATATGGATGTCCATTCATTTTCTATAACCTACATAACCTACATGAGCTATTCATTCCCTAATTAAGTGTATATTTATTTCATCTTCTTGGTTCATGTATTTGTGTAGCCTATAAATAGAGGCTCACTATCCATGTATTGTGTACTTGAAGAATAATAGAAAAACTCCCTTCTTATATAATCTTCTTATGCTCTCTCTAAAATTATAATAGTGATAGAATTTTGTAAAAGTTTTTAAAAACAATCACAAAAGATAGTAATTTGTGATGGACTTTTTAAGCAATCATAAAATAATAGTATATATGATGGCTCTTAATGGTGACTATTCTTGCCATCAATGTATTATAATTGTGATGGCCATGTCAATCACACCAATTTTTTCATGCAAGATAAATTTTCTTTTTGTGATACACTAAGTCATCACTTATAGATATATTCTCTTCGTGATTGCATTTAAGCTATCACTAATATTTTAATGTAAGAAATAATTAAAACAATATTTTACGACGGTCGTGACAATCATTAAAAAAGATGAATTTTTGTGACGACTTTTATTCGCAATTACAAAAAAAATGTATTTGTGATGAAATTTTTAAGTCATCACAAAACAATAAAATATATGATGGCTCTTAGTGATGACTAATTTTACCATCATTATAATGTATTCGTGACTGCCATTGCAATCACCAAATCTTATGTGGAAGTAATTTTGTTTAGTAAGTCAACTCACATATATTTTCTTTTATATTTTGTTTTAAAATTATAATCATGATCTGGATTTTGGTGTAGTGGTAATACTCGTTATTTATTTTGCAAATAGGAGAGGGTTCGAATCCTACAAGTATCATTTGATACAATTAATATAGATACAATTAATACACTGAAATAAATTATATGTAAATAGAGATTCACATTCTTACATTTGATCCCTAAAGTCTTATTTTTTTTGTGATGACTTTGACAATCACAATAGATTATGTGTTAATGTGATTGTATTAATCATCACAAAAGCACTAAGCATTTGCGTGATTGCCAAAATCATCACGTAAAATCTTTCATGATGGGCGTATACAAGACGGCCATTGTGATGTTTAAAGCCATCGCGTAAACCTTTCGTGATAGTTTTTCTACTTTTTGTGATGAATTTTGACCATCACAAATGACCATTTTTTTAATAGTGATCTATTAATTATTTATATTATGCGAACCTAATGGAAGTGGTTAGTATGAAGTTTATTTTTAGGTAAGTTAGTCAATTGGTCAATAAAATACGGACACACAAGCGAGGCTCTATGTGTGTCAGTATTATATTGATCAATTGACCAACTTACCAAAAATTAAACTTCATGCTAACCGGATCCGAACCTAATAACTTGCCGCTAGAAATTATAAAAATAAACTATTGACGGAGCTAAACGTGAGAGAATAAAGTTATTTGAAGTATTTCGACTGTAAATTTCAGTTGCATGCTTGAGTCCTTGAAGGATATCTTCTGATTACTTTAGCTTTCATATTTGGAAATCATTCACTACAATACCAAAATAATAATTATGCTATCAGTATCATAATAACAAGTATCACTTAAAATGTAAAATTAATATCATAATTTTTTATACATATTTAATTTATTCTGACATCAGAATTATTATTGACATTATCAATAGTCATAAATTATTTTTTTTCCAAATATATAGTTAGCTTCAATATGTTTTATTCTATTTTATTTTTATATAACAACTTCAATATGGTTCAATTAATTCTAAGCAGTCGTAAAAAACAGTCCAAGTATAAAGTATAAACTATTCAATTTTTCACATGTAAAGTCAAAGTTTATCTAGAACATTATTTAAACATGATTCTAAGGTTTTATTAAAGTCCCTCCTCACGATGCCTTGAAGGTCTTAAAAAAGAGTTTTGCCGGTGAAATGGTTAAATTTGGTTAGACATCAACGTTAAAGACTAAAAAATAATGTGCACCCCAAACTTTACATTCTTATTGATTTTTATACTCCAAATTGAAAAAAGTATCTAAGTACACCCCAAACTTAATTAAACGTAACAAAAAATACACTTTTTTTACTTAACCGGTCAAAAGTGGCCGACTAAGACTATAATGTGGATCTGAAGGGGTATTTCAGTCTTTTCCTTTTTATCTAATATTTCTTTCCCTTCTCTCTCCTCCATAACCAATTTTCTCTCTATTCTCTATTTCTCTCCTCTCCTTCCCTCTCACAAATGGAAAACCCTGTTGAGCACACCATAGTCTCTATCCACCGTCGCCAGAGCTCCTTTCAGCCACTCCCATTCCGTCGAATCATAGTGTGGGAGCCAAGGGTGAGTATGCTGCAGGTATGTGATCAAAACAAGGAAGGCATTCGTAACGAGTAGTGGTGCAGTGTAAAAGAAAATAATCCAAGCTACCCCTTTCACCAAAACAATGTGGTAAAGCACAAATGACATAGCAATTACACCAGCGTCAGACATGTAAATCTGAAGCCTTTCCCGGTCATTGTATATGGGACTGTAGGGATATAAGTGGGATGCGAAATGATCATAAGGTCTGCCAGCGACATTGAAAGTCAAGTATAAGGGCCATCCAAGGAGTGTGATGGCAAGGATAATGACTCGACCCGGTGGATTGTTTATGTATGTGTAATACCATGGGATAGTAGATTTAGGCTTTGGAACAAACACTTCATCGCGCTCGATAGATCCAGTGTTGGAGTGGTGGCGTCGATGACTATATTTCCATGAGAAATACGGGACTAAGATGGCTGAGTGGAGGATAAAACCAACCGTATCATCTAGCCATTGATAGTCACTAAATGCACGGTGACCACACTCGTGGGCAAGGACCCAAATTCCGTTAATAACACATCCTTGAAGAGTCCAGTAGATGGGCCAGGCAACATACGAGAAGGGACGGGGAATGAGGTGGAAGTAAGAGGCGGCAAGATAGTAGAAGAGGAAGATAAGGGTAAGGTCATAGACAACGTAGGAGAATGAACGGATAAGGGACCTTTCAAAGCAGTGGAGAGGGACGACTTTTTTAATATCACTAAGGGAGAATGGAGGTTTTAAATGCGGGGCTCTATCAGGTTTACTCGGTTTTACACCATTGGAGGTCGGGACAGACATGCACCCCCCAACTCCCATTATGCTCGGAGTACCATAGACAACAGAGAGAAAGTTGGTTATGGTGGAGAGAGAAGGGAAAGAAATGTTAATTTTGAAGAAGATAAAAAGGAAAAGACTGAAATACCCCTTCAGATCCACATTACAGCCTTAGCCGGTCATTTTTGACCGGTTAAATAAAAAAAGTGTATTTTTTGTTACGTTTAATTAAGTTTGGGGTGAACTTAGATACTTTTTTCGATTTGAGGTGCAAAAATTAATAAGGATGTAAAGTTTGGGGTGCATATTGTCTTTTAGTCAAAGTTAAATGAAACTAGGGCTGATATATTAGAATAGTAATGTTACAGATATAAACTATTTTATAAAAAATTTATAAATTGTTAATGTGACATACTTCACCTCAATATATTAATCAACAAGTTGCTTCAATGTAGTTTTTGGCCCTACATAAAAAACTGAGGTGAAATATGTCACATCAGCAGTTTATAAAATATTTGAAGAATAGTTTGTATCTGTAACATTATTCATGTTAGAATATTTTATTTACTTATGTGGTTTCTATTATTTATGAAATTTTTGGACTTACATATTGTATTAATTTAATCACCTTATTTATGGGTTTGGTAATTATATATGTAGCTCATAAACATTATTACTAATATTAATTTGGCATAATGGGCCCTAGGGTTTCATAATCTTGATGGATGATTTTAACCGTCAGCTATTATATAAAAAAAGCAGTTAGGGTTTGGCCCCAATTGTCGTCTCAAGAACTTTATACACATATACATTTATCATAAGATTGAGAGAGACAATTGAAGACTTTTACCCTTAAGCGCAGCGAAAACGTGATACATACAAGATAATTTCTCTCAATTCATTTAATTAGTACCTAATTGATTTATTGATTTTATTCTATGTAATAGTATGTTTTGATATAAAATTATTCAACACATGGTATCAAAACGTGGTTACGATATTGCATAGAATAAATTAAATATGTTATGTTAGAATTTTTTCTTTAATTGTACAGATTTTCTTTATTGATATGATATAGAATTGTTTAGTATGTTCCCATAAAGAGATCTTTCGAACATAATGTAATTACGGTTTAATTTTAATATTGATAATTATATTTCGATATATGAGATATTTATGAAAAGAATAAGTTGTTTGGTGTACGTATCATCATAAATCATAAATCATAAATCATAAATAGAAACGTAAAGGTTACGTAACTATTATGTTTTCTTTTACATTATTAAATATTTATACTTTTTCTGTTCTTTAATATAAATCGTTTTAAAATTGTATACATATATTAAGAAAATAATTGTATAACATTAAATATAATATCAATTGTCTATATTGCATTTGTATTGGAAAAAGAGTATTATTTATTGGGAAAAAATAGTGAGAAAACCAAAGTTATATTTATTACTTCGGGTAATATTGAAAACTAAGTAATTAATGCTTACTTGAAATTTCAAACGACTTATATTAAGGAACAAAAATAACTCTCTAAAACGACTTATATTAAGTAACGGAAAAAGTATTATATATGGCAGTATAGTTACTTGGTTTATGGACCAAACATTTATTATTGGCATGTTGCATGATACATGAGTCATCTTTTGATGCATGATGTTTAATATTTTTTATGATTACTTTTTAATTTATGATGACAAGCTAAATATCCACTGTAATTGTAATATATTTTTTTTGATGGTATTTATATTAATTCACTTCTAGTTGAAACCAATTGTAATATACATGTATTGAATTTTATTTTATTTTTTAGTCATTTTGACTGATATTATTATGCCCTAATGTATTCAAGTTAGAATTAATTTTATTATTTTATATGTAATCAATTCATGTTCATAACTATATATCTTAGTTTAAGATTCTAGAGCATGATGTGATATATTATTAGGGTTTTTAAGTTGTTACATGTAAATTATAAATAGTGTTAATTTTCAAACTTGATTAATATGTTGTTTAAAGAAAATTTAGTTTGATCATAATACTATTTTATTGTTAAAATTAATAATTAGCCCAACGGAGGGTTATTAATTGAAACAATTAAAGCTTAAGAAAAGTCACATAATGTTACATTTAATAAAAGAATATTTTAATTTTAACCAATGGAAAAA
The DNA here is from genome assembly GCA_020205505.1 of Panax japonicus. Taxonomy (NCBI): domain Eukaryota; kingdom Viridiplantae; phylum Streptophyta; class Magnoliopsida; order Apiales; family Araliaceae; genus Panax; species Panax japonicus. Next base: position 29,067,740 of record CM035095.1, read on the forward strand.
TTAGAATTAAAATTTATTAAATGAAATTTTATTGTATAAGTAACATGTTAATTTCGTTTCAGCCCAACAATGATGCATGGATAAATGTGTTGTGCATTATTTTATAAGGACGTTATTAGTATATATGGGTACAAGTGCAAATTAGAGTTCACATGACCTAATTGAATTAAATGCATAATTAGGGTTTCACGACCTCATTAAATGTATAAATTATGTTTCGCATGACCTAATTAAATGAAGACGAAAAAGCCGAAAATAAATGTACTAGACCTGAGAGAAGCCTCCACGGGTCCCGAGGCAGAAGGCTCGTGGAGGCAGCTCGTTTTGAGAATTGATTGAGGGTTTGGATTGGTAGCTAGAAGGACATGACGATATGGACATTATTCTAATGACTAATGGGTATTTCTGAAATTTCTCTAAAGACATGTGTCTGGCATGTGACTACTTCAATTCCAGGAAACTCTATAAATACCCCCTTCATTCTATGAAGGAGGGGACCTCTTTTAAGACTTTTGGAGCTGAGATCTCTTGCTGGACTTGAAAGTTTGAATCTCTTGTTGGAGGGTAGTAAAAATTTATTTTGGGCCCTATGATTTAATCCTATACTTATGAGTAGGAGCCCTAATAAAGAAATTGGCATGGCTCAAATTGTGACACAATAAATAAGCCATTTTCTAGAAAGCTCCATGTGGGAAAATAAAAATAATATAATACTCCATCCCCTTTAAAATCAGGCCAAGTTAACCTAGCTAGCAATGATGGATTATTTTTTTAGGCCATGAGGCCTTAAGATAGTCATGATGTCCTAAATTTTAGCCATGAGGTCTTAGGTTAGCATAAGGTGTCAAATTCTTAGTTGGTAAGCCATGTGATGGAGGTGATGGCTAAGAAGAAGCCATGAAGCTAGCCATGATGGAGCAAATTTTTTATTTTCTTAGACCATGTGATAAAGAGAAGGTATAATAGCCTAATATAACTTAGGTGAGGTGTTTACCTAATCTTAAGCAACCATTGGACAAAGCAATCTTATGGCAGTTAAATACGTGTATTATACATGTATATGGATATTGTATGTATGAGAACTCTCCTATAAATAGGATTTCCCAAATTCATTAAGCAAATTGCTTGAAAATTTGCTAAGTCATGTGGTTAGAGAGAAAATAGTGAGAAAGTGAGATAAGGAATCCAAAGGAGGTTTTTGCAAGTTGGTGACTCAAGAGGAGATTTGGAAAGGAATGAGAGTGGAGGTTCTCTACAAGTTCATCTCCAATTGGAAGAGAGCTCACAAAAGGTATGATATTATCTCACAAGAAAATATTTAAGTTTATAAGCATAGTTAGTCTTGTAGATAATTTTACATGCTTGGTTGTGGGAGTTTTGTTTGTTATGGGATCATGAAGGATCCAAAGTTATAAGGATGGGTATTAGAACGAGGATATGTGATTTGCATGCTTTATATGTGTTTTAGGTTTAAAGGAACCATGCCATAAGAATGCAGGTAAGTATGAAATCTAAGTTATAATACTTGAAAACATGAGATTTGATGTTAAGTAACATAAAATATGTAAGCTATGTGCTTGATCTAATAATCAGATGTTGAACATCTATGAAACATGAGAACACTCCAAGTGGACTCATCAAAATCAGAGTTAAAATAAACCCGTGGTGAATCATTGAGTAAATCAAGGTAAAATAAAATCCTAACTTGGTAAATCAATAAGTTTGATTAAATAGATATTTTGGAAAGTTGATTAAGAAATTAAATGTTAAATATATATAAGTTTATGAGATAATGAAATTGGTTTGAACTCATTTGGGTGTGAATGAAGAAGTTATGCAAGATTGAACCAAAAGAGATAGAAATCAAAAATAAAGAAAAATTGGACTTGAGGCTCTTCCCTCTAGCGCTAGGGCTTTGGTCCATGGCATAAAACCATTGTCGGGGCGCTGGACTAGTTTATTGGTTGACCGGATCTGGGTCAAAGCGGGTCAGCATAACCGGGTAAGAAAAAAAAAGAATTTTTTAAAATGAAATGATAATTAAATGTTATTAATAAATAAACAATATAATATTAAGAGATTATTTTAATTATACATTAAAAGTTACTTTAACTATGATTAAACAATTGAAATAATAACAAAGATTATTTTAATTGGGGGATAATAAATGCTCTAATTGAGAAATTGTATTAAATGTTAATTCAATTATGAATTAATGTTGTGAATTGATAAATTGTAAACAAATAAAGACTATATATTGTAAGATAATGGTTAAGATTATCTTAATTGAAAGATAATTGTGAATCAATTATGGATTGATGAAGAATGAACAATTAAATTATATTAAAGGTTATTTGATTGTGAATTAATGGTATGGAGAGATAACTCTCATTTTAGATTAAATAAATAAAATAACTAGATTATTTTTATGAATCGACAAAGGTGAGAAGTAATTAAAAAAATTACTTAAAAGATTAATTAAATAAAGTAAGAATACTTTATGAGAAATGAATAAATAAGATGAAGTGTGAATTATAAATTAAACAAATAAGATAATGAAAGATTGTTCGTAGTAATGGCTAATGAATAAAGGCATAATGACACTAAAAACGTCATGTCTTCGCATAAAAGACCGCGTTCATCCACTTCTACTGCTCGGGCTCAATTTGATAGCACAAAATTTGTCAATGAGGGTGCCGATGCGAGGTTCAAATCGACCATTTACAAGAAGACTTTGTTGTTAGAATGGGGATTGAATCCGGATGCAAATCTTAACAGAGATATGGCATTAATGATTGTGGAGCGCAACTGGTTTCAACTAGTGGAGCAGCCACTACCCGCGGTGATCAACATCGTAAAAGAGTTTTATGCCAACGCAATGGAGCATGTTGATCACACAGTCATGGTACGGGGTAAACTGGTGTCGTTCCATGCCAATGCCATCAACGAATACTTTGTACTGGAAACACCGACAGATACACGCTATAAAGATGGCTTGCCTGATCTGGATGAACTGATTGCAAGATTATGCAAACCAGGAATGCAATGGGTTACCTGAGCTGATACTAATGAAAAAATAAGCTTTCCCCACTTAGCCTTAAGCCGTTATGGCAAAGCATGGTACACCTTCATTTGTGCCCGGTTGATGCCCACACGCCATCAGAATGATGTGACTAAGGAACGGGCGAGGCTGCTATATGGTATTGTCCACCACCACTTTCGGGCAAATAATTCAATTGTATTCTACAAAGTGGATGTGGGTGAATGCATTCAAGAATCGATCGACAGGCTGCTACGGGGAAGTACAACGGGGGGACTTCTTCATGGATTTCTCATCACCGATTTATGCCGAAAAGCTTGAGTGCATTGGCATTCCTCTGAACTGATTCAACAACTTATGGCTATAATCGATCATGCTACCATTAAAAAGTACAAGGCATGGGAGGGGGAGAGATCACATCCAAGAGGAGAAGGTTATATCATATTCGACCGCCCTCAACCCCAGTTACAACTGATCCAATGGAAGAACAACATTCTCAAGGTTCACAGAATCAATTTTTATGGTTGGCTCAACGTCAGGATTTGATGCTTTAGTATAATGTCAATGCTTTCAACACAATTGCTGAAGCATTTTCTCGCTGCAATCCAAGTGTCGATCCAGTGTCCATGCATGTTCCTCCTGTTCTCCCAGCTTACCCTCCTTCGGATGACGAAGAGAAATAACTCTTCTTTTAGGGAAGTCCACGCGCTTTTATTTTCTTTATATTGTCGTAATGGGGACATTACTTGTATTAAGTTTGGGGGGGGGGGGGGGGGTTTGCTTTTGCTTGATTAATTAATTCTGTTGGTGATTACATATTCATGTTAATTAGTTTTTGTTATGTTAGTTTTTGATAAATTAATATAATTGTTTTTTTGATGATGGCGTTTAGATTGATTCATTCATGCATAAAAAAAATTATTTTGCATTTAGTTCATCTTGCATGAATCCAACTATTAGATAGTAAAAGTCTATTTTTGTCGATGATGAGATTGGAATTGTGTAGACAAATATAGTGTTGATTATTTAGGCTGCGATGTGATCTCTTGTTGTGAATTGAATCTTTTTCTGTTTGAAATTTGTATAATCAGGTTAGCACTTTAGAACAACCTTGTTGACTGATTAAGTTTAAGTTGACACAGAATATAATTTTTAAGGATAATACTAGTTTAAATGAAAGAATGATGAGAATAGACCATGACGGCTAAAGTTAGGCAAGAACCTAAGTTTGGGGGAAAAATTTGGGGTATATAAGCTATATATATATATATATATATATATATATATATATATATATATATATATATATATAAAAAGAAAAGAAAAGAAAAGGAAAAAAATATGAATAAACACCGTGGCTAGTCTAGTTTCGTGGTCTTTGTTACTTGAGTAAATAAGCCTGAGGGAGTGTCTTTACACCTAGCGCCCTAAGGCCTTAATTGGTTTGAGAGTTATTGGTCGAAAGCTTGCAAAGGTAGCATTGAAAAGCCTAAGGGAATTAGACATTGCACAGTCATGCGAAATATTATAAAAAAAGAAGAAATAAAATAGAAAAAAGAGAAAAAAGTATATATATATATATATATATATATATAAAGAATAAGTATCCCGTTTAGACTCTTGAACTTGGTAAATGTTTGATTTTAGTTGGATCTATCTTGTTCTTAGATTTCATGATTTTACACTGTGTGATGCCTTTAAAGAAACCTATTACGTGTTGTATTTAGCATTATGCCAGTTAGTATGTTTGTTGAACACACACACACACACACACACACACACACACTATATTAGTAATAACAGTTTAAGATTTGATGATTAATTGGGAAGTTATTGATTGGTCTAGATATGATATACTATCGTATTTGCTTGATTTCTCTGAGGCTGTGTGATTATACTATGTTCTGTCTTACTGCTGGATTCTTAGGTATATAGTAGTTATAGTTGCATGACATATCATTTTGCTTGAAGACAATCAATGTTTCAAGTTTGGGGAAATTTGATGAGTAGGTTTTTAACCTACGATTTAATCTTATTTAGCTTTGTATGTTGTTAGTTTTTGAGTATTTTGTAAGACCCCAACTTTTATGAATACAGATTATTTTTTTCTCAAAATATATTTTTGAATATTATAGTATGGATTTGATATAATGTTATAGTTGTGGGTAATATTTATAAATTTTACAAAGTAAGCAAGTTGTTATAAAATATTCTTTTTGTCGGGGAATATCCGTACGATGACACAATCATTTGTGGACCCTACAACGAATTGCTGTCGGAGTTAGTAAACGACAGAAATAAATTTTTATAAAAATAACGGCGAAAGTTTTACCGTTAACTGTTGAAATACCCGGTGATAAAAGTACAATAATACACGTGGTTGCATAGTAGCACGCGGTATTGATTATTGATGCTTACGTGAGAAGTCACTCAGTTATACTCAATTATTATTACAGTAGTTACTGTTCAATATTTTATTTTATTGATTCAATAATTGCTACATTGATATTTTATATTATTGATTCAATAAATGTCATTGCACAATATTTCAAATTATTAAATCAATAATTCATATTATTTTAATAATATTATTAGATAACATTATTAACAATGTCTAGAAAGTTCTGTCGAGGAAAGGGGTTTGGTCACCTAATTGCGCGCCAATAAGGAGAAATTCTTATCAGAAAGCCCCCTCTTTCCTGGGAACGACCTGGTTGTCAATATTGTAGTTCTGTAATATTATTTATGAATAATAAATTATTGATATATATGATAAGTAAATATTTATTTAAATATGGATTTAAACAGAAGAATTTTTAGAATGTGACATTTGTTGAAAGTTGATATTTTATCTTTTCTGATAAAATAATTCATTCAAATATATTATTATAATATTACATTATAGTAGTATGATGTGATTATATAATAGTATGATTTTTAATTTGAATGGTAGCATTATTATAGTAAATTCATGGTATAAAAATAAAATGAGGTGGAAGAGAACAAATTGAATTTGAATTTTGATGATGTAAGCAATGATGTCATCTGAACAATGAGGTAAGCAATGATGTCATCGGAATGATGAGGTAAGCAATGATGTCATATGATCGATGATGTAAGCGATGATGTCATAAATTATGGCGAAAAGACTATTTTACCCTTACTATGCCAAGCCTATAAATAGAAGCTCATTTCTTCATTATTTTTCACCAATTCATTCAAGCTATAGAGAGAGAAAGTATAGAGAGAATAAGATATAAAGAAGAAGAGTATTCTGTTACTACACTATTGCAGTATCCAATTTCCTACTAAGGTAAGGAGTATTATTCCTTTCGTATTTATAAGTGATATTATTCTTGTTCAATATTCATAAGAAATAATATTTTCTTCCATACTCTATAGTATGTAAGTAATATTATTTTATTTCATATTTGTAATTCTACACTTATGTTGATAAGTATTGCTTCTATACTACATGAAATTAATAGAATATCTTTGATATTTGCGCTTCATCCTGTTTCTTTTCATAAAAATATTATTCTGAGCATTCTTGATAATTTTTAATCTTTTTATGTCGGGGTACTATTCATGGGGTACTATTCACTCGAATACTATTCACCCAGGGTACTATTCATGATAAAAATTGATTTCTTTTCGGTCCAAATCATTTTTAATACAATATTATTCTTGAAATTTACTCCACAAAGAAGTATCATGTTGATAATTTGGACATTATTGAATTCTGGATAAATTAAATTTTAAATCTTTAAAATTTATCCTTTGCTTTCATTTAATTAAATTTTTATATCATTGGCATCATCATCATGCTTATATTGTGATGAAAGTCATCTTTGGCCCGTAGTGCATAGATGGACTGTTGATTGGTATGATTGTGAACAGGAAAGTTTGTATTGGTATAATCATGACCTGTAATGTTACAGGTAAATGATGTGGTACGTCCTCTTTGGCCCGTAGTGCATTGATGGACAGTTGTTGGCATGATCATGACCATTGGTGATAACACGAATATATTTGGCTCGTAGTGCTTGGATAATTCGTGGACGTGATATTAATGAATATCCTTGGCCCGTAGGGCATGGATAATTCAGTGATATGGATTATTTATTAAGTTGAGTCTTTGCGATAAAATTGATGATAACTATTAAATCATAGAAGATAGTAGATATCATGCTCTACTTTACTCTTCTAATGGATTGTTTGTTCCGCTGCAGTTAAACTTGTTTTCTATTATATTATATCAGTTTAACACTGTTGAAGGCTAACGATAATTTATTTTGCATTATCTTAGTCATAATATTTCTTACTGAGCTAGTTGAGCTCACCCTTTTGCTTTCATTGTTCTCTTCAGGAAATGAGAACGTTGCCGGGACTAGTCGGGGAATGGAGTGATGGTCCGAGATGGTTGTTTTAGTAGTTCTCACTATTTAGTGTGATAATAAATGTAACGAGGACTCCATTTGAGTTTGGATATTGTCTATAAGATAATATTCGTGTAAAAACTCTCAGCTTATGTTGTATAATTAAGTTTGTATTTGTATTCCGGACTATGTATTTGACGATCCAAGATGGGTGATGTATACCAATTTTGGGGGCGTCATAGTTGGTATCAAAACTTAGGGATATGATCCTTGGCTGAGATGTGGGACTAGAACTAGGAGGGGAGAGACGGGTAATTCTTTCGCTAGTATGACCTACCTAAGTTTATTTGTTACTTAATTGGTCGGTCAGAATATAGGGATAATATGTGGCATGTCAATTTACCCTTGTTTTATGGCAGTGTTTGAAAATGACATCCAAGAATGTTGAGATAAGCAATGGAGCACATGAGACCGTTGAGTCACCAATGATCAATACCTAAGACAATGTGAAATAGGAAGAAAATATATAATCCTCAGGTAAACAACAACACCGATCAAATGATGAACGATGGGATGTTCAAAGGCTTTATGCAATTCATGCAACATCAGGCGAGAGCGGCTCTTGTTCAAAATGCTGGTGGAAACACTAGAAACTCTTGGACGGTCACCGCTAAGCAAATCAAGGAGCTGGGATCACCAGAGTTTTTGGGAGAGCCAAAACCACTTAAGGTGGAGATGTGGATAAGGCAGATCACCAAGATATTTGATGTCTTGGGATGCTCCGAGGAACAAAAGGTTCCCTTTTCCACCTTCATATTGCGAGGATAGGCAGATTACTGGTGGGAATCTGTAAAGCATACTCAGTCTGCTGCACTGAAGATGTCTTGGGAAAAGTTCCAAGAACTGTTCAACGAAAAGTATTTTCCCGAAAGTATTCGTCACATGAAGGAGGTGGAGTTTATCAAGTTAGAGCAAAATAATATGATCGTGTCGCAGTACGAGGCTAAGTTTGTCGAGTTGTCCCGGTTCACATCCCATTTTGTTGATAATGAGGAGAGAATGACGCGAATGTTTCTTTGAGGTTTGAGACCCAAAAAACTTCAATACCTCATTTCTCACAAACTGTGTTTGTATTCATATGTTGTAAATAGGGCTCAGTTATTGGAACGCGATAATGAGTCAACCCAACCAAGAGAGAGCAGTCGGCAAGTAGATAATACCAGTGGTAGCAGTCATCGAAGCAGTGACAACAAACGTGGAAGGAATCAACATGCCAGAAATGGTAACCACTTTGGTGGTAATCATGGCCAAGATAATTGAAATGGAAATTTCAAGAAAAGGAGATTCAATAATGATGGAAAGATGTCAGCACTAGCACCTGTTGTTAAGGAATGAGAATGACTGCTGGTCTTATGTTACAAATGTGGAGGGGAGGGACACATCAGTCCAAAGCATGTTACAATTATGGAAGAGAAGTTCACCTAGCCTAATTTTGTCGTGCACAAAAGTCAAGTCCAGCTGGGATGGAGGCATCAAAGGCAGTTCCAAACAAGACGAAACCTGTAGTTCAAGGGAAAGCGTTCGTCGTAACCTCCAAAAAAGCGAGGAATCCAAACGAGGTGATCACGGGTAAGCTAATCATAAACTCTATCGAAGTCTATACCTTATTTGATACCGGTTCTACCCATTCTTTTATTTCTTCTACTTGCGCTCAACATTTAAATTTGACTCTGGAGAAATTAGACTTTGACTTATCTGTTGAAACTCCATTGGGGGAAACCTTTATTACATCCACTGTTTATAAGTCTTATTTGATTCAAATCGGCAACCGCACGTTACCTGTCGATCTTATCTCTTTGAAAATACTTGAATTCGATGTGATTTTAGGGATTGATTGGATAACCACTCAGCATGCTAAAATTGATTATTTTCGTAAGGTTGTTAGCTTTCATATTCATAACCAACCTATTATGCGAATTCAAGCAACCAAACCATTAAAGTCAATCACTGTCATCTCAAGCCATAAAGCTATTTGTTTATTGAAAAACAGATGTCAAGATTTCTTAGCTCATGTCACAAATTTAAATAAAAATACGTCAGTCTTGAATGATATTTCTATTGTTAATAAATTTCATGATTTATTCCCTGAAGAACTTCCTGGCCTACCCCCAGAACGTGAAATTGAGTTTGGTATCGACCTTGAACCCGGTACAAAACCCATTTCCATAGCCCCATATCGAATGAATCCTATTGAACTTCAAGAGTTAAAAACCCAACTGCAGGAGTTGTTAGACATCAGTTTCATTCATCCTAGTACGTCTCCTTGGGGTGCTCCTGTTCTATTTGTAAAAAAGAAAGATGGGAGTATGCAACTTTGTACTGATTATCGAGAGTTGAATCATGTCACCGTAAAAAATAGGTACCCGTTGCCTCGCATTGATGACCTGTTTCACCAGTTACCAGGTGCCAAATTCTTTTTAAAGATTGATCTTCATTCCGAATATCATCAGTTGAAGATTAAAACTGAGGACATTCCAAAGACTGCTTTCAGAACTCGATACGGGCATTACAAATTCCTAGTCATGTCTTTTGGATTGACTAATGCTCCTGCTGCCTTCATGGATATGATGAACCGAGTATTCAAGGAATATTTAGCTCATTTTGTTGTTGTCTTTATTGATGACATCCTCATATACTCCAAAAATTATGAAGATCATGAGCAACACTTGACACTGATACTTCAAAAGCTTCGTGAAAATAAGTTATATGCCAAGTTGAAGAAATACGAGTTCTAGCTTGAGGAAGTAGCATTCCTTGGGCACGTGATATTAAATCATGGAATATATGTTGACCCGACAAAGATTGAAGCAATTCAAAGCTGGGAGCAATCTAAGTCAGTAATCAAAGTACGTAGCTTTCTGGGTTTAGCTGGTTATTATCGAAGATTCGTGGAAGGATTTTCTCGAATCGCTACTCCATTAACTCAGTTGACTCAAAAAGATATAAAATTCGGCTGGAGCGAGGAATGTGAGAAGAGTTTTCAAGAACTCAAGAGGAGACTCATTTCAGCACCTGTTCTGATAATACCATCCGGTTTGGAGGGATTTGTCATATACAGCGACGCTTCAGGCAAAGGTTTAGGATATGTTCTAATGCAGCATGGGAAAGTCATAGCCTATGCCTCATGATAACTCAAATAATATGAGAGGAATTATCCTACTCATGATCTAGAGTTGGTAGCAGTCATTTTCGCGTTAAAAATCTGGAAGCACTACCTGTATGGGGATAAAGTGGAGATCTATACGGATCATAAAAGACTCAAATATTTCTTCACCCAAAAAGAACTCAACATGCGACCACGGCGTTGGCTTGAACTGTTGAAAGATTATGATCATATCATTCAATACCATCTTGGAAAAATGAACGTGGTAGCTGACGCATTGAGTAAAAGATCATATGCAGGTACAAGTGCGATATTGTCAACGCAAAGGCCCATTTTGTATGACTTGCAAAGGATGGAGATAGAGATAAAAACTCCAGGGACCCACGTGATGATGGCAAATATACGAGTAGAACCGACTTGAATCGATAAAGTTAAAGTTGCTCAAAATACAGATCTGGAGTTTATGCGTATGAAGAAAAAAGTGAAAGAAGGTGCTATTACGGAAGCAAGAATCGATGAAGAAGGAATATTTAGAATCAACTCCAGACTTTGTGTTCCTAATGACTCTGATTTGAAGTATAAGATCATGACGGAGTCACACAACACACCGTTTGCAATCCATCCTGGGAGTACCAAAAATGTATCATGATCTTCGACATACATTTTGGTGGAGAAATATGAAAAGAGAGATTGTTGAGTTTATCTCAAGGTGTCTAACTTGTCAACGAGTCAAAGCAGAGCATCAAGTGCCAAAAGGTCCATTGCAACCACTTGAAATTCCAGAATGGAAGTGGGATCACATTACCATGGATTTCGTTACCGGTCTTCCCAAGGTTTCTCAAGGCATAGATGCAATTTGGGTCATTGTTAATACATTGACCAAGTCTGTTCATTTCTTATCTATACGAAAAACTTATTCACTTGAACGTCTTGCTCGTATGTACATAAATAAAATTGTAAGACTGCATGGTATGCCAATATCCATAGTTTCTGATCGAGACCTAAGATTCACTTCATGGTTTTGGGTTAGTTTGCAAAAAGCTATGGGCACGAATTTATAATTTAGTTCGGCATATCATCCTCAAACGGACGGGCAGTCAGAGAGGACAATTCAAACTCTAGAGGATCTATTAAGACTCTGTGTCCTTGACTTCAAAGGAAGTTGGGACAAGTTCTTGCCATTGGTGGAATTCACATACAATAACAGTTATCAAGCAAGTATTGGCATGGCTCCATTCGAGGCGTTGTATGGACGCAAGTGTCGTTCTCCAGTATGCTAGGATGAGGTGGGTGAAGCAACGTTATTGGGACCCGAATTGGTACATATGACTACTAAAAAGATTTAAATGATCCGGCAACGTATAAAGACCTCACAAGATCGACAAAAGAGTTATCCTGATCTTCATAGAAAGGACGTGGAATTCAATGTTGGAGACCATGTGTCGTTACGTGTTTCTCCATGGAAAAGAGAGGAAAGCTCAATCCTCAATTCATTGGCCCATATGAAATCCTTGATCGAGTAGGAACTGTGGCCAATAGACTCGCCTTTCTGCTAAGTATGTCTCGTGTTCATAATATTTTTCACATTTCTATGTTACGTAAATATGTGGAAGACCCGAACCACATTATTGAATTAGAACTAGATGAGATAGCAGAAGATTTAACGTATGAAGAGGTACCTATTAAAATCTTGGATAAGAAGGAACATATTTTACGCTCTAAGGTTATACCTCAAGTCAAAGTTTTGTGGAGAAACCACGATGTTGAGGAAATGACCTAGGAGTTAGAATATGAAATGAAATCAAGTTATCCTCCCCTCTTTGACATACCAGGTACGTACATCAATTTTGAGGATGAAATTTCATAAGAAAGGGAGGTTGTAAGACCCCAACTTTTATGAATAAAGATTATTTTTTTTTCTCAAAATATATTTTTAAATATTATGGTGTGGATTTGATATAATGTTATATTTGTGGGTAATATTTATAAATTTTGCAAAGTAAGCAAGTTGTTATAAAATATTCGTTTTGTCGGGGATTATTCTTTTTGTCGGGGAATATCCGTACGACGACACAATTATTGGTGGACCCCACAAAGAATTGCTGTCGGTGTTAGAAAATGACAGAAATAACTTTTTATGAAAATAACGGCGAAAGTTTTACCGTTAACTGTTGAAATACCCGATGATAAAAGTACAGTAATACACGTGGTTACATAGTAGGACACGGTATTGATTATTGATGCTTACCTGAAAAGTCACTCAGTTATACTCAATTATTGCTATAGTAGTTACTGTTCAATATTTTATTTTATTGATTCAATAATTGCTACGTTGATATTTTATATTATTGATTCAATAATTGTCATTGCACAATATTTCAAATTATCAAATCAATAATTCATATAATTTGAATAATATTATTAGATAGCATTATTGACAATGTCTAAAAAGTTCTGTTGAGAAAAGGGGTTTGGTCACCTAATTGCGCGTCAATAGGGTGAAATCTTTATCGGAAAGCCCTCTTTTTCCTAGGAACGACCTGGTTGTCAATATTTAAGTTCTGTAATATTATTTGTGAATAATAAATTATTGATATATATATATATATATATATATATATATATATATATATATATATATATATATATATGATAAGGAAATATTTATTTAAATATGGATTTAAACGTAGGAATTAATTTTTAGCATTTGACATTTGTTGAAAGTTGGTATTTTATCTTTTCTGATAAAATAATTCATTCAAATATATTATTATAATATTACATTATAGTAGTATAATGTGATTATATAATAGTATGATTTTTAATTTGAATGGTAGCATTATTATAGTAAATTCATGGTATAAAAGTAAAATAAGGTGGAAGAGAACAAATTGAATTTGAATTCTGATGATGTAAGCAATGATGTCAACAGAACGATGAGGTAAGCAATGATGTCATCGGAACGATGAGGTAAGGAATGATGTCATATGATCGATGATGTCATAAATTATGGCAAAAAGACTATTTTACCCTTACTCTGCCAAGCCTATAAATAGAAGCTCATTTCTTCATTATTTTTCACCAATTCATTCAAGCTATAGAGAGAAAGTATAGAGAGAATAAGAGAGAAAGAAGAAGAATATTCTGTTACTACACTATTGTAGTATCCAATCTCCTACTAAGGTAAGGGGTATTATTTCTTTCGTATTTGTAAGTGATATTATTCTTGTTCAATATTCGTCAGAAATAATATTTTCTTCCATACTCTATAGTATGTAAGTAATATTATTTCGTTTCATATTTCTAATTCTATACTTATGTTGATAAGTATTGCTTCTATACTCCATGAAATTAGTAGAATATCCTTGATATTTGCGCTTCATCCTGTATCTCTTCATGGAAATATTATTCTGAGCATTCTTTATAATTTTTAATCTTTTCATGTCGGGGTACTATTCATGGGTTACTATTCTCGAAGTACTATTCATGGGATACTATTCACTCAAATACTATTCACCCAGGGTACTATTTATGACAAATTAATTTCTTTTCGGTCCAAATTATTTTTGATACAATATTATTCTTGAATTTTACTCCACAAAGAAGTATCATGTTGACAATTTGAATATTATTGAATTCTGGATAAATTGAATTTTAAATCTTTAAAATTTATCCTTTGCTTTCATTTAATTAAATTCTTATATCATTGTCATCATCCTCATGCTTATATTGTGATGAAAGTCATCTTTAGCCCGTAGTGCATAGATGGATTGTTGATTGGTATGATTATGACCAGTAAAGTTTTTATTGGTATAATCATGACCTTTAATGTTACAGATAAATGATGTGGTAAGTCTTCTTTGGCCCGTAGTGCATTGATTGACACTTGTTGGCATGATCATGACCATTGGTGATAACACGAATATCTTTGGCCCGTAGTGCTTGGATAATTCGTGGACGTGATACTAATGAATATCATTGGCCCGTAGTGCATGGATAATTCAGTGATATGAATTATTTATTAAGCTGAGTCTCAGCGATAAAATTGATGATAACTATTAAATCATAGAATATAGTAGATATTATGCTCTACTTGACTCTTCTAATGGATTATTTGTTTCGCTGCAGTTAAACTTGTTGTCTATTATATTCTATCAGTTTAACACTGTTGAAGGCTAACGATAATTTATTTTGCATTATCTTAGTCATAATATTTCTAATTGGGCTAGTTGAGCTCACCTTTTTTGCTTTCATTGTTTTCTTCCGAAAATGAGAATGTAGCCGGGACTAGTCGGGGAATGGAGTGATGGTCCGAGAAGGTTGTTTTAGTAGTCTTCACTATTTAGTGTGACAATAAATATAATGAGGACTCCATTTGAGTTTGGATATTGTCTAGAAGATAATATTCATGTAAAAACTCTCAGCTTATGTTGTATAATTAAGTTTGTATTTGTATTCAGTACCATGTATTTGGTGACCCAAGATGGGTGATGTATACCTATTTTGGGGGCGTCACAGTTTCATGTTACTTTTGATGGGTTTTAGCTATTGTTACATGTTAATGAGATGAAGACGTCCAAGAGTTGGCATTGGAAGAAATCTCAAGCATTTTTGACATTCTGCATCACTAGCGTGGGGCGTGTCGTGACTATATAGAAGATGGCACGGGGTGCGCTGCATGAAGATTACATACTGATGACTTAGCGCGGGTCGCGCTGCATTAATGAAGGACCCGACGCGGGGCGAGTCTGTGAGCTCCCGAATTTTATGAAATAAAAGTATTCAATTTTTCTATTTTGGTAAATAGTTAAATTGATAAAAGTTTAAAGTTACGGGTGATATGTGAAAATTTTTCAAAGTAAGCAAGTTGTAATAAAATAACCGGTAGTAAAAGTACAGTAATACGTGTGGTTGCATAGTAGCATACTGTATTAATTATTGATGCTTACGTGAGAAATCACTCAGTTATACTCAATTATTGCTACAGTAATTGCACAATCATATCTCTCATATTATTGATTCAATTGTTGTCACAGTATCATCTGTATAATATGTTATATTATTAAATCAATAATTGAGACGACAAAGTTATTCATATTATTATTTGCAATATTGACAATGTCTATAAGTTCTGTTAAGGAGAGGTTAGGTCTTCTTATTGCGCGCCAAGAGTGAGAAATTCTTATTGGAAAGCCCCCTCTTTCCTGGGAACGACCTGGTTGCTAAATATTATGAGTTATAATATTAATGATGAATTTTATTAAAAATCGAATTTGAGTTCGGAGTTGAATTTGGAGACGCGGACGTGATATCCAGAATGATGAAATTAGTAAAAATAGATTATAAACGTAAAATTTGTCGGGGTTGACTTTTTTGTCAAAAAGCTAACAGTTGACTTTTTCAAAAAAAGTCAAACTTCAAAATTTCAAAAATGAAATTTTTGAAAAAAATATTTCCATTGTGTTGGGATTGTTAGTGTTAGTGGAAATTGACATTTATTTTGATAATAATTGATATCTGGAGGTTATATTGACCAATCGAGTAATTAATCGAATAAATGAGCAATTAATTGTTATTAATTCACATGATTATAACTATTTGTTCACATGTGTGTACTATTGATTTATATTCTTGTACTATTAGGGGAGTTGGTGCAAGATTGATAATACTTGCATGACTAAGTTAAAAATGGAGGTTTAGATGGAGGTATTATACTGTAATTCGTATTTTCACATGATTATAACTATTGGTTCACATGTTTGAACTATTGATTCACATTATTTACAATTAGGGGAGGTGGTGCAAGTTTGATAATACTTGCAGGACTAAATTAAAAATGAAAAAAAATTAGAGGTATTGTACTGTAATATTTTGAGCCCCAAAACGTGCACTTATCGAAACTATATTTTCCTATAAATAGAAGCTCATTCTTCCTTCATTTCTCACCAATTCACTAAAGCTTTAGAGCAATTATTATAGAGAGAAATTATAGATAGAAAGAAGAAGAGAAGTATGTTACCTCACTATTCTAGTATCCAGTCTTCTTTTGAGGCAAGGGATATTATTATTATAGTAAGGGATATTATTATTATAGTAAGGAGTATTATTTCTTTCGTATTCATGAAGAGAGCTATTGTTATTCCATTCCTTATTATTCTGTTGGAATAACCTGTATACGCGGACTACCGTATATATGGTGAAATTCTTCTGTTATTCCATTCTTTATTATTATGTTGGAATAACCTGTCTATGCGAAGTACCGCATACATGGTGAAATTCTTCTATTATTCCATTCTTTATTATTCTGTCAAAATATCTTGTCTGTGCGTTTACGCATGACCTGGTTTTATTATTTATTATTCTGTCGGAATATCATGTCTGTGCGTTTACGCATGACCTAGTTCCATTATTTATTATTCTGTCGGAATATCCTGTCTGTGCGTTTACGCATGACCTGGTTCCATTATTTATTATTCTATTAGAATATCATGTCGGTGCATTTACGCATGACCTGGTTCCATTATTTATTATTCTGTTGGAATAACATGTCTGTGCGATCTATTGCATGCCTGGTGAATTCTTCTGTTATTCTATTCCTTATTGTTCTGTTGGAATAACCTGTCTATGTGGATTACCACATGCATGGTGAATGATCCTTTGTATTCATTCTTTATTAAATTGTGGAAATGATCTGTTTACATGGATTACCGCATGGCGGGTGAAAATCCATTTACAGTTTCATAATTTTTCTGACCCTCAAAAATTCTGGAAAAATTTGAAATGGTAATATGATGAGTTTTCTAGATTGTGTCCAAAAATGGCGATTTTTGGATGTATAGATTAAGAGTTATGAATTTTATAGGAAAAGACTATTTTAAAAGTAAACTCTTATAACTCCTTGTGGTTAACTCCAAAATTGGTGAAAATTTTATTGGGAGTACATGTATATGACAGGAGTATTTCTGTAGTATTTATGGTTTTCATTAATTAGCTGATCGACCATCTTTTTGATTATATGTTATTTTTTGTTAAATGATTATCATTATAATTTTTCTTATTGTAACCTCGAGTTTGCTTCTTAATCATGAATTCGTCCTACCCAAATAAGAGATCCTTCGAATGTAATGGCTGATTTATTTTCAACTAGTGGCCACTCCACAAGTAAATTATGTGGGATAAAATAGAAATTTTATAAAATTTTGAGGAGTAAATAAAAAGATATAAAAAAATAATATTAAAAAGGATAAAATAGTAATATAATTAAAATTGTAAGGACAAAAGCGTAAAAAGAAAAAATGTGATACAAAGTTATCAAACTTGTGGATGAATCCTCGTCAAGACTTAATATTATAGAATAGATAAGAATTCTTCTATTAGTTTAAATTTCAATTAGTTAACTAGATCAATTAAGGAATCGGAGTACAATTAATAAATGATTCCATGCAACTCTAGTGAATTCAATATCTTAATGTGAATGACAATGAGATTTTAGTACAGTGATTAACACTAAAGAATTATGATTTTTGGTCTCAAAATTTGAATTATTTTTTTTCTTTATTTATAAGGATGTTTGATTAATTCTCAATGTTGTAATAATGACAACCTACTTATTACAAAATTATATTATATATTTCAAACAGTGAAACTTCCAAAATAATAATAATAATAATAATAATAATAATAATAATAATAATAATAATAATGTGAATGAAAAGTTGTCAACTCCATCCAGAATTCCTTGCAATAAATTTTTCCTGTGGAATATCGTTTCTGTCCAAATTGACAACCTTGAATAAATTGGTGCTTTGATCACGTACGTCACTTGAGTCAATCGCATGGAATTTAGTCATTTGATTGTGATAGAGCAGACATATTTATGTTATTATATTTTTTTAAAATCAATATATATAATTAATATTTAATTAGAATCCAAGACTTGACATGTTGATGATTGTGTTGGGCTACGTACTATGCATGTCCGACGGCGATGGGGGATGGGGGATGGGGGCAGGGGCAGGGGCAGGGGCATTTGGAGGGGGGCGGGGGGATGGTAAAGAAGCATTTTTCTTTCTTATTTTTATTGTTAAAACATTTTTTTCTCAAATTTTGATTCCTTAAAGTTAAATTTGGTCAACATTATATGTATAAGTTACGTTTAAATAAATGTTGCATCAGGTTATGTTTAAATAAATGTTGCATCAAGTTATGTTACAGAAGACACACACACACATATATGTGTGTGTGTGATATTGTTGTGATTTTATCTCATTTTCGTTATATTTGTGTTAACATTTGGGTGATTAACATTGATATTGAGAAAAAATTTCATCGGTGAAATTCAAAAAGAACGTGAAGGAATTTGGAGTTGAACTCGTACTTAGAGAGACACGGTTTTACAAGTTATGATCATGATGATAGTTTATATAATAATTTAAAAATATGATTTTAGCGCGCTTACGCTATATTTGTGTAATTTGATTGAATATACGCGCTATATACAAATTTAACAACTATTGTAATTCTTCATCTGTTTTAAAAAAATAAATCATCTTGTTTGAAGATATTAAAAATACCAGTGATATACTTTTTTACATTTAATTCTAAAACTAGCTAATTAGTGCTAGTTTAATACTAGTGGGGTGTGATGATAAAATTATAATAATAAAATAAAGTGTAAGGCCCAATTTTTATGAATAAAGATTTAATTTTCTCTAAATATCATTTGAATAATAAGGTGTGGATTTGATATAATGTTATAATTGTGACGCCCTAAAATAGGTATACACAACCCATTCTGAGTCGCCAAATACATAGTACATAATTCAAATACAAACTTAATTATACAACTGTCGTGTAAAATACGATAAAACATAAGTTGAGAGTTTTAACACGAATATTGTCTCGTAGACAATATTCAAACTCAAATAGAATCCTCATTAATTATAATTATTATCACACTATTTTATAAAATAGTGAGGACTACTACAACTACCATCTCGGACCGTCACTCCATTTCCCGACAAGTCCCGGCTATGTTATCATTTTCTGAAGAGAAAAATTAAAGCAAATAGTGAGCTCAACTAGCCCAGTAAAGAATATTATAACTAAGATAATGCAGAATAAATTATTGTTAGTCTTCAACAGTGTAAAACTGATAGAATATAATAGACAACAAGTTTAACTGCAGCGGAACAAGCAATCCATTAGAAGAGTCAAGTAGAGCATGATATTTACTATCTTCTATGATTTAAAAGTTCATCATCAATATTTTATTGATGTAACACATCTCAATAAATAATTCACATCATTGAATTATCCACGCACTACGGACCAATGATATTCGTTAGTATCACATCCATAAATTTTTCATGTACTACGGGCCAACGATATTCGTTATTATAACCAATGGTCATGATCATGCCAACAACTGTCCATTAATACACTACAAGCTAATGAGAACTTTTACCACATCATTTGTAACATTACAGGTCATGATTATACCGATACGTAATTTCTGGTCATAATCATGCCAATCAACAGTCCATCTATGCACTACGGGCCAAAGATGACTTTCATCACAATATAAACATGAGGATGATGACAATAATATAAGAATTCGATTAAGTAAGAGTAATGATAAATTTTAAAGATTTATAATTTAATTATCTAAAGTTTAAGAATGTCCAAATTGTCAACATAATACTGTATTGTGGAGTAAAATTCAAGAATAATATTCATAAATAAAAAATAATTTGGACAGAAAAGAAATTAATTTTTTGTCGTGAATAGTACCCCATGAATAGTACTTGAGTGAATAGTACTTTGTGACCTGTGAATAGTACCCCAAAATAAAAAATATTAAAATTTAACAAGGATGTTCAGAAAAATATTTCTGTGAAACAATACTAGATGAAATGCAAATTTCAAGGATATTCTGATAATTTCAAGGAGTATAGAAGCAATACTTATCAACATAAGTGTAGAATTAGGAATACGAAACGACAAGTTTGAGTTTTTTTTATAAATAACAGCGTAGTTGTTACCGTTAACACTTTTGAAATACCTGGTAGTTAAAGTACAGTAATACGTGTGGTTGCACAATAGCACATGGTATTACACAATATTTTTGGATTATTGATTCTTACGTAAGAAGCCACTACTCAATAATTATTACAGTAATTACTATTCAATATTTTATTTTATTGATTCAATAATTGCTACGTTGATATTTATATTATTGTTAATTCAATAATTGTCACGACACATTATTTTCCATTATCAGATCAGTAATTCATATTATTTGAATAATATTATTAGATATCATTATTGGCAATATCTAAAGAAGTTCTGTCTAAGAAAGGGGTTTGGTCACCTAATTGCGCGCCAGAAAGGAAAAATCCTTATCGGAAAGCCCTATCTTTCTTGGGAACGACCTGGTTGTCATTATTGTGATTCTGTAATATTATTTGTGAATAATTAATTATTAATTTATATGATAAAAAATATTTATTTTATGTGTATATAAATGAAGGAATTAATATTGAGGTGTTTTAACAGTATTTTGTCAGAATTGAGGTATTAAAAATCATTTGTATGTGGATTTCGATCATTTTCTGTTTGGAATTTGAAAAAAATTTCTTTTACAAAGTTGTAGATAATTAAATTTCCTATGGAAAGGACATAAAATTCGTATTTTTCAGATAAAAGGGTTATTTATTATGAATTATTGAGGTTTCAGAAATAAATATTTTTTTATTAAAAACAAGGGGGGACCCCGCTTTTGTTTTTGGTGGAAAAAATTGCTGAAGTTCAATGGTTGTGTGTGTGTGAATAGCAACAGGTTAAGCCACCAGTAGCAGGTTAGTCTGCTTTGGCGTTCTAGCATTTTTCTATAAATATGGTGCTTATGTTAGAATTGAAAATCACATAAGAATCAGAAATTTTCTCTCTCAATAATATCGAGCGTATTTTTGTGAGTATTTAGATACTTTGAGTGTTACTATTCATTGTAAGTTTCCTTTAGTATTATATCCGATATTTCAGCCAGGAGTACTATTCTTTTGAGGTAAGGGATGCTATTTTCTTCGTAAATGATGTTATTTCTTTCAATATCATTTATACCGAAATACTGGTATGAATTTTATTGTGAAATTTTTATCTTTTTGTGTCGGGGTTACTATTCATGTATACGACACTATTCACAAAAAAATAAAATTTTCTCTTCTTTGTCCAAGATGTCTTACTATCTTTGATTGTATTCATGTTTTGATCTTTATTCTTGAATTTTACTCCACTGTGGTTTATTATGGAGTATTTTTGAACTTGGATTATCTAAAGTACGAATCCCTAATCTTTGTCCTATAATCTCACTGGATTCATTTTTTTAAAATATTTTTCATCATCCTCAGTCCTAAATGATGATATAACTGAATATCTTTAGCCTTTAGTGCAAAGATAAATGATTACCTAAAGAATATCTTTGGCCCGTGGTGCAAAGATGGACAGGTGTTGAGATGAACATGACCAACTGGTGATACAAATGAATATCTTTAGCCCGTAAAGCAAAGATGAATATTTAGTTCAAGATGTATATTGATTATTGTTTCAGGGATAAAATATTGATGATGGACTTTTAAATCATAGAAGATAGTTGATGTTATTCTCTACTTAACTATTCTAATGAATTATTATTTCTGCTGCGAATATTAATCTAAGACTTGTTGTCCATTATATTTTATCTAATTTATTGAAGGCTAACGATAATTTGTTCCACATTATCTTAGTCATAATATTCTTTACTGGGCTAGTTGAGCTCACCTTTTTCCTTTTTGTTCTATTTTTATTCTTAGGAGGCGAGAATATAGCGGAAACTAGTCAGGGTGTAGTGTGATGTTTTAAGTCAATTGTTTTAGCAGTCCTCACTATTTTGTAAAATAGTGTATCAATAATTGTAATGAAGAATTATTTGAGTTTGGATATTGTCTAGAAAACAATATTTGTATTTAAACTCACATCATATTTGTTATCGTATTTTTCACGACAATTATATATAATAATGAAGTTGTAGTTGTTTTTTATACCATATATTTGGTGACTCAGAATGGGTTGTGTGGACCTATTTTGGGGGAATCACAGTTGTTATCAGAGCTTAGGGATATGATCTCGGATGGAGATCTCGGTTAGAACTAGGAAGGGAGTGACAAGTAAATCATTTGTTAGTGTATCCTACCTAAGCTTATTTGTGTTTAATTGGTCGGAAAGAATATAGGGATATTATGTGGAATGTCAATTTCTTTAATTAATCCTTGTTTTATGGCAGTATTTGAGAATGACAGCTGAAAATGTTAACAATGGAGTAAATGAGACCGTGGAGACACCTTTAATCACCAACCAGGAGAACATGCAACAAGACGACAATGTTCCTCCTGTAAACAACACCACCGATCAAATGATGAATGATGGGATGTTTAGAAGCTTTTTGCAATGCATGCAAAATCAGACGAGGGAGACTCGTGTACAAAATACGGGTGAAAATAATAGTAACGCGCAGCTTGTCAATACCAAGCAGTTCAAAGAGCTGGGACCACCAGAGTTTTTGGAAAAGCCGGATCCGATTAAAGCGAAAATGTGGGTTAAGCAAATTACAAAGATATTTGATGTCTTGGGATGCACAGAGGAACAGAAGGTTCCATTCGCCACCTTTATGTTCTGTGGTGAAGCAGATTACTGGTGGGAATCGGTGAAGCGTACCCAGCTAGCTGCACTCCATATGTCTTGGGAAATATTTCAGAAACTGTTTAAAGACAAGTACTTTCCTGAAAGTATTAATCATATGAAGGAGGTAGAGTTTATTAGACTAGAACAGAACAACATGATTATGTCCCAGTACGAGGCTAAGTTCGCAGAGTTATCCAGGTTTGCACCTCATTTGATAGAGAATGAGGAACGTATTATCCGGATGTTTCTGAGAGGTCTAAAACCCGAAATTTGTCAATACCTTATTTCTCACAAATTTTCTCTATATTCAGATGTTTTGAACAAGGCTCAATTATTAGAGCAAGATAATGAGTCTATTCAACTGAGGGACCACAACCAGGGTCATACCGGTGGCAGCAGTCATCAATGCAATGATAACCAGCGGGGAAGAAAATATCTGGATTAAAGTGGTAACCACTCTGGTGGTAATCGTGGCCATGATAGTAGAAGAAGCGAGTCAGGGGGCGATTTCAAAAAGAGAAGGTACAACAATGACAACGTGAAGACGTCAACACCAACATCAACTTTTTTCTAGGGTAGGAGAATGACCACCAGTCGTACGTTAAAAATGTAGGAAAGAGGGACACATCAGCCCAAACATCCCATAACAATTCAAGGTGTGTTATAACTATTTAAAGGAAGGACATATAGCTTGAGATTGTCCTGCAGTGAAACCAAGTTCAGTGGGGATAGTAACTCCAAGGGCTATCCTTGACAAGTCAAAGTCGGAGGTTCCTGGAAGAGCGTTTGTCGTGACTGCCCAAAACACGTGGAACCCAAACGAGTTGATCACGGATAAGCTAATCATAAACTCTTGCGAAGTTTATACCTTATTAGATACCGATTCAACCCATTCTTTTATCTCTCCTGTTAGTGCTCAACGTTTGAACTTGACTTCGGAGAAATCAGACTTTGATTTATCTGTTGAGACTCCATTAGGAGAAAATTTCATTACATCCACTGTTTATAAATCTTTCTTGATCCAACTTGGCACCAAAAAATTACCAGTTTATCTTATCTCTTTAAAGATACTTGCATTTGATGTGATTTTAGGGATTGATTGGTTAACTACTCATCATGCCAAAATTGATTATTTTTATAAGGTTGTTAGTTTTTATATTCCTAACCAACCTGTTATGCGAATTCATGCAACTAAACCACTAAAATCAATCGCTGTCATATGAAGCCATAAAGCCATTCGTTTATTGAAAAATGAATGTCATGCTTTCTTAGCCCATGTTATGGATTTAAACAAAAACACGTCAAATTTGAATAATATTTCTTTTGTTAGTGAATTTCCTAATGTATTTCCTGAAGAACTTCCCGGTCTACCCCCAGAACGTGAAGTTGAATTCTTTATTGACCTTGAACCTGGTACAAAACTCATTTCTAAAACTCCATATCGAATGGCTCCTATTGAACTTCAGGAGTTAAAGGTCCAACTACAGGAGTTGTTAGTCATCAATTTCATTCGTCCTAGTACATCTCCTTTTGGTGCTCTTGTTTTATTCATAAAGAAGAAAGACGGGAGTATGCGACTTTGTATTAATTGACTACTGGGAATTGAACTATGTCACCATCAAGAATAAGTATCCCCTACCTCGCATTGATGATCTGTTCGATCAATTGGAAGGAGCACAATTCTTTTCAAAGATCGATCTTCGTTCTGGATATCATCAACTGAAGATTAAAACTGAGGATATTTCGAAGATTGCCTTTAGAACTCGGTACGGGCATTATGAATTCTTAGTCATGTCTTTAGGATTGAATAATGCTCCTGCTGCTTTCATGGATATGATGAACCGTGTGTTCAAGGAATATTTAGATCAGTTCGTTATTGTCTTTATTGATGACATCCTCATCTATTCCAAAAACCGTGAAGATCATGAGCACCATTTGAAGCTGGTACTTCAAAGGCTTCATGATAACAAGTTATATGCCAAGCTGACGAAATGTGAGTTCTGGCTTGAGGAAGTAGCATTCCTTGGGCACGTGGTGTCAAAACATGGAGTATCTGTTGATCCGGTAAAGATTGAAGCGATACAAAGTTGGGAGCAACCGAAGTCGATGACCGAAGTACGTAGCTTTCTGAACTTAGCCGGTTATTATCAGAGATTCGTGGAATGATTTTCTTGAATCGATACTCCGTTAACTCAATGACTCAGAAAGATACAAAATTCATATGGAGCGAGGAATGCAGGAAGAGTTTCCAAGAGCTCAAGAGGAGACTCATTTCGGCACCTGTTATGACAGTACCATCAGGTTCAGATGGATTTTTTATCTATAGCGATGCTTCATGCAAAGGGTTAGGATGTGTTCTTATGCAACATGGGAAAGTCATAGCATATGCCTCGCGACAACTCAAAGAATATGAGAGGAATTATCCTACTCATGATCTGGAGTTGGCAGCAGTCGTTTTCGCGTTGAAAATCTGGAGACACTACCTGTATGGGGAGAAAGTGGAGATTTATACGGATCATAAGAGCCTTAAATATTTCTTCACCCAAAAGGAACTCAAATGCGTCAACGACATTGGCTCGATCTGTTGAAAGATTATGACCATACCATCCAATACCAACCTAGAAAAGAAAACGTGGTAGTTGACGCATTGAGTAGAAGATCATATACGGGTACGAGTGCGATGTTGTTAACACAAAGACACATTTCGTATGACTTACAAAGGATAGAGATAGAGTTAAAGGCTCCAAGTACCCACGTGATGATATCAAATATATGAGTAGAATCGAGTTTAATCAATAAAGTTAAAGCTGCTCAAGCCACAGACCCAGAGCTGATGTGTATGAAGAAAAAAGTACAAGAAGGTGTTATTCTAGAAGCAAGAATTGATGAAGAAGGAATACTTCGAATCAACTCCAGACTTTGTATTCCTAACGATTCTGACTTGAAGTATAAAATCATGATGGACGCATACAACACACCGTTTGCAATCCATCCTTGGAGTAACAAAATGTATCATGATCTTCGACATACATTTTGGTGGAACAATATGAAGAGAGATGGCATAATTTATCTCGAGGTGTTTAACTTGTCAACGTGTAAAGACGGAGCATCAAGTGCCAAAGGGTCCATTGCAAGAACTTGAGATTCTGAAATGGAAGTGGGAAAACATTACCATGGATTTCGTTATAGGTCTTCCCAAGGTTTCTCAAGGCATAGATGTGATTTGGGTTATTGTTGATAGATTAACCAAGTTTGCTCATTTCTTGCCGATACAGGAGACTTATTCCCTTGAAAGTCTTGCTCATATGTACATGAATAATATTGTGTGATTGCATGGCATGCCAGTTTCCATAGTTTCAGATCATGACCCAAGATTCACTTCACAATTTTAGGTTAGTTTGCAGAAATCTATGGACATGGATTTACGATTCATTTTAGCATACCATCCTCAAACGGGCGGGCAATCAGAAAGGACTATTCAAACTCTTGAAGATGTATTAAGACCCTATGTCCTAGACTTCAAAGGAATTTGGGATAAGTACTTGCTATTAGAGGAATTCTCCTACAACAACAGTTTTCAAACAAGTATAGACATAGATCCATTCGAGGCATTATATGGACGAAAGTGTCGTTCTCTAGTATGCTGGGACGAGGTAGGTGAAGCAACGTTGTTAGGACCAGAATTGGTACGTATGACTACAGAAAAGATTTGAATGATCCGACAACGTATACAAACCTCACAAGATCGACAAAAGAGTTATGCAGATCTTCATCGAAAGGACGTGGAGTTTAATATTGGGGATCATGTCTTGTTACGTATTGCTCCATAGAAGGGAGTTACAAGATTCGAGAAGAGAGGAAAGCTCAATCCACGATTTGTTGGTCAATCTGAGATTCTTGACCGAGTAGGAAAGGTGGCCTATAGACTCGCATTACCTCCAAGCATGTCTCGTGTTCATAATATTTTTCATATATCTATGCTTCATAAATATATGAAAGACCCAAACCACATTATTGAGTTAGAACTAGATGAGATAGCCGAAGATTTAACGTACGAGGAGATACCTGTCAAAATCTTGGATAGGAAGGAGCATGTCCTACACACAAAGTTTATACCACAAGTCAAAGTTTTGTGGAGGAACCATGCTATTGAGGAAATGACATGGGAGTTGGAATTAGAAATAAAAGAGAAGTACCCTCAGCTTTTTGAAACACCAGGTAAGTACGTCAATTTCGAGGACGAAATTTTATAAGGAGGGGAGGTTGTAAGACCCCAACTTTTTATAAATAAAATTAAATTTCCTCTATTAATTATTTTGAAATAGTAAGGGGTGGATTTGATTAATGTGGTTAGTTATAGGAAAAATGTGCAAATTGTGGTTATAAAATATTCATTGTTGTCGGGAAATATTCGTTTGGTTGTAGAATATTCTTGTTGTCGGGGAATATTTGTATGATGGCGCAACCATTTGTGGGCCCCATAACGAAAAATGGTCGGATGAAGAAAATGACAAATTTGAGTTTTTATAAATAACGGCTTAGTTGTTACCGTTAACACTGTTAGAATACCCGGTGGTTAAAATAAATTAATACGCATGGTTGCACAGTAGAAGACACTACTCAATAATTTTTACAGTAATTACTGTTAAATATTTTATTTTATTGATTCAATAATTATTATGTTAATATTTTATATTATTGTTGTTTCATTAATTATCACTGCACAATATTTCTTTTATCAGATCAATAATTCATATTATTTGAATAATATTATTAGATAGCATTATTCGCAATGTCTAAGGAAGTTCTATCTAGGAAAGAGGTTTGGTCAACTAATTGCGCGTCAGTAAGGAGAAATTCTTATCGAAAAGCCCCTTTTTCTTGGGAACGACCAGGTTGTCATTATTGTGATTTTGTAATATTATTTATGAATAATTAATTATTAATTTATATGATAAGAAAATATTTATTTTATGCAGATATAAATGAAGAAATTAATGTTGAAGTTTTTTATCAATATTTTGTCGGAATTGAGGTATTAAAAATCATCCGTATATAGATTTCGGTCATTTTCTATTTGGAATTTAGAAAAACTTTCTTCTAAAATGTTGTAGAGAATTAAATTTCCTATGCAAAGGGCATAGAATTCTTATTTTTCTGATAAAGGGGCTATTTATTATGAATTATTGAAGTTTCAGAAATAAATATTTTTTTATTAAAAACAAGGGTGGGCCCCATTTTTGTTTTTGGTGGAAAAAATTGCCGATGTTCAATGGTGATGTGCGTGAATAGCAGCAGGTTAAGCCACCGGTAGCAGGTTATTCTGCTTTGGCGTTCTAGCATTTTCTTATAAATAGGGTGCTTAGGTTAGAATTAAAAATCACACCAGAATCAGAAATTTTCTCTCTCTATAATATCGAGCGTATTTTTGTGAGTATTTAGATACTTTGAGTGTTACTATTCATTGTAAGTTTCCTTCAGTATTATATCCGATATTTCAGCCAGGAGTACTATTCTTTTGAGGTAAGGGATGCTATTTTCTTTATAAATAATGTTATTTCTTTCAATATCATTATACCGAAATATTGGTATGAATTTTATTGTGAAATTTTTACCTTTTTGTGTCGAAGTTACTATTCATGTATACGACACTAGTCACGGATACGACACTATTCACAGAAAAATAAAATTTTCTCATCTTTGTCCAAGATGTCTATTATGGTTACTATCTTTGATTGTATTCATGTTTTGATCTTCATTCTTGAATTTTACTCCACTGTGGTTTATTATGGAGTATTTTTGAACTTGGATTATCTAAAGTACAAATCCCTATTCTTTGTCCTTTTATCTCACTGGATTCGTTTCTTTAAAATATTTTTCATCATCCTTAGTCCTAAATGATGATATAATTGAATATCTTTGGTCTGTAGTGCAAATATAAATGATTACCTGATGAATATCTTTGGCCCGTGGTGCAAAGATGGACAGGTGTTGAGATGAACATGACCAACTGGTGATACAAATGAATATCTTTGGCCCGTAAAGCAAAGATGAATATTTGGTTCAAGATGGATATTGATTGTTGTTACAGGGATAAAATATTGATGATGGACTTTTAAATCATAGAAGATAGTAGATTTCATTATCTACTTAACTCTTCTAATGAATTGTTATTTCCACAGCGAATATTGATCTAAAACTTATTGTCCATTATATTTTATCTAATTTATTGAAGGCTAACGATAATTTGTTCTACATTATCTTAGTCATAATATTCTTTACTGGGCTAGTTGTGCTCACCATTTTCCTTTTTATTCTATTTTTCTTCTCAGGAGGTGAGAATATAGCGGAAACTAGTCAGGGTGTGGAGTGATGTTTCAAGTCAGTTGTTTTAGCAGTCCTCACTATTTTGTAAAATAGTGTATCAATAATTATAATGAGGACTTATTTGAATTTGGATATTGTCTAGAAGACAATATTTGTATTTTAACTCATAGCATGTGTGTTGTCGTATTTTGCACGACAATTATAATAATGAAGTTGTAGTTATTTTATGTACCATGTATTTGGCGACTTAAAATGAGTTATGTGGACCTATTTTGGGGGCGTCACACACACACACACACATATATATATATATATAGAGAGAGAGAGAAAGAAATGATCCATAACAAATATTTGTTATGGATGAAAATTAGGCAAATAACATCATAACCATCTATTATAATAATCAACGAATGAGATTAAAAAGGAATAATCGACCATCTTTTAGATTATATGTTATTTTTTGTTAAATGATTATCATTATAATTTTTTTTATTGTAACCTCGAGTTTGCTTCTTAATCATGAATTCGTCCTACCCAAATAAGAGATCCTTCGAATGTAATGGCTGCTTTATTTTCAACTAGTGGCCACTCCACAAGTAAATTATGTGGGATAAAATAGAAATTTTATAAAATTTTGAGGAGTAAATAAAAAGATATAAAAAAATAATATTAAAAAGGATAAAATAGTAATATAATTAAAATTGTAAGGACAAAAGCGTAAAAAGAAAAAATGTGATACAAAGTTATCAAACTTGTGGATGAATCCTCGTCAAGACTTAATATTATAGAATAGATAAGAATTCTTCTATTAGTTTAAATTTCAATTAGTTAACTAGATCAATTAAGGAATCGGAGTACAATTAATAAATGATTCCATGCAACTCTAGTGAATTCAATATCTTAATGTGAATGACAATGAGATTTTAGTCCAGTGATTAACACTAAAGAATTATGATTTTTGGTCTCAAAATTTGAATTTTTTTTTTCTTTATTTATAAGGGTGTTTGATTAATTCTCAATGTTGTAATAATGATAACCTACTTATTACAAAATTATATTATATATTTCAAACAGTGAAACTTTCAAAATAATAATAATAATAATAATAATAATAATGTGAATGAAAAGTTGTCAACTCCATCCAGAATTCCTTGCAATAAATTTTTCCTGTGGAATATCGTTTCTGTCCAAATTGACAACCTTGAATAAATTGGTGCTTTGATCACGTACGTCACTTGAGTCAATCGCATGGAATTTAGTCATTTGATTGTGATAGAGCAGACATATTTATGTTATTATATTTTTTTAAAATCAATATATATAATTAATATTTAATTAGAATCCAAGAATTGACATGTTGATGATTGTGTTGGGCTACGTACTATGCATGTCCGACGGCGATGGGGATGGGGGATGGGGGATGGGGGTTGGGGGATGGGGCAGCGGCATTTGGAGGGGGAAGGGGGATGGTAAAGAAGTATTTTTCTTTCTTATTTTTATTGTTAAAACATTTTTTTTCTCAAATTTTGATTCCTTAAAGTTAAATTTGGTCAACATTATATGTATAAGTTACTTTTAAATAAATGTTGCATCAAGTTATGTTACAGAAGACACACACACACACACATATATGTGTGTGTGTGATATTGTCGTGATTTTATCTCATTTTCGTTATATTTGTGTTAACATTTGGGTGATTAACATTGATATTGAGAAAAAAATTCATCGGTGAAATTCAAAAAGAACGTGAAGGAATTTGGAGTTGAACTCATACATAGGGAGACATGGTTTTACAAGTTATGATCATGATGATAGTTTGTATAAAAATTTAAAAATATGATTTTAGCGCGCTTATGCTATATTTGTGTAATTTGATTGAATATACGCGCTATATACAAATTTAACAACTATTGTAATTCTTCATCCGTTTTAAAAAAAATAATCTTGTTTGAAGATATTAAAAATACCAGTGATATACTTTTTTACATTTAATTCTAAAACTAGCTAATTAGTGCTAGTTTAATATTAGTGGGGTGTGATGATAAAATTATAATAATAAAATAAAGTGTAAGGCCCAACTTTTATAAATAAAGATTTAATTTTCTCTAAATATCATTTGAATAATAAGGTGTGGATTTGATATAATGTTATAATTGTGACGCCCCAAAATAAGTATACACAACCCATTCTGAGTCGCCAAATACATAGTACATAATTCATATACAAACTTAATTATACAACTATCGTGTAAAATACGATAAAACATAAGTTGAGAGTTTTAACACGAATATTGTCTCGTAGACAATATTCAAACTCAAATGGAGTCCTCATTAATTATAATTATTATCACACTATTTTATAAAATAGTAAGGACTACTACAACCACCATCTCGGACCGTCACTCCATTTCCCGACAAGTTCCGGCTATGTTATCATTTCCTGAAGAGAACAATTAAAGCAAATGGTGAGCTCAACTAGCCCAGTAAAGAATATTATAACTAAGATAATGCAGAATAAATTATCTTTAGTTTTCAACAGTGTATATAAAATTGATAGAATATAATAGACAACAAGTTTAACTGCAGCGGAACAAGCAATCCAATAGAAGAGTCAAGTAGAGCATAATATCTACTATCTTCTATGATTTAAAAGTTCATCATCGATATTTTATTGATGTAACACATCTCAATAAATAATCCACATCATTGAATTATCCACGCACTACGGACCAAGGATATTCGTTATTATAACCAATGGTCATGATCATGCCAACAACTGTCCATTAATGCACTACAAGCTAATGAGGACTTTTACCACATCATTTGTAACATTACAGGTCATGATTATACCGATACGTAATTTCAGGTCATAATCATGCCAATCAACAGTCCATCTATGAACTACGGGCCAAAGATGACTTTCATCACAATATAAACATGAGGATGATGACAATAATATAAGAATTCGATTAAGTGAGAGTAATGATAAATTTTAAAGATTTATAATTCAATTATCTAAAGTTCAAGAATGTCCAAATTATCAACATAATACTGTATTGTTGAGTAAAATTCAAGAATAATATTCATATATAAAAAATAATTTGGACAGAAAAGAAATTATTTTTTTATCGTGAATAGTACCCCGTGAATAGTACTTGAGTGAATAGTACTTCGTGACCTGTGAATAGTACCCCGAAATAAAAAATATTAAAATTTAACAAGGATGTTCAGAAAAATATTTATGTGAAACAATACTAGATGAAATGCAAATTTCAAGGATATTCTACTAATTTCAAGGAGTATAGAAGAAATACTTATCAACATAAGTGTAGAATTAGGAATATGAAACGAAATAATATTACTTACATACTACAGAGTATGGAAGAAAATATTATTTCATACGAATATTGAATAAAATTAATATCCCTTACCTTAAAAGGAGAGTATTTCTGACTGGTATAGCGATGATATTCTTGAAGAAAACTTATATTATTTTATACACTAAAAACTTCCTTAAACTCAAAAGAAATATGCTCAATATTATAGAAGAAGAATTTTTTAATTCTGGTGTGATTTTTATTTATAAACTAAGCATCTTATTTATAGGAGAATGACAAGATACTATATGAATTGAAATTTGCGGGTGCATAGTAAAATCACCGACAAAATTTTCATAATTGTTTTTTGATTTTCTGATTTATTATGAAGCACTATGCAATAAAATATTCTAATAAAACGAAAAATTTAAATAAAATATAATATATTTTATTTATAATCTAATAAAACAAAACTTTATATAATATATATTGTAAGACCCCAATTTTTTATAAATAAAATTAAATTTTCTCTATTAATTATTTTGAAATAGTAAGGGGTGGATTTGATTAATGTGGTTAGTTATAGGTAAAATGTATAAATTTTGCGAAATAAGCAAGTGATTATAAAATATTCATTGTTGTCGAGGATTATTCGTTTGGTCGTGAAATATTCTTGTTGTCGGGGAATATTCATACGACGGCGCAACCATTTGTTGGCCCCATAACGAAAAATGGTTGGATGAAGAAAACGACAAGTTTGAGTTTTTTTTTATAAATAACGGCGTAGTTGTTACCGTTAACACTTTTGAAATACCTGGTAGTTAAAGTACAGTAATACGTGTGGTTGCACAATAGCACATGGTATTACACAGTATTTTTGGATTATTGATTCTTACGTAAGAAGACACTACTCAATAATTGTTACAGTAATTACTGTTCAATATTTTATTTTATTGATTCAATAATTGCTACGTTGATATTTATATTATTGTTAATTCAATAATTGTCACGACACATTATTTTCCATTATCAGATCAATAATTCATATTATTTGAATAATATTTTTAGATAGCATTATTGGCAATATCTAAGAAAGTTCTGTCTAAGAAAGGGGTTTGGTCACCTAATTGCGCGCCAGAAAGGAGAAATCCTTATCGGAAAGCCCCATCTTTCCTGGGAACGACCTGGTTGTCATTATTGTGATTCTGTAATATTATTTGTGAATGATTAATTATTTATTTATATGATAAGAAAATATTTATTTTATGTGTATATAAATGAAGGAATTAATATTGAGGTGTTTTAAAAGTATTTTTTCGGAATTGAGGTATTAAAAATCATCTGTATGTGGATTTCGATCATTTTCTGTTTGGAATTTGAAAAAAATTTCTTTTACAAAGTTGTAGATAATTAAATTTCCTATAGAAAGGACATAAAATTCGTATTTTTCTGATAAAAGGGTTATTTATTATGAATTATTGAAGTTTCAGAAATAAATATTTTTTTATTAAAAACAAGGGGGACCCCACTTTTGTTTTTGGTGGAAAAAATTGCTGAAGTTCAATGGTTGTGTGTGTGAATAGCAACAGGTTAAGCCACCAGTAGCAGGTTAGTCTGCTTTGGCGTTCTAGCATTTTTCTATAAATATGGTGCTTAGGTTAGAATTGAAAATCACATCAGAATCAGAAATTTTCCCTCTCAATAATATCGAGCGTATTTTTGTGAGTATTTAGATACTTTGAGTGTTACTATTTATTGTAAGTTTCCTTCAGTATTATATCCGATATTTCAGCCAGGAGTACTATTCTTTTGAGGTAATGGATGCTATTTTCTTCGTAAATGATATTATTTCTTTCAATATCATTATACCAAAATATTGGTATGAATTTTATTGTGAAATTTTGACCTTTTTGTGTCGGAGTTACTATTCATGTATACGACACTATTCACAAAAAAATAAAATTTTCTCTTCTTTGTCCAAGATGTCTTACTATCTTTGATTGTATTCATGTTTTGATCTTCATTCTTGAATTTTACTCCACTGTGGTTTATTATGGAGTATTTTTGAACTTGGATTATCTAAAGTACGAATCCCTAATCTTTGTTCTATAATCTCACTGGATTCATTTCTTTAAAATATTTTTCATCATCCTCAGTCCTAAATGATGATATAACTGAATATCTTTAGCCTTTAGTGCATAGATAAATGATTACCTGAAGAATATCTTTGGCCCGTGGTGCAAAGATGGACAGGTGTTGAGATGAACATGACCAACTGGTGATACAAATGAATATCTTTGGCCCGTAAAGCAAAGATGAATATTTAGTTCAAGATGTATATTGATTATTGTTACAGGGATAAAATATTGATGATGAATTTTTAAATCATAGAATATAGTAGATTTTATTCTATACTTAACTCTTCTAATGAATTATTATTTCTGCTGCGAATATTGATCTAAAACTTGTTGTCCATTATATTTTATCTAATTTATTGAAGGCTAACGATAATTTGTTCCACATTATCTTAGTCATAATATTCTTTACTGGACTAGTTGAGCTCACCCTTTTCCTTTTTGTTCTATTTTTATTCTTAGGAGGCGAGAATATAGCGGGAACTAGTCAGGGTGTGGAGTGATGTTTCAAGTCAGTTGTTTTAACAGTACTCACTATTTTGTAAAATAGTGTATCAATAATTATAATAAAGAATTATTTGAGTTTGGATATTGTCTAGAAAATAATATTTATATTTAAACTCACATCATGTGTTATCGTATTTTTCACGACAATTATATATAATAATGAAGTTGTAGTTATTTTTTATATCATATATTTGGTGACTCAGAATGGGTTGTGTGGACCTATTTTGGGGGCATCACAGTTGTTATCAGAGCTTAGGGATATGATCTTGGATGGAGATCTGGGGTTAGAACTAGGAAGGGAGTGATAAGTAAATCCTTCGCTAGTGTATCCTACCTAAGCTTATTTGTGTTTAATTGGTCGGACAGAATATAGGGATAATATGTGGAATGTCAATTTCTTTAATTAATCCTTGTTTTATGGCAGTATTTGAGAATGACAGCTGAAAATGTTAACAATGGAGTGAATGAGACCGTGGAGACACCTTTAATCACCAACCAGGAGAACATGCAACAAGACGACAATTTTCCTCCTGTAAACAACACCACCGATCAAATGATGAATGATGGGATGTTTAAAAGCTTTTTGCAATGCATGCAAAATCAGACGAGGGAGACTCGTGTACAAAATACGAGTGAAAATAATAGTAACGCGCAGCTTGTCAATACCAAGCAGTTCAAAGAGCTGGGACCAACAGAGTTTTTGGAAAAGCCGGATCCGATTAAAGCGAAAATGTGGGTTAAGCAAATTACAAAGATATTTGATGTCTTGGGATGCATGGAGGAACAGAAGGTTCCATTCGCCACCTTTATGTTCTATGGTGAGACAGATTACTGGTGGGAATCGGTGAAGCGTACCCAGCCAGCCGCACTCCATATGTCTTGGGAAATATTTCAGAAACTGTTTAAAGACAAGTACTTTCCTGAAAGTATTAATCATATGAAGGCGGTAGAGTTTATTAGACTAGAACAGAACAACATGATTATGTCCCAGTACGAGGCTAAGTTCGCAGAGTTATCCAGGTTTGCACCTCATTTGATAGAGAACGAGGAACGTATTATTCGGATGTTTCTGAGAGGTCTAAAATCCAAAATTTGTCAATACCTTATTTCTCACAAATTTTCTCTATATTCAGATGTTTTGAACAAGGCTCAATTATTAGAGCAAGATAATGAGTCTATTCAACTTAGGGATCACAACCAGGGTCATACCGGTGGCAGCAGTCATCAATGCAATGATAACCAGCGGGGAGGAAAATATCTGGATTAAAGTGGTAACCACTCTGGTGGTAATCGTGGCCATGATAGTAGAAGAAGCGAGTCTGGGGGAGATTTTAAAAAGAGAAGGTACAACAATGACAACGTGAAGACGTCAACACCAACATCAACTTTTTTCTGGGGTAGGAGAATGACCACCGGTCGTATGTTAAAAATGTAGGAAAGAGGGACACATCAGCCCAAACTTCCCAGAACAATTCAAGGTGTGTTATAACTGTTGAAAGGAAGGACATATAGCTCAAGATTGTCTTGCATTGAAACCAAGTCCAGTGGGGATAGTAACTCCAAGGGCTATCCTAGACAAGTCAAAGTCGGAGTTTCCTGGAAGAGCGTTTGTCGTGACTGCCCAAAACACGAGGAACCCAAACGAGGTGATCACGAGTAAGCTAATCATAAACTCTTGCGAAGTTTATACCTTATTAGATACCGATTCAACCCATTCTTTTATCTCCCTTGTTAGTGCTCAACGTTTGAACTTGACTTCGGAGAAATTAGACTTTGATTTATCTGTTGAGACTCCATTAGGATAAAATTTCATTACATCCACTGTTTATAAATCTTTCTTGATCCAAGTTGGCACCAAAAAATTACCAGTTTATCTTATCTCTTTAAAGATACTTGCATTTGATGTGATTTTAGGGATTGATTGGTTAACTACTCATCATGCCAAAATTGATTATTTTTGTAAGGTTGTTAGTTTATATATTCTTAACCAACCTGTTATGCGAATTCAAGCAACTAAACCACTAAAATCAATCACTGTCATATGAAACCATAAAGCCATTCGTTTATTAAAAAATGAATGTCAT
This sequence comes from Panax japonicus, assembly GCA_020205505.1. Classification (NCBI taxonomy): domain Eukaryota; kingdom Viridiplantae; phylum Streptophyta; class Magnoliopsida; order Apiales; family Araliaceae; genus Panax; species Panax japonicus. The sequence goes on from CM035095.1 coordinate 29,105,408, forward strand.
GCTTTCTTAGCACATGTTATGGATTTAAACAAAAACACGCCAAATTTGAATAATATTTCTTTTGTTAGTGAATTTCCTGATGTATTTCCTGAAGAACTTCCTGGTCTACCCCCAGAACATGAAGTTGAATTCTTTATTGACCTTGAACCTGGTACAAAACTCATTTCTAAAACCCCATATCGAATGACTACTATTGAACTTCAGGAGTAAAAGGTCCAACTACAGGAGTTGTTAGTCATAAATTTCATTCGTCCTAGTACATCTCCTTTTGGTGCTCTTGTTTTATTCATAAAGAATAAAGACGGGAGTATGCGACTTTGTATTAATTGACTACTGGGAATTGAACTATGTCACCATCAAGAATAAGTATCCCCTACCTCGCATTGATGATCTGTTCGATAAATTGGAAGGAGCACAATTCTTTTCAAAGATCGATCTTCGTTCTGGATATCATCAGCTGAAGATTAAAACTGAGGATATTCCGAAGACTGCCTTTCGAACTCGGTACGGGCATTATGAATTCTTAGTCATGTCTTTAGGATTGAATAATGCTCCTGCTGCTTTCATGGATATGATGAATCGTGTGTTCAAGGAATATTTAGATTAGTTCGTTATTGTCTTTATTGATGACATCCTCATCTATTCCAAAAACTATGAAGATCATGAGCACCATTTGAAGTTGGTACTTCAAAGGTTTCATGATAACAAGTTATATGCCAAGCAGAAGAAATGCGAGTTTTGGCTTGAGGAAATAGCATTCCTTGGGCACGTGGTGTCAAAACATGGAGTATCTGTTGATCCGATAAAGATTGAAGCGATACAAAGTTGGGAACAACCGAAGTCGATGACCGAAGTACGTAGCTTTTTGGGCTTAGCCGGTTATTATCAGAGATTCGTGGAAGGATTTTCTTGAATCGATACTTCGTTAACTCAACTGACTCAGAAAGATACAAAATTTATATGGAGCGAGGAATGCGGGTAGAGTTTCCAAGAGCTTAAGAGGAGACTCATTTCGGCACCTGTTATGACAGTACCATCAGGTTCAGATGGATTTTTTATCTACAGCAATGCTTCATGCAAAGGGTTAGGATGTGTTCTTATGAAACATGGGAAAGTCATAGCATATGCCTCGCGACAACTCAAAGAATATGAGAGGAATTATCCTACTCATGATCTGGAGTTGGCAGCAGTCGTTTTCGCGCTGAAAATCTGGAGACACTACCTGTATGTGGAGAAAGTGGAGATTTATACAGATCATAAGAGCCTTAAATATTTCTTCACCCAAAAGGAACTCAACATGCGTCAACGACATTGGCTCGAGCTGTTAAAAGATTATGATTATACCATCCAATACCAACCTAGAAAATAAAACGTGGTAGTTGACGCATTGAGTAGAAAATCATATGCGGGTACGAGTACGATGTTGTTAACACAAAGACACATTTCGTATGACTTACAAAGGATAGAGATAGAGTTAAAGGCTCCAAGTACCCTTGTGATGATATCAAATATATGAGTAGAACCGAGTTTAATCAATAAAGTTAAAGCTGCTCAAGACACAGACCCAGAGCAGATGTGTATGAAGAAAAAAGTACAAGAAGGTGTTATTCTAGAAGCAAGAATTGATGAAGAAGGAATACTTCGAATCAACTCTAGACTTTGTATTCCTAACGATTCTGACTTGAAGTATAAAATCATGATGGACGCATACAACACACCGTTTGCAATCCATCCTGGGAGTAACAAAATGTATCATGATCTTCGACATACATTTTGGTGGAACAATATGAAGAGAGAGATGGCATAATTTATCTCGAGGTGTTTAACTTATCAACGTGTAAAGACGGAGCATCAAGTGCCAAAGGGTCCATTGCAACAACTTGAGATTCTGAAATGGAAGTGGGAAAATATTACCATGGATTTCGTTATAGGTCTACCCAAGGTTTCTCAAGGCATAGATGTGATTTGGGTTATTGTTGATAGATTAACCAAGTCTGCTCATTTCTTGCCGATACAGGAGACTTATTCCCTTGAACGTCTTGCTCGTATGTACATGAATAATATTGTGTGATTGCATGGCATGCCAGTTTCCATAGTTTCAGATCATGACCCAAGATTCACTTCACAATTTTAGGTTAGTTTGCAGAAATCTATGGACATGGATTTACGATTCATTTTAGCATATCATCCTCAAACGGGTGGGCAATCAGAAAGGACTATTCAAACTCTTGAAGATGTATTAAGACCATATGTCCTAGACTTCAAAGGAATTTGGGATAAGTACTTGCTATTAGAGGAATTCTCCTACAACAACAGTTTTCAAACAAGTATAGGCATAGATCCATTCGAGGCATTATATGGATGAAATTGTCGTTCTCTAGTATGCTGGGACGAGGTAGATGAAGCAACGTTGTTAGGATCAGAATTGGTACGTATGACTACAAAAAATATTCGAATGATCCGACAACGTATACAAACCTCACAAGATTGACAAAAGAGTTATGTAGATCTTCATCGAAAGGACGTGGAGTTTAATATTGGGGATCATGTCTTGTTACGTATTGCTTCATAGAAGGGAGTTACAAGATTCGAGAAGAGAGGAAAGCTCAATCCACGATTTGTTGGTCAATCTGAGATTCTTGACCGAGTAGGAAAGGTGGCCTATAGACTCGCATTACCTCCAAGCATGTCTCGTGTTCATAATATTTTTCATATATCTATGCTTCATAAATATATGAAAGACTCAAACCACATTATTGAGTTAGAACTAAATGAGATAGTCGAAGATTTAACGTACGAGGAGGTACCTGTCAAAATCTTGGATAGGAAGGAGCATGTCCTACACACAAAGTTTATACCACAAGTCAAAGTTTTGTGGAGGAACCATGCTATTGAGGAAATGACTTGGGAGTTGGAATTAGAAATAAAAGCGAGGTACCCTCACCTTTTTGAAACACCAGGTAAGTACGTCAATTTCGAGGACGAAATTTTATAAGGAGGGGAGGTTGTAAGACCCCAACTTTTTATAAATAAAATTAAATTTCCTCTATTAATTATTTTGAAATAGTAAGGGGTGGATTTGATTAATGTGGTTAGTTATAGGTAAAATGTGAAAATTTTGTGAAAAAAGCATGTGGTTATAAAATATTCATTGTTGTCGGGGAATATTCGTTTGGTTGTAGAATATTTTTGTTGTCGGGGAATATTTGTATGATGGCGTAGCCATTTGTGGGCCCCATAACGGAAAATGGTCGGATGAAAAAATGACAAGTTTGAGTTTTTAAAAATAAACACTTAGTTGTTACCGTTAACACTGTTAGAATACCCGATGGTTAAAATAAATTAATACGCATGGTTGCACAGTAGAAGGCACTACTCAATAATTTTTACAGTAATTACTGTTAAATATTTTATTTTATTGATCCAATAATTATTATGTTAATATTTTATATTATTGTTGTTTCAATAATTGTCACTGCACAGTATTTCTATTATCAGATCAATAATTCATATTATTTGAATAATATTATTAGATATCATTATTCGCAATGTCTAAGGAAGTTCTATCTAGGAAAGAGGTTTGGTCACCTAATTGCGCGTCAGTAAGGAGAAATTCTTATCGGAAAGCCCCCTTTTTCTTGGGAACGATCAGGTTGTCATTATTGTGATTTTGTAATATTATTTATGAATAATTAATTATTAATTTATATGATAAGAAAATATTTATTTTATGCAGATATAAATGAAGAAATTAATGTTGAAGTTTTTTATCAATATTTTATCGAAATTGAGGTATTAAAAATCATCCGTATATGGATTTTGGTCATTTTCTATTTGGAATTTAGAAAAACTTTCTTCTAAAATGTTGTAGAGAATTAAATTTCTTATGCAAAGGGCATAAAATTCTTATTTTTCTGATAAAGGGGCTATTTATTATGAATTATTGAAGTTTCAGAAACAAATATTTTTTTATTAAAAACAAGGGTGGGCCCCATTTTTGTTTTTGGTGAAAAAAATTGCTGATGTTCAATGGTGATGTGCGTGAATAGTAGCAGGTTAAGCCACCGGTAGCAGGCTAGTCTGCTTTGGCGTTCTAGCATTTTCTTATAAATAGGGTGCTTAGGTTAGAATTGAAAATCACACCAGAATCAGAAATTTTCTCTCTATAATATCGAGCGTATTTTTGTGAGTATTTAGATACTTTGAGTGTTACTATTCATTGTAAGTTTCCTTCAGTATTATATCCGATATTTCAGCCAGGAGTACTATTCTTTTGAGGTAAGAGATGCTATTTTCTTCGTAAATGATGTTATTTCTTTCAATATCATTATACCAAAATATTGGTATGAATTTTATTGTGAAATTTTTACCTTTTTGTGTCGGGGTTACTATTCATGTATACGACACTAGTCACGAATACGACACTATTCACAGAAAAATAAAATTTTCTCTTCTTTGTCCAAGATGTCTTACTATCTTTGATTGTATTCATGTTTTGATCTTCATTTTTGAATTTTACTCCACTGTGGTTTATTATGGAGTATTTTTGAACTTGGATTATCTAAAGTAAAAATCCCTATTCTTTGTCCTTTTATCTCACTGGATTCGTTTCTTTAAAATATTTTTCATTATCCTTAGTCCTAAATGATGATATAATTAAATATATTTGGTCTGTAGTGCAAATATAAATGATTACCTGATGAATATCTTTGGCCCGTGGTGCAAAGATGGACAGATGTTGAGATGAACATGACCAACTGGTGATACAAATGAATATCTTTGGCCCGTAAAACAAAGATGAATATTTGGTTCAAGATGGGTATTGATTGTTGTTACAGGGATAAAATATTGATGATGGACTTTTAAATCATAGAAGATAGTAGATTTCATTCTCTACTTTACTCTTCTAATGAATTGTTATTTTCACAACGAATATTGATCTAAAACTTATTGTCCATTATATTTTATCTAATTTATTGAAGGCTAACGATAATTTTTTCTACATTATCTTAGTCATAATATTCTTTACTGGGCTAGTTGAGCTCACCATTTTCTTTTTTATTCTATTTTTCTTCTCAGGAGGCGAGAATATAGCGGGAACTAGTCAGGGTGTGGAGTGATGTTTCAAGTCAGTTGTTTTAGCAGTCCTCACTATTTTGTAAAATAGTGTATCAATAATTATAATGAGGACTTATTTGTGTTTGGATATTGTCTAGAAGACAATATTTGTATTTAAACTCATAGCATGTGTGTTGTCGTATTTTGCACGATAATTGTAATAATGAAGTTGTAGTTATTTTATGTACCATGTATTTGGCGACTTAAAATGAGTTATGTGGACCTATTTGGGGGCGTCACACACACACACAAACACACACACACACACACACACATATATATATATATATATATAGAGAGAGAGAGAGAGAGAGAGAGAAAGAAATGATCCATAACAAATATTTGCTATGGATGAAAATTGGCAAATAACATCATAACCATCCATTATAATAATCAACGGAGGAGATTAAAAAGGAATAATAGACCATCTTTTTGATTATATGTTATTTTTTGTTAAATGATTATCATTATAATTTTTTTTTATTGTAACGTCGAGTTTGCTTCTTAATCATGAATTCGTCCTACCCAAATAAGAGATCCTTCGAATGTAATGGCTGCTTTATTTTCAACTAGTGGCCACTCCACAAGTAAATTATGTGGGATAAAATAGAAATTTTATAAAATTTTGAGGAGTAAATAAAAAGATATAAAAAAATAATATTAAAAAGGATAAAATAGTAATATAATTAAAATTGTAAGGACAAAAGCGTAAAAAGAAAAAATGTGATACAAAGTTATCAAACTTGTGGATGAATCCTCGTCAAGACTTAATATTATAGAATAGATAAGAATTCTTCTATTAGTTTAAATTTCAATTAGTTAACTAGATCAATTAAGGAATCGGAGTACAATTAATAAATGATTCCATGCAACTCTAGTGAATTCAATATCTTAATGTGAATGACAATGAGATTTTAGTCCAGTGATTAACACTAAAGTATTATGATTTTTGGTCTCAAAATTTGAATAATTTTTTTTCTTTATTTATAAGGATGTTTGATTAATTCTCAATGTTGTAATAATGTTAACCTACTTATTACAAAATTATATTATATATTTCAAACAGTGAAAATTCCAAAATAATAATAATAATAATAATAATAATAATAATAATAATAATAATAATAATAATAATAATAATGTGAATGAAAAGTTGTCAACTCCATCCAGAATTCCTTGCAATAAATTTTTCCTGTGGAATATCGTTTCTGTCCAAATTGACAACCTTGAATAAATTGGTGCTTTGATCACGTACGTCACTTGAGTCAATCGCATGGAATTTAGTCATTTGATTGTGATAGAGCAGACATATTTATGTTATTATATTTTTTTTAAATCAATATATATAATTAATATTTAATTAGAATCCAAGACTTGACATGTTGATGATTGTGTTGGGCTACGTACTATGCATGTCCGACGGCGATGGGGATGGGGGATGGGGGATGGGGCAGGGGCAGGGGCACGGGGCACGGGGCACGGGGCAGCGGCATTTGGAGGGGAGAGGGGGAATGGTAAAGAAGCATTTTTCTTTCTTATTTTTATTGTTAAAACATTTTTTCTCAAATTTTGATTCCTTAAAAGTTAAATTTGGTCAACATTATATGTATATGTTATGTTTAAATAAATGTTGCATCAAGTTATGTTACAGAAGACACACACGTGTGTGTGGTATTGTTGTGATTTTATCTCGTTTTCGTTATATTTGTGTTAACATTTGGGTGATTAACATTGATATTGAGAAAAAAATTCATCGGTGAAATTCAAAAAGAACGTGAAGGAATTTGGAGTTGAACTCGTACATAGAGAGACACGGTTTTACAAGTTATGATCATGATGATAGTTTGTATAAAAATATAAAAATATGATTTTAGCGCGCTTACGCTATATTTGTGTAATTTGATTGAATATACGCGCTATATACAAATTTAACAACTATTGTAATTCTTCATCCATTTTTAAAAAAAATCATTTTGTTTGAAAATATTAAAAATACCAGTGATATACTTTTTTACATTTAATTCTAAAATTAGCTAATTAGTGCTAGTTTAATACTAGTGGGGTGTGATGATAAAATTATAATAATAAAATAAAGTGTAAGGCCCAACTTTTATGAATAAAGATTTAATTTTCTCTAAATATCATTTGAATAATAAGGTGTGAATTTGATATAATGTTATAATTGTGACGCCCCAAAATAGGTATACACAACCCATTCTGAGTCGCCAAATACATAGTACATAATTCAAATACAAACTTAATTATACAACTGTCGTGTAAAATACGACAAAATATAAGCTGAGAGTTTTAACACGAATATTATCTCGTAGACAATATTCAAACTCAAATGGAGTCCTCATTAATTATAATTATTATCACACTATTTTATAAAATAGTGAGGACTACTACAACCACTATCTCGGACCATCACTCAATTTCCCGACAAGTCCCGGCTATGTTCTCATTTTTCGAAGAGAACAATTAAAGCAAATGGTGAGCTCAACTAGCCCAGTAAAGAATATTATAACTAAGATAATGCAGAATAAATTATCGTTAGTCTTCAACAGTGTAAAACTGATAGAATATAATAAACAACAAGTTTAACTGCAGCGGAACAAGCAATCCATTAGAAGAGTCAAGTAGAGCATGATATCTACTATCTTCTATGATTTAAAAGTTCATCATAAATATTTTATTGATGTAACACATCTCAATAAATAATCCACATCATTGAATTATCCACGCACTACGGATCAAGGATATTTGTTAGTATCACATCCACAAATTTTTCATGTACTACGGGCCAAGGATATTCGTTATTATAACCAATGGTCATGATCATGCCAACAACTGTCCATCAATGCACTACAAGCCAATGAGGACTTTTACCACATCATTTGTAACATTACAGGTCATGATTATACCGATACGTAATTTATGGTCATAATCATGCCAATCAACAGTCCATCTATGCACTATGGGCCAAAGATGACATTCATCACAATATAAACATGAGGATGATGACAATAATATAAGAATTCGATTAAGTGAGAGTAATGATAAATTTTAAAGATTTATAATTCAATTATCTAAAGTTCAAGAATGTCCAAATTGTCAACATAATACTGTATTGTGGAGTAAAATTCAAGAATAATATTCATATATCAAAAATAATTTGGACAGAAAAAAATCATTTTTTTGTCGTGAATAGAACCCCGTGAATAGTACCTTGTGAATAGTACTTGAGTGAATAGTACTTCGTGACCTGTGAATAGTACCCCGAAATAAAAAAAGATTAAAATTTAACAAGGATGTTTAGAAAAATATTTTCCGTGAAACAATACTAGATGAAATGCAAATTTCAAGGATATTCTACTAATTTCAAGGAGTATAGAAGCAATACTTATCAACATAAGTGTAGAATTAGGAATATGAAACGAAATAATATTACTTACATACTACAGAGTATGGAAGAAAATATTATTTCATTCGAATATTGAATAAAATTAATATCCCTTACCTTAAAAGGAGAGTATTTCTGACTGGTATAGCGATGATATTCTTGAAGAAAACTTATATTATTTTCTACACTCAAAACTTCCTTAAACTCAAAAGAAATATGCTCAATATTATAAAAGAAGAATTTTTTGATTCTGGTGTGATTTTCATTTCTAAACTAAGCATCCTATTTATAGGAGAATGACAAGATACTATTTGAATTGAAAATTGCGGGTGCATAGTAAAATCACCGACAAAATTTTCATAATTTTTTTTTGATTTTCTGATTTATTATGCAGAACTATGCAATAAAATATTCTAATAAAATGAAAAATTTAAATAAAATATAATATATTCTATTTATAATCTAATAAAACAAAATTTTATATAATATATATTGTAAGACCCCAACTTTTTATAAATAAAATTGAATTTTCTCTATTAATTATTTTGAAATAGTAATGGGTGGATTTGATTAATGTGGTTAGTTATGGGTAAAATGTGCAAATTTTGTGAAATAAGCAAGTGATTATAAAATATTCATTGTTGTCGGGGAATATTCGTTTGGTCGTGAAATATTCTTGTTGTCGGAGAATATTCATACGACGGTGCAGCCATTTGTGGGCCCCATAACGAAAAATGGTCGGATGAAGAAAACGACAAGTTTGAGTTTTTTTTTATAAATAACGGCGTAGTTGTTACCGTTAACACTATTGAAATACCTGGTAGTTAAAGTACAGTAATACGCGTGGTTGCACAATAGCACATGGTATTACACAGTATTTTTGGATTATTGATTCTTACGTAAGAAGGTACTAATTAATAATTATAACAGTAATTACTGTTCAATATTTTATTTTATTGATTCAATAATTGCTACGTTGATATTTATATTATTGTTAATTCAATAATTGTCACGACACATTATTTTTCATTATCAGTTCAGTAATTCATATTATTTGAATAATATTATTAGATAGCATTATTGGCAATATCTAAGGAAGTTCTGTCTAAGAAAAGGGCTTGGTCACCTAATCGCCTTATCGAAAAGCCCCATCTTTCCTTGGAACGACCTGGTTGTCATTATTGTGATTCTGTAATATTATTTATGAATAATTAATTATTTATTTATATGATAAGAAAATATTTATTTTATGTGTATATAAATGAAGGAATTAATACTGAGGTATTTTATCAGTATTTTATCAGAATTGAGGTATTAAAAATCATCTCTATGTGGATTTCGGTCATTTTCTGTTTGGAATTTGAAAAAATTTCTTTTACAAGGTTGTAGATAATTAAATTTCCTATGGAAAGAACATAGAATTCGTATTTTTCTGATAAAAGAGTTATTTATTATGAATTATTGAAGTTTCAGAAATAAATATTTTTTTATTAAAAATAAGGGGGGGCCCACTTTTGTTTTTGGTGGAAAAAATTGTTGAAGTTCAATGGTTGTGTGTGTGAATAGCAACAGGTTAAGCCACTAGTAGCAGGTTAGTCTGCTTTTGCGTTCTAGCATTTTTCTATAAATATGGTGCTTAGGTTAGAATTGAAAATCACATCAGAATCAGAAATTTTTTCTCTCAATAATATCGAGCGTATTTTTGTGAGTATTTAAATACTTTGAGTGTTACTATTCATTGTAAATTTCCTTCAATATTATATCCGATATTTCAGCCAGAAGTACTATTCTTTTGAGGTAAGGGATGCTATTTTCTTCGTAAATGATGTTATTTCTTTCAATATCATTATACCAAATTATTGGTATGAATTTTATTGTGAAATTTTTACCTTTTTGTGTCGGGGTTACTATTCATGTATACGATACTATTCACGAATACGACACTATTCACAGAAAAATAAAATTTTCTCTTCTTTGTCCAAGATGTCTTACTATCTTTGATTGTATTCATGTTTTGATCTTCATTCTTGAATTTTACTCCACTGTGGTTTATTATGGAGTATTTTTGAACTTGAATTATCTAAAGTACGAATCTCTAATCTTTGTCCTATAATCTCACTGTATTCATTTCTTTAAAATATTTTTCATCATCCTCAGTCCTAAATGATGATATAACTGAATATCTTTAGCCTGTAATGCAAAGATAAATGATTACCTGAAGAATATCTTTGGCCCGTGGTGCAAAGATGGACAGGTGTTGAGATGAACATGACCAACTGGTGATACAAATGAATATCTTTGGCCCGTAAAGCAAAGATGAATATTTAGTTCAAGATGTATATTGATTATTATTACAGGGATAAAATATTGATGATGGACTTTTAAATCATAGAAGATAGTAAATTTTATTCTCTACTTAACTCTTCTAATGAATTATTATTTCTGCTGCGAATATTGATCTAAAACTTGTTGTCCATTATATTTTATCTAATTTATTGAAGGCTAACGATAATTTGTTCCACATTATCTTAGTCATAATATTCTTTACTGGGCTAGTTGAGCTCACCCTTTTCCTTTTTGTTCTATTTTTATTCTTAGGAGGCGAGAATATAGCGGGAACTAGTCAGGGTGTGGAGTGATGTTTCAAGTCAGTTGTTTTAGTAGTCCTCACTATTTTGTAAAATAGTGTATCAATAATTGTAATGAAGACTTATTTGAGCTTGAATATTGTCTAGAAGATAATATTTGTATTTAAACTCACATCATATGTGTTATCGTATTTTTCACGACAATTGTATATAATAATGAAGTTGTAGTTGTTTTTTATACCATATATTTGGTGACTCAGAATGGGTTGTGTGGACCTATTTTGGGGGCATCACAGTTGTTATTAGAGCTTAGGGATATGATCTCGGATGGAGATCTGTGGTTAGAAATAGGAAGGGAGTGACAAGTAAATCCTTCGCTAGTGTATCCTACCTAAGCTTATTTGTGTTTAATTGGTCGGACAGAATATAGGGATAATATGTGGAATGTTAATTTCTTTAATTAATCCTTGTTTTATGGCAGTATTTGAGAATGACAGCTGAAAATGTTAACAATGGAGTGAATGAGACCGTGGAGACACCTTTAATCACCAACCAGGAGAACATGCAACAAGACGACAATGTTCCTCCTGTAAACAACACCACCGATCAAATGATGAATGATGGGATGTTTAAAAGCTTTTTGCAATGCATGCAAAATCAGACGAGGGAGACTCGTGTACAAGTTGGCACCAAAAAATTACCAGTTTATCTTATCTCTTTAAAGATACTTGCATTTGATATGATTTTAGGGATTGATTGGTTAACTACTCATCATGCCAAAATTGATTATTTTTGTAAGATTGTTAGTTTTTATATTCCTAACCAACCTGTTATGCGAATTCAAGCAACCAAACCACTAAAATCAATCACTGTCATATGAAGCCATAAAGCCATTCGTTTATTGAAAAATGAATGTCATGCTTTCTTAGCCCATGTTATGGATTTAAACAAAAACACGTTAGATTTAAATAATATTTTTTCTGTTAGTGAATTTCCTGATGTATTTCCTGAAGAACTTCCCGGTCTACCCCCAGAACGTGAAGTTGAATTCTTTATTGACCTTGAACCTGGTACAAAACTCATTTTTAAAACCCCATATCGAATGGCTCCTATTGAACTTCAGGAGTTAAAGGTCCAACTACGGGAGTTGTTAGTCATCAATTTCATTCGTCCTAGTACATCTCCTTTGGGTGCTCTTGTTTTATTCGTAAAGAAGAAAGACCAGAGTATGCGACTTTGTATTAATTGACTACCGGGAATTGAACTATGTCACCATCAAGAATAAGTATCCACTACCTCGCATTGATGATCTGTTAGATCAATTGGAAGGAGCACAATTCTTTTCAAAGATCGATCTTCGTTCTAGATATCATCAGCTGAAGATTAAAACTGTGGATATTCCGAAGACTGCCTTTAGAACTCGGTACGGGCATTATGAATTCTTAGTCATGTCTTTAGGATTGACTAATGCTCCTGCTGCTTTCGTGGATATGATGAACCGTGTGTTCAAGGAATATTTAGATCAGTTCGTTATTATCTTTATTGATGACATCCCCATCTATTCCAAAAACTGTGAAGATCATGAGCACCATTTGAAGCTGGTACTTCAAAGGCTTCATGATAACTAGTTATATGCCAAGCTGAAGAAATGCGAGTTCTGACTTGAGGAAGTAGTATTCCTTGGGTACGTGGTGTCAAAACATGGAGTATCTGTTGATCCGGTGAAGATTGAAGCGATACAAAGTTGGGAGCAACCGAAGTCGATAACCGAAGTACGTAGCTTTCTGGACTTAGCCGGTTATTATCAGAGATTCGTGAAATGATTTTCTTGAATCGATACTCTGTTAACTCAACTGACTCAGAAAGATACAAAATTCATATGGAGCGAGGAATGCAGGAAGAGTTTCCAAGAGCTCAAGAGGAGACTCATTTCTGCACCTGTTCTAACAGTACCATCAGGTTCAGATGGATTTTTTATCTACAGGGATGCTTCATGCAAAGGGTTAGTATGTGTTCTTATGTAACATGGGAAAGTCATAGCATATGCCTCTCGACAACTCAAAGAATATGAGAGGAATTATCCTACTCATGATCTGGAGTTGGCAGCAGTCGTTTTCGCGCTGAAAATCTGGAGACACTACCTGTATGGGGAGAAAGTGGAGATTTATACGGATCATAAGAGACTTAAATATTTATTCACCCAAAAGGAACTCAACATGCGTCAATGACGTTGGCTCAAGCTGTTGAAAGATTATGACCATACCATCCAATACCAACCTAGAAAAGAAAACATGGTAGTTGACGCATTGAGTAGAAGATCATATGCGGGTACGAGTGCGATGTTGTTAACACAAAGACCCATTTCGTATGACTTACAAAGGATAGAGATAGAGTTAAAGGTTCCAAGTACCCACGTGATGATATCAAATATATGAGTAGAATCGAGTTTAATCAATAAAGTTAAAGCTGCTCAAGCCACAGACCCAGGGCTGATGTGTATGAAGAAAAAAGTACAAGAAGGTGTTATTCTAGAAGAAAGAATCGATGAAGAAAGAATACTTCGAATCAACTCTAGACTTTGCATTCCTAACGATTCTGACTTGAAGTATAAAATCATGATGGACGCATACAACACACCGTTTGCAATCCATCCTGGGAGTAACAAAATGTATCATGATCTTCAACATACATTTTGGTGGAACAATATGAAGAGAGAGATGGCATAATTTATCTCGAGGTGTTTAACTTGTCAACGTGTAAAGACGGAGCATCAAGTGCCAAAGGGTCCATTGCAACAACTTGAGATTCTGAAATGAAAGTGGGAAAACATTACCATGGATTTCGTTATAGGTCTTCCCAAGGTTTCTCAAGGCATAGATGTGATTTGAGTTATTGTTGATAGATTAACCAAGTCTGCTCATTTCTTGCCGATACAAGAGACTTATTCCCATGAACGTCTTGCTCGTATGTACATGAATAATATTGTGTGATTGCATGGCATGCCAGTTTCTATAGTTTCAGATCATGACCCAAGATTCACTTCACAATTTTGGGTTAGTTTGCAGAAATCTATGGGCATGGATTTACGATTCATTTTAGCATACCATCCTCAAACGGGCGGGCAATCAGAAAGGACTATTCAAACTCTTGAAGATCTATTAAGACCATGTGTCCTAGACTTCAAAGGAATTTGGGATAAGTACTTGCTATTAGAGGAATTCTCCTACAACAAAAGTTATCAGACAAGTATAGGCACGGATCCATTCGAGGCATTATATAGACGAAAGTGTCGTTCTTCCGTATGCTGGGACGAGGTAGGTGAAGCAACGTTGTTAGGACCAGAATTGGTTCGTATGACTACAGAAAAGATTCGAATGATCCGACAACGTATACAAACCTCACAAGATCGACAAAAGAGTTATGCAGATCTTCATCGAAAGGACGTGGAGTTTAAGATTGGGGATCATGTCTTGTTACGTATTGCTCCATAGAAGGTAGTTACAAGATTCGAGAAGAGAGGAAAGCTCAATCCACGATTTGTTGGTCAATCTGAGATTCTTGACCGAGTAGGAAAGGTGGCCTATAGACTCGCATTACCTCCAAGCATGTCTCGTGTTCATAATATTTTTCACATATCTATGCTTCATAAATATGTGAAAGACCCAAACCACATTATTGAGTTAGAACTAGATGAGATAGCCGAAGATTTAACGTACGAGGAGGTACCTGTCAAAATCTTGGATAGGAAGGAGCATGTCCTACACACAAAGTTTATACCACAAGTCAAAGTTTTGTGGAGGAACCATGCTATTAAGGAAATGACCTGGGAGTTGGAATCAGAAATAAAAGCGAGGTACCCTCACCTTTTTGAAACACCAGGTAAGTACGTCAATTTCGAGGACAAAATTTTATAAGGAGGGGAGGTTGTAAGACCCCAACTTTTTATAAATAAAATTAAATTTTCTCTATTAATTATTTTGAAATAGTAAGGGATAGATTTGATTAATGTGGTTAGTTATAGGTAAAATGTGCAAATTTTGCGAAAAAGCACGTGGTTATAAAATATTCATTGTTGTCAGGGAATATTCGTTTGGTCGTAGAATATTCTTTTTGTCGGGGAATATTTGTATGATGGCGCAGCCATTTATGGGTCCCATAACGGAAAATGGTCGGATCACTACTAAAAAAATGGTCATATGTGATGGCCTAAATCCATCACAAAAAGTAGGAAAATCATCACGAAAGGTTTACGTGATGGCTTTAAGCATCACAATGGCCGTCTTGTAAACGTCCATCATGAAAGGTTTTGCATGATGGTTTTGGCAATCACGTAAACGCTTAGTGCTTTTTTGATGATTAATACAATCACATTAACATATAATCTATTGTGATTGTCAAAGTCATCACAAAAAAAACAAGACTTTAGGGATCAAATGTAAGAACGTGAATCTCTATTTACGTATAATTTATTTCACTATATTAATTATATCTATATTAATTGTATCAAATGATACTTGTAGAATTCGAGCCCTCTCCCATTTGCAAACTAAATAACGAGTATTACCACTACACCAAAGTCCAGATCATGATTATAATTTTAAAACAAAATATAAAAGGAAACATATATGAGTTGACTTACTAAACAAAATTACTTTCAAATAAGATTTGGTGATTGCAATGGCAGTCACAAATACTCTATAATGATGGTAAAATTAGTCATCACTAAGAGCCATCATATATTGTTTTGTTTTGTGACGGCTTGAAAATTCCATCACAAAATACCTTCTTTTTTGTAATTGCAAATAAAAGTCGTCACAAAAATCTAACTTTTTAATGATTGTCACGACCATCATAAAATATTATTTTGATTATTTCTTATATTAAAATATTAGTGATAGCTTAAATGCAATCACGAAAAGGGTATATCTATAAATGATGACATAGTGCGTCACAAAAAGAAATTTTTTTTTTGCGTGAAAAAATTGGTGTGATTGACATAGCCATCACAATTATAATACATTGATGGCAAAATTAGTCATCACTAAGAGCCATCATATATACTATTATTTTGTGATTGCTTAAAAAGTCAATCACAAATTACTATCTTTTGTGATGGTTTTGAAAAACTGTCACAAAATTTCGTCACGTATTCTTGTTTTTCTAGTAGTGGATGAAGAAAATGACAAGTTTGAGTTTTTATAAATAACGGCTTAGTTGTTACCGTTAACACTGTTAGAATACTCGGTGGTTAAAATAAATTAATACGCGTGGTTGCACAGTAGAAGACACTACTCAATAATTTTTACAGTAATTACTGTTAAATATTTTATTTTATTGATTCAATAATTATTACGTTAATATTTTATATTATTGTTGTTTCAATAATTGTCACTGCACAGTATTTCTATTATCATATCAATAATTCATACTATTTGAATAATATTATTAGATAGCATTATTCGCAATGTCTAAGGAAGTTCTGTCTAGGAAAGATGTTTGGTCACTTAATTGCGCGCCAGTAAGGAGAAATTCTTATCGGAAAGCCCCCTCTTTCTTGGGAACGACCAGGTTGTCATTATTGTGATTTTGTAATATTATTTATGAATAATTAATTATAAATTTATATGATAAGGAAATATTTATTTTATGCATATATAAATGAAGAAATTAATGCTGAGATTTTTTTATCAATATTGAGGTAGTAAAAATCATCCGTATATGGATTTCGGTCATTTTCTGTTTGGAATTTAGAAAAACTTTCTTCTAAAATATTGTAGAGAATTAAATTTCCTATGCAAAGGGCATATAATTCTTATTTTTCTGATAAAGGGGCTATTTATTATGAATTATTGAAGTTTCAGAAACAAATATTTTTTTATTAAAAACAAGGGTGGGACCCATTTTTGTTTTTGGTGGAAAAAATTGCCGATGTTCAATGGTGATGTGCGTGAATAGCAGCAGGTTAAGCCACCGGTAGCAGATTAGTCTGCTTTGGCGTTCTAGCATTTTCTTATAAGTAGGGTGCTTAGGTTAGAATTGAAAATCACACCAGAATCAGAAATTTTCCCTCTCTATAATATCGAGCGTATTTTTTGGAGTATTTAGATACTTTGAGTGTTACTATTCATTGTAAGTTTCCTACAGTATTATATCCAACATTTCAGCCAAGAGTACTATTCTTTTGAGGTAAGGGATGCTATTTTCTTCGTAAATGATGTTATTTCTTTTAATATCATTATACCGAAATATTGGTATGAATTTTATTGTGAAATTTTTACCTTTTTGTGTCTGGGTTACTATTCATGTATACGACACTAGTCACGAATACGACACTATTCACAGAAAAATGAAATTTTCCTTTCTTTGTCCAAGATGTCTATTATGGTTACTATCTTTGATTGTATTCATGTTTTGATCTTCATTCTTGAATTTTACTCCACTGTGGTTTATTATGGAGTATTTTTGAACTTGAATTATCTAAAGTACGAATCTCTAATCTTTGTCCTATAATCTCACTGTATTCATTTCTTTAAAATATTTTTCATCATCCTCAGTCCTAAATGATGATATAACTGAATATCTTTAGCCTGTAATGCAAAGATAAATGATTACCTGAAGAATATCTTTGGCCCGTGGTGCAAAGATGGACAGGTGTTGAGATGAACATGACCAACTGGTGATACAAATGAATATCTTTGGCCCGTAAAGCAAAGATGAATATTTAGTTCAAGATGTATATTGATTATTATTACAGGGATAAAATATTGATGATGGACTTTTAAATCATAGAAGATAGTAGATTTTATTCTCTACTTAACTCTTCTAATAAATTATTATTTCTGCTGCGAATATTGATCTAAAACTTGTTGTCCATTATATTTTATCAAATTTATTGAAGGCTAACGATAATTTGTTCCACATTATCTTAGTCATAATATATTCTTTACTGGGCTAGTTGAGCTCACCCTTTTCCTTTTTGTTCTATTTTTATTCTTAGGAGGCGAGAATATAGCGGGAACTAGTCAGGGTGTGGAGTGATGTTTCAAGTCAGTTGTTTTAGCAGTCCTCACTATTTTGTAAAATAGTGTATCAATAATTATAATGAGGACTTATTTGAGTTTGGATATTGTCTAGAAGATAATATTTGTATTTAAACTCACAGCATGTGTGTTGTCGTATTTTGCACGACAATTGTAATAATGAAGTTGTAGTTATTTTATGTACCATGTATTTGGCGACTTAAAATGAGTTATGTGGACCTATTTGGGGGCGTCACACACACATACACACACACACACACACACACATATATATATATATATATATATATAGAGAGAGAGAAATGATCCATAACAAATATTTGCTATGGATGAAAATTGGCCAAATAACATCATAACCATCCATTATAATAATCAATGGCGGAGATTAAAAAGGAAATAGCGTCGTTCGCTACTTTAACTAGCGGATCACTGGAAAAGAAATTTTGAGACACAATTAACCTCCTCCTATCCACTAGTTAAAGTAGCGGATCTCTATCTAATATCAGATTCAAGTGCCTGCTGTTGCGATTTTTTATTTTTTTCAGAGTCTAAACCCCCCCTTCGACTGTTGCGAACCCCTGCGACTACTGCAATTTCTGTTGTGATATGTGATGCGATTTCAGTTCCTAAACCGATTTCTGCTGCGATTTCGATTTCGAGCGAAGCCCTCTAAACCAAACCATTCTCTGTGTGATTCCATCACCTGCTGCGATTTTGAGTAAACCCTCTCTCCTGCTATGAAAATTAAACCCTGCTGCGATTTCTGACAGATTGCGAGCCTCTCTCCTTTTTCCTGCGATTCATCTGTCAAATCATTAAAACCTTGATGCTATTGACCATGTATTTTCGCTTTTGTATTTGTTTTGAACAAAGGAATATATATATATATATATATATATATATATATATATATATATATATAAATGCACATCTTTGTACATGCTTAGTGCTATGATGTTACAGACTTTTATCAATAGATTGCCCTAATGCAATTTCTTCATTTTGTGTTGTTTTGATCTTTGTTACTAGGGCCATCACTTCATTATTAAGATTCCATATTTACTTTTCATTTATAAACTGAAGGCTTACTGTTAGAAACCGGCCACTAGTTTGTTTTTTTTGCTGATCATGTAGTAGTAGGATGATACATTTCTGAAGTTCCTAGTTTTGAATTGTGTCTATTTATAGGAGCTGCACCAAGAGTATTTATTTTGTACATGTACTCCTTATGTGCAAATCACATTCTATAGCTGCAATTGCCTCTGATACACCAAAAATTGGTTGAGACCTTGTATACAAGCATTGACAGCTATTCCATACACTCTAAATCCACTGATTCTATATATTATACGAGGCATAAAATTTAAGGCAACATCTAGAGCCATAGTTTGGAAAATTTAACATTATCATCGAACTGTGTTTGATTTGTAATCAATAAACCTAAAGTTCAACTTAAATGAAGAACAAATTTATGTTGATTCTCACTACTTTGAGGTTTAAACCCCAGACTATGAAATTGATTCAGCCACTTTAATGCTATTGTCTTCCTAACTTTAAATAATGAAAACTCCCTAGCACCTGTTGAAGGATAAATAATATTATAAAAATTAGTATTTAGAACACGTGCTTGGTTATATTTTTCATTTTACTCATATCCATTTTTGATGGGAATTTTTATATATTATTTAATACTTGACATTTTGATGAATGTTTAGGAAACATATGGATATTAATCCCAGACCTGCTAATCCTATTGTGTTATGGGATCACGAAAATCACGTATCGTTAAATGAAGACTAGTGAATATATATTTGACTAACTTTTGTAATACGTTGATTTAGTAACTCGGTTACCAGTTTCAAAATGATTCCATCTTTTGTATTCATGTTAATGTGGATGTCTTTCTAAGTGATTATGTCTAGCTGCTGTTAGGTAATTTTAGTCTTTGTTATTAAGCTTTGTACTTTCTTCTTTTTTTTGTTGTTGTAATAGACTTTCCATTTTTATTGACATTTTATTCCTCGACTTATATTCAGGTTATTGTTCCAGTAGGAAAGCATAATGACTTTCCAATGTCAATTTCGTTTATTGCAACCCATGGAGCTGATAAATTTCATCTTGATACTGTGTTGGACATGTACTCATCTCTTCAAGATCAAGTTAACATTGTTTTAAATTTATCACCTTTACCAGATTTGAATGACAACATGGATGCTTGTGATTTGTTGAAAGAAAAGGTTAAATTCTAGCCTTCATTTTGATTCTTAAATGTGAACATAATTGCTTTGTTTTGTGGGAAGGCTATTGCATATTAGATTGATATTTCTTTTATAGCCAATCAAATCTCACAAATTACCATAAATCTTTTTGCTTGGGTGAGGTCTTGGTCAATGCTTTATGGTTAGGGTTCTAGGTCTGAAACTTTGAAACATCTGATCTCATCTGCTGTATGTATACAAAATTTTCCATTTTCTGGCACATTTCAATAGAGTTTGCCAACTTATTAAAAAAAGCTAATTAGTCTTCTTAATGAGGCTTTTATTGTAACAGCGGATTCAGTCTGTATGTTGAGGAAGACTTGCAGCACAGAGTATGCTTAAGGATTACCTTGTTGGTTGATGAATATGATTGATGAACTTGGGTTCTTGTTTCAAAATTTATTTCTTGTTGTGTTAGAGAACACAAATTTTAATATTTACTATTGTTTTTGGCTTCTTGCAGTAAGCCTGTCTACGTTATCGGGGCCGAGCGCTGTACTTGGAAGTTTGAGGAGTTCCACAAAACTATGAGGGAACGAGGTCTAGTTCGTCCTTTTACGGGTCTTGAGGATGTAAGATGACTCTATGGACTTTTTTGTTAGTTCGAAATTGTCTTTATTTATAAAATAGATAACATATAATCCTTAACATGTTCTCTTTTTTAAGCTACAGTTCTTTGAAAATCACAGGCAAGTTCGAGTTACGTGCAGGAGTACTAATTTTTTAGAGGTTGCCGAGCATTGATTGTTTATAATTTTTGCTTTGGTACTTTTGATGTCTGTAGAATAAAGGTTCAGCCTCACAAATTACATGGCTTGTAAAATCGAAAGATAGGTAGGTCCGTAGGTGTGTACTTACAGCCTCTATAGAAACCCTTGGATGGGTGGTTTTCGGAAAAGAGTTGTACGAGTCTGTTACATTTTATGGAAGCAGTAAAATGCTCAAGAGTATCGTTCCTGGACGTGGAGGTTGAACCGAGGTGTTATAATTTTCAGTTATTGTAATTATCTATCTTACACTTTTGTGGGGATTCCAAATGCTCTCCTAAATTGATGTATTTATTTATATCACAATGTTTTTTAGGCTTCTATCCAGACTGGTGGAACTGTTTCTTTTGAGCACCATAATCTAAAAGGCTTAAATAGGTCAATCCTTGGGCAGCTCAAAAGATGTAAAGGGAAACCCAACTGAGGTGTACAGGCGAATGGATCAATGTTCCTCGTATGGAGTCGGGGTTAAGCTAGGTCTAGTATGAGCAGAGTATGTTGTCAATCACAACTCTGGCAGTGGTGCTATATTCTTCAGATTTTCGGATTTAGTGAGAGATTTTGAGATGTATTTATTACTAATAGTTTAATTAGATGGAATTGAATACTCATATTCAAATTAGATGTCAAAAGTTGAGTTCTAAAACAATAGAGGCTTTGTCCTATTCTTTAGTTAGATTTGATTTAGCTACATGTATGTATGTTTGGATCACGAAATTCATGGGCTCATTGCAGTGTAGAAAATTATGTCCTTGTAATTTGGTTAAAATATTTTGATCTGAATTAAATGATTGTATATCCTCAGCATTTGGATTCTTGCAGTTGTCAAATGGAATGACAACCTTTCTTCTCCATGATGACAAAAGATTTTGGTGAATTATTCTCTCACTGTTCCTTCGGTGTTTGAAAACTATCGGCCACATACTGATCGAGCAACAAGAAGTCAAATTTATGAATATTGACTACCATAAATAGTTATGTTGTATGAATTAATTAGCCCAATATTCTATTATTATTCCAAATTTGTTTGCTTATGATTTAGTGAAATAATTGTATGAATTTGTGTGTGTATGTTCGTCTGTTATCCCTAAAAGCTGAAGATATCATCATATATCAATACCCAGATATCCTCTTTTAACTCTCTTTACATGAACTAAAAAGATATAGCTTCAAGAAAATGAATATAATTCTCTGAAAGCAGAAAATTAGTAAGAACACGCATTAGCCAACAATGGCTAGAAATAATTCTGACACAAAATGTATAAAAAATTAAAGGTTTGAGAAATCAAAAAATTAACATACAAAGTTAAACTTAGTGATAGTATTTTGGTAATCACTGAACTGAATATAAAAATAAACTGATAATCACTGAACTGAATATAAGAACAAACTGAATAGAGTCACTGCATTTAGTCAAAATTATACATGAGACCTCATCTGGTTCTGGAGTAGCATCATATGTTCATGAAAAATAGGGGGTGGGGAAATTAATATAAAAAGTAGATACAAAGAAAAAAGAGAGGGTAACATTGGCTCAAGACTGGATCAAAATCCTAGATCAAACCAAATCAGTCCTATAGCAAGTTGGATCAAAATTCATAGCAAAAAAATTTGCATTAAATCTTAATCTCTTGGGATGAAGATCTGTTGAACTTATTTCTTCGTATCTGCTGTGACTGGATGAAGATCGCTATTTGGGATGAGATCTGCTGAACTTATCCTTCGTATCAGATTAAGAAAAATTATTCCGCTACTTTAACTAGCGGATGGATGGGGATGAAGATCTGCGACTGAATGAAGATCGATCTGCTGAACTTATTTCTTCGTATACGACTGGATGAAGATCTACACTACTTATTCCTTCGTATCAGATCTGCTGAACTTATTCCCCTTCGTATCAGATCTGCTGAACTTATTCCTTTCTTCGTATGCGATTCAACTAGCGGATGGATGGGGGCAATTTTGTCTGAACTTTATTGGAAAAACGTCCGCTAGTTAATGTAGCGGACGACGCTATTCCCTTTTTAATCTCCGCCGTTGATTATTGTAATAGATGGTTATGATGTTATTTACTCAATTTTCATTCATAGCAAATACTTGTTATGGATCATATATATATATATATATATATATATATAAGTAATAAAATAAAACCAAGATAACTTTCTACCGATAATTTTGAAAAATGAGTAATCTAGTGGGGGGTCCATATAATAAGCCAAATTTACAACAAATACTTCATAAAAAATCCTCTATTTATCTCAATTCACTTGGCTTCACTAAACACATTTTTAATAACATTTATTCATCATTAATATTAAAACTCATAATATTAACAACTGGATCATTCTCAGGAAAGAGAGGGATTTTCAATAAAGACTTGTCCTTATTGGCGCGCAATTAGGTGACCAAACCCCTTTTCTCAACAGAACTTTCTAGAAATTGTCAATAATGTAAATAATAATATGAATAACTTTGCCGTCTCAATTATTGATTTAATAATATAAAATATTATCCAGATGACATTGTGACAATAATTAAATCAATAATATGAGATACTATGCATCAACTAATGTTGTAATAATTGAACAAAACTGAGTGACTTCTTACATAAGCATCAATAATCAAAGATACTGTACAATACCGTGTGCTAGTATGTAACCACGCGTATTACCGTACATTTATCACCAGGTATTTCAACAGTTAATGGTAAAACTTTTCCCGTTATTTTTATAAAAAGTCATTTTTGTCGTTTTCTAACTCCGACAGTAATTCCGTTGTGGGGTTCACAAATGATCGTGTCGTTGTACGAATATTCCCCGACCAAACGAATATTTTATGACAACTTACTTAATTTTCAAAATTTATAAATATTACCCACAACTATAACATTATATCAAATTCATACCTTTTTATTTAAAATAACATTAAGGAAAAAAAATAATCTTTATTAATAAAAGTTGGGGTCTTACAATAGTTGTGGGTAATATTTATAAATTTTGCAAAGTATGAAAGTTGTCATAAATTATTCGTTTGTTCGGAAAATATTCGATTTATCAGGGAATATTCGTATGACGGCACAATCATTGATGGACACCACAACGGAATTACTTTCGGAGTTAGAAAATGACATAAATAACTTTTTATAAAAAAAATAACAAAACTTTTATCGTTAACTATTGAAATACCCGGTGATAAAAGTACAGTAATATGTGTGGTTATATAGTAGCACACGATATTGTATAGTGTCTTTGATTATTAATGCTTAAGTGAGAAGTCACTTGGTTTTATTCAATTATTGCTACAGTAATTGCTGCATAGTATCTCACATTATTAATTCAATTATTGTTATAATATTTTATATTATTAAATTAATACTTAAGACGACAAAGTTATTTATATTATTATTTGCATTATTGATAATGTCTAGAAAGTTTTGTCAAGAAAAGAAGTTTGGCCACCTAATTGTACGCCAATAATGAGAAGTCCTTATCAGAAAACCCCCTATTTCCTGGGAATGGTCTGATTGTTAATATTGTGAGCTACAATATTAATGATGAATAAATATTATTAAAAATGTGTTTAGTGAAGCCAAGTGAATTGAGATAAATAAAGGATTTTTTATGAAGTAATTGTTGTAAATTTGGCTTATTACATAGACCCCCACTTACTCATTTTTGAAAATCGTTGGTAGAAAGTTATGTCAGTTTTGTTTTATTACTTGTATATATATATATATATATATATATATATATATATATATATATATATATATATATATATATATATATATAGCAAGGATCAAGTGCATACCCCTTATCTTACTCATCCGTACTCACCCCCTTTTAGCGACGGACCCGAAGACGGTTTCGGTCATACAACCGTCGTCTATGCTTTTAGCGACGGACAACATATAGTGTCGCTAAAAGCATAGACGACGGTTGTATGACTGAACCGTTGCCGAGTTCGTCGCTAAAGGGGGGCACGAGTGAGTAAGATAAGAGGTATGCACTTGATCCGGACCGTATATATATATATATATATATATATATATAAGTATTGTTTTATTAGTATTATAATAGTAATAAAATAGAAAATTTTTTATATAAAATAGAATATATTATATTTTATATAAAGTTTTCATTTTATTAGAATATTTTATTGCATAGTATTGCATAGTGAAAATCATTTTTCATCGAAGAATTCGCCCGTGAATTTCAATTACTGTTCACCCATGTTTTTTTAATTCAAATAGTATCTTGTCATTCTCATATAAATAGGATGCTTAGTTTAGAAATAAAAATCACACCAGAATCAGAAAATTCTTCTTCTATAATATTGAGCATATTTCTTTTGAGTTTAAAGAAACTTTGAGTGTAGAAAATAGTATAAGTTTTCTTCAAGAATATCCTCGTTTTACCAGTCAGAAATACTCTTCTTTTAAGGTAAGAGATATTATTTTTGTTCAATATTTGTATGAAATAATATTTTCTTCCATACCTTGTAGTATGTAAGTAATATTATTTTATTTCGTATTCTTAATTCTACACTCATTTTGTTAAAGTATTGCTTCTATACTCCGTGAAATTAGTAGAATATCCTTAAAATTTACGATTCATCTAGTATCGTTTACAAGAATATTTTTCTGAACATTCTTATTAAATTTTAAGCTTTTCATATCGAAGTACTATTCACAAAATACTATTCATGGGGTACTATTCACAAAGTATTATTCCTGAAGTACTATTCCCGAAGTACTATTCATAAAGTACTATTCATGGAGTACTATTCACCTGGGGTATTATTCATGACAAAAATTAATTTCTTTTCTGTCCAAATCATTTTTGATACACTATTATTCTTGAATTTTACATCACAAAGCAGTATCATGTTGACAATGTGGACATTATTTAATTTTAGATAAATTAAATTATAAATATTTAAAAATTTATCCTTTGCTTTCTTTTAACTAAATTCTTATATCATTGTCATCATCCTCATGCTTATATTGTGATGAAAGTCATGTTTGGCCCGTAGTGCATAGATGGACTGTTGATTGGTATGATTATGACCATGAATTATTTGGTATAATCATGACCCGTAATGTTATTAATGATGTTGTAAAAGTTCTCATTGGCCTGTAGTGCATTAATGGACATTTATTGGCATGATCATGATCATTGGTGATTACACGAATATCATTGGCCCGTAGTCTATGGATAATTCGTGGACGTGATACTAATGAATATCCTTAGCTCGTAGTGCATGAATAATTTAGTGATGTGGATTATTTATTGAGCTGAGTCTCAGCAATAAAATTGATGATAAACTTTTTAAATCATAGAAGATAGTAGATATCATGCTCTACTTGACTCTTCTAATGGATTGTTTGTTCCGCTGCAGTTAAAATTGTTATTTATTGTATTATATCAGTTTTACACTGCTGTAAACTAACGATAATTTATTCTGCATTATCTTAATCATAATATTTTTTATTGGGTTAGTTGAGCTCACCCTTTGTTTTCATTGTTCTCTTCAGAAAATGAGAACATAGTCGGGACTAGTCGGGGAATAGAGTGACAGTCAGATATGGTGGCTATAGTAGTCCTCACTATTTTATAAAATAGTGTGATAATAATTGTAATGAGGATTCCATTTGAGTTTGGATATTGTCTACGAGATAATATTTGTGTTAAAACTCTCAGCTACATTTTTTATCTTATTGTATAAATGAAGTCTGTATTTAAATTTTGAACCATGTATTTGGCGAGTAAGAATGAGTTGTGTATACCTATTTTAGGGGCGTCACAGTTGGTATCAAAGCATAAGCTAAGATTTGAGGCTAGAACTAGGAGGGGAGAGACGAGTAATGTGACGCCCCCAAAATAGGTATACATCACCCATCTTGAGTTGCCAAATACATGGTATAAAATTCACATACAACTTAATTATACAACTGTCGTGTAAAGTATGACAAAACATAAGCTGGGAGTTTCAACACGAATATTATCTTCTAGACAATATCCAAACTCAAATAGAGTCCTCAATACAATTATTATCACACTATTTCATAGAATATTGAGGACTACTATAACATCATCTCGGACCATCACTCTATTCCTCGACTAGTCCTGGCTACGTTATCATTTCCTAAAGAGAACAATGAAAGCAAAAGGGTGACCTCAACTAGCCCAATAAGAAATATTACGACAAAGATAATGCAGAATAAATTATCATTAGCCTTCAACAGTGTTAAACTAATAAAATATAATAAACATCAAGTTTAATTGTAGCGGAACAAGCAATCCATTAGAAGAGTCAAGTAGAGCGTGATATCTACTATCTTCTATGATTTAAAAAGTTTATCATCAATTTTATCGCTGAGACTTAGCTTAATAAATAATCCACATCATCGAATCATCCATGCACCACGGGCCAAAGATATTCATTAGTATCACGACCACAAATTATCCATGCACTACGGGCCAAAGATATTCGTGTTTTCACCAATGGTCATGATCATGCCCACAACTGTACATCAATACACTACGGGACAATGAGGACTTTTACCACATCATTTGTAACATTAAGGTCGTGATTATACCGAATAATCCCTGGTTATAATCATACCAATCAACGGTCTATCTATGCTAGACCTGACAAACGGGCGGGCCGGGCCAAAAATAGTAATAATAATAAATATTAAAAATAGTAAAACGAACAACAAATAATAAAGTTACAAGTCCCGAAGCAGAATATGAAGCCATTTATACTACTGTTATTAGAAATAAAATGAACCATTTATACTATTGTTATTTGTTTAAGCCATTTATACTATGCAATTGAAGCAGAAACTTTGCTACTTGTTGGAGTGTGATTATTTGGGTAGTGAAAGAGTCCTTATTAAAGTAAGATTGTATTTCCTTATTTGGTGGGATAAGAAGGTTTAATTTGGGAAGAAATCTATTAGCCATTAATTGCAGTTATAAGGTGATTCTGAAAAGGACTCCTACTCCTATCTATAAATACAATAATAAGCAAGGGATTGGAGGAACAAGAACACAAGAGATACAACACAAATACACAACTTGTACTCTCCTTATTATCAACTTGTACTCTCAATATTATTATAGTGGATTACTCTCCCTCCCTCCGTGGTTTTTTCCTAATTGGGTTTCCACGTAAATCTTGTGTTCATACTTTATATCTTTTTATTTATGTTTGTGTGAATGTACTTCGTGAGTTTGATTTCACAACAATTACTCCATCAACCGTTGGCGCTATTTTGGCCTGCTGTTTTGGTGATTTCGTCAGGCGTACAAAATCAGGCGTTAACATTGGCGCCGTCTGTGGGAAAAAGACACTTGTTCTAGTGTCGATTTAAAATCACCGATTCACCGAAGGAGATAAGTGATTCTTTTTTATTAAATTAAATATATATGTGTACGTGTGTGTGTATATATATATATATATATATATATATATTATGCATGTGGTGGTAGTATTCACATGATGCATGTAAAATCTAAACATTAGCACTTTGGTCCAGGTGATGATAAATTGATGCTGAGTTACCGCAGCAGTAACTAATTCAGCCAGCGCAGAAATAAAAGTTTAAGCTTTTATATCATTGAAGTGCTTTAAAGGTGGCTTCGGTTTCATCATCAACCACAGACTGAAATAAATTCAGAGGATATAAATTCAGAGGATATAAATTCAGAGGATATAAATCCAGCGGATATAAATCCAGCGGAAATAGATCTAGCGGAAATAGATCCAGCGGAAATAGATCCAGGGGATAAAAATCCCGCGAATATACATCCCGCGAATATACATCCCGCGAATATAAATCCCGAGGAGACTTTTTGTATACTCTCTTATTTTAAGTTATTTACAATCTCTTGTAAATAAGAGACTGGGGGGCAATGTTGGAGTGTGATTATTTGGGTAGTGAAAGAGTCCTTATTAAAGTAAGATTGTATTTCCTTATTTGGTGGGATAAGAAGGTTTAATTTGGGAAGAAATCTATTAGCCATTAATTGCAGTTATAAGGTGATTCTGAAAAGGACTCCTACTCCTATCTATAAATACAATAATAAGCAAGGGACTGGAGGAACAAGAACACAAGAGATACAACACAAATACACAACTTGTACTCTCCTTATTATCAACTTGTACTCTCAATATTATTATAGTGGATTACTCTCCCTCCCTCCGTGGTTTTTTCCCAATTGGGTTTTCACGTAAATCTTGTGTTCATACTTTATATCTTTTTATTTATGTTTGTGTGAATGTACTTCGTGAGTTTGATTTCACAACAATTACTCCATCAACCGTTGGCGCTATTTTGGCCTGCTGTTTTGGTGATTTCGTCAGGCGTACAAAATCAAGCGTTAACACTATTGTTATTAAATTTATACTGTTAAACTTTATACTACTTTAATATATAATATTATTATGTATTAAAGTTTAACATTTATACTGCTTTTTGTTACCCCAAATTACAATTCAACAGTGTGATCTAATATTTGACATAACAATTTGGAAATAACACTTTTTTTTAATATTTGACAAAACAATTTGGAAATAACAATTTATACGAATTCGATCTCTATACAAATTTTGTTTGTGAAATTTTTTTGTTCTAAAAATTAAAATAATACTGAATACAATAGAGATATTTTAATTATAAACATTTATCCAAAAGTTCGGTTACCAATCAATCACGTGGAGTATCCAAGACCTGATAAAATACCCGACATCTTAGAAGGTGATAAACTTTGCTAATGATAAAATATATATGTATCTAAATTATATACATATATATTTGTAGTTCAGTTAGTTTGAACTCTTATTTATTTACTTATAAGTTTTGTGTTCAAGTGTCACAACCTACAAGTAGCAATATTTTAATTTTTTTAAAAATAAGGTGCGGGCCACGGGCCGAGCCAAAAATGGGTCAGGCCAAAAACGCCGACACTTTTATGGGCTAAACAACTGAAGCCCAACGCCCGGCCCGTGGAGGGCGGGCCGGCCCAGCCTGCGGGTCTGGGCCTCTTTTGCCAGGTATAATTTGTGCACATAAGCTACACTATGCACATAAGCCACATATAACTTTCATCACAATATAAGCAAGGGGATGATGATAATGATATAAGAATTTAATTAAATGAAAGCAAATGATAAATTTTTAAAGATTTATAATTTAATTCATTCAAAATTCAATAATGTCCAAATTATCAGCATGATACTACTTTGTGGAGTAAAATTCAAGAATAATATTGTATCAAAAATGATTTGGACCGAAAAAAAATTAATTTTTTTCATAAATAGTACCCCGAGTGAATAGTATCCCGTGAATAGTACTTCAGGAATAGTACCCTGTGAATAGTACTATGGCATAAAAAAGTTAAAACTTATCAAGAATGCTTAGAATAATATTTTCATGAAAAGATACTGGATGAAGCATAAATTTCAAGGATATTCTACTAATTTTATGGACTAGCCAAAACTTTAACAAAATAAGTGTAGAATTTAGAATCTGAAACGAAATAATATTACTTATATACTACAGAGTATGAAAGAAAATATTATTTCATACAAATACTGAACAAAAATAATATCTTTTACCTTAAAAAGAAGAGTATTCCGACTGGTAGGACGAGGATATTCTTGAAGAAAACTTAAACTGTTTTCTACGCTCAAAACTTTCTAAAACTCGAAAGAAATACGTTCAATATTATAGAAGTAGAATTATCTTATTTTGGTGTGATTTTCAAATCTAAACTAAGCATCCTATTTATAGGAGAATATAAATGTTACTATTACGAAATCTCACGGACGAAACAATTGAAAAATTCACGGGTCGAATTCTTTAATTTTACAGACGCCAATTTTTCAAATTTAGAAAATAATATTCAAGTAAAAACAACTTATATATATATATATATATATATATATATATATATATATATATATATATATATATATATATATATATATATATATATATTACCTGCCATTTATGGCAATGGGGAATTGGGATCTCCCCATATATCATCAGGTCAAGCTTATAATATACTAAGAAAGCAACTATATATCAAAAAGCAAGCAACATATCCATTATACCATATAACACACCCGTGACAATTCCATTATCCCCCCCCCCCCACAAATGTCATAATCATGTGGGCCCTACTTATATATATATACTGAATAATACGCCAAATTTTACAACAAATATTTCATAAAATCCCCTCAGTATTTTTAGCAACATTTATTTATCATTATTATAACTCGCAATATTAACAACCAGATCATTCCTAGGAAAGAGGGGGCTTTGCGATAAGGATTTCTCCCTATTAGCGCGCAATTAGGTGACCAAACCCCTTTCCTCGATAGAACTTTCTAGACATTGTTAATTATGCCTATAATAATTTGAATAACTTGTCATCTCAATTATT
The DNA here is from genome assembly GCA_020205505.1 of Panax japonicus. NCBI lineage: Eukaryota > Viridiplantae > Streptophyta > Magnoliopsida > Apiales > Araliaceae > Panax > Panax japonicus. Next base: position 29,137,045 of record CM035095.1, read on the forward strand.
GATTTAATAATATATAAAATATTGACAATAATTGAATCAAATAGCGTGAGATACTATGCAGCAATTACTATAGCAATAATTGAACAAAATTGAGTGACTTCTCACGTAAGCATCAATAATCAATATCGTGTGCTACTATGCAACCACGCGTATTACTGTACTTTTATCACCGGGTATTTTAACAGTTAACGATAAAACTTCCGCTGTTATTTTCATAAAAAGATATTTCTGTCATTTTTTAACTCTGACAATAATTCTGTTATGGGGACCACCAATGATTGTGTCGTTGTACGAATATTTTCTGTTAAAATGAATATTCCACGACCAATCAAATATTTTATAACAACTTGCATACTTTGCAAAATTTATAAATATTATCCACAACTATAACATTATATAAAATCCACACCATAATATTCAAAAATATATTTCAAGAAAAATTAATCTTTATTCATAAAAGTTGGGATCTTACAGGTAAATCCTTCGTTAGTATGACCTACCTAAGCTTATTTGTTATTTAATTGGTCGGTCAGAATATAGGGATAATATGTGGCATATCAATTAACCCTTGTATTATGGTAGTGTTTGAAAATGGTATATGAAAATGTTGAGTTAATTAAGCAATTGAGCACATGAGACCGTTGAGTCACCACTGATCAATAAGCAAGATAATATGTATCAAGAAGGCAATAATCATCAAGTAAACAACAACACCGACCAAATGATGAACAATGGGATATTTAGAAGCTTTCTGTAATTCATGTAACATCAGGCAATAAAGACTCCTATTCAAAATCTAGGTGGAAACACTGGCAACTCACGGCTGGTCAGTGCTAAGTAATTCAAGGAACTGGGACCACCAGAGTTTTTGGAAAAGTCAGAGCCACTTAAGGTAGAGATGTGAATTAAGAAGGTCACCAAGATATTTGATGTCTTGGGATGCTCAGAGGAGCAAAAGGTTCCCTTTCCCACTTTTATGTTGCGAGGAGAGGCATATTACTGGTGAGAATCTGTAAAACGTATTTAACCTGCCGCACTAAAGATGTCTCGGGAGAAGTTCCAAGAATTGTTGAACGACAAGTACTTTCCTGAAAGTATTCGTCACATGAATGAGGTGGAATTTATCAAGCTGGAACAAAACAATATGACTGTATTGCAATACGAGGCTAAATTTACGGAGTTATCCCGATTTATATCCCATTTGGTAGATAACGAGGAGCGTATGACACGAATGTTTCTGCAAAGTTTGAAACCCAAAATACGTTAATACCTCATTTCTCATAAACTTTGCTTGTATTCAGATGTTGTGAATAGGACTCAGTAATTGGAGCGCAATAATGAATCAGCCCAACCAAGAGATAGCTGCCGGCAAAACGATAATACCAATGGTAGCTGTAAAATCCCAAATTTTACGAATAAAGAATTAAATTTCTCGATTTTTTTGGAATATTATGGTGTGGATTTAATATAATGTTATAGTTGTGAGTAATATTTATAAACTTTGCAAAGTATGCAAGTTGTTATATTATATTCGATTGGTCGGAGAATATTCTTTGTGTTATGAAATATTCGTACGACAGCACAATCATTGGTGGACCCCACAATGGAATTATTGTCGGATTGAGAAAATGACAAAAATATTTTTATGAAAATAACGGCGGAAGTTTTACCGTTCAAACTGTTGAACTAGTCGGTAGTAAAAGTACAGTAATACGCGTGGTTGCATAGTAACACACGGTATTAATTATTAATGCTTACGTGATAAGTCACTCAGTTTTGTTTTATTAGTATTATTAATGTAATAAAACAGAAAAACTTTTTATATAAAACAGAATACTTTTATAAAGTTATTCTATAAATAAAATATATTATATTCTATTACGCATAGTGTTTTGCATAGTAAAATCTTTTTATATAAAATAGAATACTTTTATAAAGTTATTCTATAAATAGAATATATTATATTTTATTATGCATAGTGTTGCATAGTGCCTTCATAATGTTTTGTATAGTAAAATCTTTTTATATAAAACAGAATACTTTTATAAAGTTATTCGTTTTATTAGATTATAAATAGAATATATTATATTTTATTTAAAAGAATTTGATTTAAATCTGGACCGTCCGATTAAAAGTAAATCAATCTAAAACGTTCATGGATTGGTTACTATTCAGTCCATTCTTCTATAAATAGAAGCTCATTCCTTCATTATTTCTTACGAATTCACTGAAACTCTAGAGAGAGAAAACTATAGAGAGAAAGAAGAAAAGTATTCTGCTACTTCACTACTTCTATATCCAGTTTCTTCTTTATAAGGTAAGAGATATTATTTGTTGTACCGTAAGGGGTATTATTTCTTTTGTATTCATGAAGAGAACTTCTGTTATTCCATTATTTATTATTCTGTTGGAATACCTGTATACGCGGTCTACCCTATAGTTGGTGAAATTCTTCTTTTATTCCATTCTTTATTATTCTGTTGGAATATCCTGTCTGTGCATTTTACATCGGACCCGGTTCCGTTATTTATTATTTTGTTAGAATAACCTGTCTATGCGAAGTACCACATGTATGGTGATTTTTGTTGTTATTCCATTCTTTATTATTATGTTGGAACATCCTGTCGGTGCGAATTTCACCTGACCTGGTTCCGTTATTTATTATTCTGTTGGAATAACCTGTCTATGCGACGTACTGCATGTATGGTAATTTCTGTTGTTATTCCATTCTTTATTATTTTGTTGGAATATCCTGTCGATGCGTATTACGCCTGACCTGGTTCCGTTATTTATTATTCTGTTGGAATAACCTGTCTATGCAAAGTACCGCATGAATGGTAATTTCTTTTGTTATTCCATTCTTTATTATACTCAGTTGGTTAAAGTTTTGACTTCTATACCCCATGAAATTAGTGGAATATCCTTGATATTTGCGCTTCATCCAGTATCTTTTCATGAAAATATACTTCTGAGCATTCTTGAATTTTACTCTACAAAGAAGTATCATGTTGACAATTTGGACGTTATTAGTTCCTGAATAATTTAATTTTGAACTTGTTTTTATTGAATTCTTATATCATTGTCATCATCCTCATGTTTATATTTTGTTGAAAGTCATCTGTGGCCTGTAGTGCATAGATGGACTTGGTATGATTATGACTAGGGATTATTCGGTATAATCATGACCGTAATGTTATAAATGATGTGAAAAAAATCCTCATTGGCCCGTAGTGCATTGATGGACAGTTTTTGGTATGATTATAGCTATGGATTCTATTCAGCCAAGGGTGCAAAGATGAATTATTTTATGGCATGATCAGGACCGTTGATGAAAACACGAATATCCTTGTCCCGTAGTGCATGGATAATTTATGGTCGTGATACTAAATAATATCATTGGCCTGTTGTGCAGGGATTATTTGATGATGTGGATTATTTATTAAGCTGAGTCTCAGCGATAAAAGTGATGAAAAACTTTTTAAATTATAAAATATTATAGATTTTATTCTCTACTTGAATTTTTTAATGAATTATTTGTTCTGCTGTAGTTAAACTTGATGTCTATTGTATTTTATCAGTTTAACATTGTTGAAGACTAATGATAATTTATTCTACATTATTTTAGTCATAATATTTTTTACTGGGCTAGTTGAGCACACCCTTTCTTTCACTGTACTCTTCAAGAAATGAGAAAATAGTTGGGACGAGTCGGGGAACGGAATGACGGTCCGAGATGGTCTTTTAGTAGTCCTCACTATTCTATAAAATAGTGTGATAATAAATGTAAAGAGGACTTATTCTAAGAGTGGATATTGTCTAGATGAAAATATTTGTATTAAAACTCACAGCATATGTTTTATCGTATTTTACACGACTGTTGTATAATTAAGTTGTATTTAAGTTTTGTACCATGTATTTGGAGACTCAAGATGGGTGATGTATACCTATTTTGGGGGCGTCAAAGTTGGTATCAAAGCTTAGGGATATGATCCCTGGCTGAGATGTGAGATAAGAACTAAGAGAGGAAAGATGGGGAATTCCTTCGCTAGTATGACCTACCTAAGTTTATTTGGTATTTAATTGGTCGGTCAAAGTATATGGATAATATGTGATATGTTAATTAACCCTTAATTTGTGGCAGTATTTAAAAATGACATCCGAGAATGTTGAGAATAGTAATGGATCACAGGAGACCGTTTATTCTCCACATATCAATAATCAGGATAATGTGCATCAGGAAGGCGATAATCCTTAGTCAAACAATAACACTGACCAAATGATGAATGATGGAATGTTCAGAGGCTTTATGCAATTCATGCAACAACAGGTAAGAGAGACTTTTGTTCAAAATATAGGTGTAAATAATGGCAACCCACGGTCGGTCACCGCTAAGCAGTTCAAGGAGCTGGGACCACCGGAGTTTTTGGGAAAGCCAGAACCACTTAAGGCGGAGACGTGGTTAAAGAAGATCACCAAGATATTTGATGTCTTGGGATGTTCAGAGGAGCAAAAGGTTCCATTTGCCACCTTTATATTGCGTGAAGAGGCAGATTACTGGTGGGAATCTGTAAAACGTACCCAGACTGACGCACTCAAGATGTCTTGGGAGAAGTTCCAAGAGCTGTTCAACGACAAGTACTTTTTTGAAAGTATTCGTCATATGAAGGAGGTGGAGTTCATCAAGATGGAGCAAAACAATATGACCGTGTCGCAATATGAGGCTAAGTTTGCTGAGTTGTCTCGGTTTGCTTCCCATTTGGTCGATAATGAGGAGCGAATAACGCGAATATTTCTAAGAGGTTTGAAACCTAATATACGTCAATACCTCATTTCTCATAAAATATGTTTGTATTCAGATGTTGTTAATATGGCTCAGTTATTGGAGCGCGATAATGAGTCAGCACAACCAAAAGGCAACGACCAACAACACGATAATAATCGTACCGGTGGCAACGGTTATCGGAACAATGATAACCATCGTGGGGGAAATTATCATGCCAAGAATGGTAACCACTTCGGTGATAATCATGGCCAAGATAATAGAAGTGAAAATTTCAAGAAGAGAAGGTTCAATAATGATGGAAAGATAGCAACACCAGCACCCATTTCAAAGGAAGAAGAATGACCACCGGTCGTATGTTTCAAATGCGGACAGGAGGGACACATCTGTCCAAACTGTACGCAACAATTCAAAGTGTGTTTTAATTATGGAAGAGAAGGTCACCTAGCTCAATTTTGTCGTATGGTGAAGTCAAGTCCAGCTAGGATGGTGATGCCAAAGGATGCCCCAGACAAGTCAAAATAGGTAGTTTAAGTGAAAGCGTTTATCAAAAAACCCGAACGAAGTTATTACGGGTAAGTTAATCATAAACTCTTACAAAGTCTATACCGTGTTAGATACTGGTTCTACTCACTCTTTCATTTCACCTAGTTGTGTTCAATGTTTGAATTTAACTTCGGAGAAGTTAGACTTTGATTTATCTGTTGAACCTCAGTTGGGAGAAACCTTCGTTACCTCCACTATTTATAAATCTTTTTTGATTCAAATCAACACTTTCACGTTACCTGTCGATCTTATCTCTTTGAAAATACTTGCCTTTGATGTGATTTTAGGAATCGATTGGTTAACTACTCATCATGTTTTTAGTAAGGTTGTTAGCTCTCATATTCCTAACCAACCTGTTATAAGAATTCAAGCAACCAAACCACTAAAGTAAATCATTGTCATATCGTTGTTGACTTCCTTGTGTGGAATGCACCGAAGCCAGACTTTCCGTAGGGGGTGTTTTGAATAACGATGGAAAGTTGATAGGTATCAATGTGACGTGTTATCCAAGTCTTGGATGAGAGTCATAGTTGTGAATGATATTTTTATTGTTAATAAATTTCTTGACGTATTCTTAAAGACTTCTTAGCCTACCCCTAGAGCGTGAAATCGATTTTTGTATTGACCCCAGTACAAAACCCATTTCTTAAACCCTAAAATATTTTCTTCACCCAAAACGAACGTAACATGCGCCAAAGATGTTGGCTCGAGCGGTTGAAGATCACGATCTTACCATTCAATATCATTGTGGAAGAGCGAACATGGTAGCTGACGCGTTGAGTAGAAGATCGTATACGTTTACGAGTGCGAATATACGAACCCACGTGAAGATAACGAATATATGATTAGAATTGACTTAATCGATAAAGTTAAAGCCGCTCAAGCTACATACTCAGAGCTGATGAATGTGAAGAAGAAGGTTCAAGAGGGCGTTATTCTAGAAGCAAGAATCAACGAAGAGAGGAAATCTCAACCCTCGATTTTATTGGCCCATTTAAAATCCTCGATCGAGTAGGAATTGTGGCCTATAGACTCGTTTTACCACTAATTATGTCGCGTGTTCATAAAGTTTTTCATATATCGATGTTACGTAAATATGTGAATGACCCGAACCACATTATTGATTTAGAACCGGACGAGATAGCGGATAATTTAACGTATTAAGATGTACTTATTAACATCCTGGAATGTGTTCAACACTCAAAGGTTATATCTCAAGAGTTAGAATCTGACGAAGTGTCCTCATCTGTTCGGCATACCAGGTACGTACGTAAATTTCGAGGGCGAAATTTCATAAGGATGGGAGATTGTAAAATCCCAAATTTTCCGAATAAAAATTTAAATTTCTCAATTTTTTTTTAATATTATGGCGTGGATTTAATATAATGTTATAGTTGTGGATAATATTTATAAACTTTACAAAGTATGCAAGTTGTTATATTATATTCGATTGGTCGGGAAATATTCTTTGTGTTGGAAAATATTCGTACGACGGTACAATCATTGGTGGACCCCACAACGGAATTATTGTCGGATTAAGAAAACGACAAAAATATTTTTATGAAAATAACGGCGGAAGTTTTACCGTTAAAACTGTTGAACTACTCGGTATTAAAAGTACAGTAATACACGTGGTTGCATAGTAGCACACTGTATTAATTATTAATGCTTACGTGACAAATCACTCAGTTTTATTTTATTAGTATTATTAATGTAATAAAACAAAAAAGCTTTTTATATAAAACAGAATACTTTTATAAAGTTATTCTATAAATAAAATATATTATATTCTATTATGCTTAGTGTTTTGCATAGTAAAATCTTTTTATATAAAATAGAATACTTTTATAAAGTTATTCTATAAATAGAATATATTATATTTTATTATGCATAGTGCCTGCATAGTTTTTTGCATAGTAAAATCTTTTTATATAAAACAAAATACTTTTATAAAGTTATTCGTTTTATTAGATTATAAATAGAATATATTATATTTTATTTAAAAAATTTTGCTTTAAATCTAGACCGTCCGATTAAAAGTAAATCAATCTGAATCGTTCATGGATTGGTTACTATTCAGTCCATTCTTCTATAAATAGAAGCTCATTCCTTCATTATTTCTTACGAATTCACTGAAACTCTAGAGAGAGAAAACTATAGAGAGAAAGAAGAAAAGTATTCTGCTACTTCACTACATCTATATCCAGTTTCTTCTTTATAAGGTAAGGGATATTATTTGTTGTACCGTAAGGGGTATTATTTTTTTTTGTATTCATGAAGAGAACTTCTGTTATTCCATTATTTATTATTATGTTGGAATACCTGTATACGCGGTCTACCCTATACTTGGTGAAATTCTTCTGTTATTTCATTCTTTATTATTCTGTTGGAATATCCTGTCTGTGCGTTTTACGTCGGACCTGGTTCCGTCTTTATTCTTCTGTTGGAATATCCTATCTGTGCGTTTTACGCCTGGTTCAGTTATTTATTATTTTGTTAGAATAACCTGTCTATGCGAAGTACCGCATGCATGGTGATTTTTGTTGTTATTCCATTCTTTATTATTATGTTGGAACATCCTGTCGGTGCGAATTTCACCTTACCTGATTCCGTTATTTATTATTCTGTTGGAATAACCTGTCTATGCGACGTACTGCATGCATGGTGATTTCTGTTGTTATTCCATTCTTTATTATTCTGTTAGAATATCCTGTTTGTGCGTATTACGCCTGACCTGTTTCCGTTATTTATTATTCTATTGGAATAACCTGTCTATGCAAAGTACCGCATGCATGGTGATTTCTTTTGTTATTTCATTCTTTATTATACTCAGTTGGTTAAAGTTTTGACTTCTATACTCCATGAAATTAGTGGAATATCCTTGATATTTGCGCTTCATCCAGTATCTTTTCATGAAAATATACTTCTGGGCATTCTTGAATTTTACTCTACAAAGAAGTATCATGTTGACAATTTGGACGTTATTAGTTCCTGAATAATTTAATTCTTGAACTTGTTTTATTGAATTCTTATATCATTGTCATCATCCTCATGTTTATATTTTGTTGAAAGTCATTTGTGGTGGCCTGTAGTGCGTAGATGGACTTGGTATGATTATGACCAGGGATTATTCAGTATAATCATGACCGTAATGTTATTGATTATTGATATTTATGTGAGAAGTCGCTCAATTTGATTCAATTATTGTCGATTAATAATATAAATTATTATAGCGATGATGACGTTTTGTTTTATTCGTATTATTAACGTAATAAAACAGAAACATCTTTTTATATAAAACAGAATACTTTATTAAAGTTATTCTATAAATAGAATATATTATATTTTATTATGCATAGTGTTGCATAGTGTTTTGTATAGTGTTGCATAGTGTTTTCATAGTAAAAATCTTTTTATATAAATAGAATATATTATATTTTATTTAAAAGATTTTTCTTTAAATATGGACTGTCAGATTAAAGTAAATCAATCTGGACCGTTCATGGATTAGTTACTATGCATTCTATTTTCCTATAAATAGAAGCTCATTCCTTCATTATTTTCTTACGAATTCACTGAACTCTAGAGAGAGAAACTATAGAGAGATAGAAGAAAAGCTTTTTGCTACTTAACTTTTCTTTTCCTATATCCAGTTTCTGTTACGGTAAGTGGTGTTATTCTTTCTTATTCATAAAGAGAATTGTTGTTATTCTATTTCTTATTATTTTGTTGGAATAACCTGTATACGCGGTCTACCCTATACTTGGTGACATTCTTCTATTATTCTGTTGGAACATCCTATCTGTGTGTTTTACACCGGACCTGGTTCCGTCTTTATTACTATTCCGTTGGAACATCCTGTCTGTGTGTTTTACACCGGACCTGGTTCGGTCTTTTTTACTATTCCGTTGGAACATCCTGTCTGTGTGTTTACACTAGACCTGGTTCCGTCTTTATTATTCTGTTGGAACAACCTGTCGGTGCAAATTTTTCCTGACCTGGTTCCATATTTATTATTTTGTTGGAATAACCTGTCTATGCGAAGTACCGCATGCATGGTGATTTCTGTTGTTATTCAATTCTTTATTATACTCAGTTGGTTAAAGTTTTGACTTCTATACTCCATGAAATTAGTAGAATATCCTTGATATTTGCGCTTCATCCAGTATCTTTTCATGGAAATATTCTTCTGATCATTCTTGAATTTTACTCTACAAAGCAGTATCATGTGGACAATTTGGACATTAGTAGTTCTTGGACAAATTAATTCTTGAACTTGTGTTATTGAATTCTTATATCATTGTCATCATCCTCATGTTTATATTTTGTTCAAAGTCATCTATGGCCTATAGTGCATAGATAGACTTGGTATGATTATGACCAGGGATTATTCGGTATAATCATGACCGTAATGTTAAAAATGATGTGAAAATTAAAAGTCCTCATTGGCCCGTAGTGCATTGATGGACAGTTTTTGGGATGATTATGGCTATGAATTCTCTTCGGCCAAGGGAGCAAAGATGAATTGTTTTATGGCATAATCAGGATCGTTGATGAAAACACGATTATCTTTGGCCTGTAGTGCATGGATAATTCGTGGTCGTGATACTAAAGAATATCCTTGGCCTGTAGTGCAGGGATGATTTAATGACGTGGATTATTTGTTGAGCTGAATTTCAGCGATAAAAGTGATGAAAAACTTTTTAAATCATAAAAGATAGTAGATTTTATTCTCTACTTGACTCTTTTAATGGATTGCTTGTTCCGCTGCAGTTAAACTTGATGTCTATTGTATTTTATCAGTTTAACATTGTTGGAGGCTAACAATAATTTATTCTGCATTATCTTAGTCATAATATTTCTTACTGGGCTAGTTGAGCTCACCCTTTCTTTCACTGTTATCTTCAGGAAATGAGAACATAACAGGGACTAGTCGGGGAACGGAGTGACGGTCCAGAGGATAGCATTAGTAGTCCTCACTATTCTGTGAAATAGTGTATTAATAATTGTAATGGGGACTTTTTTTGAGTTTGTATAATCTCTAGTAGACAATAATTGTATTCAAACTCACAGTTATGTTTTGTCGTATTGTACACGACAGTTGTATTAGTAAGTTGTATTTGAATTATGTACCATGTATCTGACGACCCAAGATGGGTGATGTATACCTAATTTTGGGGGCGTCACATATACTGTGAGTTTTAATACCAACTATGACTCATGTCCCAACTGTGGACAACACCTCACATTGATACATTACATAAAGGTACAGTCAATAACTGTTTTAGAAATTAAAATCTTTGGGAAATGCTCAAAGAAACTTTCGTACAAAGGAGGCCATGAATCTAAGTTATGATAGATATCATATGTCCAGAGAATTATCCTTGGTTGATCCAATAGACCCCAAAGAAAAATGCAAAGATTACTATCATGTTCCTTCCAATGATGAGTCTTCTCTTGACATATAATTATCTCCACCGTATGCAATTGAGAATTATATTTTAGGCAAACTCCAAGATCATATAGGTAGTCCTCGTAGATATACTCAGCAAGTGGATGTGCACAACCCTGTCTTATGATAACACGAGGTTGTATGTCATTAGACATCTTGTATGATAGTGGCAAAACACCCTTCCAAAGTTGGGTTCACCGTGCCCTATTCGGTTCACAAAAATTAAATATCAAATGACGTATACCATACGACACACTTATCTAAAGTTCTCAATAAAATTATTTTCATACTATTTAGGGAGAACCTCAACAGCTATAGACCACCGTTCTATTCACATGTTATCCCCGCTCGACCCAGCTACACTCTTATTACCTAAAAGAAATTGTGAAGCAAAAGGGTGAGCACAACCAGCTCAGTAAAGAATATCATGACTAAAGATAATTAAATTATCAATAGCCTTCATCAGTAATAAATTAGAGATTTAGAACATATGGTAGATGATAAAACTTTTCAACCATAGTTGCAGCGGAATGAGCAATCCATTAGAAGAGTCAAATAGACCATAAAGTCCATTGTCTTCTCCGTATTAAAAGTCCACCAACAATGTTTTAACCCTGTAACATCAATCAACAGATCCTGTTCACAGTCATGTGAATAACTCATAATCATAATTGTAGTTCTAAATTCTTCTTCTCATCCAAGACGAAGATAATTTTTATCATTCGTCTTTACCTGAAACATTAAAGATCACGGTTATACCAAATCACAGTTCATTTTCATAATCATACTAATAAATTCATCTTTGCACTATGGGACAAAGATATTCATCAACAGTTCATCTTTGCACTACAAGCCAAAGATATTCAACAACAGGACATCTTTGCACTACGGGCCAAAGATATTCATCAACAGTTCATCTTTGCACTACAGGCAAAAGATATTCAATCAACAAGTCATCTTTGCACTACGGGTCAAAGATATTCAACAACAGGTCATCTTCGCACTACGGGCCAAAGATCAATAATTGATCTTTGCACTACAGGCCAAAGATATTCATATCTCAAAGAAACATAGAGTCATTACATAATTTATATAAACCATAATTATAATCATATTGATCAATTCACCTTTGCACTTAAGCTAAAAATATTCAATTGTAAATTCAATGGTCATGATCATACCAGTCAACGATTCAATTTTGCACTACTGGCCAAAAAGAACCCATAGTAACGATCATACCAATAATCTACTCATCTTTTCACTTAAGTCAAAGAGAAATTTCATCATCGGGATTATAAAAATATTATATATGATTATAAAAATAATATGATCAACAACTGCATTTAATTTCAAAAGTAAGATTCATAAATCAATGGTTTCATACATCTTAATCCAAATGTTATAAATCACGTAATAATCTCATAATCTAATATTATTAATATTACCACAATATCTTAATCATTTCTTAAACTTATAAATAAATTATTTTAATTGTTTACACTTTACTAATTAATGCATTTAATCAATCTAAAATGCCAAACTCATAAATTTTCATCACCAATAACCAAAACCCTCATCAAAAATCTGCATATACCTTATATAGGATTCCCAAGTCATAAAATCCTATTTTCTAATTTTGTTACTTCGCATAACATATTTAATTCATTTACTCATAACTAGTCTATTTTCATGAAAAATACCAAATCAGTACAAACAAATTTTCTTTTTTGGAATTTAGCAGAATATAGTCCCATATTGAACATATATTTTTCTCGGAATTTTTAAAATTTATTTACTATTTTTCATATGGCCAAAACTGCCGAATATTTAGACATTTATCATAAATGGTACTTTTATCCAAAAATTCTAAAATTTACAGAATATACTTCTATTATATACATGTACTCCCAATAAAAATTTCACCAATTTTGGAGTTAACCACAAGGAATTATAAGGGTATACTTTTAAAATAGTCTTTTCCCATAAAATTCATAACTCTTAATCTATACATCCAAAAATCGCCATTTTTGGACACAATCAAGAAAACTCATCAAATTATCATTTCAAATTTTTCTAGATTTTTTTGAAGGTCGGAAAAATTACGAAACATGAAAAACTTAACAACCCTTAAAATCCCTTACCTCAGAAGAGCAGTACTTCGGAATGAAATGTCGGATATGATGTTGAATAAAACTTGTACTGAATAGCAAGTCTGAAAGTATCTAAATACTCACAAAATACGCTCAATAATATAGAGAGAGAAAGCTTATGTTTCTGGTGTGATTTTCAATTCTAACTTAGCCCTTTATTTATAGGAAAATGTTAGCACGCCGTAGCAGACTTGACCTGCTACTTGATGGCTTTACCTGCTACTATTGCCACCCACCACATTTGAAATAAAATTCAGCACATTTTTTCACCAACCACAAGTGGGGCCCACTCATTCTAGAATTTTCCACCAAAAATCATTTATAAACCTAATTTCCGAATCAGTCACCTCTTAAAATTCATAACCAATCATGCGTTTATTTTTAACGATTCAAAATTTGTGGACATATACCCAACTTATATATGTATAACATATCCAAAAATCACAAAGATCCAACGGTCGGATTAAAAATTATAACTCACGCAATAGAGCTTTAAGAACACCAATTTGATCTTTTAATACTTCTAATCTGACAAAATACTGATAAAATACCTCAACATTAATTCTTTCATTTATAACCACATAAATAAATCCATCATTTATATCCGCATCAAATAAATATTTCCTTATCATATAAATCAATAATTAATTATTAACAAATAATATTACAGAATCACAATTATGACAACCAGGTGGTTCACAGGAAAGAGGGGGCTTTCCGATAAGGATTTCTCCTTACTGGCGCGCAATTAGGTGACCAAACCTCTCATTGACAGAACTTTCTAGACATTGCCAATAATGTTATCTAGTAATATTATTCAAATAATATGAATTATTGATATGATAATGGGAAATATTGTGCAGTGACAATTATTGAAATAACAATAATATAAAATATCAATGCAGCAATTATTGAATCAATAAAATAAAATATTAAATAGTAATTACTGTAACAATTATTGAGTTATGCCTTCATACGTAAGAATCAATAATTCAAAAATATTGTGCAATACCGTGTGCTACTATGCAACCACACGTATTACTGTATTTTAACCACCGAGTATTCCAACAGTGTTAACGGTAACTACTACGTCGTTATTTATAAAAACTCAAACTTGTCATTTTCTTCATCCGAAAGTTATTCTGTTATGAGGCCCACAAATAGCTGCGCAGTCGTATGAATATTCCCCGACAACAAGATTATTCCACGACCGAACGAATATTCTCCGACAACAATGAGTAGTTTATAGCCACTTGTTTATTTTGTAAAAAAAATTTATATATCACCCTTAACTTTACTTTTTATCAATTTAACCATTTAATGAATAATAATTATAAGAAAAATTGAATACTTTTATTTCATAAAATTTGGGGTCTTACATAAATAGTATTATTTCATTTTGGATTCCCAAACCTACACTCATTTTGTTAAAGTATTGCTTCTATACTCCGTGAAATTAGTAGAATATCCTTGAAATTTGTGATTCATCTAGTATCATTTCACAAGGATATTTTTTCTGAACATTCTTGTTCAATTTTAAGCTTTTTATGCATGAGTACTATTCATGGGTACTATTCATTTATACGACACTATTCATATATACGACACTATTCATACATATGACGCTATTCATATGTGCGGTACTATTCACGAAGTACTATTCATAATAAAAATTAATTTATTTCTGTCCAAATTATTTTTGATACAATATTATTCTTGAATTTTACTCCACAAAGCAGTATCATGTTGACAATTTGGACATTTTTAAACTCTGGATAAATTTAAAGTATTTAATATTTATCTTTGATTTCGTTTGATTGCTTCTTATATCAGTGTCATCATCATCATGCTTATATTCTGATAAAAGTCATATTTGGCCCGTAGTGCATAGATGGACGGTTGATTGGGATGATTATGACCAGGGATTATTCGGTATAATCATGACCTGTAATGTTACAAATGATGTGGTAAAAGTCCTCATTGGCCTGCAGTGCATTGATGGACAGTTGTATGATCATTACCATGTGTTCTCTTCGGCCAAGGGTGCAAAGATGAATTGTTGTTTGGCATGATCATGACCATTATTGATAACACGAATATCCTTGACCCGTAGTGCATTGATAATTCGTAGACGTGATACTAATGAATATCATTGGCCGTAGTGCATGGATAATTCAATGATGTGGATTATTTATTGAGCTGAGTCTCAGCGATAAAATTGATGATTAACTTTTTAAATCATAGAAGATAGTAGATATCATGCTCTATTTGACTCATCTAATGGATTTCTTATTCCGCTGTAGTTAAACTTGTTGTTTATTGTATTATATCAGTTTAACATTGTTGAAGGCTAACAATAATTTATTCTGCATTATCTTAGTCATAATATTTCTTACAGGGCTATTTGAGCTCACCCTTTTCTTTCACTGTTCTATTCAGGAAATGAGAACGTAGCCGAGACTAGTCGGGAAACGGAGTGACGATCTGATATGGTGCCCGTAGTAGTCCTCACTATTTTATAAAATAGTGTGATAATAACTGTAATGAGGACTCCATTTGAGTTTTGATATTGTCTAGAAGGTAATATTTGTGTTAAAACTCTCAGATATATTTTGTCGTATTTTACATGACAGTTGTATAATTAAGTTTGTATTTATATTTTGTACTATGTATTTGGCGACTCGGAATGGGTTATATACTTATTTTAGGGGTGTCATAAGTAGCATTCCTTGGGCATATGATATCGAATCATGGAATATCAATAGATCCGACGAAGATTGAAGCAATACAAAGTTGGGAGCAACCTAAGTCAGTGACCGAAGTACATAGCTTTCTGGGCTTAGTTGGTTATTATCGGAGATTCGTGGAAGGATTTTATTGAATCGCTACTCCATTAACTCAGCCGACTCGAAAAGATACAAAATTTTGTTGGAGCGAGGAATGTGAGAAGAGTTTTCAAGTACTCAAGAGGAGACTCATTTCAGCACCTATTCTGAAAATACCATCTTGTTCGGAGGGATTTGTTATCTACAATGATGCTTCAGGTAGAGGGTTATGATGTGTTCTCATACAACATAGGAAAGTCATAGCATATGCCTCATGATAACTCAAAGAATATGAGAGGAATTATCCTACTCATGATCTAGAGTTGGTAGCAGTCATTTTCGCACTAAAGATCTGGAGACATTACCTGCATAGGGAGAAAGTGGAGATCTATATGGATCATAAATGCCTCAAATATTTCTTCACCCAAAAAGAACTCAACATGCAACAATAACGTTGGCTCGAGCTGTTAAAAGATTACGATCATAACATTCAATACCATCCTGGAAAAACGAATGCGGTAGCTGACGCATTGAGTAGAAGATCATATGCGGGTATGAGTATGATATTGTCAATGCAAAGGCCCATTTTGTATAACTTGCAAAGGATGGAGATAGAGTTAAAGACTCTAGGGACTCACGTGATGATGTCAAATATATGAGTAGAACCGACTTTAATAGATAAAGTTAAAGCTGCTCAAGCTACAGACCTGGAGATGATGCATATGTGAAAGAAAGTACAAGAAGGTGTTATTTTAGAAGCAAGAATCGATGAAGAAGGATTACTTCGAGTCAACTCCAGACTTTGTGTTCCTAACGACTCTAATTTGAAGTATAAAATCATGATGGAGGTGCACAACACACCGTTTGTAATCTATCCTGGGAGTTCCAAAATGTATCGTGATCTTCGACATACATTTTGGTGGAGCAATATGAATAGAGAGATATCAGAGTTTATCTCAAGGTGTTTATCTTGTCAATGAGTCAATGCGGAGAATTAAGTACCAAAAGGACCATTGCAACCACTTGAAATTCCATAATGGAAGTGGGAACATATTATAATGGATTTTGTTACTGGTCTTCCCAAGGTTTCTCAAGGCATAGATGCAATTTGGGTCATTGTTGATAGATTAACCAAGTCCGCTCATTTCTTGTCTATACGAGAAACTTATTCACTTGAACGTCTTTCTCGTATATACATAAATGAGATTGTAAGACTGCATGGTATGCCATTATCCATAGTTTCTAATCGAGACCTAATATTCACTTCACAATTTTGGGGCAGTTTGCAAAAGGCTATAGGCACGGATTTACGATTAAATTTTGCATATCATCCTCAGACAGACGGTCAGTCGGAGAGGACTATTCAAACTCTTAAAGATCTATTAAGACTCTGTGTCCTAAACTTCAAGGGAAGTTGGGATAAGTTTTTGCCATTAGTTGAATTCTCCTACAACAATAGTTATCAAGAAAGTATAGGCATTACTCCATTTGAGGCGTTGTATGGACGAAAGTGTCGTTCTCAAGTATGCTGGGATGAGGTGGGTGAAGCAATATTGTTGGGACTAAAATTGGTACGCATGACAATGGAAAAGATTAAAATGATCCGACAATGTATAAAAACCTCACAAGATCGACAAAAGAGTTATGTTGATCTTCATCGAAGGGACGTGGAATTCAATGTTGGGGATCATGTGTTGTTACATGTTGCTCCACGGAAAGGAGTTAAGAGATTTAAAAGAGAGAAAAGCTCAATCCTCGATTCATTGGCCCATTTGAAATCCTCGATCTAGTAGGAACTGTGGCCTATAGACTTGCCTTACCGCCAAGTATGTCTCGTGTTCATAATGTTTTTCACATATCTATGTTACGTAAATATGTGGAAAATCCGAACTATATTATTGAATTAGGACTAGACGAGATAGTGGAAGATTTAACGTATAAAGAGGTACCTGTTAAAATCTTGGATAAGAAGGAACATATTCTACGCTCAAAGGTTATACCTCATGTCAAAGTTTTATGGGGAAACCACGATATTAAGAAAATGACCTGGGAGTTAGAATCTGAAATGAAAATAAGGTATCCTCACCTCTTCGATATACCAGGCACGTACACTAATTTCGAGGATAAAATTTCATAAGAAGGGGAGGTTGTAGGACCCCAACTTTTATGAATAAAGATTTAATTTTCTCGAAATATTATTTGAGTAATAAGGTGTGGATTTGATATAATGTTATAGTTGTGGGTAATATTTACAAATTTTGCAAAGTATATAAGTTGTCATAAAATATTCGTTTCGTCGGGGAATATTCGTTTTATCAGTGAATATTCCTACAACGACACAATCATTGGTGGACCCCACAACGAAATTACTGTCGGAGTTAGAAAATGGCAGAAATAACTTTTTATAAGAATAACGGCAAAACTTTTATCGTTAACTGTTGAAATACCCAGTGATAAAAGTACAGTAATACGTATGATTGCATAGTAGCACACGGTATTGTACAGTATCTTTGTTTATTGATGTTTACGTGAGAAGTCACTCAATTTTATTAAATTATTGTCACAGTAATTGCTGCATAGTATCTAACATTATTGATTCAATTATTGTCACAATATTTTATATTATTAAATCAATAATTAAAATGAAAAAGTTATTCAAATTATTATTTACATTATTGACAATATTTAGAAAGTTCTGTTAAGGAAAGTGGTTTGGTCATCTAATTGCGCGCCAATAAAGAGAAGTCCTTATCGAAAAGCCCCTTTTTTCTGGGAATGATCTGGTTGTTAATATTGTGAGTTATAATATTAATTATGAATAAATATTATTAAAAATGTGTTTAGTGAAGCAAAGTGAATTGAGATAAATAGATGAGTTTTTTATGAAGTAATTGTTGTAAATTTGGCTTATAACATGAACCCTCAGTTACTCATTTTTCAAAATCGTAAGTAGAAAGTTATCTCTGTTTTATTTTATTACTTATATATATATATAAGTTATATATATATATATATAAATTATATAAGTTTTGTTTTATTATTATTATAATAGTAATAAAGAAATCTTTTTATATAAAATAGAATATATTATATATTATATTTTATATAAATTATTTTATTAGAATATTTTATTGCATAGTGTTGCATGGTGAAAATCAGTATTCGTCGAAGAATTTGCCTGTGAATTTCAATTACTATTCACCCGTGATTTTCTAATTCAAATAGTATCATGTCATTCTCCTATAAATAGGATGCTTAGTTTAGAAACGAAAATCACACCAGAATCAGAGAATTCTTCTTCTATAATATTGAGCATATTTCTTTTGAGTTTAAGGAAGTTTTGAGTGTAGAAAACAGTTTAAGTTTTCTTCAAAAATATCCCCGTTATACCAGTCAAAAATACTCTCCTTTTAAGGTAAGGGATTTTTTTTAATATTCGTGTGAAATAATATTTTCTTCCATACTCTGTAGTATGTAAGTAATATTTTTTTATTTTATATTTCTAATTCAACACTTATTTTGATAAGTATTGCTTCTATACTCCTTGAAATTAGCATAATATCCTTCAAATTTGCGCTTCATCGAGTATCTTTTTAGGAAAATATTTTTCTAAACATTCTTGTTAAATTTTAATCTTTTCATGTCGGGGTACTATTCATGAAGTACTATTTATCGAGTACTATTCACTCAGGTATTATTCACCCGGGGTACTATTCATGACAAAAAATTGATTTCTTTTCTATCCAAATTATTTTTGATACATGATTATTTTTTTTGAATTTTACTCCACAAAGCAGTTATCACGTCGACAATTTGGAGATTTTTTGAACTCTGGATAAATTGAATTATAAGTCTTTAAAATTTATCATTGCTCTCATTTAATTGAATTCTTATATCATTGTCATCATCCTCATGCTTATATTGTGATGAAAGTCATCTTATGCCCGTAGTACATAGATGGACTATTGATTGGTATAATTATGACCAGAAATTATGTATCGATATAATCATGACCTGTATTATTATAAATGATGTGGTAAAAATTCTCATTGGCCCGTAGTGCATTGATGGGTAGTTGTTGGTATGATCATGACCATTGGTGAAAATAATAAATATCTTTGGCCCGTAGTGCATAAATAATTCGTGGATGTGATACTAAAGAATATCTTTAGCCCATAGTGTATGGATAATTTGATGATGTGGATTATTTATTAAGTTGTGTTATAGCATAAAATATTAATCATGAACTTTTAAATCATAGAAGATAGTAGATATCATATTCTACTTGACTTTTCTAATGAATTGCTTGTTCCGCTGCAGTTAAACTTGTTTTCTATTGTATTCTATCAGTTTTACACTGTTGAAGGCTATCGATAATTTATTATGCATTATCTTAGTTATAATATTCTTTACTGGGCTAGTTGAGCTCACCTTTTACTTTTATTGTTCTCTTCAGAAAATGAGCACATAGCCGGGACTAGTCGAGGAATGGAGTGACGGTTCAAGATGGTAGTTGTAGTAGTTTTCAGTATTTTATAAAATAGTGTGATAATAATTATAATAAAAACTCCATTTGAGTTTGAATATTGTATACGAGACAATATTCATGTTAAAACTCTCAACTACGTTTTGTCGTATTGTATAAATGAAGTTTGTATTTAAATTTTGTATCATGTATTTGGCGTCTCAGAATGGGTTGTGTATACCCATTTTGAAGGCGTTATGTCATTTTACACTATAAATAATTAAAACATATTTTTTTCGTGAAACAAAAAATATTAATAAATGAGACTATTTTTTTTATTTGTAAAAAAACATAGAGAGGTATTATATAGATGAAATGTTTACTTTATAACCCTGACAAAAACACTTTATTAAACTTTATAATTGAAAATGGGATCCCTTTTTCTCATAATCAAAATAATCCTCCTGACTAATGCATCCTAATTTTGAAGTCACACTATAGTAGTACGAGTACGTACTTATATTGTTAATTGCCTCGCTGCGTTATTTTAAGGTGGCTAGCACCCACGTAGTCTATAATGGAGTAGCTTTTTTTTTTTTTTTTTAGTTATGAGCATGGGCGGATCCAGACCCTTAGTTCAGTGGAGTCAATTTTTTAAAAATAAAAATATATAAAGTAATAAAATGCAATAAAATAAAAGCAACAAAGGATGTGAGGGATAATGCAAATAATTGTGTGAGTTATTATATAAAATTGATATCGTTTTATGTAATTGAATACACTTCCTCCCATATTATGTACAAAATGATATTTTATATTTTTTAAACATTGTTATTAATTATAAGAGACAACTCACACAAGAATGTGTGATATCTCTTACCTTCCGTGTCCTCTAAAATAAATTACCAAACTAAATAATATTGTTAAAATATTATTTATAATAACATTGTTTGAGACTTTATTGCTTTAAAACTATTGCAATGATAGTCTCATTTCAATAGATGCAAAAATATCATGTTCAATGTAAGTTACTAAACAATATAAAAGAGTGGAGTGTTGGTGTTAATAGAAATTGAGACATTTAATAGTCTTTTACTCTGAATTTTTTATTTTCACTAAATATTTTATAAAATTAAAAATAAATAAAAAATTGACTCTTCAAAATTCAGTGGGGTCAATTGACCCCACTGCCCCAAAGGTAGATCCGCCAGTGGTTATGAGACGAACTAAATTAATACATCAATTTTCTTTCTCTTTTATGGGGAGATTTTATTATTATTTCTTGAGAGATTTTGTTTTCCGAATGTGATATTTTACTTTCTCCGTTTGGGAAATTTTTTTGTTCGGAGACCTTTTTGGTACATGAATAATTGAAGATGGATTGGTTAAATTTGAATATGGCATTATCAGGATGACTTGTTCTTCCGTTGTCCGTGTTGTAGAATAGTTCAAAACTTTGTATTCTATTATTATTTTGAGGATATATTGTATTTCAGGAGTTTATTTTGGATACGGTAATATCCGTATCCGTTTATTTGCGGATACCTTTAAACTGAATACAGATAATATCCGTTTTTTCAAATATGAATAATATCCGTTTTTTTCGAATACGGATGCGGACGGATACGAATTTTTTGGTTACCATTTACAGCCTTACCAATAACTAGAATAAAAAAAATAATTAGTTTTAAAATATAGTTTATTAATTAATGAATGTTAATTTATTTATTTATAATAAATATTTAAATACAATAATCAACTTTCTAAATTATAATTCAAATAAGTTTTCATCATTTTTAAAATCTCAAATTTCAAAATGAATGCTCTACTTGTTAATATTTAGATGTCTATTTTATATGTGTTGAGTAATACTATAGTGTAAGACCCCAACTTTTATAAATAAAGATGAATTTTCTCGAAATATATTTTTGAATATTATGGTGTGGATTTTATATAATGTTATAATTGTTGGTAGTATTGATAAATTTTACGAAATATGCAAGTTGTTATAAAATACTCGATTGGTCGGGGAATATTCATTTTAACAGGAAATATTCGTATGACGGCACAATCATTGGTGGACCTCACAACGGAATTATTGTCGGAATTAGAAAATGACAGAAATATCTTTTTATAAAAATAACGGCGAAAGTTTTACCGTTAACTCTTGAAATACCCGGTGATAAAAGTATAATAATATGTATGGTTGCATAGTAGCACACGGTATTAATTATTGATGCTTTCGTGAGAAGTCACTCAATTTTATTTAATTATTGCTACAGTAATTGTTGCATAGTATCTCACGTTATTTGATTCAATTATTATTATAATATTTTATATTATTAAATCAATAATTGAGATGACAAGTTATTCATATTATTATTTGCATTGTTGACAATGTCTAGAAATTATGTCGGGGAAAGGGGTTTGGTCACCTAATTGCGCGCTAATAGAGAGAATTTCTTATCGAAAAGCTCCCTCTTTTCTAGGAATGATATGATTGTTAATATTGCAAGTCATATTATTGATGAATAAATATTGTTAAAAATATTGAGGGAATTTTTATGAAGTATTTGTTATAAATTTGGTGTATTATATGGACCCCTATTTACCCATTTTTTAAAATAATCGGTAAATTTTTTCAGTATATATATATATATATAATATTTGTGTGAGTGTGATGTGTGTGAAAGTGACATGTGGGGTAGGGCCCACATGTTGGAAGAAAAAAACGGGGGAGAAGAATTGGAGAAGTCAGGGGAGTATGTAATTATATATATATATATATATATATATATATATAATAACTTTTATTTTTTATGAAAAATAGAATATATTATATTTTATTATGCATAGTATTTATATAGTACCTGCATAGTATTTGCATAGTGGCTGCATAGTAAAATTAGAAGAAAAAAAATTCTTCATCCGTGAAGAATTCGTTTGAATTCCCTGTGCGTCCGTGATTTTAATTTTCAAATAGTATCCTTCCATTCTCCTATAAATAGGATGCTTAGTTTAGAATTGAAAATCACACCAGGATAAGAAAAATTTTCTTCTATAATATTGAGTGTATTTCTTTAGAGTTTAAGGAAGATGTGAGTGTACAAAATATTTCAAGTTTTCTTCAAGAATATCCCCGCTATACCAGTTGGAATATTCTTCTTTTTAAGGTAAGGGATATTATTTTTAAATAATATTTTTTTCCATACTCTATAATATGTAAGTAATATTATTTCGTTTTAGATTCAGAATTTTACACTAATTTTGTTAAGTTTTGACTTCTATACTCCATGAAAGTAGTAGAATTTTCTTAAAATTTGTATTTCATCTAGTATCTTTTCATGAAAATATTATTCTGAATATTTTTTGATAAGTTTTAATTTTTTCATGCCGGAGTACTATTCACGGGGCACTATTATCGAATTACTATTCACGGGGTATTATTCACTCAAGTACTATTCACCCGGGGTACTATTTATGACAAAAATTAATTTTTTTTCAGTCTAAATTATTTTTGATACAATATAAATCTTGAATTTTACTCACACAAAGCAGTATCATGTTGACAATTTGGATATAATTGAATTCTAAATAAATTAATTTATAAATCTTTAAAAATTTATCTTTTGCTTTCTTTTAATTGAATTTTATATCATTGTCATAATCCTCATGCTTGTATTGTGATAAAAGTCATCTTTGGCCCAAAGTGCATAGATGGATTGTTGATTGGATATGATTATGACAAGGGATTATTCGGTATAATCATGACCATAATGTTAAAAATGATGTTGTAAAAGTCCTCATTGGCCCGTAGTGCATTGATGGACAGTTGTTGGCACTGATCATGACTATTGGTGAAAACACGAATATCCTTGGCCCGTAGTGCATGGATAATTCCTCGGTTGTGATATTAATGAATATCCTTGGCCCGTAGTGCATGGATAATTCAATGATGTGGATTATTTATTAAGTTGAGTCTCAACGATAAAATTAATGATAAACTTTCTAAAGCATAGAAGATAGTAGATATCATGCTCCACTTGACTCTTCTAATGGATTGCTTGTTCCGCTGCAGTTAAACTTGATGTTTATTGTATTTTATCAGTTTAACACTTTTGAAGGCTAACGATAATTTATTCTGCATTATCTTAGTCATAATATTTCTTGCTGGGCTAGTTGAGCTCACCCTTTTGCTTTCATGTTGTCTTCAAAAAATGAGAACGTAGCCGGGATTAGTCGGGGAACGGAGTGATGGTCCGAGATGGTGTTATAGTAGTCCTCACTATTCTATAAAATAGTGTGATAATAATTGTAATGAGGACTCCATTTGTGTTTGGATATTATCTAGAATACAATATTCGTATTAAAACTCTCAGCTATGTTTTGTCGTATTTTACACGACGATTGTATAATTAAGTTTGTATTTGAATTATGTACCATATATTTGACGACTCAAGATGGGTGATGTATACTTATTTTGGGGGCGTCACATTATATAAATTATTATTAGTAATGGACCAATATAATTTTGTAGGCTCTAGCGAGCGTTAGTGTTTGAGAGCACATGTCAGACCATCTCATACGGGCGCTGGCTTGGATGATGAGTTATTGTAGAGGCTGATAGAGGCTATGTCGGATAGGTTCCATACCGATCTGGTCTTTCTTCATCAGCAATTGCCTAGCAGTTCTCGTCTTCACCGGCTTGCTCAGGAGATTATTATAAAAGGCCACCGCAGAGAGTACAGGATTATCATAGGAGCAATTCGACGCGTTCAGCGGTGAAATGCTCCGGATGGTGATTACCCCCCTAGAGGAGGCTTTTCGTCAGCCCTCGCCTACTCAGGTATTCTACATGTTTATGTTATTTTCAATTAACAATATCTTTTTAATTTTCATATATATATGGAGTAATGATTTTTATTTTTACTTCTATCAACAGGATGGAAATAGCGAGCGGACTGGCGATGGCGACCAGGAGGACGACACTAATTTTTATACACCAGAGCAACGTCATCCACCTCCGCCCAATGATGATACGACTATTACTTTATATTTCATTTGTATTAATGTTATTATAAAACATTTTTATATATTGTAGTCGACTTGTGTCTATATAAGTATTGTAAATCATATTGTTTATCATTTGTGGAACATCAGCTTATATTTGTAATTGTTAGCTTAGTGATGTTGATGATAATTAGTTAGTAGATTACGTTTTGGTTGATGTGTTGTTATCGTTTTTTACTCTACATTGAATATTTGAATGTGTGATACATGTTTATATTACTATCTGTATTGGGATAAAACAGGTTGAATATTTGAATGTGTGATACAAGTTTATATTACTGTTTGTATTGAGATAAAATATGTTAGGGGGTGTTTGATAAAAATTGAATGAATCTGAATCTGAATGAAAAAAGTTGTTTGATAATTGACATGTCTGAAATATCTGAATGATAAAACTTTATTTTTTTTTACCCCTCTTAAAAAATTTAAAATTGTTATAAATTAATTTAATATTACTTAATATAATAATTAATATATTTTTTTAATTTTTTACTTTATTCAGCTGCTCATTCAGTCATTCAGCTAAAACAAATTGACTTAGGGGCTGTTTGTTTAGAACTTAATGGGTCTGAATGGCTGAATCGGTAAGTGGCTGAATCATTAAGTGCGTTTGTTTTGAAAAAAAATCGTCTGAATGGCTAAATCGGTCAAATGCGTTGGCTGAATGGTTAAGGCCGAATTTTTGGTCTGAATGCTGAATGGTTGGCTGAATGAAGTAAAAAAATTAAAAATAATAAAAAAAATAATAAAAAATATTAACTATTATATTATGTAATATTAAATAAATTTACAACAACTTTGAATTTTTTCAGAGGGGTAAAATATTAAAAATATGTCATTCAGATCTTTAAGATATGTCAGTTATCAAACAACTTTTTTCATTCAGATTCAGCTCATTCAGATTCAGATTCAGATTCAGCTCATTCAGATTCAGATTCAGATTCATTCAATTTTTATCAAACACCCCCTTAGCCATTCAGCTCGTCCATCTTACCGATTCAGCCATTCAGACCAAAAAAAATGCACTGACCGATTCAGCCATTTAGATTCAGCTCCATTCAACTCTAAACAAAACACCCCCTTACAGGTACATAAATGGGTTTAAACACCTGAAAACTGCACTTTTAAAATTTATATTTAAAAAAATGTTACTTTCGACAGAATAAGCTATTTTCGTCGGAATTTCTTTCGGATTTAATGATAAGCCAAATTTCAATAATTATTAACAAATTTTAATTTTCAATCGAAAATATCCTATTTCCAAGGGAATTTTTCGTCAAGAATAAATTAAGCTTATACTCGACGATATTATTTCGTCGTAAATAGATTATGCTCGACGAAATTCCTTCGGAGATAAGATAGTTAGGTGCGACGAAATTAGCGACGGACCTTATCTTCGACGCGTATATATACGACCGAATTTCAAACAGAATATTTCATCAGAAATAATCTACTTTCAACGAAATAGGCTTATTTCCGAGGGAATTTTGAGTCGGAAATAAGGTTTTTCCTTGTAGTGATTATAATTATGGAAAACTAAGCAAATGCTACTTAGTTTATTTTTTCAATGATAAACTAAGTAAATATTACTCAGTTTGTGAGAACTATCATTTGCATATGGGAACTATTATTTGACATTCACTCCTAATTGTCAAACGAGTTTCTAAGTTCCAAAGTATAGTACATGCATAAACACTTTTTCAATTTATTTCAATTGTGAAAAAAATAAGCAAATACTATTTAATTTATTTCAATTATTATATGTTAATTTATTTAGCTATAATTTAATTTAATTTATTATGATTAATTTAATTTAATTTAATTTATATTTTATAACATTAGATTTTTTTTCTAATTTATTTTATTTTATTAAATTAAATTAATTAAATTAAAATTATATTATTTTATTAAATTAAATTAAATTTTATTGTAATTTAATTTAATTTATTTTCATTATATTATATTATATTATATTTTAAAATTTATTTATTTTTATTTAATAATTAAATTTATTTTATTTATTAAATTTAATTCTATTTTGATCTAATTTATTTTATTTTAAAAAATTAAATTAAAAAATAATGTAACAATAATCCCATAATCAAATCAATACTCAAACCAATATTTCCAAGATGCACAAGTGTATCCCATTTTCAGCAATCTAATGTAATTAATCAGACCACAAACGAACGTAATTTGAAGTGTATTGCAACAATATAATGTAATTAGACCACAAACTATTGTAATTTGAAGTGTATTTCAGTAAATCAATTTCAGCAATCTAATGTAATCCCAAATGTATTTAGGGTTAACTAAATAAAAAATTAGAACACAAACCTTAATCTAGGTACAAATGGAGATTACCCGTATAGAAGAAAGAGAGGGCACAGTTAGGGTTGTCACCAGAGGTTCGTTGTGCCGGAGGTTTGTTGCCTTCGATGCGCCGGAGGTTCATTGCGCCGGAGGTGGGGAGGTGGAGGCAATGTTCAGAGGAGATGAGTTGGTGAGAAGCGAGGTTCAGGAGGTGAGGACGGTGAGGAGTTGAGGGACAGAGAGAGAGATGAAAAAATTAGCAGTGGTGACTTGGGGGAAATGGAAATGGTTTAGGTTTTATAATCTATTTTTGACAGAAAGTTCGTCAAAAATAATTTCCTCAAAATTATTGTATTTTCGACTGCAGGTCCGTCGAAATTAGATACTATTCCATTGTAAATGGTATTGGCGCAAGCGGGAATGTTGGTGTTACGAAGTAGACCACATTTTCGACGGACTTCTGTTAGAACTAAGGTATTTACGATAGAGTGACGTATATTCAATAAAATATTCCGTCGGAAATAAATTAATTTGAGGGAATATATACTTTCGGAGATAATTCTGTCATAATTGATCTTTTCTCTTGTAGTTCTACTTATTCTATATATATCTCCAAAAATATTACTACTAATAGTTATCCACGTAATTGATAATCAAAAAGTCGATATCAATATTTACAATATATATTATTTTCTTTAATGATATTTTCTCTTTTCCAAAATTAGTGGACTCCACTTTACTTAGCCTCTTTTTTGTTAACTTAATTTCAAGCTCTATATTTGAAATTTTATAAAATTGAAAAACTTAATTAATAGTTGGTTCTCAATTCCAAATCGAAGACTTGAAACTCATAAACGTGTATAAAATTAAATTTGAAATTGCTGATTTGAGACTCCTAGGTCATCCTTATTTGTAAGAATTATAATTTGAAAACCTTATTATCAATAATTATAATTTAAAGACTATTAATTTTTGGATAAAATAATCCTAATTACATGTTTGTTTAAAATGAGATTATTCATAAGATAATTTAAGGGAACTGATATTTTCACATGATCCTCTCACCTCCACGTGAGAGATTCATGTGGAAATATCATTTTAACATGTAAAAATATCAATTTCCTAATTTAAAATAATTTCGTATTATGTTTGTTTTGTCCAAGATTATATAAAAGAGTGAGTAAAAACTTTTCGGTTAGAGTATTATACCCTTACCAATAATAACAAAGAGATCATATTATTAATATTGTGAGCATAAATGGACAAAATATGATACACCTGTTATTTAAAAAAATCTAAAGGTTACTTTGCCTAAATATTTTTAATCTTAAATTGTAGGGATTATAAGATTGGACATGTATTTTATAATTTCTTATTCCAAGTCATTTTATTATCTTTGTACTAATAATTCTAAATCCAAATTTTAAAATAAATAAAGAACTTAAGATTAATAATCAAATCTCAAATATTATTCTTACAAACAAATATATCCCTTGATACCAGCGTAACGAAGACGTGTGTAATCAAACTAGGTGCAGATGAAGCCACATAAAATCAAAATTCTAGAGCATGCTTGGAAAAATTAAAACATTAATGATCCACCAGGAAGCGGCGCCCACAAGGTTATCTTGGAAAAAGTGGATACATGAATTTTTCATAATGAGCACATACCTGTCAAAGCTATGCTTTTGCTCAGTTTTTTTATTACCAAGCACATTGGTGTTTTTTTAGAAAATCATGCATGTTTTGTTGAGCCATTTGTTGAGCCATTGTTGGTAAAATCCATGTCACTTGAAGAAGGTTAAGAAAATATTGGTTAAAGAAGATGGGAATAAAAAAAACCTTTAATTGGAAAGGAAATTTGTTTCATTTATTATTCTTTTTATTCCTCGTCTCAAAAAATTAAGTTTAAAATGCATTAGTTAAGATCCCCTTCATTAAATCTATTTTCTAATTTCCTCCAATATACATTTAGGGAGACAAATATTATTTTTAGTGACGGTAGGTAACGATAAATTTTATTTGCGACGAAATTTTTTGCATCGTTAATTATTTACGAAAAATTATATTATGTCACTAATTGTAATATTTGTGTCATTGAATTTTTATTGAAAGAAATTGAAGAACATGTGTAATGGGAAACACTACTCTAAATTGAAAGTCAGAATAGTATTCATTTTATTAAGTACATAAAAAGAACATGTAAATAAAATTTCCGTGAGGCTGGTACTCTGTATTAAGATCTAGGAATATCTGAACAAACAAATTATTAGAAGGTTATTTAGAATTTGTGACATGCCATGCTTGGTTTAACATTGGGTGGATTGGAAAATGCTCCGGTAGCTATTTTCTCGTATACAATTTTGTCAGCAGCCTCCGTGAAATGAATTCCATCCCAGCTTATTCGTTCTTGAGGGTGTTTACATGCTCCCACCGGAACTTGGGTGCCATTTACAGTAACAGTACCTTGTCCACATGCAACATTTCCATAATTATATTTTCCTCCATAACCACAGCAAGCTACAAGATAATTCTTGAATCCTGCAAATTTTAGACACAAAATGTAAGTGATATGTAGATAAATATATTGTACCGATAATTCTCTTCTGGTGTGTAGAGGGATCCTTTGGCCCCAAAACGGCATTGATAGAAATTTTGAACCCTGATTTATCTTGAGAATTATTTATTATGAAGTTTATTTTTGTATGTGTATATTCTAAAATTTGATATTTAAATAAAAATGGGGTTGGAATATATACCGTATTTTTTGGGTTCCTTGTAAAGAGAATATTTGGCAGAGTAGATATCTACGTGTGTGATTGCAGCTAAGGGAAGGTCCTTGCGGAGTTGAGCAATGGCCTCCTTCAACTTGATATTGAAATATTGAGAGACTTCATTATAAGGCTTTGCGCAACCAGCACTATCTGTTTGGTCTTTTCTGACTGGAAAATGTGTTAAGATGTAAGGAAGACAGCCTATCGGTCCAGTATTGTGTATCCAAAATGTTCTGGCTCCGAAGTTGTATATATTCTGCAAACACCACATGCATTTTTCATAATCTTGTTAATATGTTTTATTGACATATGATATATGATCAATTTTAACTATAATTAGAAAAAACAATGGAAGAATTTTTCATCATGAGTATATCAATTTTAACAAGAATTACCTTAATATGCTCCGAGAGCCGGTTGATCATATCTGGTACAGATGCATTCACTGCCTCTATAGACATATTTGTAAAAAATCCCATGCCAAGATCATTTTGACCAATATCAATAGTATATAAGGCTTTCGAAAAATATTCTTTCTTTGGCAGAAAATCCTTAAACCTTGCATCTGCATGCAATAAGATA
The DNA here is from genome assembly GCA_020205505.1 of Panax japonicus. Lineage (NCBI taxonomy): Eukaryota > Viridiplantae > Streptophyta > Magnoliopsida > Apiales > Araliaceae > Panax > Panax japonicus. The sequence goes on from CM035095.1 coordinate 29,168,002, forward strand.
TATATTGTAACGATTAACTTATAAATTTATAAATTAAAGTTTTGAGCGGATAAATTATGAATAATATATATACACATACAAAAAAATTACCTTCTCTTCTGATTATTTGTGATCTTTCTATGAATTCTTGGAATTGCAAGTACTGAACATAAAGGTAAAAAGGACTCCATCCATGTGGCGGTCTGTAATTGGGTAGCAGGTAATTCTTAGGTGGTGTGATTGTAGCTGCTGAGTTGGCAAAATTGGCACCATAACTGAAGTCTGAACCCAAGGAGTTTAGGTAAGGGCTGAGGAATGGTTTCCCTAAGCTTTTAGCTGAAGCACCAAAATTTAGTAAATCAGTATTCATGCAAGTACGTAAATATATGTGCATGGTTAATTTCAATTCCACGTATTTAATGTCTTGTCAACTTTGTTGTTTAAATTATAGAAAAATATTGCGTCTATTTAACATAGCTTTTTTGTATTCAATAGTGCAACTCTGTATTATTATACTGTTGCACAACTGCATGACTAACAAATATAGTACACATGTATGCCAATCGACATAAATATATATATATATATATATATATATATATATATTACAATTAAACATGAAATGTGTTGTACTATACTATACTGCAAATATCTTCCGAGATGTAATCTTTGAAGCTAACTGCAGACACCAAAGATTATATACTTCTGTCTCTATATATAAAAAAAAAACAAAAATGGTGATGGTACGCACCCAAGAAATCTATCATGAGACGGCCATCAGAGTATCGTCCAGCCGGCCTGCTGAAGAAGGATTGGCCATTGGGTGGGACTGACCAGGAAAATGCTGCTGAAATTGCACCCGTGTCGGAATTGGAGTCACCGAAGTTAAAGATAGCCGGATAGTCGCAAGTTTCTAAAGCCAAAGCAGGGTTTACGAAGAGTACACAAAATAAGGAAAAAGCAAATAGGGTCATGTTTAGGGACTTCATGGTGTAGGAATTAGGATAGATGTATTGGTTTGATATTGAAAGCAAGCTAGGAAGTTTGGTTTATATAGTGTGGGAATTTAGTTATGCGCATACTCTAGTTGAATAATCATAAATGGGTCCTTGGTCAAGATTTCCCTGATTTGGAATGATTTGAAGTAGAGGTAAAGAGGCATTTTTCTTTCTTGTTTTTAATGTTAAAACATTTTTTTCCCTCAAATTTTGATTCCTTGAAGTTATTTTGGTCAAGATTATATGTATAAGTTTAAATAAATGTTGCATCAAGTTATGTTACATAAAATACATATGATATTGTTGTTATAATTCTTCATCTGTTTTTTACAAAAATTATCTTATTTGAAAGTATCAGAGATATTGTTTCTTTACATTTAATCCTAAAACTAGCTAGTTAAGGCTAGTTTAATAATAATGGTATGATGATAAAATTGTAATAATAAAATTGAGGGCATTGTGTCATTTTACACTAGAAATAATTTTTAAAAAAACTGAAATAAAAAATATTAATAAATGAGACTATCTTTTTTTATTTAACTTTTTTATTTTTGTTAAAAAACACGGAGAAAAAGCTTACTTTATAACCCTGACAAAAAAAGCTTTATTAAACTTTATGAAAATGGGATCCTCCTGAGTCAATGACATAAAGCAACATCCTAATTTTGAAGTCACACTACTTACAGTAGTACGTCCTTATATTATTAATTGCTGCGCTGCCTTATTTTAACGTGGCTAGCACCCACGTAGTCTGTAATAGAGTAGCTTTTTTTGGCCTTCATTTAGGTATTAGACGAATTAAAATATACCCATTTTTTTGTTAGGAGATTTTATTATTATTTTTTAAGATAATTTACTTTTTTGGTACGAGAGATTTTACTCTTTTTTCGTTTGGGAGATTTTTTCTTTCGTAAATTTTTTTAGTGCATGAATTATTGAAGAAAAATTATTCATATTTGAATATGGTATTATTAGAGCGACTTATCCTTCTAATGTCTGTGTTGAAGAACGGTTCAAATCTTCGTATTATAATATTATTATTTTAGAGATATATTATATTTTAGGAGTTTATATGGTATCCGCTAGCGTTATTATTACGATTCACATTTTTTCTTGATTATCTGTCATCTTATTTGCACTACAAGAAAAAGACTCATCTGTTACCGTCTATTAATGATCGACTGCGGTCACTGATATCAATCAACGATCGTCTCCGATCGCTGATATTAGTTGCATTTTTTTTGGTTGCTAGATGTCCATTGGCGACCGCCATTAACGTCCAATTTATCCGCGACCGCTATTAGTGACGGATACAATTGTCAATTTGAGTTAGGTGGTGTTTGATAAAACTGAGTGTTAAGATCTGAACAGTTTAGACATCTGAATAATATAGAACATCTATCCAGAATTGTATCTGAATGAAAAATATTGTTTGATAATTAATTTTTTCAAAATGTCTGAATAACAGTAATTTACTATTTTAACCCCTTACAAACATGACAAAAACTACACACAGGAAATACAAACAAATCTACAAATAGGGATGGAAGACGAACAAGAAAAAGGAAAGATGAAAATCTGCAGTCCAAGAAAATTGAAAACAAGAACTACAAATCTACAAGTTCGCTACCAGACTTAAATCCATTCACCCTTTTTTCCTCTCTTATATTCATATCTATACACTCATATGTATAGATCTGCACAATTCTGTCGAGATCTACACAATTAAAAGTCATCCATGGATGATTTCGGTATGTTTGCCAGAGACTTGGGGTTTATCATCTACAGAGGGTTGTTTTGGAGAAAGAAAACATAGGGCTGTTTCTAAAGCACATATAAATTTACAGAGGAAGAAGAGGAGGAGAAAGGGTTACGAAAAATTCAGGCATATAGAGAGGATACGTACAAAAATGAATTTTATAATATTAAAGAGGTTATTTTTGTCCAAAATTAGCTAATTTCGTTCAAACATACCTCTGGATGATTTAAAATTAATTTTGTGCCTAACCGATTAAGAGGTGTTAAGAGGCAAAAAAAAATTTACCAAACAAATTTTGCCTCTGAACGAATCAGAGACATTTAAGAGGTAATCAAACGCAGCCTTAAGCTGAGTAAGCCTTTAGAGTGATGTGGAGGCATGTGTCAGCGACTGATATTAGCGACCGCAGACAGTAGCTAGGAGTAAAAAAAAATTATATTTAGTTTCGGTTACTGAAAATTTCTAAGCGACCGTGTGAGGTCGTTGATACTAACATTAAATATATTTTTTTTGGCTATTTGGTGCATTTTCCAAAAAAACTATACTTATTTTGTACCTGCTTTATATCCCAACGCACAACAATATTTATAAATAAACCAACATCCATACAAATACATCGATATATCCATCCATCCATATATATGTATATATATATATATATATATATATATATATATATATACATATATATACAAATTAATAAAATCAGCACAGTACTATTAACATCCACGCATACTGCTCATATATATAAACAAGTACCGTTCGAGTAAAATTTATATACAAATATCAGAACGTACAATATAAACATGCATCCGTAAATTCATTCGTTAATAATAATAATTTAAATATCGATTAACAAGAGAAGAGGGAAAACAAATGTCTTCACAGAGCAATAATATCGTCCAAATATGATTGTAATAAAAGAATAAAACATGTATTATTAAATATAAAGTACTTGAGCTAAATATAAAGTTAAAGTACATAAAGCTAATTAATGACAAGATTACCTCATCGGGCTCATCCTCGTGTTGTGCTGCTCTTGCCACTGCATCTGCTAACTCTTCAGGACTCAAAGACTGCAGATGCCCGCCAAGTGTAAGAAAAAGATTCTTATTCTAACATATTGCTCTCACAGGCAGCAGAATTGTATGGCGTCAGATGACACGAGAACTGAGTAGACTGACGCAGAGTTACATGTGCCACTAATAGCTTACTTCAAACTATAGCATTTCATATATGTCAAAAGTAAATGTAATAATTTTATGGCCTTACTGAAAATACCCTTTAGGATATATAAGTTATGTATCTTAATTTTATAAAATGAGTTTATCTCAAGTTTTTAGTAAAATCTAACCTTATGAATGGAAAGATCATGCAAAAAATATGAGTGAATGCAATTATTTTTTTTATTTTATATATAATATTGTAAAATAAGTATATTTTTGACAACTAAAATTAATTGAACTTTCATTACTATTAAAGTATAACAGGCATCCTCAAATCATATAATAATTCATATGATCAAATATTTTTATATGTTCTTTAAATTTATACGGTTGAATTTATTTTAAAAAATCTTAAAAATAAACGTATTAATCGAGATATATTTGGTAGATACCTTCTAGAATATATCTCGTTTTTATTCATTTTCTTTTTTGATAAAAACATATAAGTTGAGGAACTCATAATGACTTATATGTAGCATATGTCACGTTTTGACAAACTTGACCCTAGAGCCGTGGAATATGTTTGACTCAATTGATGCGAGATTGGTGCCAATTTTTATGAACTTAATATGCAACTTATCCATATAAATATATCAAAATTTGTCGTATTTTATTTATTTATTTATTTTACAAATGATCGAATAAAATGTATTATTGAGAAATATCCCTAGCTCAAGAAATTTGAATTTATGAATTTGAAACAAAAGAATATGAATTTATGAAGGGGTGCTAGTGGGATGAAAAAACAAACACCACATGCAACTTTTGTTATAAGACAAAAAAATGTAATATAATTATATAGCTATAAGCACTAATTTATATTATAGTGTCAAAAGCCGCCATAGTATTCACTTAACATAATAATTAAAATGTAATATAATTAAACTAATATAATAATTAAATAGATCTAAACAAATTGTTTTATTTTTGTTCATGTGCAAATTACACAAACACCTATTGTAGGGTTGGTTGAGTTCTCATCCCTCTGCCCGCAATTTGACTATAATAGTAATAAACAAAAGAATGATAGACTGAAGAATAGACTAAAGTTCCAATGTGAAAATAAATACAAACTAGAGAATAGGTTAATAATGAAGGCACATTAATGCTTTAGTGATAAGCAAAGTGTCATTACATGTGAATTAGGGCATATATGTGTATTTATATCTTCCCACACCACCCTATCATGCCAACCCCCGCGTAGGAGTAGGACTCCTTATTACATCAGTGACTATGTATGGTTGAAACTCAATCTCCTCAAAGACGGGAAGTCGAAATCAATCTAGACTATTCCCATAAAAATAAGAAATTAAATAGAATCAAAACTGTAGATTATTTAACAATCAAACCTCCTGACTGGAATATACCGCCACGTGCAATAGGGTCCACAAAATCCATCGAGCCCATAATATCATGCCCCAATATGTTTGTAGCGTCCCCAAATCCCACTACAAGAAAAAGCCTTAAGGCCGACTGAATTATTATCGACGGATGGTATTCAGTCGACCGTATTGTAATGTCGACCGAATATTCAGTCGGTAGTAATTCCCTCAGAAATATATTATCTTCGACGGAAATCAGTCGGGATAACACCATCCCAAGGGCGCCAACATTTCGCGCCCCACGAATTATAAGTTCGACGGAATCAAATTAATAGTCGACGGAATATCCGTCAGAAATATAGTAATATCGAGGGAACTAATTCCGACAGATATTCCGTCGAGAATAGTCGATTAAAAAATTGTTCAGCTCCTTCTTTCTCTTATTTTATTTCTGATCTCTCTCTTCTCTCTCTAACGCGTCTTTCTTTCTGGTCTCTCTCTTCTCTCTAGCGCGACGGCAGCTCATACCGTCTCTATTCGGCCAGCAGCTCCTCCCTCTCGCCGGATCCGGATACTAATCACCAAGAATATGGTACACTAATTCTATAACTATTGCGAAAGATATAAATATAAATTGTTTATACATTAACCTTTACAACATAATTCTCAAGGTCGATAACCTTAACTTAATACCTGAAATCAATATTTTATCTGACATACAATGTCATTTTCGTTCGCCTGTATCCGACGTATTCGTCCTAATCTGTAATGTTTATCATGATATAGCAAGGGTGAGCACCAAGTTTGCCCAACAAGTTTAAGTTCAAAGAAAAGATATATCATGATTGAAAGAATGAACAATAAGCTGGCTGACTTTCAATAATATAACAATTGTGAAATAGCATGAATCAATTTTCATAACTGAACGATCGAGACAATAAAAATGAATGGCAAATAATGAATATGAATAAATCAACTGGGCTAAATGATAATGAAGGTGATCAGTCTTTCAAATCTGATGAACATATGCAACATGCACAACGTGCGAATCAATAAATTATAGACGTGATGTAATCAACAATGATTAATCAGTAGAATACATTACAAAAATACAACTCGAGTTTGAGTTAGGAAAACTTATCTGTACCGTTGATTACCGCTAAACAATCTAATTTAATCTCTTATAAAAGACCTATCATTAAACACTTCTTGAAAGAATGAAAAATACCATCTTGATGATAAACACTTCTTGAATCAAAAACATATGATATCTAATCATGCAATGAAAAGATTGTTCTAACGAAACAAGATGATTACTACCGTTGTCAACTAATGACAATTCATGTAAAGATTGACTAGCATGAAACCCTAAGTCAATATTTAGATAAGAAAACCTAGAATTAATTTCATGCAAGTAAGCACATCAAAAACGAGAAATATATCATGATCATAAACTAACTAACATAAATCAAATATTCATCATAGTTTATAATATAGATGATTCTACCCTAAAATAGATAACAATAAATTTTCCAATGGAAGCATGCAAAACATGTTTTAAATAACTCATGAAAATGATAGATGCATCAGTAAATCTAACAGAAATAACTATCCATCTAATTAACTCACATGTTAAAATAATTTTCCATTTATCATAGTCATGCACACTAATTTGATTAGGTATTGTCATCACATGACCATCTCCAAGTGTAGATAAAACACAAGCACCATGCAATTTATCAAGCATATTATCTAAGTAAATAAAAACACATCGATACTTGTTTACCAATTCAACATCGATGCACAAGCTTGACGTCTTATCCTCCTTAGGTACTATGACTTCATGAATAGCAGCTCGAACCCATGCTTTCTTCTACGATACCCTTTTCTATCAACTCTCCAACCTGCCTCGATAACTCCATCGTCTCCTTGGGAATACTATTAGCTAATTGGTATGGAATAATAGCACGAGGTATATCATCAACAACCTGCACAAGAGAAATAACAGAACTAGACAAAGAAGAGTTAACCTTGTTAGTATTCAAAAACGTCGTCTTGTACGAATGTACAGTCATTGGCTTTTCAAAATACAAATCATTTTCCAACTCACTCTCTTTTTCATAGTTACATATTTTTCTCTCTTCATTTTGCTCACCCTCTCGTTTGTTTTTCTCTTGTTTATTTTCAAGATCACTCTTTCCATTCTCTTTTTTCTCAATCTCTCTTTTCTTTTCATACTCACTCTTTTTAATTTTTTCTTTTACATTATCAATCTTTTAAACAAATTCTTTTTGTCGATCTTTTCCACATATATTTCCTTTTACAAACTCATCTTCTTGATTACTTTCGTATGTTCACCATTTTGCTTTTGATCATAGATTTCATCTTGAACACTCGAACCCAATAACTCTTCTTGGACTGCATATTCTATAATTTCTTCCACCTCCCCCCGCTGATCTTGTTTCTTTTGTGCCTTAGAAGTATATTGTAGCTGCATCCAATAATCTTCCTTGTTTACTTGTGTGCGAACCCTCTTATTATTGTCTACTGTAAATCGCATTGAAGGTTGCTCTACATGTCTTTGAGTTGTATACTCCTCCCTCCTGTCATGCTGTACTGGAGCAAACCTCTTTCTCATTGTTGTTTTTAATTCTGCCCATATCTCGAACGGACGCTCCCCATGTTTTTGTTTGCTAAGTTGCCACCATATAATTGTATGATCGGAGAACTTTTGAACTGCCCGTCTGACCTTCCTCCACTCGGAGTAATCATAACAGTCAAATTCTTGCTCCATTTTGTTCTCACATCTCAGATATGCCTTTGTATCAATATTGCCTTGGAAAGTATTCCTTCGAGTACCCACAAGAGCTTTCATAATTTTAGTCATACATGTTTGCTGTAAAACAAAGGTTAGCAGATAAAAAAATTTCTCACACACTCCCTTACGTGTTTCGCTCAAATAATGATGAATCACTCGTGTATCGCTCAAATTTGGCTTTTACCCTATAATAATCTTACACTCTTGCCTTTTACCTCTAATATTCTCTCTTGTAGGTTCTTTTTGAATTCACTAAATAAATTCACAGTTTTTACAATGCAATTAAAAAGTAACTTATCAAAAACAAATATAGATGGTATGACTTTCAGAATACCACAAAAATACTGATTGATTGCCTTGCACTCTTGTATTCTTCGGATTTATAAATTGTAGCTTTGTTTTAGAATTAATGATGATGGAGCAGTATGAACTCTTCGTTGAAATTTGATGATTTGATGGTGTGCTACAAGTTTGGTTAGCAAAATGGAAATAGAATTTGAAAAAAAATTCCTTTTTTTTCTTTTTTTTACAATATATATTTCTAGCATAGTTGTTGGATGAATTGTTTGCAACACTTTAACCCTTCGTCTATATATTTAGACGGTAATCTTGGTACAATTGCTCGCGTTTAGAAATCTGCGTTGAATGGACACCAACGACACCTTGATCGCTAGCTTATATTGAAGCGATATTCTCGGTACACACAACTATGAATTTTTGTATGATAAGTCAAATCGAATATCAAAGAAATAACTAAGAATTACTTAGGAATTCTTTAAAGAACCAAAAGTAGAGAATAAACTCACAAATATATTGAATAATGAATAATGTGTTTAATTACATCAACTTGGACCTCTATTTATACTACTCAAAACAATCCAAATTCTAGTAATAATAGGAACAAATTATTCTAATCCTAATAGGAATTACAAGCCATAATTCTAATTTCTACAAGGAAGTAGAAATCAATTTGGAAAAGAAATTCCTATTTCTATAAAACAATAGAAACCTTATTTAGAAATTAAATCTAAACTGGAAAGAAATCCTAATTATAATAGAATTTGATAAGTATCTGGAAAACAAATCCCTAAAAATTAGGCTAATAATCTGCCTAATATTTTAGGAAACAAAATTTTTTCCCTAAAATCCCAAAATTCTTGCCACGCTATGATCTTTTTCCGCGTGAAACTTGCTTCTTTCCTTTCCATGCAATCTGATTATATAAAGCTATAAAGGCCCACATAATACTGACTTTAATTTACAAACTTGATGGTTATAAAGCATATGATAATATGTTGCCCACATGTGAATAACTTGCTGATCAAGATTGTATCAGTAACCAATTTTGTTCTTGTTTGGTACTCTTTAAATTAATAAACAAAAATAGCAAGGATGAATTACAATACCTTATCTTGCCTGTTTATAAGCTATTGCTATCCTTTACTCTTAATCCCAGTTACACCACAAATCATGAAGCTTTTACCCCCTTCACTGTTCCAGCCGAATTGAGGAATTCAAAATGTTGAGAGAGAAGATGGCGGGAGGGAATGGGAAGGAACAAAAGAACTCTGAGATGTGATATTGGTTTTACAGAATAATTAGTATTACTCTTTACGCCAATACATGCTCCTCTCCTTATAGCCTATCAGAGTATGAGAGTATATGAAAAAGAATATAATGAATACAGAAAATTAGGACCAAGGATTGACACGGGTAGTCCCTGTCCTTAAGGTGTTTATTGCCCCTTACCACTAAGGTTTGCTAAAGGCTACTAGCAATATACCTCCAGGATTTTATGTCAAAGCTTATATCTGTTCTAAGTGATAGCAATTCACTCTAAACCTCAATTTATGCTGCTGTGTAAAAGAAGATAGAAGAAAGAAGAGGAGACTCTCCAATTTCATAACTGAATTGTGAGTTAAGAATCATTTATAAAATAAATGATATATTAATCACATATCAGTTTTGCATCCCATAATGATTAAACAAAAAACTGTTTTAATCATTAATGAAGTTTATTATTCTGGTTTAATGTTAAAAAGAAACTCATGGCTCCTAGCGACGATGCGAAGTGCAAAGTGCGCCAATGCGACTTTGCGACCCGAACCCGCACCACGGTCCCCGGGTCGCGGGACGCGGGCGCGGGCGCGGGCGGGTGGTGCTTTGCACCACGCCATTGTGACCAACTCCAAGCCTTTCCTTTAGTTCCACTAGTGAATTAAACTATTCCACATATACTTATAAAGTATTAAATAGTTTTATTCTTACTCAATGTGGGACTTAAAGAAAATAGTTTTCTTAAACAACAATAAACCTTTTCATGTACTCCACTTTGGATAAAATTAAAACACAATATATAACTCCTACTTGAACCATATATTGCTCTCTATTAATCTCCTTGTAATAGGCTATCAAATGCACAATTTATTTAATATAAATTCAATCAATTAATGGGTCTAAATTAATCCCAAAAATGATCAAAAACCCATAAAGAAAAGGTGCAATTAACAATCCCCCACTTGTTTGAAAAACTACTTTTCTTCAAACAATTCTTTATCTATCAACTCTAAGGCTTGTATGCATAATAAAAGGTGTGACGAACATTGAACCTTTTATTAGTATAAACAGCTCAAAATCATATCAAAATAGATGGTGTCCGTAGATTGAACCTCTATTTCAAATGATATGACCGGAACTATCAAACACACACAAACCTCCCTTTACGGTGAGCATAATAATCACTTTGCGCTATTAAAGCCATGCGCAATATCCTGTTTCTTGAACCTCTAAGAGAGTAAACCATAACTCTCTATAAGAAGCGGCTTCACTTCAAGTTCATATAGGCAAAATGTTTCTCTAGCACTTCTGTTGCTATAAGTGCAACACTTTGTTAAGAGCATATCTCATCCTCGGTCATGCAACAGACGTTACTATCATATACTACATATGAGACCAAATTGATAGTAACACAGCCAACAACTGTGACTTGTTTTTTCCATTGAACCTATAAACTAGGGGTAACCTAGTAATAGGTTGGGTTCCCATCACCCTTGGCTCAGAATGGTTTAAGTCCCATATCTCGTGTAGTCAAACTTATTAAATCTCTCGTCAAAGGCTTAGTAAGTGGATCGGCCAAGTTTTTACTTGACTTCACATAGACAATAGTTATGATACCATCATGTATCAATTGTCTCACAAATTCATGTCTTAGACCAATATGTCTAGACTTACCATTATAGGTACCACTATACGCTCTTGTAAGCGTAGCTTCACTATCACAATATAGTGAAATAGGAGGCATTGGATTTGGCCATAGATCTATGTCTAACAACATATTTCTAATCCAATCAGCCTCTTTTCCTGCTTGAGCCAAAGCTATAAACTCTGACTCCATGGTAGAGTGAGAAATACAAGTTTGTTTCTTGCTTGCCCAAGAAACAGCACCACTGGCAAGAGTGAAAATCCACCCACTTGTAGATTTATTATCTCCCACGCTATTAATCCAGCTTGCATCAGAATATCCCTCCAAAACACTAGGGAATTTATAGTAGAACAATCCTATGCCACTGGTTCTTTTTAGATATCCAAGTACCCTTCCAATAGCTTTCCAATGATCAATACTAGGACTGCTCGTATATCTACTAAGTTTAGAAACTGCAAAAGAAATATCTGGCCGAGTACAATGCATAGCATACATAAGGCTACCAATAGCACTTGCGTATTCTAGCTGTGCAATAGCTCTACCCTCATTTTCTTTGAGTTTAACTCCATTCGCAAAAGGAGTATTCACCTCCTTGAACTCGAGATGACTAAACTTAGTTAATATCTTTTCAATATAGTGAGATTGATTCAATACATAACCCCCACTATGTTTTTTAACTTTGATGCCTAAAATAGTATCTACTTCACCTAAGTCTTTCATCTTAAAGACAGAGGATAAATACTTTTTAGTCTCATTTACTCCAACCATATTCGTACTAATGATCAACATATCATCTACGTACAAACAGACTATCACCATATAATCAGAAGAGGTTTTGGAGTATATGCACCTATCTGCACTATTATATTTAAACCCAAAGTTTATAATAGCAACATCAAATCTTTCGTGCCACTGTTTTAGTGCCTGTTTTAGACCATAAAGGGACTTAACTAATTTGCATACTTTAGCCTCGTTACCGAAAGCAACAAACCCTTCGGATTGTTCCATATATACTTCCTCATTCAAATTGCCATTCAAAAATGCAGTCTTTACATCCATTTGATGAACATAAAGATCATACAATGAGGCTAAGGCAAAAAGAATTCGAATGGAAGTAACTCGTGCTACCGGTGCATAAGTATCAAAATAGTCAATACCTTCTACTTGTCTAAAACCTTTTGCTACTAATCTTGCTTTAAAAGCAGAAATAGTACCGTTAGTGTTATACTTTGTTCTAAAAACCCATTTGCAACCTATAGGTTTAGAACCTCTAGGTAAATCTGTCAATACCCAAGTATTATTTCCCAAGATTGAATCCATTTCATCATTTACAGCTTCCTTCCAAAAGGCAGCATCCCGAGAAGCCATAGCTTCTTTAAATGATTTAGGATCAGTCTCAAGACTATATACATAGGGTATTTCATTTACCACCTCATCATTTTGGTCACCTTCCACCAAAAATAATAGAGACTGTGATGAAATGAAATCATCACCTAAATCTTTATCTTTTCTAGCTCTAGTACTCCTTCTAGGTCCACTTGGTTGAATTGGAAGACTAGGTTCTTCAACCTCAACATTAGACCTTATAGGACCTCTAGGCTCATCAAATTTAGGCATATCCACATTCTCAACATCTTTTGAGAATTTATTTTCAAAAAATTCCACATCCCTTGACTCAGTTATAACATTAGACTCTAAATTAAGAAGCCTGTATGCTTTACTATTTTCAGCATATCCAACAAATATACTTCTAATAGCTCTAGCTCCTAACTTAGTCCTTTTAGGATCAGGAATTCGAAAATAAGCTATACACCCCCACACTTTAAAATAATTTATATTAGATTTCCTGCCTTTCCATATTTCATAAGGACTAGTTTTAATAACAGTACTAGGAATCCTATTTAAAATATGACACGCAGTAAGAAGAGCTTCACCCCATAAATTATTTGGCAAACAAGCATGATTTAACATACAATTAATCATATCATGAAACACACGATTTTTTCTTTCTGTTAAACCATTTTGTTGAGGTGTATAAGCTGCACTTGTTTGATGTATAATGCCATTTTCTTCACAAAATGCATCAAAAGCATTCAAACAATATTCCATGCCTCTATCAGAACGTAGAATTTTAATCTTCTTCTCAAGTTGATTTTCTACTTCTAATTTGTATTTTTTGAATGAGTTAAACGCCTCATCTTTTGTTCTCAACAAATACACATAACAATATCTGCTAGCATCATCTATAAAAGTAATGAAATATCGTTTTCCACCCCTTGTCAATATTCCATTTAACTCACAGATATCAGTATGTATTAAATCTAATAATTGTGATTCTCTATGAACATTTGGAAATGGTTTTCTCACAATTTTTGATTTAACACAAATTTCACATTTTTCAAGTTCAGTATTACCAATATCAATCAATTTCATTGCATGCATATTTTTAAATTCTTTGAATTTACATGTCCTAAACGACTATGCCATAAAGAAATTGCACAAGTGATATAAGCAGAAACAGAACTGTTCTTATTAATAGATAATTTATACATTCCATTACAAGCATAACCCTTTCCAACAAAAACACCATTCTTTGAAAGAATGACTTTGCCGGACTCAACAGAAATTTTAAAACCTTTCCTATCTAAAAGATCAACAGAAATTAAATTCTTTCTAATTTCTGACACAAACAACACATTCAGCAAGGTTAGTTTCTTTCCAGAGGTGAAATTGACTTCCACAGTTCCTTTTCCATCAACTTTAGCCGCTGAACTGTTTCCCATCTGAACTTCTTGTCCAATAATCTCTTCAAATGTTTTAAACATTTCTCGATTATTACAAATATGGACAGTAGCTCCGGAGTCCAACCACCAACCATTCGGCTCACTAACCATGTTAACTTCAGAAATCATAGTCACATCAAGACTAAGATTAGAAACCATGGCAACAAGGTTCTCCTCAACCATGTTAGCAGAGCCACTTTTGCATTGTTTGCATTCTCTGGCATAGTGTCCAGTTTCTCCACAAACATGACACTTACCCTTTCTCTTATTAGAATCAGATTTTTTATTTTTCTGTCCAGGATGCTTGAACTTATGATTATCTTTTTTAACACCAGGTCCTTTCCCTTTAAATGATCTTGCCTCCAAATAGTTCACACTAGATTGTCCTTGAGTCAAATTCTTAGCATCACGTTTTCGGGCCTCCTCCTCAATACGAAGATGCTTCTGAATTTGATCCAAGGAAAAATCCTCAGATTTGTGCATCAACTTTTTAGCAAAATCTTTCCAAGATGGAGGTAATTTTGCAATTATCGCTCCAACTTGAAAAGTTTCAGGCAAGACAATTTTAAGGACCCTCAACTTATTAACAATAACCTGGAGCTCATGCACTTGCTCCAAAATAGGTTTGTTATCAACCATTTTATAATCAAAATATTTAGATACTAAATACTTATTTGTACCTTCTTCCTCAGCCTTGTATTTGAACTCCAAAGCCTCCCATAACTCCCTTGGTGACTGAATATTGCTGTAGAAATCGTAGAGACGATCCGACAGCGTGTTGAGGATATGTCCACGAGCAAGTTCCTCATCTTCAGTCCTTTTTCTTCTTTGCTCTTTCAGTACTTCGATGGCATCATTATCTGGCTGCTGACCTTCTACTATTTTGGGATCTTCTGGAATAGGCTGAAGGTTTGGGTCCAAAACATAAGCAATCTTCAAAACAGTGAGTAAAAATTTCAGTTTGTCTTGCCAACGACTGAAATTATTTCCAACAAAACGATCGAGCTTGACAAAATCCTGGTTCATGATTTTGAAATACTCTGTATCCATTTGAATAAACACCTTAAGATTGAAAAAGAATATAATGAATACAGAAAATTAGGACCAAGGATTGACACGGGTAGTCCCTGTCCTTAAGGTGTTTATTGCCCCTTACCACTAAGGTTTGCAAAAGGCTACTAGCAATATACCTCCAGTATTTTATGTCAAAGCTTATATCTGTTCTAAGTGATAGCAATTCACTCTAAACCTCAATTTATGCTGCTGTGTAAAAGAAGATAGAAGAAAGAAGAGGAGACTCTCCAATTTCATAACTGAATTGTGAGTTAAGAATCATTTATAAAATAAATGATATATTAATCACATATCAGTTTTGCATCCCATAATGATTAAACAAAAAACTGTTTTAATCATTAATGAAGTTTATTATTCTGGTTTAATGTTAAAAAGAAACTCATGGCTCCTAGCGACGATGCGAAGTGCAAAGTGCGCCAATGCGACTTTGCGACCCGAACCCGCACCACGGTCCCCGGGTCGCGGGACGCGGGCGCGGGCGCGGGCGGGTGGTGCTTTGCACCACGCCATTGTGACCAACTCCAAGCCTTTCCTTTAGTTCCACTAGTGAATTAAACTATTCCACATATACTTATAAAGTATTAA
This sequence comes from Panax japonicus, assembly GCA_020205505.1. NCBI lineage: Eukaryota > Viridiplantae > Streptophyta > Magnoliopsida > Apiales > Araliaceae > Panax > Panax japonicus. The sequence goes on from CM035095.1 coordinate 29,183,748, forward strand.
ATAGTTTTATTCTTACTCAATGTGGGACTTAAAGAAAATAGTTTTCTTAAACAACAATAAACATTTTCATGTACTCCACTTTGGATAAAATTAAAACATAATATATAACTCCTACTTGAACCATATATTACTCTCTATTAATCTCCTTGTAATAGGCTATCAAATTCACAATTTATTTAATATACATTCAATCAATTAATGGGTCTAAATTAATCCCAAAAATGATCAAAAACCCATAAAGAAAAGGTGCAATTAACAATCCCCCACTTGTTTGAAAAACTACTTTTCTTCAAACAATTCTTTATCTATCAACTCTAAGGCTTATATGCATAATAAAAGGTGTGACGAACATTGAACCTTTTATTAGTATAAACAGCTCAAAATCATATCAAAATAGATGGTGTCCGTAGATTGAACCTCTATTTCAAATGATATGACCGGAACTATCAAACACACACAAACCTCCCTTTACGGTGAGCATAATAATCACTTTGCGCTATTAAAGCCATGCGCAATATCCTGTTTCTTGAACCTCTAAGAGAGTAAACCATAACTCTCTATAAGAAGCGGCTTCACTTCTAGTTCATATAGGCAAAATGTTTCTCTAGCACTTCTGTTGCTATAAGTGCAACACTTTGTTAAGAGCATAGCTCATCCTCGGTCATGCAACAGACGTTACTATCATATACTACATATGAGACCAAATTGATAGTAACACAGCCAACAACTGTGACTTGTTTTTCCCATTGAACCTATAAACTAGGGGTAACCTAGTAATAGGTTGGGTTCCCATCACCCTTGGCTCAGAATGGTTTAAGTCCCATGTCTCGTTTAGTCAAACTTATTAAATCTCTCGTCAGAGGCTTAGTAAGTGGATCGGCCAAGTTTTTACTTGACTTCACATAGACAATAGTTATGATACCATCATGTATCAATTGTCTCACAAATTCATGTCTTAGACCAATATGTCTAGACTTACCATTATAGGTACCACTATACGCTCTTGTAAGCGTAGCTTCACTATCACAATATAGTGAAATAGGAGGCATTGGATTTGGCCATAGATCTATGTCTAACAACATATTTCTAATCCAATCAGCCTCTTTTCCTGCTTGAGCCAAAGCTATAAACTCTGACTCCATGGTAGAGTGAGAAATACAAGTTTGTTTCTTGCTTGCCCAAGAAACAGCACCACCGGCAAGAGTGAAAATCCACCCACTTGTAGATTTATTATCTCCCACGCTATTAATCCAGCTTGCATCAGAATATCCCTCCAAAACACTAGGGAATTTATAGTAGAACAATCCTATGTCACTGGTTCTTTTTAGATATCCAAGTACCCTTCCAATAGCTTTCCAATGATCAATACTAGGACTGCTCGTATATCTACTAAGTTTAGAAACTGCAAAAGAAATATCTGGCCGAGTACAATGCATAGCATACATAAGGCTACCAATAGCACTTGCGTATTCTAGCTGTGCAATAGCTCTACCCTCATTTTCTTTGAGTTTAACTCCATTCGCAAAAGGAGTATTCACCTCCTTGAACTCGAGATGACTAAACTTAGTTAATATCTTTTCAATATAGTGAGATTGATTCAATACATAACCCCCACTATGTTTTTTAACTTTGATGCCTAAAATAGTATCTACTTCACCTAAGTCTTTCATCTTAAAGACAGAGGATAAATACTTTTTAGTCTCATTTACTCCAACCATATTCGTACTAATGATCAACATATCATCTACGTACAAACAGACTATCACCATATAATCAGAAGAGGTTTTGGAGTATATGCACCTATCTGCACTATTATATTTAAACCCAAAGTTTATAATAGCAACATCAAATCTTTCGTGCCACTGTTTTGGTGCCTGTTTTAGACCATAAAGGGACTTAACTAATTTGCATACTTTAGCCTCGTTACCGAAAGCAACAAACCCTTCGGATTGTTCCATATATACTTCCTCATTCAAATTGCCATTCAAAAATGCAGTCTTTACATCCATTTGATGAACATAAAGATCATACAATGAGGCTAAGGCAAAAAGAATTCGAATGGAAGTAACTCGTGCTACCGGTGCATAAGTATCAAAATAGTCAATACCTTCTACTTGTCTAAAACCTTTTGCTACTAATCTTGCTTTAAAAGCAGAAATAGTACCGTTAGTGTTATACTTTGTTCTAAAAACCCATTTGCAACCTATAGGTTTAGAACCTCTAGGTAAATCTGTCAATACCCAAGTATTATTTCCCAAGATTGAATCCATTTCATCATTTACAGCTTCCTTCCAAAAGGCAGCATCCCGAGAAGCCATAGCTTCTTTAAATGATTTAGGATCAGTCTCAAGACTATATACATAGGGTATTTCATTTACCACCTCATCATTTTGGTCACCTTCCACCAAAAATAATAGAGACTGTGATGAAATGAAATCATCACCTAAATCTTTATCTTTTCTAGCTCTAGTACTCCTTCTAGGTCCACTTGGTTGAATTGGAAGACTAGGTTCTTCAACCTCAACATTAGACCTTATAGGACCTCTAGGCTCATCAAATTTAGGCATATCCACATTCTCAACATCTTTTGAGAATTTATTTTCAAAAAATTCCACATCCCTTGACTCAGTTATAACATTAGACTCTAAATTAAGAAGCCTGTATGCTTTACTATTTTCAGCATATCCAACAAATATACTTCTAATAGCTCTAGCTCCTAACTTAGTCCTTTTAGGATCAGGAATTCGAAAATAAGCTATACACCCCCACACTTTAAAATAATTTATATTAGATTTCCTGCCTTTCCATATTTCATAAGGACTAGTTTTAATAACAGTACTAGGAATCCTATTTAAAATATGACACGCAGTAAGAAGAGCTTCACCCCATAAATTATTTGGCAAACAAGCATGATTTAACATACAATTAATCATATCATGAAACACACGATTTTTTCTTTCTGTTAAACCATTTTGTTGAGGTGTATAAGCTGCACTTGTTTGATGTATAATGCCATTTTCTTCACAAAATGCATCAAAAGCATTCAAACAATATTCCATGCCTCTATCAGAACGTAGAATTTTAATCTTCTTCTCAAGTTGATTTTCTACTTCTAATTTGTATTTTTTGAATGAGTTAAACGCCTCATCTTTTGTTCTCAACAAATACACATAACAATATCTGCTAGCATCATCTATAAAAGTAATGAAATATCGTTTTCCACCCCTTGTCAATATTCCATTTAACTCACAGATATCAGTATGTATTAAATCTAATAATTGTGATTCTCTATGAACATTTGGAAATGGTTTTCTCACAATTTTTGATTTAACACAAATTTCACATTTTTCAAGTTCAGTATTACCAATATCAATCAATTTCATTGCATGCATATTTTTTAAATTCTTTGAATTTACATGTCCTAAACGACTATGCCATAAAGAAATTGCACAAGTGATATAAGCAGAAACAGAACTGTTCTTATTAATAGATAATTTATACATTCCATTACAAGCATAACCCTTTCCAACAAAAACACCATTCTTTGAAAGAATGACTTTGCCGGACTCAACAGAAATTTTAAAACCTTTCCTATCTAAAAGATCAACAGAAATTAAATTCTTTCTAATTTCTGACACAAACAACACATTCAGCAAGGTTAGTTTCTTTCCAGAGGTGAAATTGACTTCCACAGTTCCTTTTCCATCAACTTTAGCCGCTGAACTGTTTCCCATCTGAACTTCTTGTCCAATAATCTCTTCAAATGTTTTAAACATTTCTCGATTATTACAAATATGGACAGTAGCTCCGGAGTCCAACCACCAACCATTCGGCTCACTAACCATGTTAACTTCAGAAATCATAGTCACATCAAGACTAAGATCAGAAACCATGGCAACAAGGTTCTCCTCAACCATGTTAGCAGAGCCACTTTTGCATTGTTTGCATTCTCTGGCATAGTGTCCAGTTTCTCCACAAACATGACACTTACCCTTTCTCTTATTAGAATCAGATTTTTTATTTTTCTGTCCAGGATGCTTGAACTTATGATTATCTTTTTTAACACCAGGTCCTTTCCCTTTAAATGATCTTGCCTCCAAATAGTTCACACTAGATTGTCCTTGAGTCAAATTCTTAGCATCACGTTTTCGGGCCTCCTCCTCAATACGAAGATGCTTCTGAATTTGATCCAAGGAAAAATCCTCAGATTTGTGCATCAACTTTTTAGCAAAATCTTTCCAAGATGGAGGTAATTTTGCAATTATCGCTCCAACTTGAAAAGTTTCAGGCAAGACAATTTTAAGGACCCTCAACTTATTAACAATAACCTGGAGCTCATGCACTTGCTCCAAAATATGTTTGTTATCAACCATTTTATAATCAAAATATTTAGATACTAAATACTTATTTGTACCTTCTTCCTCAGCCTTGTATTTGAACTCCAAAGCCTCCCATAACTCCCTTGGTGACTGAATATTGCTGTAGAAATCGTAGAGACGATCCGACAGCGTGTTGAGGATATGTCCACGAGCAAGTTCCTCATCTTCAGTCCTTTTTCTTCTTTGCTCTTTCAGTACTTCGATGGCATCATTATCTGGCTGCTGACCTTCTACTATTTTGGGATCTTCTGGAATAGGCTGAAGGTTTGGGTCCAAAACATAAGCAATCTTCAAAACAGTGAGTAAAAATTTCAGTTTGTCTTGCCAACGACTGAAATTATTTCCAACAAAACGATCGAGCTTGACAAAATCCTGGTTCATGATTTTGAAATACTCTGTATCCATTTGAATAAACACCTTAAGATTGAAAAAGAATATAATGAATACAGAAAATTAGGACCAAGGATTGACACGGGTAGTCCCTGTCCTTAAGGTGTTTATTGCCCCTTACCACTAAGGTTTGCTAAAGGCTACTAGCAATATACCTCCAGGATTTTATGTCAAAGCTTATATCTGTTCTAAGTGATAGCAATTCACTCTAAACCTCAATTTATGCTGCTGTGTAAAAGAAGATAGAAGAAAGAAGAGGAGACTCTCCAATTTCATAACTGAATTGTGAGTTAAGAATCATTTATAAAATAAATGATATATTAATCACATATCAGTTTTGCATCCCATAATGATTAAACAAAAAACTGTTTTAATCATTAATGATGTTTATTATTCTGGTTTAATGTTAAAAAGAAACTCATGGCTCCTAGCGACGATGCGAAGTGCAAAGTGCGCCAATGCGACTTTGCGACCCGAACCCGCACCACGGTCCCCGGGTCGCGGGACGCGGGCGCGGGCGCGGGCGGGTGGTGCTTTGCACCACGCCATTGTGACCAACTCCAAGCCTTTCCTTTAGTTCCACTAGTGAATTAAACTATTCCACATATACTTATAAAGTATTAAATAGTTTTATTCTTACTCAATGTGGGACTTAAAGAAAATAGTTTTCTTAAACAACAATAAACATTTTCATGTACTCCACTTTGGATAAAATTAAAACACAATATATAACTCCTACTTGAACCATATATTACTCTCTATTAATCTCCTTGTAATAGGCTATCAAATGCACAATTTATTTAATATAAATTCAATCAATTAATGGGTCTAAATTAATCCCAAAAATGATCAAAAACCCATAAAGAAAAGGTACAATTAACAATCCCCCACTTGTTTGAAAAACTACTTTTCTTCAAACAATTCTTTATCTATCAACTCTAAGGCTTGTATGCATAATAAAAGGTGTGACGAACATTGAACCTTTTATTAGTATAAACAGCTCAAAATCATATCAAAATAGATGGTGTCCGTAGATTGAACCTCTATTTCAAATGATATGACCGGAACTATCAAACACACACAAACCTCCCTTTACGGTGAGCATAATAATCACTTTGCGCTATTAAAGCCATGCGCAATATCCTGTTTCTTGAACCTCTAAGAGAGTAAACCATAACTCTCTATAAGAAGCGGCTTCACTTCTAGTTCATATAGGCAAAATGTTTCTCTAGCACTTCTGTTGCTATAAGTGCAACACTTTGTTAAGAGCATAGCTCATCCTCGGTCATGCAACAGACGTTACTATCATATACTACATATGAGACCAAATTGATAGTAACACAGCCAACAACTGTGACTTGTTTTTCCCATTGAACCTATAAACTAGGGGTAACCTAGTAATAGGTTGGGTTCCCATCACCCTTGGCTCAGAATGGTTTAAGTCCCATGTCTCGTTTAGTCAAACTTATTAAATCTCTCGTCAGAGGCTTAGTAAGTGGATCGGCCAAGTTTTTACTTGACTTCACATAGACAATAGTTATGATACCATCATGTATCAATTGTTTCACAAATTCATGTCTTAGACCAATATGTCTAGACTTACCATTATAGGTACCACTATACGCTCTTGTAAGCGTAGCTTCACTATCACAATATAGTGAAATAGGAGGCATTGGATTTGGCCATAGATCTATGTCTAACAACATATTTCTAATCCAATCAGCCTCTTTTCCTGCTTGAGCCAAAGCTATAAACTCTGACTCCATGGTTGATGAGTATGAAATATGTTATATTTTTATTCCTTAATACTTAATCTTTTATATTTATTTTGTGCCTACATATACTCATTATTTTTATATTTTTATTGTAGGTACAATTGAAGGGTTCCATAATTTTAGGAATAATTTGAAGACAAATTGAATATTATTGGACCAAATTGTGGACAAAGATGGGCCACGTGTTGGTTTTGGATTGCAACAAGCTAGTCATTACATGGAGGGAGTAATACATAACCTGCAAAATTATTTTCCATGCATTTCTAATTGGAGTGGGCCACGGTTGGTGGTTGATATCATGCAAACTTGCAATTTACGTGGGCAACATGAATGGAATGGAGATTACATGGATTTGTATGACATATCATGTGGGCCACGAATTATTGGTTGAGGGCTTTAAGGAATTAACTTGTACACGGCAATTAGCTTCTAATTTGCACACGGAAATTAATTCACATGACATTGCAGAATCCAAACGCAGCATGGAAAGTTGGCACGACAAATTGTGGAGTTTAATTTCAATTTCAAATCTGATTTTGGATTCTAGAAGATTAATTTTAACAATTCTATTATAATTAGGATTTCTTTTAGAATAAGATTTATTTTCAAATTGAATTCTATTTCTTTATGGAAATTAGTATAATTTGTAATTCTTTTAGGATTGGGATTTCTACTTCCTATAGGATTTAGGATTTTGTCTAGCACTATAAATAGAGGATGAAGGTTAAGCTTTTATTCATTCAATATTCAATATTCAACTATCCTCTATTGGAGTGAAGGCTCAAGAGCATGTCAGGCTAGATCTTTTCATTCAGTTCTAAAGGGAGGTGAATCCTTGTTACAAGTAATTAATTAATTGAGTATTATTATTTATTTCTTCTTATGTGAAATTTCTTCTAATAATCCGTTTTCATTGATTGCATGCTAATTGATTTAATTAATTTAATATGGCCAATTGAGTTAATTTGATCATTATCATATGTTAGATTAAGATTGGTATTACGTGTAATTGATATCTCTCTTCATCACAAGTAACAACTTGGTAATAATAATTGTGGACAAACTTTTATTTATTGCTAAGATTATTAGAAAACAAGTTAAACAAATCGAGCTTATGTATTTGTTGCTTGGATTAGCCTAATTCTCTATTTCTTAATGCTTCTATCATATTAAATCTAGAGAGCTTATTCTAGGTTGTATGCTAGTTAGAATCTGGTGGAGAGCTTGTTTCATATAGTGATAATCTAAGGAGAATTTCGGATAGCAGAGCTTATTGTTATCTAGGGCTAATAATTTCATTGAAGGAAAAATAATAATTACTTGATTAATTGATTGTTGTACTTGGTGAAACTGAACTGCAGAACTGAAGTTTTTAAATATTTGGTTAAATCATTAATTCTTATTCTCTTAGTTTAAAAATAATTTTCAAAAACCTCCCATCTTTATTTTCTGTTAAAATAGTAGAATAATTATAAAACAACTTTACTCTCTGTGGGATCGATCCTTACTTGCTACTGTGCTAATTATTATAAATTGTGGAGTGAAAGTGAGGTTAATTTAGGAGTGTCAACGACAGCTCCCAAATTTTGGCGCCGTTGCCGGGGAGTAATTTGGCGTTTTGTTTTTATTCTATTATTTGTTTTGTTTTTGTTTTATGACTCGATCTTCTCAGGCTACTATATTAGATTTTGATCCAGAGATTGAGAAAACTACAAGGAGGCTAAAGAAGGAAAAACTTAAAGTTCAACAGTCTTCTGCAGATATAGACGAGGCTTCTGCATCATCACCAGGCCTCAACTTAGCTTTGGAATTATTATCCAACGAATCCGACAAAGAAGAAGAGATGGCGATTCCAAACAACAATAGAACTCTCAGGGAGTTGGCAACTCCTAATTTAAATCAACAACCTCTGTGCATTGAATATCCTAATTTAGATGCTGCATTTGAACTTAAATCTGGACTAATCCATTTATTGCCTACTTTTCGTGGTCTTACAGGTGAGGACCCCTACAAACATCTGAAGGAATTTCATGTGGTGTGCTCTACTATGAAACCAAACGGAATCACCGAAGAGCAAATCAAGCTGAGAGCATTCCCATTCTCCCTAGCAGATTTGGCAAAGGATTGGTTGTACTACTTACCCTCAGGTTCAATACAGTCTTGGAATGACATGAAGCAGCTATTCTTGGAGAGATACTTTCCAGCCTCAAGAGTAGCCAACATAAGGAAGGAGATCTGTGGGATTAGACAATTCAGTGGGGAGACACTATACGAGTATTGGGAAAGATTCAAAAAGCTTTGTTCTAGTTGTCCACCGCATCAAATAGATGAACAACACCTGATCCAGTATTTCTACGAAGGGTTGGTACCGATGGATAGGAGCATGATCGATGCAGCTAGCGGAGGAGCACTATTTGACAAGACCCCAGAGGCGGCAAGGAATTTAATTGCGAACATGGCAGCAAACTCGCAACAATATGGCACTAGAACAAATCATGCACCAGTAAGGGTAAGCGAGGTAAGCACTTGTGATTATGGCCAACAAATTTCTGAATTAACTGCTATGGTTAGACAATTAGCTACAGGTCAACTGCCAATTGCAAAGGTTTGTGGAATCTGTCTACAACCAAATCACAATACAGATGAATGCCCAACATTACAAGATGACGAGGCTGTGCAACAAGCTAAAGCAATGGGAAATTATCAGCCACCACCTCAGAAAAAGTATGATCCGCACTCAAACACATATAACCCAGGATGGAGGGATCATCCAAATCTGAGTTATGGGAGCAAGCAAGCGGCACCACCTGCATTTCCACCTAGGCAGCAGGGCTTCCAACCAGCCCAACCTCAATATCAACCGAAACAAGCAGTCCCTACACCTACTGGAACATCATTGGAGGATATGTTCAAAGCATTCATGGGACAAACACAACAGTTCATGAATCAGACACAACAGTTTCAGCAAGAGACAAAAACTTCGGTTCAAGATTTGAGGAACCAAGTAGGACAACTGGCTACAACTGTGGGGATATTGGAATCTAGAGGCTCAGGAAAATTACCATCTCAAACAGTAGTCAACCCAAGGGAGAATGCAAGTGCCATAACTTTGCGGAATGGAACACAGTTGGATACACCACCGACCCCCATAGAGTTCGAGAAGGAAGCAGCTAAGGAGGGAACAGAAAAATCCAAGGTACAACCTAAACCTCCTAATCAGCTTAAAAACATTCCTCTTCCCTTTCCTTCCAGAAATTCTAAAACTTCAAAGAACAATGAAAAAGAAAAAGAAATTTTGGAAACTTTTAGAAAAGTAGAAGTGAACATTCCTCTTCTTGATGCAATTAAACAAGTGCCACGGTATGCTAAATTTTTAAAAGAATTATGCACTAATAAAAGAAAATTGCAAAATGATGAAAGAGTCACAGTTGGAGAAAATGTATCTGCTGTTCTTCAAAGAAAAATGCCTCCTAAATGTAAAGATCCAGGAATGTTCACAATCCCATGCAAAATAGGAAACACCAGATTTGAAAAAGCCATGCTAGATTTAGGAGCTTCAATTAATGTTATGCCTTTATCTGTTTATGTTTCCTTAAATCTGGGCCCTTTGAAAAATACTGGTGTGATTATCCAATTGGCAGATCGTACTAACACCTACCCCCGAGGGGTAATTGAAGATGTCTTAGTGCAGGTGAACGAACTAATCTTTCCTGCAGATTTTTACATTGTGGATATGGAAGATGATACATCACCAAATCCTTCCCACATCTTGTTAGGAAGACCCTTCCTGAAAACAGCGAGAACCATGATTGATGTGCATAATGGGACCTTGACTATGGAGTTTGATGGCGAGAAAATCCAGTTCAACATTTATGATGCCATGAGGTACCCTAGTGATATAGGACAGGTTTTTGCTATCGATGTGAGAGACTCCTTGGTGCATAGAGCTTTTGAACAATTACATAGGGACAATTTGGAAATTGCAATCACCAACAGTTTGGACATGGACAGGGAAGAAGAGATTGCGCAAACCCAGGAATTGAAAGAGAATGTAGCTGCATTACATTCATTGCCAAAATTCTCAAATAAGTCAACGGTATATTCTATTCAATTTCCTGTTTCTCATCCAAAGTTATTACCTTCTGTTGTACAAGCCCCAACTCTAGAATTGAAACAATTACCTGCTCATTTGAAATATGCATATTTGGGGACTAATGACACTTTGCCTGTAATTATTGCTAGTAATCTAACCAAGGTGCAGGAAGAAAAATTGCTGAGAGTCCTAAGGGACCATGTTACAGTTTTTGGTTGGACAATAGCGGATATCAAGGGTATTAGTCCTGCCATGTGCATGCATCGGATATTGTTAGAGGATGGAGCTAAGCCTACAAGAGATGCGCAAAGGAGATTGAATCCACCCATGATGGAGGTGGTGAAAAAAGAAGTGCTCAAACTGCTTGATGCCGGTATCATCTATCCCATCTCTGATAGTCAATGGGTGAGTCCAGTGCAGGTAGTCCCAAAGAAATCCGGAATCACCGTTATCAAAAACGATGATAATGAGTTGGTGCCCACACGAATGCAAACAGGGTGGAGAGTGTGTATAGATTATAGAAAATTGAATGCTGTAACAAGAAAAGATCACTTTCCTCTTCCTTTTATTGATCAAATGTTGGAGAGATTAGCTGGGCACACTTATTATTGTTTTCTAGATGGTTTTTCAGGATATAACCAGATTGTGATTGCACCCGAGGACCAAGAGAAGACCACATTCACATGTCCCTTTGGTACTTTTGCCTATCGACGGATGTCTTTTGGATTGTGTAATGCCCAGGTACTTTTCAACGATGCATGGTAAGCATTTTTTCAGATCTTTTAGAAGAATGCATCGAGGTTTTTATGGATGATTTCACAATTCATGGTGATTCTTTGGATGCATGCTTAGATAATTTAAATCGTGTTCTAGATAGATGCATGGAAACTAATCTTGTTTTAAATTGGGAAAAATGTCATTTCATGGTAGAACAGGGAATAGTACTTGGTCATGTTGTGTCATCTAAAGGTCTTGAAGTTGATAAAGCTAAGATAGATGTTATATCTGCTTTGCCTTACCCCGTCAGCGTGCGGGAGATTCGCTCTTTTCTTGGTCATGCAGGATTTTATCGAAGATTTATCAAAGACTTCTCGAAGATGGCATTACCCTTATGTAAGTTGCTGCAAAAAGATGTGGACTTTCAGTTTAATGATGAATGCAAGGAGGCTTTTGACACTTTAAAGAAATTATTAACTTCTGCTCCTGTCATTCAACCGCCAAATTGGAAGTTGCCATTTAAGATCATGTGTGACGCAAGCAACTATGCAGTGGGGGCTGTTTTGGGACAAAGGATTGACAAAGTCGTTCATGCCATCTACTATGCTTCTAGGACTTTGAATGAGGCTCAGATAAACTATTCCACAACTGAAAAAGAACTTTTATCTGTGGTTTTTGCTTTAGATAAATTTCGATCATATTTGCTTGGCACTAAAGTTGTAGTTTATTCTGACCATGCTGCTCTCAGGTATTTGCTCACCAAGAAAGATTCTAAACCAAGGATTATTCGATGGATTCTACTACTACAAGAATTCGACTTAGAGATCAAGGATAAGAAAGGTGCGGACAACTTAGTAGCGGATCACTTGAGTAGGTTATTGAGAGACGAAGAGGAGCTACCATTACATGATTCTTTCCCGGATGAGCAGTTACTTTTCATCCATGCTGAGATTCCCTGGTATGCAGATATAGTGAATTATTTGGTAAGTGCATATTTTCCTAAAGAATTTTCTAAATCCCAAAAGGAAAAGTTGAAAAGTGATGCTAGACACTATGTTTGGGATGATCCATACTTATGGAAATTTTGTGCTGACCAGATAGTTAGACGATGTGTGCCTAACAGTGAATTTCAATCTATTCTTTTCTTTTGTCATTCTCATGCTTGTGGAGGACATTTTGGTCCAAAAAGAACTGCTAATAAAGTTTTGGAAAGTGGTTTTTATTGGCCATCGCTTTTTAAAGATTCATATCTATTTTGTAAAACATGTGTTAATTGCCAAAGGACGGGGAATATTTCTCAACGAAATCAAATGCCCCAAACTCCTATATTAGTTGTTGAAATTTTTGATGTTTGGGGTATAGATTTTATGGGACCTTTTCCTTCATCCTTTGGGAATTTATATATTCTTTTGGCTGTTGATTATGTCTCAAAATGGGTGGAAGCTAAAGCCACTAGGACTGACGACTCTAAAGTTGTTGCAGATTTTGTTAGGACTAACATATTTGTCAGGTTTGGAACACCACGAGCCATCATTAGTGATCGCGGAACCCACTTTTGCAACAGGGTGTTAGCGGCTTTGTTCAAGAAATACAATGTTCTGCACAAGGTTTCTACATCCTACCATCCGCAGAGTAATGGTCAAGCTGAGGTGTCTAACAGAGAGATCAAATCCATTTTGGAGAAGGTAGTCAACCCGAGCAGAAAGGATTGGAGTATGAGATTAGATGATGCACTTTGGGCCTATAGAACTGCGTACAAAACACCCATTGGGATGTCACCATATAGGATTGTGTTTGGAAAACCATGCCACTTACCTGTTGAATTGGAGCATAGGGCTTTTTGGGCAATCAAACAGTGTAACATGAGTTTGGAGGCAGCTGGAGTACACAGGAAGTTGCAGTTACAAGAGTTAGAAGAATTGAGGAATGAAGCCTATGAAAGTTCAAAGATTTACAAGGAAAAGACCAAAGCCTTTCATGATAAGCAGATTGTGCGAAAAACCTTTACTGTGGGACAAAAAGTTTTGCTATATCATTCTCGGCTTAAGTTATTCCCAGGTAAATTAAGATCTAGATGGGTTGGTCCTTTTGTTATCACTAATGTGTTTCCTCATGGTGCAGTTGAGATTCAAAGCCCGAGCACAAACAAGATCTTTAAGGTGAATGGACATAGATTAAAGCCTTTCTATGAGGGGCATCAGGTGGAAAATATTGAGATATTGAAGCTAGACGATCCGATCTATGAAAGCTGAGAAGAGAGGCATGACGTCGAGCCAAAGACATTAAACACGGGCAGCTGCTTGGGAGGCAACCCAAGATCTCAGATTTGATTTTTCTATCCCTTTACTTTTTAATATTTTTTTTTATTGCATGTAGTATTTTCTTCTTTGCATGATTTTCTTACATTGGGGACAATGTACGGTTTGAGTGTGGGGGGGAGATTTAGGTTTTATTTTATGTAGGAATAAAAAAATCCAATTTTGATGGGAAGTTGAAAAAAAATTGAAAAAAAAAAAAAAACTGAAAACTTGGGTTCCATGGTTCTATTTGCTTATGTGTTCGAAGGTTAAAGTCAAAGATTGAAAATTGATGCTAAAATTCAGAATCTATTGATGCTTAATTTATTAATGAATGATGACAACTAAGCCATGATCCATAGTAATTAATTTGAATTGAATTTGTGATACATGAGTATTTGAATATGAAAATCATGTTTATTTGGCTAAGTTATTTGTGGAGTTGTCTATGTGCACTGATTTCATGATTTAGAACTGTTTAACTTGCTTATGTTATTGCAGAACCATGTGAAAATAATGATGAATGAAAAAAAGAAAAAAAAAGAAAAAAGATGAAAATTGAAAATCTGCTTCAATGTCCATTGTGCGAAATAACTGGGTATCTAAGCCTCGGGAAGCATCGGTATTCACGCTGAAAAGTGCGATGGATAAAAGCAGCTTGACTAGTCGACTTTTGTGGCCTTTGTTACTTGAATAAGTAAGCCCGTAGGGGTGTCTCTACACCTAGCGCCCTAAGATCATCTGGTTTGGGAGTCGTTGGTGGAAAGTTCGCTAATGGGTAACTCTGAAAAGCCTAAGAAAAGGAGACATTGCACATGTCAAGAGAAAAAAATATATACGAAAAAAAAGAAAAAGCATGAAAATACATTCATCTGTGCTAAAAAAGGGTTCTATGAAAAAAAAAATTAAAAGGCAAGAAAAATTTGTTCTTGGTTGTGAGTCAGTGTGCACGGTTTTTGTTCCATGGTAACTAAGTTGAGTAAGTATGATGATTTTGGAAAAGTTACTTATGTGGCTACAGTTTGATTTAATGAAATTCATTGGTGAAATGGTAAGGTTGATAATTGTGAGTTGATTGATAAAGCGTTGATTAGATTTCTGCAAATTTAGTGTTGATAGTCATGATTTGTATCTTGAAATCTTTTGACACTATGGTTGAATAGAATTTTTCTGGAAATCAAATTTTTGGTTCACACGAGGACGTGTAAAAAGATAAGTGTGGGGGAATTTGATGAGTATGAAATATGTTATATTTTTATTCCTTAATACTTAATCTTTTATATTTATTTTGTGCCTACATATACTCATTATTTTTATATTTTTATTGTAGGTACAATTGAAGGGTTCCATAATTTTAGGAATAATTTGAAGACAAATTGAATATTATTGGACCAAATTGTGGACAAAGATGGGCCACGTGTTGGTTTTGGATTGCAACAAGCTAGTCATTACATGGAGGGAGTAATACATAACCTGCAAAATTATTTTCCATGCATTTCTAATTGGAGTGGGCCACGGTTGGTGGTTGATATCATGCAAACTTGCAATTTACGTGGGCAACATGAATGGAATGGAGATTACATGGATTTGTATGACATATCATGTGGGCCACGAATTATTGGTTGAGGGCTTTAAGGAATTAACTTGTACACGGCAATTAGCTTCTAATTTGCACACGGAAATTAATTCACATGACATTGCAGAATCCAAACGCAGCATGGAAAGTTGGCACGACAAATTGTGGAGTTTAATTTCAATTTCAAATCTGATTTTGGATTCTAGAAGATTAATTTTAACAATTCTATTATAATTAGGATTTCTTTTAGAATAAGATTTATTTTCAAATTGAATTCTATTTCTTTATGGAAATTAGTATAATTTGTAATTCTTTTAGGATTGGGATTTCTACTTCCTATAGGATTTAGGATTTTGTCTAGCACTATAAATAGAGGATGAAGGTTAAGCTTTTATTCATTCAATATTCAATATTCAACTATCCTCTATTGGAGTGAAGGCTCAAGAGCATGTCAGGCTAGATCTTTTCATTCAGTTCTAAAGGGAGGTGAATCCTTGTTACAAGTAATTAATTAATTGAGTATTATTATTTATTTCTTCTTATGTGAAATTTCTTCTAATAATCCGTTTTCATTGATTGCATGCTAATTGATTTAATTAATTTAATATGGCCAATTGAGTTAATTTGATCATTATCATATGTTAGATTAAGATTGGTATTACGTGTAATTGATATCTCTCTTCATCACAAGTAACAACTTGGTAATAATAATTGTGGACAAACTTTTATTTATTGCTAAGATTATTAGAAAACAAGTTAAACAAATCGAGCTTATGTATTTGTTGCTTGGATTAGCCTAATTCTCTATTTCTTAATGCTTCTATCATATTAAATCTAGAGAGCTTATTCTAGGTTGTATGCTAGTTAGAATCTGGTGGAGAGCTTGTTTCATATAGTGATAATCTAAGGAGAATTTCGGATAGCAGAGCTTATTGTTATCTAGGGCTAATAATTTCATTGAAGGAAAAATAATAATTACTTGATTAATTGATTGTTGTACTTGGTGAAACTGAACTGCAGAACTGAAGTTTTTAAATATTTGGTTAAATCATTAATTCTTATTCTCTTAGTTTAAAAATAATTTTCAAAAACCTCCCATCTTTATTTTCTGTTAAAATAGTAGAATAATTATAAAACAACTTTACTCTCTGTGGGATCGATCCTTACTTGCTACTGTGCTAATTATTATAAATTGTGGAGTGAAAGTGAGGTTAATTTAGGAGTGTCAACGACAGCTCCCAATGGTAGAGTGAGAAATACAAGTTTGTTTCTTGCTTGCCCAAGAAACAGCACCACTGGCAAGAGTGAAAATCCACCCACTTGTAGATTTATTATCTCCCACGCTATTAATCCAGCTTGCATCAGAATATCCCTCCAAAACACTAGGGAATTTATAGTAGAACAATCTTATGCCACTGGTTCTTTTTAGATATCCAAGTACCCTTCCAATAGCTTTCCAATGATCAATACTAGGACTGCTCGTATATCTACTAAGTTTAGAAACTGCAAAAGAAATATCTGGCCGAGTACAATGCATAGCATACATAAGGCTACCAATAGCACTTGCGTATTCTAGCTGTGCAATAGCTCTACCCTCATTTTCTTTGAGTTTAACTCCATTCGCAAAAGGAGTATTCACCTCCTTGAACTCGAGATGACTAAACTTAGTTAATATCTTTTCAATATAGTGAGATTGATTCAATACATAACCCCCACTATGTTTTTTAACTTTGATGCCTAAAATAGTATCTACTTCACCTAAGTCTTTCATCTTAAAGACAGAGGATAAATACTTTTTAGTCTCATTTACTCCAACCATATTCGTACTAATGATCAACATATCATCTACGTACAAACAGACTATCACCATATAATCAGAAGAGGTTTTGGAGTATATGCACCTATCTGCACTATTATATTTAAACCCAAAGTTTATAATAGCAACATCAAATCTTTCGTGCCACTGTTTTGGTGCCTGTTTTAGACCATAAAGGGACTTAACTAATTTGCATACTTTAGCCTCGTTACCGAAAGCAACAAACCCTTCGGATTGTTCCATATATACTTCCTCATTCAAATTGCCATTCAAAAAATGCAGTCTTTACATCCATTTGATGAACATAAAGATCATACAATGAGGCTAAGGCAAAAAGAATTCGAATGGAAGTAACTCGTGCTACCGGTGCATAAGTATCAAAATAGTCAATACCTTCTACTTGTCTAAAACCTTTTGCTACTAATCTTGCTTTAAAAGCAAAAATAGTACCGTTAGTGTTATACTTTGTTCTAAAAACCCATTTTCAACCTATAGGTTTAGAACCTCTAGGTAAATCTGTCAATACCCAAGTATTATTTCCCAAGATTGAATCCATTTCATCATTTACAGCTTCCTTCCAAAAGGCAGCATCCCGAGAAGCCATAGCTTCTTTAAATGATTTAGGATCAGTCTCAAGACTATATACATAGGGTATTTCATTTACCACCTCATCATTTTGGTCACCTTCCACCAAAAATAATAGAGACTGTGATGAAATGAAATCATCACCTAAATCTTTATCTTTTCTAGCTCTAGTACTCCTTCTAGGTCCACTTGGTTGAATTGGAAGACTAGGTTCTTCAACCTCAACATTAGACCTTATAGGACCTCTAGGCTCATCAAATTTAGGCATATCCACATTCTCAACATCTTTTGAGAATTTATTTTCAAAAAATTCCACATCCCTTGACTCAGTTATAACATTAGACTCTAAATTAAGAAGCCTGTATGCTTTACTATTTTCAGCATATCGAACAAATATACTTCTAATAGCTCTAGCTCCTAACTTAGTCCTTTTAGGATCAGGAATTCGAAAATAAGCTATACACCCCCACACTTTAAAATAATTTATATTAGGTTTCCTGCCTTTCCATATTTCATAAGGACTAGTTTTAATAACAGTACTAGGAATCCTATTTAAAATATGACACGCAGTAAGAAGAGCTTCACCCCATAAATTATTTGGCAAACAAGCATGATTTAACATACAATTAATCATATCATGAAACACACGATTTTTTCTTTCTGTTAAACCATTTTGTTGAGGTGTATAAGCTGCACTTGTTTGATGTATAATGCCATTTTCTTCACAAAATGCATCAAAAGCATTCAAACAATATTCCATGCCTCTATCAGAACGTAGAATTTTAATCTTCTTCTCAAGTTGATTTTCTACTTCTAATTTGTATTTTTTGAATGAGTTAAACGCCTCATCTTTTGTTCTCAACAAATACACATAACAATATCTGCTAGCATCATCTATAAAAGTAATGAAATATCGTTTTCCACCCCTTGTCAATATTCCATTTAACTCACAGATATCAGTATGTATTAAATCTAATAATTGTGATTCTCTATGAACATTTGGAAATGGTTTTCTCACAATTTTTGATTTAACACAAATTTCACATTTTTCAAGTTCAGTATTACCAATATCAATCAATTTCATTGCATGCATATTTTTTAAATTCTTTGAATTTACATGTCCTAAACGACTATGCCATAAAGAAATTGCACAAGTGATATAAGCAGAAACAGAACTGTTCTTATTAATAGATAATTTATACATTCCATTACAAGCATAACCCTTTCCAACAAAAACACCATTCTTTGAAAGAATGACTTTGCCGGACTCAACAGAAATTTTAAAACCTTTCCTATCTAAAAGATCAACAGAAATTAAATTCTTTCTAATTTCTGACACAAACAACACATTCAGCAAGGTTAGTTTCTTTCCAGAGGTGAAATTGACTTCCACAGTTCCTTTTCCATCAACTTTAGCCGCTGAACTGTTTCCCATCTGAACTTCTTGTCCAATAATCTCTTCAAATGTTTTAAACATTTCTCGATTATTACAAATATGGACAGTAGCTCCGGAGTCCAACCACCAACCATTCGGCTCACTAACCATGTTAACTTCAGAAATCATAGTCACATCAAGACTAAGATCAGAAACCATGGCAACAAGGTTCTCCTCAACCATGTTAGCAGAGCCACTTTTGCATTGTTTGCATTCTCTGGCATAGTGTCCAGTTTCTCCACAAACATGACACTTACCCTTTCTCTTATTAGAATCAGATTTTTTATTTTTCTGTCCAGGATGCTTGAACTTATGATTATCTTTTTTAACACCAGGTCCTTTCCCTTTAAATGATCTTGCCTCCAAATAGTTCACACTAGATTGTCCTTGAGTCAAATTCTTAGCATCACGTTTTCGGGCCTCCTCCTCAATACGAAGATGCTTCTGAATTTGATCCAAGGAAAAATCCTCAGATTTGTGCATCAACTTTTTAGCAAAATCTTTCCAAGATGGAGGTAATTTTGCAATTATCGCTCCAACTTGAAAAGTTTCAGGCAAGACAATTTTAAGGACCCTCAACTTATTAACAATAACCTGGAGCTCATGCACTTGCTCCAAAATAGGTTTGTTATCAACCATTTTATAATCAAAATATTTAGATACTAAATACTTATTTGTACCTTCTTCCTCAGCCTTGTATTTGAACTCCAAAGCCTCCCATAACTCCCTTGGTGACTGAATATTGCTGTAGAAATCGTAGAGACGATCCGACAGCGTGTTGAGGATATGTCCACGAGCAAGTTCCTCATCTTCAGTCCTTTTTCTTCTTTGCTCTTTCAGTACTTCGATGGCATCATTATCTGGCTGCTGACCTTCTACTATTTTGGGATCTTCTGGAATAGGCTGAAGGTTTGGGTCCAAAACATAAGCAATCTTCAAAACAGTGAGTAAAAATTTCAGTTTGTCTTGCCAACGACTGAAATTATTTCCAACAAAACGATCGAGCTTGACAAAATCCTGGTTCATGATTTTGAAATACTCTGTATCCATTTGAATAAACACCTTAAGATTGAAAAAGAATATAATGAATACAGAAAATTAGGACCAAGGATTGACACGGGTAGTCCCTGTCCTTAAGGTGTTTATTGTCCCTTACCACTAAGGTTTGCTAAAGGCTACTAGCAATATACCTCCAGGATTTTATGTCAAAGGTTATATCTGTTCTAAGTGATAGCAATTCACTCTAAACCTCAATTTATGCTGCTGTGTAAAAGAAGATAGAAGAAAGAAGAGGAGACTCTCCAATTTCATAACTGAATTGTGAGTTAAGAATCATTTATAAAATAAATGATATATTAATCACATATCAGTTTTGCATCCCATAATGATTAAACAAAAAACTGTTTTAATCATTAATGAAGTTTATTATTCTGGTTTAATGTTAAAAAGAAACTCATGGCTCCTAGCGACGATGCAAAGTGCAAAGTGCGCCAATGCGACTTTGCGACCCGAACCCGAACCCGCACCACGGTCCCCGGGTCGCGGGCGGGTGGTGCTTTGCACCACGCCATTGTGACCAACTCCAAGCCTTTCCTTTAGTTCCACTAGTGAATTAAACTATTCCACATATACTTATAAAGTATTAAATAGTTTTATTCTTACTCAATGTGGGACTTAAAGAAAATAGTTTTCTTAAACAACAATAAACCTTTTCATGTACTCCACTTTGGATACAATTAAAACACAATATATAACTCCTACTTGAACCATATATTGCTCTCTATTAATCTCCTTGTAATAGGCTATCAAATGCATAATTTATTTAATATAAATTCAATCAATTAATGGGTCTAAATTAATCCCCAAAATGATCAAAAACCCATAAAAAAAAGGTGCAATTAACAGTATATATAATTTTTACAAAGCCAGCTCCTACTTGGTTTACTTGCTCTGCACCAGCTTTCCCAGCTCCTGCTTGCTATTTGTTTTTTTAATTACATGATTCCAAGTATACCCTAAGTACATATACAATATAATATAATAATATAATGTATACCTTATTCACATAAAAATATCATAAATCACACAATAATTCCATATTAACGGAGATAATTATCGATCGGATATGATGATTTTTCCTTGATATTAAAATAATTTTTCCTTTATTAAATTATTTTAATATTTTCTATTTATATTACCTTATTTCCAATTAAAATAAGATAATATACTAAGCACGATAATTTTCTTATATTAAAATAATTTATCTTCATAAATTATTTTAATATCCTTTAAGGTATACCATACATTTTATATATACCGCTACTTGCTTAATTTCCATATCCAATTTATTCATACCAAACCCAATGAATATATAATTCAACATTCACCTTTACCACAATAATTCTTACCACATTGCACATATTCATATATGCAAGATAAATAATATCAAAATAAAAATTTATTTATTTATTAGATTTTCAATTTTGATATTGATCAGAAAATTCAGTTTATTACAACTATTAGCGACGGACTGTCTGTCGCTTGTGTCGTCGACAATGACTCATTGGCGGCGGATAGCCGTCGCCAATGACCTCATTCTCGACGACCAGCGACGGGAGCCAGGAGCGACAAGCGTTGTGGTCACCAATGACTTCATTGTCGACGACAGGAGGGTCATTGGCGACGGCAATGCCCGTCGACAATGACTTTTTTTTTGTAGTGGAGATTATCGTTTTGATTAAAGCTCGACTCTCAGTCTCTAAAAAATTCAAACAAGCAACCCAAAAATGTCACACATTTCACAATTGGTTGTAATTACTTGGTTCTACCTGTAATTTTTGTTGCCTGCTAGGCCTTTTCTCTGTAGTATCATTCTCAAGTGGTATGTTACTTGATGATTTTACTATAAATTATGGGGTATATGTAGGGCTGTAAATGGTAACCGGAAAATTCGTATTCGTCCGCATTCGTATTCGAAAAAAAAATGGATATTATTCGTATTCGGAGAAAAACGGATATATCCGTATTCGGTTTAAAGGTATCCATAAATAAACGGATACGAATACGGATATATGCGTATTCGTATTCGATTAACATCCGTCCGTAAATATATCCGGCGGATACGGATATCCGGATTCCAATATCTGGAATCCGTATCCGAATAACTTATATATATATATATATATATATATATATATATATATATACACACACACACACACACACTTAATATTTACATTAATTAAGTTATTAATTAATGTAAATTATTAATTAATAATTTACATATATAAGTTGTTAATAATTTAATATATATATATATATATATATTATGTATTTATTAATAACTTACATTCATTGATTAATCACTTACATTTATTTATATAAATTATTAATATATGCGTGTGTGTATATATATATATATATATATATATATATATATATATATATATATATATATATATATATATATATATATATATAAATCATAACTTAGATTCATTAATTAATCACTTTAACTTATATTCATTAAATAATAACTTACATATACATTTATATATATAAGTTATTATATACACACACACACATATATATTAATAACTTGCATTAATTAATTAATAACTTACATATATATATATATATATATATATATATATATATATATATATATATATATATATACAATATACACACACACATATATATATTAATAACTTACATTCATTAATTAATCACTTACATTCATTTATATAAGCTATTAATATATATTTATATATATACACACACGTTTAAGGACAACGGTCGAGAGACGGGAGCAATGGACAATATAATTTTATTGTTAAAATGTGTTAGGTCTGAATTAATTTAAAATTAATCTAGAAGGGAGAGTTAAATAAATTAATTCACGTTTATGAATTTTTGGGTGGAGAGAGTATTTATCCCTTTCATTTGCCTAATTATTTAGAAACTAGAAGTCCAAATATGTAAAATAAGTTCAATATCAATTTTGAATCAAGTTAGATTAACTACTTGTCACACATACATTATAACTCACACTCTCCATAAATATAATGAAATCAAATAATTTCTTATAACCATGTAATTTATTTATTGAGGATAAATAATAAATAAATCTCCCATAAATATTACTATTTATTTATTAAATATTAATTTATTTCTCTTTTTTATTATTTAATAAAATTTGAAATAATAATATTGAGATTTTAATTTTAATTTGATCAATCAAACAAAGTATCGGTTACATTCTTGAATCTTTTTATTTTCACCCAAAACGTCAATTAGCATGTTCCTCCCTTTATGATTAGGATATTTAATTAATATGTATGGTTTAAATTTTAAATTGTGTTTAATTAATATGTATGATTTAAACTTTAATTTTTTTTTGTAAATATTTTGAATGAATTTTATATTAGGTTACTGATAAACGAATTCGGATATTTAGATATCCGAATAATTTGTCTATTCGGATAAAATAAATGGTAACGGATATTATCCGTATTCGAATATTTTTTTCGAATACCGGATACGGATAATATTTTTAAAATTCGCCGGATACCGAATACGGATACAGATAGCGAATTAATTTTCCGGATACGGATACGGATATACCTGTATCCGTATCCGTTTAATACCGTTTACACCCCTAGGTATATGTGAGAACCGAGAATATTGTACAATATGTGAATAAAATAAAATTTATTACAAATATATGTTTTATGGTTATATTATAATTAAATATAGTTATAAATGTGATATGTGGAAAAATTGATGCCATGAATTATGTGTGATAATATATATATATATATATATATATATATATATATATATATATATATATATGGAATAACGGTCGATAGACACATAATTTATACATTTTATTATCCCTAATTTTGTCTTTTTAATTATATTAGTTTATTAAATTAATATATTTTATTTTATTTTGTAAGATTTAATATTTGTTGTAATAAAGTCAAAATCTTGGTGATCAAGCGATATTTAATGCTCTTGTTCATGTTAGGAATATTCAAGAAGAATCCTGCAAGGAGAATGAAAGAGGTGGAACAATTTTGGTGTGCAAGTTAAATTCAACAAGAGAAAGGAAAGTCTATCTAGAAGATCTCTTTGAGAAGTTGATTGTCACTAGGAAGTTGAAACCTACATGGAAAGAGAACAAAAGTGTCCAAGTTCAATGAATCTAAATTAGGGTTCAAAGTTATTTTTCCTATAAATAGGTCTCTCTACCTATAAATAGGTCTCTTCTTTTAGAGAGGATAAAGTATTGGGTATTGTATTAGTTTAGGTTAAAAGTAGGAGTATATTAAATTACTTCTCCATTGTACGTTCGTTGGATGATCATTAATTAAATGGAGTTTTCTTATTTATTTTTAATCTTCTTCTTTTCTTTATTTTAGTTAGTTTAATTATTTTTTATGTCTGACTAATTTCTTTAATCTAGGATGAAGATGAAATTAAATAATTATTCATGATAGTATTTTTCATCTCTTTTATAATTTATGCTTTTATGTTTAATTGATTTCGCCTTCATGTTTCATTATTGAAATACATTTGTTTTATAGTTCTTATGTGATTTTAAATTATTTAAGAGGTTTTGATAGATTATTGTTAAGATATGAGTTTTTCATAATCCATGCTTGCTCAAAGAAGTTTTGATGATTTATAGTTAATCCTTAAATTTTTCATAGTCTATGCTTGCCCACGTTAATCGTAAATTACTAAATTAAAGGGAGGGAGATCAAAATCATATTTGAGTTATAAAAATAGAAGAGATTGAATTATATGTTGTGTTTATTATTTAAAGGATTTGGATTCCTAGATTGTTTCCTTATTATTAGTTTTCATATTCTAGTTAATCAATTTTCAATCTTTATTTCGAATTCGCCTAAAATAGATATTAAGAAAACATTAAAACTAATCTAGTCTCCGTGGGTTCGACATGAACTTGCCAATTCTTCAATTTGACACTGTGAACTTGCAGTACATAATTTTAACACATCAATGGCCATACACAGCGGTGTATGTTTTATTTGTGCACAGTCTGCCAAAACTACGTCATTTTGGCAGATTTGTTTTTGATTTCTAATTTGGGAGGAGAAAAATTATTTTTAAAAAAAAATAAATCTGTCAAAACGACGTAGTTTTGACAAACTGTGCACAAATAAAACATACGCAGCTGTGTATGACCATATTGCTCATATATATAATAACTCAAGTAATTAATAAATTGGTTTATATTAGTTCCATTAAAAGAGTTATTTTAAAGTTATGAATCTAATTTCATAATTAATAAGGTAAATATTATATATTGTTATAAAGTAATTCCCTCAACAGGAGGGATCAATTATTTCCTCTCTCCCTCCTCAATTATTTCCTTATTTACTCCTTCTGCTCCTCTTCCTCTGATTGCTTCCCTATATAAAGGGATGTTTACTGAAAGAAACAGATACAAGGATTATTCAGAAGAATTGATCTGAAAATTTCTCTATATCTTTCTCTCTTATTTTATCCTCTCTTGCTTGTTTATAAATTATTATTAGAGCAATTACAAGAGTATATTTTATACATTTCGCTAGAGTTTTATAACACGTTATCAGCACGAGACTCTAACCAACTGAGACGGTAAAGATAAATTCTTGCAATTTATTATTATGCTACTGGTTGGAATAACCTGTATATGCGGCATACCCTATACATGACCTGTATAAGAGGCATACCCTGTACTTGGTGAAATTCTTTTATATTTCCGCATTTAATATTATGTCGGAATATCCTGTCGGTGTGAATTTCACCTGACCTGATTCCATTTTATTATTCTGTATTTCCGATTCTGTTGGAATATCCTGTCTGTGTGTTTTACACCGGACCTGGTTCCGTCTTTATTATTCTGTTGAAAATAATCTGTCTTTGCGGTCTCTATCGCATGACGGGTGAAGATCCATTTGCAATTTTATATATATATTTATAATTGTATATATATATATATATATATATATTAACGATTGCATATTCTTTTTACTAAAATAATATGCTAATAATATAAATATAATAATATTTATATTTGCATCTTATCACCACTTGAGATCGTGACGTAGTTTTTTTTTATTTCATACATGCAATTATTTATTGTTTTAATAAATAATAAAATTGTGTTTTAATCCAGAATAGATGGCGAACTTGGCAAAAATAGATTTTTCTATTTTAAAAATTTCTGGAGACAACTATTTGGCTTGGGCACTTGATGCAGAATTGCACCTTAGTGCAAATGAGTTAGAAAAGACAATTGAACCAGGAAATACAGCTACTTCTTCACAGAATGCAAAAGCAATAATTTTTCTTCGTCACCATATTGATGAAGGATTAAAGACTGAGTATTTGACAGTCAAAGATCCTTTGTCTTTATGGACACAATTGAAGGAAAGATTTGACCACCAAAAATTGGTTGTTCTTCCAAATGCTAAATTTGAGTGGCTTAATTTAAGGCTACAAGATTATAAATCAATAACGGAATATAGTTCCAATGTTTATAGAATAACCTCTACTTTGGCTTTATGCGGAGATCCAGTTTCTGAATCCCAAATTTTAGAAAAAACACTCTCAACTTTTCATCCCACCAACATGATTCTGTCACAACAATATAGACAGAGTAAGTTCACAAAATTCAGTGAATTATTATCTATCCTCCTTGTTACAGAAAAGAATAATGAATTGTTGTTAAAAAACCATCAAGTACGGCCAACGGGTGCTGCTCCAATGCCGGATATTAATAGCACGTCATTCCAGCAGAATAAACGTGACAAGAGATGGTCATATAATAAGAAGCCTTGGGGAAGAAAGAATAAACGAGGCTATCACAACAACAAATTCCAGAACCGCAACAATTCAGGCCACCAGAAGTGGCAAGTGTCTGAGTCGGGTAAGAATAAAGAAAATGCAACACAGAAAAAGAACAAACCAGATGTTTATTTTAGGTGTGGGATGAATGGGCATTGGTCGCGTACCTGTCGTACGCCGAGGCATCTGGCTAATTTATTCCAAGAGTCTCAAAAGAACAAAGTAATAGAGGCAGAAACAAACTTTGTTAATCATCAATTGGATATTGTTGATGATCCACCAATGACCAACAATGAGGAAAAAGTTGATGATATTGTTGAACCTTCTGAGTGTATCTTTTGGGATATCGTTTAATTTTTTGTTTTAATTAAACACCTTGCATTAATAATATTATTAGTTTTCATATGTGTTATGTATTTCTCATGAATAAAATTATATTTGAAATGTAACTTTTCTTATTTATGTTTTTATATGTGTCAGACCATTTTTTTATGGAAATGGAGGATATATGTTTAGCAGACAGTGCAACAACTCATACAATCCTTCGAAATGAAAAATATTTTTCACAACTGATCAAAGCTGAGGGAAATATAGGTACTATCTCTGGCACATCAAATTTAATCGAGGGATTTGGAAAAGCTAGTTTCTTGCTACCAAATGAGACACAAGTTTTTATCAAAGATGCTCTATATTCTAGTAAATCAAGAAGAAATTTACTTAGTTTTAAAGATATTCGACTAAATGGTTTTCACATTGAAACAACTAATGAGAATGATAATGAATATCTTCTTATTACTTCTACTATTTCTGGAAAAAAAGAATATCTTAGAAAAACTTCATTCAATTTCTTCTGGATTATATACTATGAGAATTAGAGCAATTGAGTCTTATAATGTTATGATTCCAAAAATCATAGATCCCAAATCCCTTATGCTTTGGCATGAAAGACTCGGTCATCCAGGTACTTCTATGATGCGTCGTATTATTGAAAATTCTACTGGTCATCCTCTCAAAGATAAAAGGGTTTTTTCTAGTAGTGAATTTCCTTGTGCTGCGTGTTCTCGAGGAAAATTAATTGTTCGACCATCACCAGTAAAAGTTTATAAAGAAGCCCCAAAATTCCTAGAGAGAATTCAAGGAGACATATGTGGACCTATTCACCCATTGTCTGGCCCATTTCGATATTTCATGGTTTTAATAGATGCTTCAACTAGATGGTCTCATGTTTGTCTTCTCTCTTCTCGAAACTTTGCGTTCTCAAAACTTCTTGCTCAAATAATCAAGTTACGGGCTCAGTTTCCGGATCATCCAATCAAGTCAATTCGACTTGATAACGCAGCTGAATTTTCATCAATAACTTTTAATGATTTTTGTATGACTATTGGAATCTCCATTGAGCATTCTGTTCCTCATGTTCATACACAAAATGGTTTAGCTGAATCTTTAATTAAAAGACTTCAACTAATTGCTCGACCATTAATGTTAAGGGCTAACTTACCTACCTCAGTTTGGGGTTATGCAATTCTTCATGCTGCAGCCATCATTCGAGTAAGACAAACGACTCTTAATAAATTTTCTCCTCTACAGTTAGTTCTTGGATAGATACCTAACATATCACACTTTCGAGTTTTTGGAAGTGCAGTATATGTTCCAATTGCACCTCCACAAAGAACTAAGATGGGAGCCCAACGAAGAATAGGTATTTATGTTGGTTTTGATTCTCCTTCTATTATCAGATATCTTGAACCTTTAACTGGAGATATTTTTACTGCACGTTATGTAGATTGTCATTTTGATGAATCTGTATTTCCAACATTAGGTGGAGGGAAAGTTTTAAATAAAAAACCCTCTGAAATATCATGGAATGCATCTTATTTAAATTCACTTGATCCTCGTACAGGACAATGTGAAATTGAAGTTCAAAGAATTATTCATTTACAAAATATTGCAAATCAAATGCCAGATGCATTTAATGATGCTAGAAAAGTGATAAAGTCACATACACCTGCAGTGAATACTCCAGCAAGGATAGAAATACCTATTGAAAAATCAATTCCTGGAGAATTGACGAATAAGGTAATAGAAGAATCTAAACCACGCCAGAAGCGTGGAAGACCGATTGGTGCAAAAGACACCGTACCACGAAAATTAAAAGCAAATAAGGGAATTCCTGAAGGAATACCCGCTCCTGAAGTAGCACATATTCCAAGAGTGGGAATAGCCCCAGAAGAGGTTCAAAATCTCAGTGAAGGGATAAGAGATGAACACCAAGAGATCTCAATAAATTATGTACATGATGAGAAAATATGGGATCGAAGCAAAGTCATGATTGACGATATATTTGCTTTCTCTATAGCATCAGATATTACTTTGATTCCTGACACGGATCCTGAACCACAAAACGTGGAAGAATGTCGGAAAAGAAAAGATTGGCCAAAATGGAAAGATGCTATTCAAAATGAGCTACAATCTCTATTGAAAAGAGAAGTATTTGGACCAGTAGTCCAAACACCGCTGGGTGTAATCCCGGTTGGAAATAAATGGGTATTTGTACGAAAGCGAAATGAGAAAAATGAAATTGTGAGATACAAAGCCCGACTTGTAGCTCAAGGGTTTTCACAAAAACCTGGTATTGATTATCAGGAGACATACTCTCCAGTAATTGATGGAGTCACTTTTCGCTTTCTGATAGGTATGGCAACCATGGAAGGTTTGGAAACACGTCTAATGGATGTTGTAACTGCATACCTATATGGCTCACTTGATAGTGAGATTTACATGAGAATCCCTGAAGGATTGAAAATGGCAGAATCACAAAGGCCACGTCACATATATTCAATCAAATTACAACGCTCATTGTATGGGTTGAAACAGTCTGGTCGTATGTGGTATAATCGACTTAGTGATTATTTAATAAAAGATGGATATATAAATGATCAAGTATGTCCATGTGTTTTTATTAAGAAATCACAAAGTGGATTTTCCATTATTGCAGTATATGTGGATGATTTGAATCTTGTAGGTACTCCTGAAGAACTCACAAGAACTGCTACTTATTTAAAAGATGAATTTGAAATGAAAGATCTTGGAAAGACAAAATTCTATTTGGGAATACAAGTGGAGCATTTAGCGTCTGGAATTTTTGTTCATCAATCCACATATGCTGAAAAAATTCTTAGTCGTTTTCATATGGATAAAGCTCATCCTTTGACTACCCCGATGGTTGTTCGATCTTTAGGAGTTGATAAAGATCCATTTCGGCCTCTAGAAAGTGGGGAAAAAGTACTTGGACCTGAAGTTCCATACTTAAGTGCAATAGGTGCTCTTATGTATCTTGCAAACTGTACATGGCCTGATATTACTTTTGCTATCAACTTGTTAGCAAGATACAGTTTTTCTCCTACTAAGAGACATTGGGATGGGATCAAACACATATTTAGATACCTCCGTGGAAGTATAGATCTTGGTTTATTTTATCCAAGAAATTCAATATCGCAATTAGTTGGATATGCCGATGCAGGATATTTATCAGATCCACACAATGGAAGATCACAAACAGGTTATGTATTTACATATTGTGACACGGCTATATCCTGGAAATCCACAAAGCAAACCATGGCAGCTACATCTTCAAATCACTCAGAAATTCTCGCTATACATGAAGCAAGCAGAGAGTGTGTTTGGTTGAGATCAATTATTCAGCATATTCAAAAGTCATGTGGATTAACATCAATCAAAGACATTCCTACAATTCTGTATGAAGATAACGCTGCATGCATTGCTCAACTTAGAGGAGGGTACATCAAGGGAGATAGAACAAAGCACATTTCACCTAAATTTTTCTTCACACATGAGCTACAAAAGAAGGGTGATATAGATGTGCAACAAATTCGATCATGTAATAATCTAGCTGACTTATTCACAAAATCGCTACCAAATGCAACGTTTACAAAACTTCGGAAAAGGATCGGAATGTGTCGATTGAAAGACTTATGATATCATTTCATCTAGGAGTAATGAATTCATTTTGAGGGGTAGACTGTACTCTTTTTCCTTAGTCACGGTTTTTATCCCAATGGGTTTTTCCTGACAAGGTTTTAACGAGGCAGTCAATTTAGATATTTATGTAAAAGATATGTACTCTTTTTCCCTTCGTTAAGTTTTTTCCCATTGGGTTTTTCTTAACAAGGTTTTTAATGAGACATAATCTTATATCGTAGGGAATTAGGGGAAGTGTTATAAAGTAATTCCCTCAACAGGAGGGATCAATTATTTCCTCTCTCCCTCCTCAATTATTTCCTTATTTACTCCTTCTGCTCCTCTTCCTCTGATTGTTTCCCTATATAAAAGGATGTTTACTGAAAGAAACAGATACAAGGATTATTCAGAAGAATTGATCTGAAAATTTCTCTATATCTTTCTCTCTTATTTTATCCTCTCTTGCTTGTTTATAAATTATTATTAGAGCAATTACAAGAGTATATTTTATACATTTCGCTAGAGTTTTATAACATATATGTTATTTTTGAATAATTATCTAAATGTAATAAATAGTTTATTTATGTGGTATATGTATTGAATACATAAATTGTATATACATTATGTGGTGAGGAGATATAATATAGGGTTCTTTACAGAAATATACAACAATTAGAAAGTAATTACATTATTAGTGCATCAATAAAATAATTAATAAAAGAGTGTAATTAGGACCTATATTACAAAAATAGTACAATTCACATTAATAAGGAACCTAAAATCAAGGAAAAATAACTGCCATTAATAATAATTCAAATTCAAATTCAAATATTTGGGATTTAACAACAAAAACAAATTCAAAATATTCACTTACTCTAAGTCAGTAAGTCCAATAGCCCCAAACAAAACAAATTACTTGTACATCTGAAACCATAAAAATAAAACCCGATGTATTACAAACTTTTCCTTTCTTAACAAATAGAGAGCAGAACATTAGTCGCTATTGTAATCTGGTGCGAGCCACCTCAAGTAGAAACCTTCATCTTCGAATATTACAGTGGACTCGCAGAGAAAATATTAGTCAAACTTCAACAACTGGATATAGAAGCATGGCTATTTGATTTTTCAAAATTTTTTCATGTCCGGTAATTCCAATTTCAATTTCATGTTCAAAAGAAAATAAGAACACTGCATAGAAAAGAGAGATAAGAGAGTGATATGTAATGTAATATTGATAACCAAACCTTCGTACCAAGATCACCAAACTTTTATACTAAGGTAACCAAATCTCTTTATACCAAGGTAATCAATCTACCTCCACACATGCAGTATAAATTGGTTACCTTGGTTTGAAAGTTTGGCAACCAACTGCATAAAGGTTTGGCTACCAACTGCATCATATTCAAAATAAATTAGTAACCTAATAACACTAAATTGGATACCTTGGTATATATGAATGTTTGACTATCAACTGCACTATAAAAAACTGCATGTGTGGCTAGCTATGCATTGGTTACAAAGTTTTGTTCCCTTCATATGAAAGTTTGGTTACCTTCATACCAAGGGAACAAGGATAATGTCCATGCATTTGCCCAAATGAACCGCCTAGAATCAGGATGAGGATCAGTCTTGTGTGAATTAGGAAGAAAGTTTATTGATGATATATATATATATATATATATATATATATATATATATATACCTGCCTTTATCAGTTTGTTTCCACCCAACAAAACGACCGACTCCAAATCTTGATCAATAGTGGTGGCAGCAATGGTTATGACCTGATAAGTAGGTTTTATACCTACTTATCCGGTATCTTTTACTTGAATTAGTTGCTTTTATTCATGTGTCTTAGTTACTTTTCATGCATTTTGTGTTCGTTTTGTAGGTTATACGTTTGGAAGCGGTGTGAGCGATTATTGGCAAGGAAAATGCAAGGAAAAAGCAATCCGGACATCGTTTATAATTTTATGTTCATTTCATGTTCTTGGCTTGGAGCTTGGACTATATTGTAGAGCATCTTCTTAGCTTTCCAGAACATCTTGAATCATTCAAATCGGAGTTCGGATGAAAGAGTTATGACATTTCTACCGACGGACGTTGAACTTCACCGTTTTGGGTGGTGATTTTCACAGCAGTCACTTCCAGTCCAATTTCGACCATCATGCGTTCGTTATTTCTCAAAGCTCAAAGAATGAAAGTTGTAGATCTCGTCGATAGCTTCGATTTGATATGTCGCGGGCCTCGTAACTCCTCTCGGTTTAGAAGTTATGGCAGTTTTAGCAGAGGAGGTTCCAGCAGAAAATCGTTTTGGCAGATTGGTACCCAGCCGGGGCTGGGCGTTTTTGTGCTTAGTACCCAGCCGGGGCTGGGTACCTGTGAGCTTTAGCAGATTGCTATCCAGCCGGGGCTGGATAGTTACAAAGGAAATACCCAGCCGGGGCTGGGTATACGCGGAAGTGAAGAGATTTTGTCCGAATTTGAGTCCGAAAAGGATTGTTTCGAGTTGTTTGATTCAAGGACTTCCAAGAGGACTTAAAGACATGTACAAAGGCTTATAAAAGGAGGGAAATAACATAGATTAATGGGATTAGAGGAGATTATTAGGAGATTAGAGAGCATTCTATTAAATTAGATTAGAGTAAATTAGAGAAAAACACTAGTTTTTATGAGATTTGGAGATTGATGCAAATTGGAGACCATTGAAGATTCAAAGGAGGAGCAAGGAGGGAGCGTCAAATCTACTGACAATAGATTATTTCTTCTCATCTTCTTCTATCTTTATCTTTTAATGTGTATTCAATTGTGGATTCTTAGCTTTAATTCAATAATCATGAACTAATTCTTTGTTTGAGATTACAATGGATCTTTTTGTGTAGTTTATTTTAATATGCTTCGTTATCAATTATTATGTTCTATTGTGAGGATTGTCTATTGTGGTTTGAACTTAATTGTTTAATTGCTTGGCCATCAATTACCGTGATAATCTATATGAACTCGAGAGATGAAGTATAGATTTAGATCTAATCATGATAGCATGTGTTCAGGATTTTGTTAATAGCTTAAACTTGATGTGTGTTAAGGTAGAGATATGCTTGACATCGCATGTAATCTTATAGAGAACTTGCTCTTAAACCTTCTTCAATTGTAATTCACATAGAGATATAGTGGGTTAGTTGATTAAGGTGTTTAACGAATTTCTATCTTAATTGTGGATTGACGTTAATACGGTATTAGTGCATCGAGAGGTGGTTAATACTACTCTAGTGTTCTTGATTAACAATTCAGGATAGAGAATAATTGATGAGAAGTGTGTTAACTTAAATGAAGCAATAAGTGAAGTTGTGATCTTAAATCTCCATAGTCTTAATTTAATTAGTGGAATAGTAGTTAATTTATATAGTTTGTAATTCATTCGTTTAAATAAGATTGAGTTGGTTACGGGTTAGTACTTGGTGATTTTTATTAAATAATTCTCTGTGGGAACGATACTCAACTTATCACTTTATTACTTGTTGACCACGTATACTTGCGTGTTGTGCGTATATAGATTTTACCCAACAAGTTTTTGGCGCCGTTGCCGGGGAATTAGTTTAATATTTTTTATCAATATTAATTTCAATCAAATTAGTCTTAATTTAAATATTTTTATTTTTATTTTTAATTCTCTTCCTATATTTCTCTCTTTTCAGGTACCATGGATGACTTTGCGTATCAATGGCCATACACGAACTTGACTCAACCAAAGGAAGCGGAGACTGACAGACTCGCGACACTCTCCGCAATGTCAGCACAAATTGAAGAACTTTCGAGGGAGTTGAACGTTATCGCAGCCCAACAGAGTCGAAGGATGGCAGTTACCTGTGGCTATTGTGCTGGCAATCATCCGAGTAATCAATGCACCATCAATCTTGGGCCGGTACAGTATGGTGGTAACGACCTCAATCAGTATTCATATGATAATTATGATCAAGTTTGGGGGTATCACCCGGATTCTTCATGGAGCTACAACTATCAAGACCAATACTCTACTCCAAATCCAACATACACACCGGAATTCTCATATCAACCTCCATTAAAAGAAGAAAAGTCAAAGTTGGAGGAATTGTTGTCCAAGTTCATAGCATCAAATGAGGAGAGGAGGATTGATCAAGAGATATCAATGCAAAATCTGCAGAACCATGTGGATCAAATACTCAAAGCCTTGAACAACTGTCCTCAAAACAATCGGTGTTATGATGAGGATTCCGAGATTGATGAAGTGCCCGAGCTAAATCTACAACTGGATGAGACACGAGATGTTGAAAAAGAGGAGACAAGTGGGGATAATGAAAATAAGGTCGGTGAAGAACTAACTATGAGTACCAACGAGGATGAGCCGATGTTATTAGTGCCCCAAGTTCCTTCTCCGCCAAAGATCAAGGGTCCAGTTAGATTTGCTAAACCGTGCCCGCTTGGTAGTCATGTCGTCGGCGAAACTTTTGTTGACATAAGAGTGAGTACAATTTTTAATCCATGGTGGGAAGAGAAAGAGAAGATAGACAAAGAGCACATTGTGTGTGACAAGCTTCCATGCCCCAAAGTGATCACATACACAATGGAGAAAACACCTAGCTGTGGGGAGTTCTTGGTTCAGATCATACCAAACCAGAGCATGCTAGGTGACTTTGATGCAATGGCTATTATAAATGGGAACCTACCAAAAGCTATATTATTTCCGATGGATGGAGGGTTCCTCAACTTTCGAAGAGGAATTGGATAGCATTGACCAGACAAAGTCAGGCTGAAAGACTATAAATCAAGCGCTGACTGGGAGACAACCCAGGAATATTTATATTTATATGCTTCACTAGTTTATTTAGTAGATAGGAATTAATTTTCTTATTAAGCTCTCTTATAATCTAATCCATGTTGTCTCTCTTCATTGCAGGTGTTGGAGGTCCAATGGATAGCAAAATGATCGTCGCCGCCATCGCCACCATTAACTCACGCTTAGCTGATTACAGGGAAGTTCTCTTCTACTTACCGCTATATTCTTACAATGAGGACATTGTAATTGCTAAGTTTGGGGGAGTTTTGTTTAATTCATTATCGCATGTTTAGTTTATGTTATGTTATTTTGCATATGTTGTTAATTTAGTTTAGGTTCATTATAAAAAAAAATCAAAAAAAAATCAAATATTCAAAAATTCAAAAATAATAGTTAGTTACTATGTTCATCTTGCATGAGTCCAGCTGTTTGATATTTACAGTTTATTTTGGCCAATGATGAGAATGGGATTGAGTAGACAAGTATAATACTAATTATTAGAGCTTTTGATGTGATTTCTTGTTATGAATTGAATCTTTTTCTGTTTGAAACTGGTATAATAAGGATAGCACAATAAAAACAACTTGTTGATTGATTGAGTTTAAATTGATACATAATGCGACTCTAAAGGATAATGCTAATTTGAATGAAAGAATGAGAAGAATAAGTAGTGATGACTAAAGTTCGATAAAAACTTAAGTTCGAGAAAAAAATTGGGATATATAAGCTTCAAAAAAAAAAAAAAAAAATGAAAAAATACAGTGGCTAGTTTTGTTTCGGGGCCTTTGTTACTTGAGCAAGTACGCCCGAAGGGGTATCTTAAAACCTAGCGCCCTAAGGTCTTATATGGTCTGGGAGTCGTTGGTCGAAAGCTCGCTAAGGGGTAGCACTGTTAGCCTAATGGAATGAGACATTGCACAGTCATGGTTAAAAAGAAAAAAAAAAAGAAAAAAACGGGAAAAGAGCAAAAAGCCCCCGTAGATGAAAATAAAGCATAAGTATCCCATGTTAACCCTCGATATTGGTAATTGTTTGATTTTAGTTGGATCTAGCTTATTTTGGATTTCTTAAGTTTACACTGTATGATGCCTTTGAAGAGACTTGTTATGTGTTAAATTTGATTTTATATCAGTTAACATTGTTGTTGAGCACACACGCACTATACCAGTGATAACAGTTTAAGATTTGATGATTGACTAGGAAATTGTTGATTGGTTTTGATATGAAGTATTATCATGTTTACTAGATTGCTCTAAGGTCGGTTGAATAGATTTGTGTTTATCAATACTGCTGGATTCGTAGGCATGTAGATTAGTTCCATTCCGTTGCATTGCATTATGTTGTGTTGCTTGAGGACAAGCAAATGTTTAAGTTTGGGGGTATTTGATAAGTAGGTTTTATACCTACTTATCCGGTATCTTTTACTTGAATTAGTTGCTTTTATTCATGTGTCTTAGTTACTTTTCATGCATTTTGTGTTCGTTTGTAGGTTATACGTTTGGAAGCGGTGTGAGCGATTATTGAAAAGCACGGAAAATGCAAGGAAAACGCAAACCGGATATCGTTTTGTGCTTTCATGTCATTTCATGTTCTTGGCTTGGAAATGGACTATATTGTAGAGCGTTTTCTTAGTCTTTCCGTAACATCTTGAATCATTCAAATCTGGAGTTCGGATGAAAGAGTTATGACATTTCTACCACGGACATTGAACTTCACCGTTTTGGGTGGTGCATTTGCGTAGCAGTCACTTCCAGTCCAATTTCGACCATCATGCGTTCGTTATTTCTCAAAGCTCAAGAATGAAAGTTGTAGATCTCGTCGATAGCTTCGATCTGATAGGTCGCAGGCCTCGTAACTCCTCTTGGTTAGAAGTTATGGCAGTTTTAGCAGAGGAGGTTCCAGCAGAAAATCGTTTTGGCAGATTGGTACCCAGCGGGGCTGGGCGTTTTTGTGCTTAGTACCCAGCCGGGGCTGGGTGTCTGTGACCATTAGCAGCTTACTACCCAGCCGGGGCTGGCTTTTGCAAAGGAAATACCCAGCCGGGGCTGGGTATACGCGGAAGTGAAGAGATTTTGTCCGAATTTGAGTCCGAAAAGGATTGTTTCGAGTTGTTTGATTCAAGGACTTCCAAGAGGACTTAAAGACATGTACAAAGGCTTATAAAAGGAGGGAAATAACATAGATTAATGGGATTAGAGGAGATTATTAGGAGATTAGAGAGCATTCTATTAAATTAGATTAGAGTAAATTAGAGAAAAACACTAGTTTTTATGAGATTTGGAGATTGATGCAAATTGGAGACCATTGAAGATTCAAAGGAGGAGCAAGGAGGGAGCGTCAAATCTACTGACAATAGATTATTTCTTCTCATCTTCTTCTATCTTTATCTTTTAATGTGTATTCAATTGTGGATTCTTAGCTTTAATTCAATAATCATGAACTAATTCTTTGTTTGAGATTACAATGGATCTTTTTGTGTAGTTTATTTTAATATGCTTCGTTATCAATTATTATGTTCTATTGTGAGGATTGTCTATTGTGGTTTGAACTTAATTGTTTAATTGCTTGGCCATCAATTACCGTGATAATCTATATGAACTCGAGAGATGAAGTATAGATTTAGATCTAATCATGATAGCATGTGTTCAGGATTTTGTTAATAGCTTAAACTTGATGTGTGTTAAGGTAGAGATATGCTTGACATCGCATGTAATCTTATAGAGAACTTGCTCTTAAACCTTCTTCAATTGTAATTCACATAGAGATATAGTGGGTTAGTTGATTAAGGTGTTTAACGAATTTCTATCTTAATTGTGGATTGACGTTAATACGGTATTAGTGCATCGAGAGGTGGTTAATACTACTCTAGTGTTCTTGATTAACAATTCAGGATAGAGAATAATTGATGAGAAGTGTGTTAACTTAAATGAAGCAATAAGTGAAGTTGTGATCTTAAATCTCCATAGTCTTAATTTAATTAGTGGAATAGTAGTTAATTTATATAGTTTGTAATTCATTCGTTTAAATAAGATTGAGTTGGTTACGGGTTAGTACTTGGTGATTTTTATTAAATAATTCTCTGTGGGAACGATACTCAACTTATCACTTTATTACTTGTTGACCACGTATACTTGCGTGTTGTGCGTATATAGATTTTACCCAACAAGTTTTTGGCGCCGTTGCCGGGGAATTAGTTTAATATTTTTTATCAATATTAATTTCAATCAAATTAGTCTTAATTTAAATATTTTTATTTTTATTTTTAATTCTCTTCCTATATTTCTCTCTTTTCAGGTACCATGGATGACTTTGCGTATCAATGGCCATACACGAACTTGACTCAACCAAAGGAAGCGGAGACTGACAGACTCGCGACACTCTCCGCAATGTCAGCACAAATTGAAGAACTTTCGAGGGAGTTGAACGTTATCGCAGCCCAACAGAGTCGAAGGATGGCAGTTACCTGTGGCTATTGTGCTGGCAATCATCCGAGTAATCAATGCACCATCAATCTTGGGCCGGTACAGTATGGTGGTAACGACCTCAATCAGTATTCATATGATAATTATGATCAAGTTTGGGGGTATCACCCGGATTCTTCATGGAGCTACAACTATCAAGACCAATACTCTACTCCAAATCCAACATACACACCGGAATTCTCATATCAACCTCCATTAAAAGAAGAAAAGTCAAAGTTGGAGGAATTGTTGTCCAAGTTCATAGCATCAAATGAGGAGAGGAGGATTGATCAAGAGATATCAATGCAAAATCTGCAGAACCATGTGGATCAAATACTCAAAGCCTTGAACAACTGTCCTCAAAACAATCGGTGTTATGATGAGGATTCCGAGATTGATGAAGTGCCCGAGCTAAATCTACAACTGGATGAGACACGAGATGTTGAAAAAGAGGAGACAAGTGGGGATAATGAAAATAAGGTCGGTGAAGAACTAACTATGAGTACCAACGAGGATGAGCCGATGTTATTAGTGCCCCAAGTTCCTTCTCCGCCAAAGATCAAGGGTCCAGTTAGATTTGCTAAACCGTGCCCGCTTGGTAGTCATGTCGTCGGCGAAACTTTTGTTGACATAAGAGTGAGTACAATTTTTAATCCATGGTGGGAAGAGAAAGAGAAGATAGACAAAGAGCACATTGTGTGTGACAAGCTTCCATGCCCCAAAGTGATCACATACACAATGGAGAAAACACCTAGCTGTGGGGAGTTCTTGGTTCAGATCATACCAAACCAGAGCATGCTAGGTGACTTTGATGCAATGGCTATTATAAATGGGAACCTACCAAAAGCTATATTATTTCCGATGGATGGAGGGTTCCTCAACTTTCGAAGAGGAATTGGATAGCATTGACCAGACAAAGTCAGGCTGAAAGACTATAAATCAAGCGCTGACTGGGAGACAACCCAGGAATATTTATATTTATATGCTTCACTAGTTTATTTAGTAGATAGGAATTAATTTTCTTATTAAGCTCTCTTATAATCTAATCCATGTTGTCTCTCTTCATTGCAGGTGTTGGAGGTCCAATGGATAGCAAAATGATCGTCGCCGCCATCGCCACCATTAACTCACGCTTAGCTGATTACAGGGAAGTTCTCTTCTACTTACCGCTATATTCTTACAATGAGGACATTGTAATTGCTAAGTTTGGGGGAGTTTTGTTTAATTCATTATCGCATGTTTAGTTTATGTTATGTTATTTTGCATATGTTGTTAATTTAGTTTAGGTTCATTATAAAAAAAAATCAAAAAAAAATCAAATATTCAAAAATTCAAAAATAATAGTTAGTTACTATGTTCATCTTGCATGAGTCCAGCTGTTTGATATTTACAGTTTATTTTGGCCAATGATGAGAATGGGATTGAGTAGACAAGTATAATACTAATTATTAGAGCTTTTGATGTGATTTCTTGTTATGAATTGAATCTTTTTCTGTTTGAAACTGGTATAATAAGGATAGCACAATAAAAACAACTTGTTGATTGATTGAGTTTAAATTGATACATAATGCGACTCTAAAGGATAATGCTAATTTGAATGAAAGAATGAGAAGAATAAGTAGTGATGACTAAAGTTCGATAAAAACTTAAGTTCGAGAAAAAAATTGGGATATATAAGCTTCAAAAAAAAAAAAAAAAATGAAAAAATACAGTGGCTAGTTTTGTTTCGGGGCCTTTGTTACTTGAGCAAGTACGCCCGAAGGGGTATCTTAAAACCTAGCGCCCTAAGGTCTTATATGGTCTGGGAGTCGTTGGTCGAAAGCTCGCTAAGGGGTAGCACTGTTAGCCTAATGGAATGAGACATTGCACAGTCATGGTTAAAAAGAAAAAAAAAAGAAAAAAACGGGAAAAGAGCAAAAAGCCCCCGTAGATGAAAATAAAGCATAAGTATCCCATGTTAACCCTCGATATTGGTAATTGTTTGATTTTAGTTGGATCTAGCTTATTTTTGGATTTCTTAAGTTTACACTGTATGATGCCTTTGAAGAGACTTGTTATGTGTTAAATTTGATTTTATATCAGTTAACATTGTTGTTGAGCACACACGCACTATACCAGTGATAACAGTTTAAGATTTGATGATTGACTAGGAAATTGTTGATTGGTTTTGATATGAAGTATTATCATGTTTACTAGATTGCTCTAAGGTCGGTTGAATAGATTTGTGTTTATCAATACTGCTGGATTCGTAGGCATGTAGATTAGTTCCATTCCGTTGCATTGCATTATGTTGTGTTGCTTGAGGACAAGCAAATGTTTAAGTTTGGGGGTATTTGATAAGTAGGTTTTATACCTACTTATCCGGTATCTTTTACTTGAATTAGTTGCTTTTATTCATGTGTCTTAGTTACTTTTCATGCATTTTGTGTTCGTTTTGTAGGTTATACGTTTGGAAGCGGTGTGAGCGATTATTGGCAAGGAAAATGCAAGGAAAAAGCAATCCGGACATCGTTTATAATTTTATGTTCATTTCATGTTCTTGGCTTGGAGCTTGGACTATATTGTAGAGCATCTTCTTAGCTTTCCAGAACATCTTGAATCATTCAAATCGGAGTTCGGATGAAAGAGTTATGACATTTCTACCGACGGACGTTGAACTTCACCGTTTTGGGTGGTGATTTTCACAGCAGTCACTTCCAGTCCAATTTCGACCATCATGCGTTCGTTATTTCTCAAAGCTCAAAGAATGAAAGTTGTAGATCTCGTCGATAGCTTCGATTTGATATGTCGCGGGCCTCGTAACTCCTCTCGGTTTAGAAGTTATGGCAGTTTTAGCAGAGGAGGTTCCAGCAGAAAATCGTTTTGGCAGATTGGTACCCAGCCGGGGCTGGGCGTTTTTGTGCTTAGTACCCAGCCGGGGCTGGGTACCTGTGAGCTTTAGCAGATTGCTATCCAGCCGGGGCTGGATAGTTACAAAGGAAATACCCAGCCGGGGCTGGGTATACGCGGAAGTGAAGAGATTTTGTCCGAATTTGAGTCCGAAAAGGATTGTTTCGAGTTGTTTGATTCAAGGACTTCCAAGAGGACTTAAAGACATGTACAAAGGCTTATAAAAGGAGGGAAATAACATAGATTAATGGGATTAGAGGAGATTATTAGGAGATTAGAGAGCATTCTATTAAATTAGATTAGAGTAAATTAGAGAAAAACACTAGTTTTTATGAGATTTGGAGATTGATGCAAATTGGAGACCATTGAAGATTCAAAGGAGGAGCAAGGAGGGAGCGTCAAATCTACTGACAATAGATTATTTCTTCTCATCTTCTTCTATCTTTATCTTTTAATGTGTATTCAATTGTGGATTCTTAGCTTTAATTCAATAATCATGAACTAATTCTTTGTTTGAGATTACAATGGATCTTTTTGTGTAGTTTATTTTAATATGCTTCGTTATCAATTATTATGTTCTATTGTGAGGATTGTCTATTGTGGTTTGAACTTAATTGTTTAATTGCTTGGCCATCAATTACCGTGATAATCTATATGAACTCGAGAGATGAAGTATAGATTTAGATCTAATCATGATAGCATGTGTTCAGGATTTTGTTAATAGCTTAAACTTGATGTGTGTTAAGGTAGAGATATGCTTGACATCGCATGTAATCTTATAGAGAAC
Organism: Panax japonicus; assembly: GCA_020205505.1. Classification (NCBI taxonomy): domain Eukaryota; kingdom Viridiplantae; phylum Streptophyta; class Magnoliopsida; order Apiales; family Araliaceae; genus Panax; species Panax japonicus. The sequence continues at coordinate 29,226,605 of CM035095.1, forward strand.
TTGCTCTTAAACCTTCTTCAATTGTAATTCACATAGAGATATAGTGGGTTAGTTGATTAAGGTGTTTAACGAATTTCTATCTTAATTGTGGATTGACGTTAATACGGTATTAGTGCATCGAGAGGTGGTTAATACTACTCTAGTGTTCTTGATTAACAATTCAGGATAGAGAATAATTGATGAGAAGTGTGTTAACTTAAATGAAGCAATAAGTGAAGTTGTGATCTTAAATCTCCATAGTCTTAATTTAATTAGTGGAATAGTAGTTAATTTATATAGTTTGTAATTCATTCGTTTAAATAAGATTGAGTTGGTTACGGGTTAGTACTTGGTGATTTTTATTAAATAATTCTCTGTGGGAACGATACTCAACTTATCACTTTATTACTTGTTGACCACGTATACTTGCGTGTTGTGCGTATATAGATTTTACCCAACATGACCCAAGGAACATCATTGACTACCATGGATCTATCAGGGCCATCATTTCCTGCGAAACAGACTACGGTGATCTCATTCTCTACTGCATGGTATGCACTTGCCATTGCGGTGGACGTCGATCGAGTGGAGCTCTTCTGCTGCGCGTGCAGAGACCAAGTGTACGACCGCGACTTTGATGCGGCGGTTGTGCTAGCGCAGACGGCGGCATCCACGCTTGGCGGTGGATCATTTCTGGCTTCACTGTCCATTGCCAACTGCACTATAAATATGTGGATGTGCATCATATGTGAATGTGTTTTAATAAAAAATAATAATTAACTGTAAAGGGATAATTATTATTCACTAATAATGTAAATAAAAATTTAAATGCATTAATTGTGTAAATATTTAATGAGTGCACTATTGTTGTAATTATTTTTTAAAATATAATATAAAATGTAATTGTTCCTATAATATATGTAGTATACATGGTATACAACATAGCAATATAAGTGTTAGTGTACTATACTTATGGACAGGGCCGACCCATATGTAAAGTCATTTAAGCACTGGCTTGAGGCCCCCAAAATTGAGAAGACCCCCCAAATTTTAATAATCCATGTAAGTTAGAGTTCGTTTAAAAAGCCAAAAAAAAATCCCAACAAAACATTAGCTACAACTACAATCATACAAGAGATTTAAGAGAAGTTATACAAATAGAAGAAAAGAAGAACACTCCGGTTGACATTTGAATTATATAAAAAAAATTAGAATCTTTTTCAAATGCATGCATTGCATATAGAATTTTATTAACAAATCATGTAACAGTTACTTCTGCAGAAAGAACTTTTTCAAAATAAAATTTGATAAAATCTTACTTAAGATCGACTATTTCCCAAGAAAGATTAAGTGGATTGGCGATTTTATCAATTGAAAAGAATATTGTAACGACCCCAAAATCGAGACTTAATCTAAAATTTAAACTAACTTAATCTCGACCTTGTGCATTAGATACTATTTTGATTCAGCTCTACATCATACAAAGATGAAATAACAGTTGGGAAAAAAAAATCTATCTTCTTTCTTGTATTTACGAAATTGCAACCTTTACGATTACATATTTTAGAATCATATTGATTCTATGATTCATTTTATCAGAGTTGTTGTATAAGTGTATAAGAACACACTTCTCAATACAATATCCTTTATATATGTCGGATAATTCAATACTCAAAAACTGGTTCAAAATAATATTTCTAGCTAAAGAAAAATTATTTCATTGCATGTCCTCTGATCCTTATCATCCGAATAGCACATAATACAACATTGTCTCCTTAACCTGTAAAAAATTTATTTTTGCAAGATTGAACTCGACAGCTCAGCAAATCTAGTAGTTTTCATGCATCACATAACATTTAATTGCATGTTCAATTAATTCATTAGAATCATTTTACTATACATATCTTACCTATTCGGTTACACATATCATATAAAGATTGAGTTCCATAACTCGATCAACTTAGCCATAAGTTGACTTTCGCGATTATAGAGCATCATACATAATTCAACATACTCATTGTAGAACAGTTTACAAATAAGCAATATCAAGTTCATATAGCATATAAAAACTGAAATACTTGCCTTGCGAGTTGATTACAACTACCTCTACCTGCTCTTCATGAATCCTACAGTCTTATAATCACACATATATACATATCAGTCATACATTCAATGTAAATATAGTTTACTTTACTTCTATCTTGTCTTTTATAACGTTAAATTTCCTCATAGCTTTTTAACCAATTAATGTTTATTAATCTTGATCGCTTCATGCTTGAATAGGCTAATCACTCAATAACTTATGCATTACATGCCTTTTAATTCATACATACTTGTTGTAATTACCTGGATTCCATTTTCCTTATCTTGCATACTTATTAATAATGTTAAGCCACTTCATATGTGAATAGTCTAATTATCATAAGATTCATTTATTATATTTTAATTAGAAGGCCCGTACGTACATGTCCCCAAAGTTCAAATCATAACCCCACGCTGCAATTAAGCCAAAGAGTGGCGCGACCGCGATACTCCCTGCTCAACCTATAACCTACTAAAACCTACCTTTGCATCGTATACCACATGAATATAAAGTTTCTGCAAGCGTTGAACCTTGTATCAAGTTCATTTTTCCAAATCACATAATTTTCATTAGCCATCCATTTTTATTAACTAGACTTGACAAACTTAATACTTCTCGACTAATCTGAACATTATCTAAGATACGTACAAGTTCATTATATGTATACCAATATTTTAAATAACCCTAACCAATTTAGACCATGATTTTCTTTTCAAAGTTTCCTTAAGTTTTACTTGAAAACTTATTCAAATCCATACTAAACCAAGTCAATTATTTCATGGCTATCATGTACAATACATAAGTATAAAGAAATCTATCACACATGACCATAAACTCAGAATGCAAAAGAATCATTTTGGCAACTCGAATAACCAGCGCGGCCGCGCTGATATTGGTCTGGGAAGTGGCGCGGCCGCGCCACTTCGCCTGAAGCCTAGAATAGGCTCTGCTTCGACAAAGTTTGATTCTTCATGCCATTTCTTGCATCTTCTACCCAATTACATAGTTTTAAAATTTCCATACATATAGAATTATTACAAAACTTATATATACATCATACTTTCTTATTACAATGACCAATTCTTACAATTTAACAAAGAACCTCTATTAAAGTATTCTATCAAATACATAATGGGCATTCTTTGCATGCCCAGATTTCATAACCTTTACTTTATGGTCAACCAAAATTTCTCATGGAAATCATTCACTATAGTTGCTGATCATATAATCACCAAACAACCCAACCAATATTTCACAATTAAATTACAGAAGTTAAACTACTTCTTTTATTTATGAACTTAAACATATCAAAATAGATGAATACCTCTTGAGCTTTGATTCTTGCTTAATCCTTGATTTAATTCTTCTTAAATCATCAGTTCTTTTATGAATTATCAGAATTTCCAACGCTTTCTTCCTACTTTTCATTGCAAACACATTCCTCTCTCTCTCTCTCTCTATTTCTTACACTTGCAATTGAGATGTATGAAGAATAGCCAAATGAGATATATCAGTATAAATTCCTGAGCGTTTTGGGAGAGGAAAGATATGAGAAATTGAGAGCTCTGATACGTTACTTTGCTCAAGAGCTTGGCTTACCTGTAGTCTCTTCCTCTCTTTCCTTATTGACTCAAAATTTGCAAGTTAAATTCTAATTCGTCGTTGAGGCATATATACTTACCAAAGAAACTATTTAACCCATTACACAATTTCAATTATATCCAATAATTACACCCCAAATACCGTTAATTATATCCCATGAAATCAATTTTTTTTTATTAAAAATTGGATTTACATTGAGTTTATTTTGAAATTAAATTGGACATTTAATTCCCACATACTTAGAATATTTTATTCCTTACATTCAAACTTTATCATTTTAATTAGGATTTCGATTTAACCATTCATCAATTAAATTAACAATTCTATTTAGCCATTTATCAATCCACCAATTTCATTAATAATGTAAAATCTCAAATTTTACGAATAAAGATTTAAATTTCTCGAAATATTTTTTTGAATATTATGGTATGGATTTAATATAATGTTATAGTTGTGGGTAATATTTATAAATTTTGCAAAGTATGCAAGTTGTTATATTATATTCAATTGATCGGAGAATATTCTTTGTGTCGGGGAATATTAGTACGATGACACAATCATTGGTGAACCCCACAACAGAATTATTATCGGATTGAGAAAACGACAAAAATATTTTTATAAAAATAACGACGGAAGTTTACCGTTAAAACTATTGTACTACTCGGTAGTAAAAGTACAGTAATACGCGTGGTTGCATAGTAGCACACGGTATTGATTATTGATGCTTACGTGAGAAGTCACTCAGTTTTGTTCAATTATTGCTACAGTAATTGCTGCATAGTATCTCACGTTATTTGAGTCAATTATTGTCAATATTTTATATATTATTAAATCAATAATTGAGATGACAGAGTTATTAATATTATTATTTGCAATATTAACGATGTCTAGAAGTTCTACCAAGTTGAGGTTTGGTCACCTAATTGCTCGACAATAGGGAGAAATTCTTATTGGAAAGCCCCCTCTTTCCTGGGAACGACCTGGTCGATTAATAGTGTGAATTATAATAATGATGATGAAGTTTTGTTTATTAGTATTATTAATGTATAAAACAAAAAATTTTTTTATATAAAACATAATATTTTTATAAAGTTATTCGTTTTATTAGACTATAAATAGAATATATTATATTCTATTATGCATAGTGTTTTGCATAGTAAAATCTTTTTATATAAAACAGAATACTTTTATAAAGTTATTCGTTTTATTAGACTATAAATAAAATATATTATATTTTATTATGCATAGTATTTGCATAGTGCCTGCATAGTATTTGCATAGTAAAATCTTTTTATATAAAACAGAATATTTTTATAAAGTTATTCATTTTATTAGATTATAAATAGAATATATTATATTTTATTTAAAAGATTTTGTTTTATTATAATATTTTATAGTAAACCAATCTGGACAGTCCGTTTAAAAGTAAATCAATCTAGAACGTTCAGGAATTAGTTACTATTCAGTCCATTCTCCTATAAAAAGAAGCTCATTCATTCATTATTTCTTAAGAATTACTAAAACTCTATAGAGAGAAACTGTAGAGAGAATTCTTCTTCTATAATCTTGAGTGTATTTTCTTTAGAGTTTAAGAAAGCTTTGAGCGTAGTGCAAGTTTCTTCAAGTATATCTCCCGCCCTACCCGTCGAAGTACTCTTCTTTTTAAGGTAAGAGATATTATTTGTTGTACTCGTAAGAGGGTATTATTTCTTTCGTATTCATGAAGAGAACTTCTGTTATTCCATTCTTTATTATTCTGTTGGAATAACCTGTATACGCGGACTACCCTATACTTGGTGAAATTATTCTGTTATTTCATTCTTTATCATTATGTTGGAATAACCTGTCTATGCGAAGTACCACATATATGGTGAAATTCTTTTGTTATTCCATTAATTATTATTCTGTTGGAACATCCTGTCTATGCGTTTACGCATGACCTGATTCCGTTATTTATTATTCTGATGGAACATCCAGTCGGTGCGAATTTTGCCTGACCTGGTTCCGTTATTTATTATTCTGTTGGAATATCTTGTCTGTGCGTTTACGTATGATCTGGTTCCGTTATTTATTATTCTGTTGGAATAACTTGTCTGTGCGGTCTATCGCAAGCCTGATAATTTCTTTTGTTATTCCATTCTTTATTATACTCAGTTGGTTAAAGTTTTGGCTTTTATACTCCATGAAATTAGTAGAATATCCTTGATATATGCGCTTCATCTAGTATCTTTTCATGAAAATATTCTTCTGAGCATTCTTGAGTTTTACTCCGTAAAACAGTATCATGTTGACAATTTGGACGTTATTGATTTCTGGATAAATTAAATTATAAATCTTTAAAAATTTATTCTTGAACTTGTTTTATTAAATTATCATCATCCTCATGCTTATATTATGTAGAAAGTCATCTGTGGCCTGTAGTGCATAGATGGACTTGATATGATTATGACCAGGGATTATTCGGTATAACCATGACCGTAATGTTATAAATGATGTGAAAAAAGTCCTCATTGACCCGTAGTGCATTGATAAACAATTTTTGGTATGATTATGGCTATGGATTCTCTTCGGCCAAGGGTGCAAAGATGAATTATTTTATGGCATGATCAGGACCGTTGATGGAAACACTATTATCTTTGCCCTGTAGTGCATAGATAATTTGTGGTCGTGATACTAAATAATATCCTTGGTCGTAGTGCAGGGATGATGTGGATTATTTATTAAGCTGAGCCCCAGTGATAAAAAGTGATGAAAAACCTTTTAAATCATAAAAGATGGTAGATTTTATTCTCAACTTGACTCTTTTAATGGATTATTTGTTCCGCTGCAGTTAAACTTGATGTCTATTGTATTTTTATCAGTTTAACATTGTTGAAGATTAATGATAATTTATTCTGCATTATCTTAGCCATAATATTTCTTACTGGGCTAGTTGAGCTCACCCTTTCCTTCATTGTTCTCTTCAGGAAATGAGAATATAATTAGGACGAGTCGGGGAACGGATTGACAGTCCAGATGATAGCATTAGTAGTCCTCACTATTCTGTTAAATAGTGTGATAATAAATATAATGAGGACTGAATTTGAGTTTGTATACTGTCTATGAGGACTCCATTGAGAGTAGATATTGTCTAGAAGACAATATTCTTGTTTAAACTCTCAGTTTATGTTTTGTCGTATTTTACACAATATTTGTATAATTAAGTTGTATTTGATTTATGTACCATGTAAGTGGCAACCCAAGATGAGTGATGTATACCTGTTTTGGTGGCGTCACAATTAATGGGTTCCCTTCATTGGATTAGTTATTTTGTAACCCCTTAACTTCCCATATTCATGCACTTAAATGTACATGTAACCCATATACATTTGGTAATCATATTACACCAAATAAATTATTTTCATAATAATTTTTATCAAAATATTCATTTTAGTTCAATAAATAACATTTTTGACATGAATAGTGCCCCAATGAATAGTATTTTAACTTTATTTCCCATAATCATTTTATTCGCCTCTATGAAACAACAACACTTATCACATTAAAACCACATAAATATATATGAGTTATATATATTTATACACTCAAACCTGTCATGTCTTATAATAAAAAATTAATTATTAAATTTTATTTTTAAAAATATGGATTGTCACAAATATGTTAGAGAAAATTATTTATAAAAGTTTGATTAATAATTTTGCATCTAAAAGAATAAAATAATTAAATTCTAATTAAAAAATTATAGATATTAATTTAATTTAATATTAAATAATTAAAAAAATGCCTCAATTTAAGATTTAACCTGGAGAGCCCCAAAAAGTTTAGACCGGAACTGCGTACGGATTAAAAATAAAGTTGGGTTAAAATTGTAATTTAATGGTATTAAGAGAAAGCCAAGAGTGGAAACTGCTGAATCACTTGGTAAGGAGGAGGTGGCATTTTAAGAAATATTTAACCCAACCACTAAGCAATGTAAGTTGGAGCTGGCAAAAGCTGAGATATTAAGACAGACACTAAGCAAGCCATGTTTATTATTAACTGAATCAAGATCCTAATCAGTTTCCTTAGCAAAATTCGCATTTTCCATACCTGCTCCCTTTCTCTTTCAATTCCGAGTTCTACTATTCTTAAATCTTTTCCAAATTCCCTAGTTTTGGCTGCACTTTCAAGTGTACAAAGATGGTGAAGTTATAATTTTGAATTGGGAAGGACTTGAAGACATCAAGTAGATATTAGAGCTGTCCATTTCCAGCCCAAAGCATAATTGAATTCAAGAAGTGATAAGGTAAGTATAAGTTTTATAAAAAGTTTATAACAATTAGTTAGTTATATGTGATACAATATGATTTGTGGCTGCAATATCTTTGAGTTAGAAAAAATGAGACTAGTTGTTGTGCGGAGTAATAAGGGAGGAAAAAATTGGGTTTGAATAAGTATAAACTCCTATGAAATCTGTTCCAAAATTGGTTGCACGTATGATGTTTGTTAAAAGTCCTAATAGGGGTGCTTAGCTTAAATACTGATATTAAATAAAGTTTGAAGTCAAGAACTCTGTAAGCATGCTATGTTAAGTAAATGGAGTGGTTTTTGTAAATTTAAAAAGGGTAGAAACCTGTTTTGGGAAAAATAACTAGTTCAAGCTCAGTTAAGAAACTGCTTTAACAGAGCAGTTTCGGGGATTTATTAAACTAGTCTGGAATGTCCAATTTGGATGGTTTATATTTTTTTAATAATACTATGTTATGCCTTCTATAACATACTCAAATTTGGTTGCAATCAAATTTATGATTTAAAAGTTAAAAATGTGCAAAGTGGCTATGTTAGTCGAGGGCTGCCACTACAGCAGACAGCAGGCAACAGCAGCAGGGGCGCGAGCGCTGCGCTGCAGCAGTTTAGCTGGGCAAATGGTTGGGCGGCTAGGCTGTTTTAATGCTTTTGATGCTAAGCTCTTGTGAGTTGTTAGTGAGACAATAAAATACATAAGAATTAATACATTGTCTATAATTAGTATATAAAATCATAAATAAATTCAATAATTGAATAAAATTAGAAATAAATCATTTAAAAGCAAGTTTAAGCTAAAGGCTTGATATACTTATATATATTGAGCTATGAATGGTTTAAATTACATTGTAAAGCTAAAAGCATAATATTTTTAGATGTAGTAACTATGAATGGTTCTAGCTACATCCTAAAGTTAATAAAAGAAATAATTATGAACTAAATAAGTTAAGTTGAATATAATTACAGGAAAATAGGTATGTTAAGCTATTAAATGGTTGAAAAATAATAATAAAAACTTTTGAGTTCAGATTAATGTTTATGAAATATATTAGTGTTAAGCTATATAGTAATCTTTTGTGTATCACATAGGTGTGGTACTAGATAATACCGTCTCGAGCACACAACCACGAGTTGAATCGATAACAGTTTCGACGCAAAGGTAAGTATACTAACTTTCCTTTCTAAGTTATAAATCTTGAACAAAGGTTCTTGTTAAGCTTGAAATGAATATTTGGCATCTTCAATTAGTAACTTTCCTATGAAATTATTATTCAAATGTTATTGAAGCTTTCTTTGATATATGAATTTGTATTGTAAGTCTATGTCATTTGAGTTCGGCTAGACCATAATTGATAAATGTTCTAAGATTCGCCAAGAAGTTATATTGGTCAGAATTCTTCTAATAAGAACACTTGTGATAGACTGAATTGAACAACCCTTTAAATAGGGAACATGTTATCGAAGACTATGGTTCTGAATTACGCTATTACGTTAATATGTTTGTGCACAATACATAGGTACAAAGGGTTGATTCCCCTGCATACGAAGATGGTTGTCCACAGTCTTGCCTGAACCAGGTCTTGTGACCCTCAGTTACTTGTTTAAATCTTTTATTGCTAATCTTTGCATTGAAAATTCCTTTATTCTAAAGAATTTACAGAACTCCGTAGTTGCAGCTTGATTTTATTCAAACAATACTCTTTTCAGTTATTAAGCTTTTATTTGTTTTCTTATTAACTATTTCACTTAAATAAGTATTACTTGCTGGGCAATTTTGTTGTTTATTTTTGCTAAATGAATTTCAGTTAAAAATGATAAGCTGGAGGGTCGTCATCCGTCAAGGGAAAAGGAAAATTGCAGGAGTAAGCGTATTGTTGGCTATAACCTTTGTAATATATACTCCCTCCGTCCCAAATTATCTGCTGTTTTAGCAAAAAAAATTTGTCCCACAATATCTGTTTTTTTAAGATTTCAATGCATTTTTTCCATTTGTTTTCCTAATTTGCCCCTTTATCTTAATTGTTGATAATCATTACTCTCATTAATGCCTCTCCTCTTTTTTAAACATCCACATTCATGCCCCTCTCTCTCTCTTCAATTAATAATTGTTTCTCTCTATCTCTCTCTTCAATTAATGTGCTGCTTTCTCTCTCTCTTCAATGTTTTTTTCTCTTTCTCCAATTAATTAGCTGCTTTTTCTTTCTCTTCAATTAATAAAAAAGTCAGCACAAAGGGTATTTTAGTATTTTTATCATACATATTGGTATCTGTGTGAAACTCTAGAACAGCAGATAATTTGGGACGGAGGGAGTATTAAATAGCCATGTACATAGATATTTTTGGATGTGCTATAACCTTTGTAATATATATTAAATGGCTATGTAAATAGATATTTTTGGATGTGATGTAATATTTTTGGTATCATGTTATGTAATGTTAAAGGTTAGACAATTGGGATACATTGATGTATATATATTATATTTTGTAAGAACTGTTGTAATAATACAGGTTATCGAATGTGATTGGGTGAACACTAAATGGTAATGATACTCGGATTTGGGGCATCACAATATATATACCCTAGGCCATTGTATTTATAACCTAAGCCATTGTATTTATAATTCTCTTGAATGCACAAACAAATTTAGCAAAAAGAAAAAAAATTCATTTTTTTCTGTCTACATTTTTTTTTCTTTCTTATTTATGTTCAAACTGCTTTTATCGATCGAATATTATTGTAATTAGTAATTAATCAAATTGTTGACTTCAAGTTAAACTTGAGAAGTATTAATTTAATTTTTTTAATTATTATTTTATTGAGTTGTTAAATTAGTAGTGATATGGTATACAATAATGAAATTATGATAAATTTGAGAATATTATATTATTTTATATTGGTGGTAGATAGTAGAAAATCGAACGCACGAGATTATTACATGTTACATAGCATACAGAGTTAACCCTTTACTTTAATTTGGATCAACACCTAACCTTGACTATAACTTATTCTTGCCTTTTTTTCAATGTAAATGAAACTATCAATTACTTAAACTGGTTTCACTTTTCTTTAATTTGGACCAACACCTAACCTTGACTATAAATTATTATTGCCATTTGTCAATGTAAATGAAACAATCAATTACTTAAGACTGGTTCCACTTTTCTTAATTAATTTGGATCAAAACCTAACCTTACCATTTTTCTTAATTAATTTGAATAAGTCTTGGCGGACAGGTCCAATGAACCGGTCTCAATTTTTTTTTTTTAGTTTTTCTTGTGACTTCCAAAAAATGTAAGTATTTATTCTAACTGAATTTTTACAGTATTTTTAGGTATAATTTGGATACATATACAAAACAGAGTTATACAATATGTACAATCATGTTCTTGTATATGTATCCAAATTACACCTAAAACACTATAAAAATTTCAGTTGGAATAAATACTATACATTTTTTTTAGAATTTATCAAAAAAAATAATTAAAAATGTTCAATAATCCAGTCCAATAATCTGTCCCATAGAAGGACCCAATTAATTTTGACAGAGATTAGGTTTCAATTCAGAGGTCACCAACTGCCTAACTTCATCTAGTATTTGTCCCTAGCTATCCCCAGCTAATAGATCCTCTTTATTTGTTTAAGCACTCCTTAAGTCACATAATTGTCGGTATATCATATATAGTAATTGAAAAGAGCAGAATATGCAGTGTTTTACTTTGCTTGCCATTTAACAGTCAATTACCTAACCTTGCAACACACGCTTTTAAACCTGTCTAAAAGTTCTAAATCACCTAAAGGGAATCAAAGGAAAATTAATGATATATATGTGGACAAATTTAAAGTGATAAGAATAAATGATAATGTGTGGATCCGTTTTTTAATTTTGTTGGGAATGACTCGTATTTCTGCGGGTTCGACGAATGACCATTACGATAGGATAGTCAGGGGTCTCGCGAGCTGGGCAGCCAGCTCGCTGGTGAGCTGACGGGGTTGCAAGGGGGCAACACCCACGGAAAGCCGAGCACAAAGTACAATTGGGCTTGAGGATTTATTAGTAGTCCGTTCTTGGGTTTTAGTACCAATGTATTGAGCCTCGTGTGTTTAGGCTCATGTTATAGCAGTTAGGATTTTCTAGTTAATATAAAATCATTGTTTGGTGTGTGGATCATTGTAGAAGGGTGTATTCAATAAAGACTTTTTTTAAGTAACAGACTTTTGTAGAGCTTGTGGATTTTAAAGACTTCTAAAGACTCCATGAAATAATTGACAGACTTTTATAGTCTTTTCACCAAGAATTTGGTAGACTTTTGTATATTTCTAATATATCTTGTAGCTTATTTAATTGTTAAAAAGTCAACAAAGATCTTATATTTTAGATGAAATGTGTACGATATTAAATAATATTAAAATATTAACTAAAAGACATTTTGCATCCCAAACTTTACACACATGTTGACGTTTGCACCCAAACTGAAAAAGGTGTTTAAGTATATCTCAAACTTCAATTAACATTACAAAAACACATTTTCTTTAGTTAACCAGTCAAAAATGACCGACTAAGGCTGAAATGTTTATTACAGGTGGGGTACTTTGGGTAATTTACATTTATGCCACTTTTAGTCTTTATTATGCAACGGTTATTTACTCGTGTTGGTTATCAGACATGCAAAAATTCCCAAATCAATCTTGGCTAGGGTTCGAGATCTGAAGGAAAAGTGGGACAATGAGTGAGAACAACAGATTCTTAAGGGATTCGGAAGACAATGACGTTTATGGAGTAAAGGGTGTCCCAGAATACCGTAAGTGCTTAAATGAATATCTTGAATAATGGCCGGTCATGTAGTTTAGTGTGTTATTTTTGTAGTTTATTGTGTTCTTTTTGTATTTTATTGTGTTCTTTTTGTAGTTTATTGACTTCTTTTTGTTGTAAAGTGAAACGGTATCCATCATTGAATAGTATAAAGCTGGGTAGTGAACCTTTTTTATGATCAATATATAAGATTATGTAGTTATTACTTTACCATTTTTGGATTTTATGAAATTAAATATGATGTGGTCCACACATTTAACCGACAATGTTTACTTTGTGTTTGTGGCTATGCAAGCAATAAGGAATATTGTATAGTTAAATTTTTTCATGGTGGACACTTTGAAGAGAGCCCACATAAACAGTATGTGGGAAGTACTTTTAAATTTTTTGATTTCTGTCATCTTGTTTATATCTCTTTACTTGACGTAGTTAACATGAGGAAGGAGTTGGGATATCAAGTTGGACACCTAAAGTTCCATTATAAGTCACCTGCAACTGATATGAAGAAGGGATTATAGGGATTAGAAAATAATGATGATATTTTAACAATGTGTATGCTTATCCCTTCTAGTAGACTAATTGAAATATATTTGGAGGTGATTAGACCTGTGAGAGCAGAAGCTAACTTTGAAGTTGAATGTGATAATAATAATGAATGCAAAGATTTGATATCAATTGGGGATGATGAAATAGAGTCAACTGATCATGAAAGTTATGTGGATAGTTCTGTGGGAGAATCAACTGAGGATGAAGAGGATGATGAAATTGGGGAGGGGGATGAGGGTGATTAGACTGAGGGGGACTGAGAGTGATGAATTTGGGGAGGGGGTTAGAAGGTGATCAGACTAGGAGACTGAGGATGGGGCAACTAACAAAGGGAAGGAAAACAAAGGGAAATGAAGGGAGAAACTGTAACACAGAAAGGCAAAGGAAAAGGTTCTGAAAAAAGGAAAATATTTGCCACTAACAAAGGGAAGGGAAAACAAACTTCAGAAACCCAAACTTTATAAGAAGAACCACATGAACCAGGATTTTCATCCTCTGACTATGATGACTCTAATGTGGAAAGATGCCTAGGGTTGATGAGTTTGACCTTGAACCACCTGAACAAGAACATAAAGGGTATCTAGAATTTAGGGAACTGTCATAGAGGATCCTGAGTTTGAGTTGGGAATGGCATTTATGAATGTCACTGAAGTGAGGACAACAATCAGAAATCATGACATCAAACAAGGAAGGAAGGTGAATTTCAAGAACCTATCAAATAAGATCCAAGCAAGGTGTGTGGAGCCATATACATGGTACTTCCATGCTACAAAGGTGCAAAGAGAGCTCACATTTAAAATTACTAGGTTATAAAAAATGCATAATTGTTGTAGAAAGTGGGATAATTAGTGTACAAATGCAACATAGATTGCCAAAAAATATGAAGATGATCTTCGGATGAATCCAACATGGGGATTAGATCAGTTTCATACTAAAGTAGTTAAAGATTTGGATATTGGGGTATCAAGGAGACTAGCATACAAAGCTAATAAAAGAGCAATAAAAAACATTAAAGGGAGTGTTGAGGAAGAGTATGGAATGGTTTTGGACTATGCTGCAGAGCTTAGAAGAGTCATGCTTGGAAGTACTTGTGTCTTGAAGAGAGCAGAACCAGAGCATGGACAAGACTTAGGCAGATTTTTGAGATTTTATGTTTGTCTGCAGCCACTAAAAGAAGGATTTAAATTAGGGTGTAGACCACTGGTGGGGCTTTATGATTGTTTTCTTAAAGGACCATATGGGGGTCAGTTATTAACTACAATTGGTGTTGACCCTAAAAATGGGATGTGGCCAGTTGCTTGGGCCATTATTGAATCTAAGAACACTCAATCTTGGGTGTGGTTTATGAACTTACTTGTGGAAGATCTTGGGATTACAAATGGTGGAGGCTGGACATTCATTTCAGACAAACAAATGGTATAAACATCTCTCCATTTATATGTATTTTATTCCATCAATAATTATATTTTTTTCATCTTTCAGCTAACTTATCTTTTTTTTCTCCATGGTTTGATTAATGTTTTAAAAGTTATGGTCCCAGGTGTTGAACACAAACATTATGTCATGCATTTATATAGGAACTTTTTGAAAAAACATAAAGGCTCTAGTTTAAGAAAATTGGTTTGGAATGCTGCCAAAGCTACAAACCCTTATGTCTTTCAAAAGGCAATTAAGGTGTTAAAAAATGAAGATAAGAGTGCATATGAATGGTTAGCTCCTAAGCCGTTTGGTCAATGGAGTAGGTCTCATTTTCAGACCATATGCAAAAGTGACATGTATGTCAATAACCATTGTGAGGTATTTAATAACAAAATTTTTAAGGCTAGAGTGAAACCAGTAATGGGGTGTCTAAAAGGACTTATATTATATTGCATGAATAGAATTGTTAAAAGGAGGGAAATGATGTTGAAATATAATGGTGTATTGTGCCTTAGAATAACAAAAAAAAGTAGAAAAATGGAAAGGTGAGTGTGGGGGAGGATTGAAATTATGGTCAGGTGGTGGTGGGAGGTTTACAGTGACTATGACTTTTGGGGTTCATTCATTTGTGGTTGATTTGGGGGAAAAACATGTACTTGTAGGAGGTGGGACTTGTCTAGAATACCTTGTGCTCATATTGTTTCATGAATTAACAAATTAGGTCATGATACATACACATATGTGCATGGGTGTTTAACCAAGGACATGTATCTAATGGTTTATAGTCACAACATTGAGCCTATAAAGCACAAATTTGAGTGGGATCCTACTGGGATTGAGCCACCTTTGCCACCAGTTAAACATACTCCTGTAGGCAGGCCTAAAGTTGTTAGGAGAAAAAGTAATGATATTCCAAATTCATACCGAGAAGGTAAAAGTTTGAAGAGAAAAGGAACATCATTGCAATGTGGATTTTGCAAGGAATGGGGTCACAATTCAAGATGGTGTCCTCAAGTAAGTTAAGTGTGTCTTTTTATTTATGTGCTTTTTCAAGATCCTATATTGGGTTTAATAAATTTTTGTTTGTCTGTTTTTAGAAACTGAATAAGCAGCCAGATGTGACTTTGCAATCTTTACAGGCTCCACAAAGTAAATCATCTCAACCTCCTCCAAAGGCTAAGAGGGATAAGAAGGTTCAAAAGATTTCTCAGGCTCATACTCAAGCTTCTCAACCTCCACCAATGACAGCAATACATGAGTCTACAATGCATCCAGGTGGAATGAATGTTGAGCAAGAGTAAGCAAGAAGTTCTACAAAGTGGCAAGGTGAAATCCATTATGAGGGTAGCCAAAGAAATGACTCAGATGATATATTACAACCCAAAGAATACACATGGAAGGGAAAACAATGTACAACACTAAGAGACCTAGAAGCTCCAACAAGATCCAAAAGAGTGAAGATCCAATTTAGGAAATCAACTAGTGGAGGGCCTACTGCAGATAAATAGTGTTGACATCAGATTTTTTGAATCGATCTTTTTGTTCTTTTTTGGGGTACTAAGCTTATGAATTATTGATGTATGTATCCAGTTTAGGGTCTTTTTTGGGGCCTACTGCAGATAATTTCTCCTAAGCTTATGAATTATTGATGTATGTATGTTGCCTAGGGCCAAGATGGTGTGGCTGGGATTGTAAATTGCAGTGTATGGTGCATTTTTTAATAGGCCTGTTAAGATAACTGTTTTGAATTGCCTTTGATTTGTGCCATGTACTAGGAATCAATTACTTAATTGAATGGTAATAGCAGTTCCTGAAAGTTTATAACATTTTGGTTTTCTATTAAATTGTTTTTATTTAGAGCATTTTGATTATAACATTTCTACCATTTTGTGGTTATTATAACAATTGGGCAATTGCAGTGTATGATGCAGTATGGTTAGTG
The DNA here is from genome assembly GCA_020205505.1 of Panax japonicus. NCBI lineage: Eukaryota > Viridiplantae > Streptophyta > Magnoliopsida > Apiales > Araliaceae > Panax > Panax japonicus. The sequence goes on from CM035095.1 coordinate 29,243,271, forward strand.
CATTAATGCAGGGGTGCCTAGAAAATACACCAGATATCATAAATTGCACACCAACCATTTTATAACATATCATAAACAAGCTATAAAATCGCAATAATTCACACATAAAACACCAATAATTCTTGGTTTACAACATCTTCATTCAACGAAATTGTGACGCCCCCAAAATAGGTTCACACAACTCATTCTGAATCGCCAAATTAAATACATGTTATAAAATCCTAATATAAACTTCATTTATACAACTGCCGTGTAAAATACGACAACACATAAGCTGAGAGTTTGAATACAAATATTGCATCGTAAATAATACGACAATATCCATACTCAAATTAAGTCTTCATTACAATTATTATCACACTATTTTACAACATAATGAAGACTGCTAAAATACTAACTAACTCGGATCGCCACTCCATTCTTCGACTAGTCCCAACTATATTCTCATTTCTTGAAGAGACTAATGAAGGAAAAGGGTGAGCTCAACTAGCCCAGTAAAGAATATTATGACTAAGATAATGTAAAATAAATTATCATTAGTCCTCAACAGGGAAAAATTTAATAGAATACAATAGACAACAAGTTTTAGATCAACAACTATAACAGAAATAGCAATCCATTAGAAGAGTCAAGTAGACCATGATGTCTACTATCTTCTATGATTTAAAAGTTCATCATCAATATTTTATCCATGTACGTAACACCAATCAATAATTATTTCCACTCAATGAATTATCTATGCACTACGGGCCAAAGATAATCGTTTGTATCACCAGTGTTCATGATTATGCCAAATACTAGTCCATCTATGCACTACGGGCCTAAGAATACTTTCATCACAAACTTTTATTTGTAACTTTAAAGGTCATGATTGTAAGACCCCAACTTTCATAAATAAAGATTAATTTTTCTGACAATATATTTTTGAATATTATGGTGTGGATTTGATATAATGTTATAGTTGTGTAATATTTATAAATTTTGCAAAGTAAGCAAGTTGTTATAAAATATTCAATTTGTAAAATCCCAAATTTTATGAATAAAGATTTAAATTTCTCAAAATAATTTTTTGAATATTATGGTATGAATTTGAGATAATGTTATAGTTGTGTGTAGTATTTATAAATTTTGCAAAGTATGCAAGTTGTTATATAATATTCGATTGGTCGTGGAATATTCGTTTTAACAGGAAATATTCGTACGACGACACAATCATTGGTAGACCCCACAACAGAATTATTGTCGGATTGAGAAAACGACAAAAATATTTTTATGAAAATAACGGCGGAAGTTTTACAGTTAACTGTTGAAACACCCGGTGTTAAAATTACGGGAATACGTGTAAGACCCCGAAAATTTTTAAATAAAAAGAAATTTCCTTTATTTATTTATTTTTGAATATAGTAAGGGTGAATTTGATTAATGTGGTTAGTTATGGGTAAAATGCACAAATATCTTAAATAAGCAGGTGGTTATAAATATTCATTGTTGTCGGGGAATATTTGTTTGGTCGTGGAATATTCTTGCTGTCGGGGAATATTCGTACGACGGCGTAGTCTTTTGTGGGCCCCATAACGGAAAGCGATTGGATGAAGAAAATGACAAGTATAAGTTGTTTATAAAAAAATGGCGTAGTTGTTACCGTTAATACTGTTGGAATACCCAGTGGTTAAAACACAGTAATACGCGTTGTTGCACAGTAGCACACGGTATTACACCAATTATTGATTCTTACGTAAGAAGGCACTACTCAATAATGGTTACAGTAGTTACTGTTCAGTATTTTATGTTATTAATTCAATAATTGCTGCATTGATATTTTATATTATTGTTGTTTCAATAATTGTCATTACACAGTATTTTCCATTATCGAAGCAATAATTCATATTATCTGAATAATATTATTTGATAACATTATTGGCAATGTCTAGAAAGTTCTGTCTAAGGAGAGGTTTGGTCACCTAATTGCGCGCCAGTAAGGAGAAATTCTTATTGGAAAGCCCCCTCTATCCTGGGAACGGCCTGGTTGCTAGTACTGTGATTCTGTAATATTATTTGTGAATAATTAATTATTGATTCATATGATGAGAAAAATATTGATTTTATGTGGATATAGATGGAGAAAATTTTTAATGTGACAATTGTTGAAAATTAATATTTTTTCTTTTTCTGATAAAATAATTCATTTAAATATATTATTTTAATAATATATTAATGATGATATTTTTACGATGAATGTGGGGTATATGAGTATATGTGGAGGAGGAGTATTTTTTTTACCAAAAATATTTAAAGCGTGTTTTATGTGTCGGTGGACCCTATTTATTGACTGAAATTTGATTATAGCTTGTAAAATCGCTCGTTTGTAGATTTTGGTCAATTTCTGTTTGGAATTTGGAAAAACTTTCTTCTGCAAAGTTGTAGAGAATTGAATTTCCTATTAAAAGTCGCGAGATTCGAATTTTCTGGCAAAAGGGCTATTTATTGTGAATTATTGAAGTTCCGAAGCTCCGAAATAATTGATTTTTGGAAGTTTTAATTGTTTTTAATAACAAAAACGTTTTTTACATTTTTGGGCACAATTTGCACATGTTATTGAGCTGAAATCAGATCTGAAAAAAATGGGCGTAAGAATTTTTAATATATATTATTATTATATTAAATTTTCTACTTTGGTGTTCTAAGCAATTTCCTATAAATAGGTGCTTAGGTTAAAATTGAAAATCACACCAGAAACTGAAGTTTTCTCTCTCTATATTATCGAGCGTATTCTTGTGAGTATTTTGAGTATACTTTGAGTATTGCTATACGGTGCAAGTTCAAGTCATAGCCTATATCCGGTGTTTTAACTAGAAATGTTGTCTTTCGAGGTAAGGGATGTTATTTTCTTCTCAAATGATATTATTTCTTCAATATCATTATGCTGAAATGTTGGTTGGAACTTTTTATCAATTTTGGAACTTTTTCATGTCGGGGTTACTATTCATGAGTTACTATTCACGAGTTACTATTCACGAGTTACTATTCACGAAGCATGATGATGTTTTTTGTGAAATTTCTATCTTTTGGTGTCGGAGTTACTATTCACGTATACGTCACTATTCACGTATACGGCACTATTCACGAATACGACACTATTCACCAAAAAAATGAAATTTCTTCTTTTTGTCCAAAATATCTATTCTGGACACTAGCTTTGATTGTATCCATGTTTTGATCATTCTTGAATTTTACTTCAGTATGATTATTTATGAAGTATTTTTGAACTCGGATTGTTTAGAGTACGAATCCTTAATACTTGTTATTTTGTTTCACTGGATTCGTTTCCTTTAAAATATTTTTCATCATCCTCAGTCCTAAATGATGGTGTTACTGAATATCTTTGGCCTGTGGTGCAAAGATGGTTGATTTTATTATGAATATCTTTGGCTCGTAATGCAAAGATGTACAGGTGTTGAGATGAACATGAACAATTGATGAATATCTTTGGCCGTAGTGCAAAGATGAACAGGTGTTTAGATGAACATGACCAACTGATGAATATCTTTGGCCTGTAGTGCAAAGATGAATATTTGATTTGATTTGATATATATATATTGATTTATGTTACAGGGATAAAATATTGATGATGGACTTTTAAATTCATAGATGTTAGTAGATTTTATTCTCTACTTAACTCTTCTAATGAATTGTTGTTTCCGCTGCAGTTGTTGATCTAAAACTTGTTGTCTATTGTATTCTATCAGATTTTTCCCTGTTGAAGACTAACGATAATTTGTTGTATATTATCTTAGTCATAATATTCTTTACTGGGCTAGTTGAGCTCACCCTTTTTCTTGTTGTTCTATTTTTCTTCTCAGGAGGCGAGAATGTAGCGAGTACTAGTCGGGGTATGGAATGAAGGTTCTAGAGAGAGTTGTTTAGTAGTCCTCACCATTTTTTTGTAAAATTATGTATCAATAATTATGATGGGGATTTATTTGCATGTGGATATTGTCTAAATGATAATGTTTGTATTCAAACTCACAGCCTATGAGTGGTAAAAGTTGTAGTTGTTTCTGTACCATGTGTATTTGGCGACTCAGGATGGGTTGTATGGAATGGACCAATTTTGGGGGCGTCACAATACGCGTGGTTGCATAGTAGCACACGGTATTGATTATTGATGCTTACGTGAGAAGTCACTCAATTTTGTTTAATTATTGCTTCAGTAATTGTTGCATAGTATCTCACGTTAATTGATTCAATTATTGTCGATATTTTATATATTATTAAATCAATAATTGAGATGACAAAGTTATTAATATTATTATTTACAATATTAACGATGTCTAGAAGTTCTGCCAAGGAGAGGTTTGGTCACCTAATTGCGCGCCAATAGGGAGAAATCCTTATTGGAAAGCCCCCTCTTTCTTGGGAACGACCTGGTTGATTAATAGCGTGAATTATAATAATGATGATGAAGTTTTATTTTATTAGTATTATTAATGTAATAAAATAGAAAAGCTTTTTATATAAAATAAAATACTTTTATAAAGTTATTCGTTTTATTAGACTATAAATAGAATATATTATATTCTATTATGCATAGTGTTTTACATAGTAAAATCTTTTTATATAAAATATAATACTTTTATAAAGTTATTTGTTTTATTAGACAATAATTAGAATATATTATATTTTATTATGCATAGTGTTTGCATAGTGTCTGCATAGTGTTTGCATAGTAAAATCTTTTTTATATAAAATAGAATACTTTTATAAAGTTATTCGTTTTATTAGATTATAAATAGAATATATTATATTTTATTTAAAAGATTTTTGTTTTATTAGAATATTTTATAGTAAACCAATCTGGACTGTTCGTTTAAAAGTAAATCAATCTGGACCGTTCAAGAATTAGTTACTATTCAATCCAGTTTCCTATAAATAGAAGCTCATTCCTTCATTATTTCTTACGAATTCACTGAAACTCTAGAGAGAGAAACTATAGAGAGAAAGAAGAAAAGTATTCTGTTACTTCACTACTCCTATATCCAGTTTCTTCTAAGGTAAGAGATATTATTTGTTGTACTCGTAAGGGGTATTATTTCTTTCGTATTCATGAAGAGAACTTCTGTTATTCCATTCTTTATTATTCTGTTGGAATAACCTGTATACACCAGTAATTGCCCACAAAAGCTACCATATTTAGTCAGACTACTACCAATACATACATAGCCTAGAAATTTACTTGTGGGGAATTTCATCATTTGTTTAGATAAACATGAAATAAAAAATCACAATCCAAGTTGCAGTCAACAGACCATTTGCAACACTTTTTGCCCTAATTTTGAACTCATTCAGTTCATCTTTCAATGCTTTGCTTTCAACATCCAAATTCTCTAATCTTCTAATTAATTCAAGTATTACTACCCTTGAACGCTCATACATTAGAGGATCAACCCAGGCGAAGAAATTGCAATCACCGTGTCCATCTCACACCAATATGTACAACTAAGAAATCTTCTACCGGCATTGTTTGAGCTTCTCCGAGCTGTCTTCATCACTGATTTCTTTATGCATAGCAATTTCAATCCATGAGCTCTAATTTTCCCTAATTTTCTTGATAGAATTTCTTAGATTTACAATCTAATCGAGCTGCATGTATTCGACTGAATCAATTTGAGCTTTAGTAGCTTGTTCCAGCTCGGTAAGTAGAAGAAGATATGAAAAATACTTAAACACCCCTCCAGATCCACACGTGCGCGCCTTAGCCGGTCACTTTTGACCGGTTAACTGAAGAAAGTGTGTCTTTCGTTACATTAATTGAAGTTTATGGTGTACTTAGACACCTTTTTCAGTTTGGGGTGCAAACATCAACATGTGTATAAAGTTTGGGGGTGCAAAATATCTTTTAGCCTAAAATATTTTGACCATGTCACAATATAATTTGAAATAGAAGGCATTGTTGAAGTTGAATTATTAGATAATACTAAGTCTATTACAAGAAAATGTCTTATTTCATAATTTTTATATTTCATAAAAAAATTCCTTTTTTACTAACAGTAATATAAAATAACAATCTCAATTTTAAAATTGTTCATTGTCGTTTTCCTATCAAGTCATTATTATTAAACTAAAAATTTATAATTTTTAACAAATAACAAAATTGACAAATTTATTACTTTTAAAAATAAACATAAAAACAAAATATCTCTTTAATACTTGCAAATGTAATAAATGAGTTTTTTAATATGAGAGAAGAAATATAAAATGATATTAAAATATTTGTTATCTCCATTTATACCTTAATTTGATTCTATTTAGAACCTTTAACACACTTCTTTTTTTAACCCCTCCTTTTTCTCTTTCCCCACCTGCTATAAATAGGCCTTTGCTTTATCTTTGTTTGATCTCATCTATCTCTTTCTCTTTCTCCTATGTTTATCTTCCTTCTTTCTTAAATATTTGGAAGTCTTTGAAAATCTTTAAAGATGAGATCAGACTTTGGATATGAGTATCTCTTCTTTTAATGTCTGTCAAACTGTACGATTTGATAGAAATATGTAAAATTTGACTTTTTGAATACCAAAATACTTTTATAGACTTTGTAAAAGTCTCAATTCAATACCACCTAACTTTTAAAGACATTACAAAAGTTATGATTACATACCAGTAAACTTTTATAAGCTCTTTAAACGTCTTTATTAAATACAACCAAATTTTAAAAGTCTTTAACACTCTGTTTCTGAGTTTTGAACAGAAAAGAAAAGAATAAAAAACTTAAATTAGAACAGAAAAGAAAAGAATAGAAAACTTGAAGTTTTCATTTGTGTTGTTTCTGAGTTTTTAATAGAAAAGAATAGATGACCAAGTTTTCTATCCATTTCTTTTCTTTTCCGTTTATTAAAAAACTGAGAAACATAAGAATTAGAAACAAAACTTAAATTTTAAGTCTATTTCTTTTATTTTCTGTCCATTTTAAAACTCAGAAACAAGGCGTAAAAGTTTTTATTTAATACACCCTCTGTAGAGTGTGTGAGACATCTAGTCAAATTGGTGAACTTGGGTATATGACGTGTTCTTATTTTTCCATCATTTATATAATATTTGTATGATTACAATATTATTTGTTCTTTATTTCTAATAAATTTTCTCATATTATATACGTCAATATTTACTATATACATAAATTTATTTTAGCAGGCCCCAATTACTAAATCATTCGGATGACATCTTAAGAACAGGAATGCGGACTCAGTTTGCAGAACCCTTCTGAGATCTTGAAAAAAGTTTATATAATAAATAAGAAAAAAATCTTCGTTCAACCCTAAATTTAGAGGTGACACATCAACCATAAAATTTAGCAATAAATCCTAACTCTAAATAAATTTTATATGTAATAAATAGCACAAAATAGTCTCTCAATCCTAAAACTTAGGAATGATCCTACAACCCTAAAACTTTGGAATGGAAACCTACTTACCACATTCTTACTATTATAATTATCTACTTATCAATGTATCTTATTCTTATACATTTTTTAATTTAGTTAGTGCTCATTAAAATTCATATTATTGATTGTTGGTTTATATGTTTATGTTTTAATGATGATAATATGTTTTGCATGGAAATAATATGTTTTGCATGGAAATAATATATTTTACATGAGAATTATATTATGGGCATTTGAATAATATTATATGGTTGTATATGTGAACATAACTTAATGGTCAGGATATAATATTATATAATATGCATGGATTATGGGTGGTTATAATATTCAAATATATTAGTCCATCTAAATTACGTGATTGATGGAATCTCTCATCTCAGTGAGAATAAATTTGATTATCTGTTAAGTTAATTCAAAATTGGAGTAATTTATGGAGATTGGAAATCTGATTAATATTACTTACATTTCTCATATTTTATTGTGGGGTTATATCCAATATATATATATATATATATATATATATATATATATATATGTGGGTTTTCCAATCCTGATATGCTTTAAAGTCTAATTCAAAATTGGAGTATTTTATGGAGATTGGAAAATCTGTTTAATATTCCTTAAATTTCTCATATTTAATTAAGGGGATATATCCTTCCAACATATATATATATTGTGTGCTACCAATGTATACGAAATTGAGAGATATTTTAGGAATTGGTTTTTATGAAGGATTCTTATTTAAAGTTGATGGAGATATTATTGTCACATGCTAATCAGTAATTGCTATTTTTAAGGGATCTTGCTAATTACTATTAGGACTCTTTCAACTAGTATTTGATTCCTAATTGACTCCTTCATAGCTGAAATTCTTTATCTACTAACGTTGTTTATGGTAACGTGGATCTCCTATTTCAATCAAAAAGATATAGCCATTGCAGGAGGATTTGGAAGGGACATAGCCGTTACTCTCTTCTCTATATATATACTGTTTACACGGCTTCAGAAAAGAAAAGACTACTGGGCAAAATTTCTTCAAGCTATTCAAGATACAAATCATCATATCACTATTTTAGTCTTGGTTTACATTGTTCTTATATTCATTATTTATATTGTAAACAAAGTACAAGTCTAGGTTGGCTTGGGGTTTTTTATTTTAGTAATATTCAGTCTGTACAACGAAGGTATCAAAGTCTCAGAGGTGAGAGGTGTTGCAGAGGTGCAAAGGGGGCAGAGGTGTCCAAGTGATCGTCGTTGTAACAGGGAGTTTTTATTTACTTTGTAATTGCTGAGTATTATTTTAATAAAGTGAGTCTCCAATCCTAGTTGGGATTGGACGTGGATTAGGCCACTAGAGTAGAGGATAGGGGCTGAACCACGTAAAAATCTCGGTGTGATTTTCTACCTTTTTGCTTACGTTCTTAACTGTTAATATTCTGCAGTATTTATTGGTTTACGTTGAAAAAGTTTTATACTAATCCGGACAGGCATTAGCTGTCCGTTTTTAACAATTAATACTCTGCAGTTTTTGTGTGCGTCGAAAAAGTTTTACACTGATCCGGACAGGCATTAGCTGTCCGTTTTTAACAGTTAAGAATATAACTAATACGGACAGGGTTCGACCGTCCGATTACAGTCTGTTATAGTTAACTTTGAAAATTGGTCGTTGTTGATCACGTCTAAGTATTTACACCTATTCACCCCCCCTCTAGGTGTGCTTAATTGTAGAATTACATTTGGTATCAGAGCAAGGCTCTACTAATATTGATCTTTGCAGGTCGTAGGGAAAGATCCTATGGCACACCTTAGTTTTCAAGAAGGTCAATCCACAAGCCGACCACCGTTGTTGCTCGGAAGTGAAAACTTTAACTTTTGGAAGTTTAGAATGATGATTTATCTCAAACGAGACCCATGGGAATGGTGGGTTGTTGAGAATGGCCCTGTCATTCCAAGGCATGATGATGGAAAACCGAAGACTCTCATGGAAATGGATTCAAATGAATCATATATGTTTTCCTACAACTCCAAAGCCATGAACACGCTGCTAAGTGGAATGACTCAAGCTGAAATTGACAAAGTTTCCGCATGCACTACTGCTAAAGAAATATGGGATATAATCATCATGAGCCATGAAGGAACTACAAAGGTAAAAGAAGTCAAATTAAGTTTACTAATGCAAGAATATGAACTTTTCAGGTTAGAGAAGAATGAATCCATCAAAGAAGCTCAAGCTAGATTCCTCACTCTTATGAACTCTCTAACCATGCTCGGCCGGAAAATTGATCAAAGGGAGATAAATAGAAAGATACTTAGAGTCATGCCCAAACGATTTGCACCAAAAGTAACAACTCTTCAAGACTCAACTACAATCAGTACGATGGAAACTCTAACTTTGTTTGGAGAACTTGAAGAATTCGAAAATCAACTAAAGAGGTATGATGAAGAAGATGAAGGACCTAAAAGAAAGACCTTAGCTCTTCAAGTTGAAAGCTACATAGAAGGGGACGATGAAGACTCCGATGAAGAAATAGCTATGATGTCACGAAAATTGAGAGAGATGATTAGAAAGAAGAATAAATCAAAGTTTCAAGGCAAGACATTCAACAACAAGAAAGATGCCAAGCAAAAGGCACAAGAAGATACATGTTTTGAATGTGGAAGGCCCGGTCATTTCAAGAGAGACTGCTTCCAATTAAAAAGGAAGAACAAAGCAAGCAATTCAAAAGGAAAGGCGTTAATGACATGGAGCGATGATGAGTCCAATCATGACGAGGAAGAAGATGAAACTGCTCAACTGTGTTTCACTGGATTATGCAATCAAGAATCATCTGAGGTAAACTCTGAACTTGGTGATATTACTATCTCTGATTATCTAGTTTTAAAAAATGAAAATATTCGTATTAAAGAGAAAAATGCTCATTTAAAAAATTGGATAAAAGATTTAATGAAAGAGGTAGAAACATTGATTGAAGAAAAACAAGAAATAGTTAAAGATTGCACATCTAGTGAAGTATCTAAGTTAAATGTTAAAATTGATTATCTTGATAACTATAATAAAATTCTCTATAATCGTGCAAACAAATTAAATGAAGAATTTAATGACCTTAAAAAGGAAAATAATATTTTAAAAGAAAATGTGAAAATGAGAGATATATGTATTGATGCTTTTAATGATGGAAAAATATTAAACATGCAAAATAATAATGAGAAAGAAATAATTTCTTTGAAAAAGGATCTTGCAAAATTTGTTCAAGGGGAAGAGAATTTAAATATAATGTTAGGTGCTCAAAGGTCAAGTCTTGATAAACAAGGAATTGGATATAATCCTGTTAAGAACATCACAAGCACCACTAATAAAATTAGAGTAATAAATAATAAACCAAGGAACAAGCCTCTTTATTGCTCACCTTTTGTTACTTGTAGAAAATGTGGTTTTAAAGGTCATTTTGATTCTAATTGTAATAAAATTAGAATAAAACAAATTTGGGTAAAGAAATGTGATTTATATGCTACTAACCCAAAAGGCCCCAAGAAGATTTGGGTACCAAAAAGGTAGAGACTATTTGTTCATTTTGTAGATGTCTCAAGGTCAAAAAGGAGACGAATAGTAGTTATCTATAAATTATTTGGCGGAATCTGTAAGTACCTCATATTATTTTTTAATAATGTTTTAATTAGATATATGAATTTTCTAACACAAGGGTTCATAATATTATTTATTCAAAATTTTTATTATGCTTTCCATATTTAATATACATGACAATAATGATGCGGAATTTGTACCTGTATTTTTTTTATGAACTTAACCATGATCTGTCAAATGAAGAGAATGAGAATTCTGCAGGAAATAATAAATTGAGTCGAAGAAGCCAAACTGCTAAATCCGGACAGCCTAAGCCGTCCGAATTAGAAGGAAATACAGCAGAAAATCGACAGCCTAAGCCGTCCGAATCAGAAGGAAATACAGCTGAAAATAGACAGCCTGACCCGTCCGTTTTAGTAGAAAACTCAGACACGCAGACACCGCAAAACAGACAGTTAAACCCGTCCGATTTAGACGAAAAATCAGACGAACACAGTGATGCAGAATATGACATACCACAGACTGAATCCAACGAACATATGACCACTGCCAAGCTTCCCAAATCATCTCGGACTGTGAGAAATCATCCTCCAAATTTGATTATAGGTGACCTCCACATTGGATGATCAAAAGAAGTGTTTTTGAAGAAATTTGAGTATGAAAATCCATTATCGAAAACTTCAAAGCACATCTAGCAAGCTATTGGTAACAACAATGTTGATATATAGGTAACAAATCACAAAGGTATGATCGTATTGTTTACTTGCTATATGTGATTTTGTTATAAACTTGCTCCATTGATATTCTTTTTCTTTGAACTTATTCTTTTTATATTGACAAATGGGGCGAGATATCTTTTTAGCTATATTGATATGAATTATTTTTTGCTAATGACAACGGGGGAGAGATATTTGGATAATGATGATTACGTTTTAATTAACTTATGCTTAATGATTTTTTTATAATGACAAAGGGGGAGAGATATTGGTATTTGAATTAGTATTCATGTTGATAGTGAGATACTATATTGTGCTACTATATGAAATGATGGTTATTGTGTCATTTTGTTGCTCCTTAATATGCATAAATTTAGGGGGAGCCTTATAGATATGGGGAGTATATAAATTCAAAAGATAATATATTGTCATCATCAAAAAGGGGGAGAATGTTGGTTTGTGGTTTTAATAATGACTATATATTTTATGAAAATATTCTCTACTTACTTGTACGTAATAATGAATTGCATGGTTTTAGGGGGAGCCATATATTTAGGGGGAGTTGTATATTATCATCAGTAAAAAGGGGGAGATTGTTGGTTTATATGTTTATGTTTTAATGATGATAATATGTTTTGCATGGAAATAATATGTTTTGCATGGAAATAATATATTTTACATGAGAATTATATTATGGGCATTTGAATAATATTATATGGTTGTATATGTGAACATAACTTAATGGTCAGGATATAATATTATATAATATGCATGGATTATGGGTGGTTATAATATTCAAATATATTAGTCCATCTAAATTACGTGATTGATGGAATCTCTCATCTCAGTGAGAATAAATTTGATTATCTGTTAAGTTAATTCAAAATTGGAGTAATTTATGGAGATTGGAAATCTGATTAATATTCCTTACATTTCTCATATTTTATTGTGGGGTTATATCCAATATATATATATATATATATATATATATATATATATATATATATATATATATATATATATATATGGGTTTTCCAATCCTGATATGCTTTAAAGTCTAATTCAAAATTGGAGTATTTTATGGAGATTGGAAAATCTGTTTAATATTCCTTAAATTTCTCATATTTAATTAAGGGGATATATCCTTCCAACATATATATATATTGTGTGCTACCAATGTATACGAAATTGAGAGATATTTTAGGAATTGGTTTTTATGAAGGATTCTTATTTAAAGTTGATGGAGATATTATTGTCACATGCTAATCAGTAATTGCTATTTTTAAGGGATCTTGCTAATTACTATTAGGACTCTTTCAACTAGTATTTGATTCCTAATTGACTCCTTCATAGCTGAAATTCTTTATCTACTAACGTTGTTTATGGTAACGTGGATCTCCTATTTCAATCAAAAAGATATAGCCATTGCAGGAGGATTTGGAAGGGACATAGCCGTTACTCTCTTCTCTATATATATACTGTTTACACGGCTTCAGAAAAGAAAAGACTACTGGGCAAAATTTCTTCAAGCTATTCAAGATACAAATCATCATATCACTATTTTAGTCTTGGTTTACATTGTTCTTATATTCATTATTTATATTGTAAACAAAGTACAAGTCTAGGTTGGCTTGGGGTTTTTTATTTTAGTAATATTCAGTCTGTACAACGAAGGTATCAAAGTCTCAGAGGTGAGAGGTGTTGCAGAGGTGCAAAGGGGGCAGAGGTGTCCAAGTGATCGTCGTTGTAACAGGGAGTTTTTATTTACTTTGTAATTGCTGAGTATTATTTTAATAAAGTGAGTCTCCAATCCTAGTTGGGATTGGACGTGGATTAAGCCACTAGAGTAGAGGATAGGGGCTGAACCACGTAAAAATCTCGGTGTGATTTTCTACCTTTTTGCTTACGTTCTTAACTGTTAATATTCTGCAGTATTTATTGGTTTACGTTGAAAAAGTTTTATACTAATCCGGACAGGCATTAGCTGTCCGTTTTTAACAATTAATACTCTGCAGTTTTTGTGTGCGTCGAAAAAGTTTTACACTGATCCGGACAGGCATTAGCTGTCCGTTTTTAACAGTTAAGAATATAACTAATACGGACAGGGTTCGACCGTCCGATTACAGTCTGTTATAGTTAACTTTGAAAATTGGTCGTTGTTGATCACGTCTAAGTATTTACACCTATTCACCCCCCCTCTAGGTGTGCTTAATTGTAGAATTACATTGATAACAATAATTATTTTTATTAAATTTTGTAAGTATAATTGTTTGAGTTTAATTAAGATTTTATTATTACAAAAATAGATGAACATCAGAATTGAATCACTTTCTACTTTTGAACTATTTCTCGACCCCGAACGTAAATCTCTCTATTTTTGGTTCTCCAGCTAAATTATCCTTTCATTCTATTTCGATGATATTTTGAAGTTGGACGGCTGAGTACATCTCGCAAAAGGGGAAAAGTCATATATTTTAAGCAATTTTAGATTTCTTTGAGTGTGGTTAACAAATTTGATTATTTAATTCATAAATAATGTAAAAGATATGGATAAAAGATATGGAGTCCTATTTAAAAATATTATTCCATTGATCCTAAAATTAAACATACTTTTTAATACAGAAATTAATAATACTATACGCAAGGCTTTATCTTGTGATATAATTCTTGACTTTCTGTGCATGACAAATTCTAACAGGAGTTAAAAATATATTCACAAACTACTACATAAATGAGACTCACATGCCTTGGCTTCAATATCAAAACAACACAACACAGTTAACATGAAGTCCCTAAGCACGAGCAGAACTGCATTCTCTCCGTCCTTGGTTTGCATTCTTTTTCTCTCTCCTGTTTTGGCATTGCACACTTGTGATTTTCCAGCTATCTTCACCTTTGGTGACGGGAATTCGGACACCGGTGGCTTTGCTGCTGCCTTCACTGCAGGGACACCTCCATTTTATGGAGAAACCTACTTTAAAATGCCAGCAGGAAGAGCCTCTAATGGGCGTATCATAATCGACTTTATAGGTTAATATTTTCTGATCCTAATTCTAGACAATTTGAAATGAGCAGTCCATTTAATTAGACCGTCTATGTATAGAATCGGTTGCATTGACAAAGCACATACTTGCATTATAGATGATATTTGTTAAACAAGTATTATATATTTGCTACTCTCATCTATATATATATAAAGGCTATTTGTTATTATAGAACAGTCCAAAACAAAGTAACAAACTGTCCAATTTTAATAGTTCTGGAATTCAAATCCTACAAAATTCAATCGCTTTCTAGTTACTACATTACTTACAAACCTAATGACTAAATTTTAATGTTGTAGCTTCAAGTTTAGGTAAACCATTCCTCCACCCTTATCTTGATTCCTTGGGTGCCAACTTCTCTTATGGTGTTAATTTTGCCCAACTATTGGCTACAATTGCACCGCCCAAGTTAATTCTTCCGGTGGCCCAACAACCGCGTGCATTTAGTCCTATTTATCTTGACATTCAAATTGCACAATTCACACAATTCGTGAATAGATCACAGACGATCAGGGAAAAAGGTATATATTTTTTTAATTAAATATAAATTAATTTCCTGCTTATAGAACTTTTTATCTTGTACTTTTATACATGTAAAAAATTTGGTTGTTATTTTAGGAGGGGTGTTCAAGAATTTGCTGCCCAAGAAGGAATATTTTTCCAAAGCATTGTATACTATTGATATTGGCCAAAATGACCTCGTCCAAGGATTGTTGACTAACATGACATATGACGAAATTAAAACAATTATACCACCTACTGTTAACAGCCTCGCATTGAATGTGAAGGTATATAAGCCTTGCTTAATTTATACGTACATCTTTTCATGTAGCATGTAATTAACTTATAAATTCTCTTAACACGAATACTAATTCCCTTTACTGAATATTGATTCTTACAGAAACTATACGATTTGGGAGGTAGATCGTTTTGGATCCAAAACACTGGACCCTTAGGTTGCCTTCCTTATATTTTGACATTGTTACCAGTTCCAGAAGACCAAATAGATAGTTCCGGTTGCGCAATACCTCATAATGATTTAGCTCAATATTTCAATTCCAAGTTGAAAGAGGTTGTTGCTCAACTTCGAAAAGACCTTCCCCTGGCTGCATTCACATATGTAGATGTTTTTACTCCAAAGTACGATCTCTACAAGGAACCAAAAAAATATGGTATGTCATGCTCCATCATACTCTAATCCAAGTCGAGTAATTAATACCACAAGAATACTATCTTAATCATATATTAAAGAAATTCTCATGTAGAATAATTTATTTCACTCAAACACATTCAAGTAAAATAATAATTGGTATGCCTTAATCTAATAATCATCAACATGTTAGAAAGTTGTAGAAGTTCATTAATGTCAATAATACTCAATCTATATATACATTTGTATGATAAATTTTTTAATAAAATTTATAAATATGCAGGATTCAAATTCCCTCTTCTAGCTTGTTGCGGTTTAGGAGGAAAATATAATTGGGCAGAAACTGGATTTTGTGGACAAACAACTACAATTAATGGAACCGAAATAGTTGTAAGACCATGTAAAGATCCCTCGAAACGAATAAGTTGGGATGGAGTTGCTTTCTCAGAAAAAGCTGATCATATTGTTTTCAAGAAGATAGCTACAGGCGAATTTTCAGAACCACCCCATGCCCTAAACATGACATGCAAGAAAATACGATTGCCAGAACTTACTAGCGGATTTGATGACAAAGTTACCTTGTTGACACTTACCTCATTTAGTTTATTACCAGTCTAATGAAAAGCTTCTATTCATTTTTAAAATACTTTGTTTCGTGGATCCCAAAAATAAAGTGTAAAATTATTTTACAAAAAAGTGACCTAAAAAATTCTTGTTTCTTATATTTATCTCAGTTTTTTTTTCATCAGCAAAAAATAGATTCATTAATCCACCAATATTTGTATCCAAAAGACTTGGATACAAGATTGTAATTTGTACAACAAAGATAAAAAACTAGCTTCAGGTCTACATCTTACATACATCAGGAAATACAAACTCTAAAAATAAAAAAAGGACTCAAAAAACAAGATCTTAACTATAGAACTTTCCCAAACTACAAACAAAGCCATGGTTCTTTCCCTGCCCTCCCAAATGGTCCATAGAGTATAAGCACTTTTAATTCTCCACCATTTCTGAACTTTGCGGTTGTAAGGAAACTTAGATTCAAATAACAAAAGTTGTAGCGAATTGGGAATAACACAAGTAACCTGCCACCAAGGGCGGAGTCAGGAATTTTTTCCGACCTAAGCTACAAAATCGGAACAAGAAATAAAAACTGGAGCAGGGGACCAGAGCCGTGACACTCTATCTCAGCGCTGCAGCGCTGGGATTCTGCCCATAATTCCCAAATTTTGCATTTTTCGTAGCCACTTTACAATTTTCTAACTTAGCATATACACATCCAATTGGAACCAATTTTTAACATGTTATAGAAGGTATGACATACTATTTTAAAAAAATATAAATCAGTCCAAATAAATGTTTCACACAAGTTCTACATGGGCTCAAAACTGCTCAGCCACATCAGTTTTCTAACCAAACCAAAATTACTCAATTCACTTAAACTTACTTCTAAACCATTTCTAATTCAATTAAGCCACTTGAGACACATATTTTATAACCATAAGCTTTCTTGTTTATAATAACATCAAGTTCTCACTTTTAAAACTTCACAGCCTCTAAGAGTAATTTAATCAAACATGTGAAGTGCATAACTTTAAAAGACATATCTCATAACCATTTAGAAATAATTAAGCCAAGAATTTTTCAATTCTTTTTCCTTATTACTCCATCCACCATAAATATATATATATATATATATATATATATATATATATATATATATATATATATATATATATATATATATATATATATATTCCCATTTCCACAAACAATTCACAAATGTTTATAGCTAACATAGCAAAATCGACATTGGCTTTAATTTCATAATGAACTAAAACTTAGAATGTACCTTTCATGAAAATTCTTGTTATATGCTTTTTGATGTTATCCAAAATCAGTTTCCTCTTGCTGAAAATAAGCTTCAATTCCTTCCCAATTCAATTTGCAGCTTTCATGGGCTATTGAAGATATATAAGTACTAGCTATTTGTCAAAAACTTCACCCGAACTACAGCCCATCCCAGCCCCAGTGTGGCTCCGCCCTTGCCTGCCACCAATTATGCACCTCCGAATATACCTTCAATGCCCACGAACAAGTGAGAAGGGAGTGCATTGTAGTTTCTAACCCTTCACAACACCGTAAGCATCCCAAATCGGTTGGTGGCCCCTCTAGTAGCCAAAAAAAAAAAAAACTACTAGTTGCAATTGCATTCTGAACCGCAAGCCAAATGAAAGCTCTAATCTTCATTGGGACAACAAATCCAAATTATATCATAGATTGATTGAGGCCTATCGTCATATTTTTTCTCCAACTCTCATCACACCATAATTTAACAGAGAAATCACCTCCATTTCCTGGTTTCCACCATAATTGATCAGCCCATATTCCGAGAGAGATCTAAGAAATTTTTGAGTTTATTGCATTCTTCAGCTTCCTAGACAAACAAACCCCTTCTCCATGCTATATTGAGATTATAGATGCCCCATCATTCTGCCAAATCTGAAAAACTGTTGCATCCTTATCGATTTCCAAACTGAACAGCCATGGATATAACATTATGATAGACTCTTCCCTGTTGGAAACTATATGGAAGAGGATAAATTATAGAGAAGTGAGAAAGAGTGTTTAAACCTTAAAATACTTGATTCAACTCACTTTCATGTCACTTGCTCCAAATGATTTAAGTGCAAGGCTATATATAGGTTATAAGAGACCTATTTATATGATTTCATACGTGAACTAGAACATTAATCTAATTTAATGAATGCATATACGTGAAGACTAATATTTATGTATCAATACAAATGTATCTTAAAATACGAATGCACGTATCCATGCCGTTTTTCAATGTAAATCGTACATAACATAGCGAGTTAACATACTTGACTATAACTTATTCATGCCATTTTTTCAATGTAAATGAAACAATCAATTACTTAAAGTGGTTCCACTTTTCTTTAATTTGGATCAACACCTAACCTTACTTGACTATAAATTATTCTTGCCGTTTTTTCAATGTAATTGAAACAGTCAATTACCTAACCTTGCAACACGCTTTTAAATCTGTCTAAAAGTTCAAAATCACCTAAAGGGAATCAAAGGAAAATTAATGATATATGTGTCATCAAATCTCATGACGAAAATGAATTGCAATTAACCTGAAATTTAAAGTGTTAATGATACTGTGTACATGAATCCCTTTTGAATTCTCTCATATTTCATATATCCATATTTATTATCTACATAAATTTATTTTAGCAAGGCTCCAATTACTAAATCATTCGGATGACATCTTAAGAACTGGAATGCGGACTCAGTTTACAAAACCCCTTATCAGATACTGAAAAAAGTTTCTATAATAAATAAGACGTTCAACCCTAAATTTAGGAGTGACCCTTCAACCCTAAAATTTATCAATAAATCATATATATATATATATATATAGGGACCTCATCCGTAGCAAACGTTTGCTACGGACACTGTTCAGCAAACAAGCTCCCATCCGTTGATCTAGACATTTAATGGCTTAGATTGGTCAAAAATTCCACCTGCCGCTACAGCTTGTAGCGGCAGTCCCTTTTCCATTTTGACCTGCCGCTACAGCTTGTAGCGGCAGTCCCTTTTCCATTTTGCCTTAAGCCTTTTTACATTACTGCCCCTATCATTTTAATACATGCCTGTCGCTACAGCCTGTAGCGGCAGTGTGGGTCTCAGCCATATGGCCATAATGTAAAGATAAGTTTGTATTTATGTATACATAATGTAAAAATAAAAGATAATGTAAAGATAAATAATGTAAAAATAAAAGATAATGATAAGATAAGTCTAAATAAAAGATAATTTTTTTTTATAAATACATAATATAAAAATAAGATAAGTTTGAATAAAAGATAAATTTATCTTTTATAATAAAATAAATTTATCTTTTATAATAAAATAAATTTATTTTTATAATAAAATATATTTATTTTTATAATAAAATAAATTTATCTTTTATTATAAAATAAATTTATCTTTTATTATAAAATAAATTTATCTTTTATTATAAAATAAATTTATAGTGTTGTGCATTTATTTTATTATAAAAGATAAATTTATCTTATTATAAAAGATAAATTTATTTTTTATTCAAACTTATCTTATTTTTATATTATGTATTTATAAAAAAAATTATCTTTTATTTAGACTTATCTTATCATTATCTTTTATTTTTACATTATTTATCTTTACATTATCTTTTATTTTTACATTATGTATACATAAATACAAACTTATCTTTACATTATGGCCATATGGCTGAGACCCACACTGCCGCTACAGCCTGTAGCGGCAGGCATGTATTAAAATGATAGGGGCAGTAATGTAAAAAGGCTTAAGGCAAAATGGAAAAGGGACTGCCGCTACAAGCTGTAGCGGCAGGTCAAAATGGAAAAGGGACTGCCGCTACAAGCTGTAGCGGTAGGTGGAATTTTTGACCAATCTAAGCCATTAAATGTCTAGATCAACGGATGGGAGCTTGTTTGCTGAACAGTGTCCGTAGCAAACGTTTGCTACGGATGAGGTCCCATATATATTATATATATATATATATATATATATATATATATATATATATATATATATATAGGGATTCCATCCATATCAATCGGTTGCCATGGACACTGTTATAACAACCCACTTTTGGACCGTTGATTAACTTATTGGAAGGCTTAGATTGAAACATAAAAATTGTCCAGCCGGCACAGCTTGTTGTGCCCTAAATAACAAGTTGTGCCGACTTTTATTTTAATATAAGGGCCCCACATAGTCAATTGTTGTCATTTTGGTTAAACAAAACGAATTTTTAATATTAAAAAAGTCCAACTGGCACAGCTTGTACCGGCCATTTATTTTTTTAACGCATTTATCCATTATATAGTCATGACTCAGCACATCAAAATCACATAAAAAAATAAAAATAATACCCGACAAATACAAGCTGTGCCGGCTGTGAATTTAAAAAAATATAAAATTTTCAGCCGGTACAAGTTGTGCCAGGCTTGGAATAAAAAATTGAAAATAAATCCCTTGGCCTTTAAAAGAAATGTTTCCAACCATTCGCTCCTAAACAGATTCGAACTCGCAACCTCCCGCTTCAAACCCTTGTTATATGATCACCCGAGCACTACGGGCCTAGCTGTTCATTTCTCACAAGGTTTAGTCTTTATATTAAAACGTTACATTTCTCCCAAAAAGACATTTTCTTTTGTATTACGATTTATTTTTATATTAATATTAATAATAAAGTGGGTTTATTAAAAGTGGCTAACGATTTATTTATTTTTATATTAATATTAATAATAAAGTGGGGTTTTATCCGGCCGTTGTATAGGTCTTTATATACTGCTATTAGGAAATGAGTTAAATACATTAATGGTTGTGTAACATTGTTACAAATTTGGGTATACGAGCGTGTAAATATTGGAAGGCCAAACCCTTGGTCACAATCACCTGTTTGGTTACCTAGGGCTTTAGCATGGTCATATTTTGGAACCCATAGTTACCCTGGTAGACGTGAGAATCCCTATCACCATTTGTCATTTTACCAATAGGAGTTAGATATTAATTCTATGTGGAATGTTGTTTGGCGGCCTTACATGATGTGGGATGATGTAATCAGTGGATTTAATTTTGAAGGGAGGTTGTTGGGATCTGGTAGGGTCCCTCTTGATCCACTTTCATATTGTGTGGAATTCCAGATGCTGGACTTTGAGACCCCAAATTTTATGAAATGAAAGTATTCAATTTTTTTATAATTATTCTATTTAGTAAATAGTTAAATTGATAAAAGGTTAAAGTTAAGGGTGATATGTGAAATTTTTTCAAAGTATGCAAGTTGTTATAAAATATTTGGTCGGGGAATATTCTTTTTATCGGGGAATATCCGTAGGACGGTACAATCATTGGTGGACCCCACAATGGAAGTATTGTCGTAGTAAGCAAACGACAGAATTATCTTTTTATAAAAATAACAGCAAAAGTGTTACCGTTAAAATTATTGAACTACTCAGTAGTAAAAGTACAATAATACGCGTGGTTGCATAATAGCACACGCTATTGATTATTGATGCGTACGTAAGAAGTCACTCAGTTATACTCAATTATTGCTACACTAATTGTTGCATCATATCTCTCATATTATTGATTCAAATATTATCACAGTATCATCTGCATAATATGATATATTATTAAATCAATAATTGAGACGGCAAAGTTATTTATATTATTATTTGCAATATTGACAATGTCTAGAAGTTCTATCAAGGAGAGGTTTTGTCACCTAATTGCGCGCCAATAAGGAGAAATCCTTATCGGAAAGCCCCCTCTTTCCTGGGAACAACCTGATTGTTAAATATTGTGAATTATAATATTAATGATGAATAAGTTTGTGTTGATTAAAGATGAAATTGATAGTTCCATTGTGTTGAGATTATTAGTATTAGTGGAAACCGATATTTATTTCAATAATAATTGATGTTTGGAAGTTATATTGATCAATCAGGTAATTAATCAGATAAATGAGCAATTAATTGCTATTAATTCACATAATTATAACTATTTGTTCACATGTGTGTACTATTGAATCATATTCATTTACTATTAGGGGAGTTGGTGCAAGTTTGATAATAGTTGTATGACTAAGTTAAAAATGGAGGTAGGGATGAATGTACTATACTATAATTAATTTTCACATGTTTAGAACTATTGATTCACATGATTTACTATTAGGGGAGGTGGTGCAAGTTTGATAATACTTGCATGACTAAATTAAAAATGAAGGAAAAGATGAAGGCATTATACTGTATTATTTTGAGCCCCAAAATGTTGTATTATGAAAACTATATTTTTCTATAAATAGAAGCTCATTCCTTCATTATTTTTCACCAATTCACTAAAGCTATAGAGCAATTATTATAGAGAGAAATTATAGAGAGAAAGAAGAAGAAAAGTTTGCTACCTCACTATTCTAGTATCCAGTTTCTTCTTAGGTAAGGGGTATTATTCTTTCGTATTCATGAAAAGAGTTATTTTCTTTCAATACTCGTAAGGGTTGTTATTCCATTCGTTATTATTATGTTGGAATATCCTGTCTATGCGAAGTACCGCATATATGGTGAAATTCTTCTGTTATTCCATTATTTATTATTATGTTGGAATATCCTGTCTGTGCGGTCTATCACATGCCTGGTGAATTCTGTTGTTATTCCATTCTTTATTATTCTGTTGGAATATCCTGTCTGTGCGGATTACGCATGACCTAGTTCCATTCTTTATTATTCTGTTAAAATATCTTATCTTTGCGGATTACGCATAACCTGGTTCCATTCTTTAATATTCTGTTGGAATACTCTGTCTGTGCGAATTACGCATGACCTGGTTCCATTCTTTATTATTCTGTTGGAATATCCTATCTGTGTGGATTTCACATGACCTGGTTTCATTATTTATTATTTCATTGGGAATAACCTGTCTGTGCAGTCTATCGCATGCCTGGTGAATTCTTCTGTTATTCCATTCTTTATTATTATGTGGAATAGCATGTCTATGTGGATTACCACAGGCATGGTGAATGATCCTTCGTATTCATTCTTTATTAAAGTGTGGAAATGATCTGTCTACGTGAATTACCTCATGACGGGTGAAAATCCATTTGCAATTTCGTATATTCTATTATACTCGTATGAGATATCATTTATTTTGTACTCGTCGTTTAATATCATTTTCTTTGGTATTTTTATTACGAGTTACTATTCACAGGTTATTATTCACTCTAGTATTATTCACTCGAGTATTCGGGGCACTTTTCGTGTCAGAGTAATATTCACGAGTTATTATTCAAGAGTTACTATTCAACCAAATATTATTCACTCAGTTATTTGGAGTACTTTTCATGCCGGGGTACTATTCATGAGGTACTATTCCCGAAGTACTATTCATAGGGTACTATTCGGGGTACTATTTACCTGAAAAAATATTTCTTTTCTGTCCAAATTATTTTTGGTACATGAATATTATTCTTGAATTTTACTCCACAAAGCAGTATCATGTTGACAGTTTGGATATTTTTAAACTCTGGATAAATTTAAAGTCTTTAATATTTATCCTTGATTTCGTTTGATTAATTCTTATATCATTGTCATCATTCTCATGCTTATATTATGATGAAAGTCATCTTTGGCTCACGTGCAAACATAGACTGTTGATTATTGATTTTACAGTTGTATATATTTGGCTTACATGCAAAGATGGACGGTTGATTATTAGTTTTACAGTTCTATATCTTTGGCTCACGTGCAAAGATGGACTGTTGATTATTGGTTTTACAGTTGTATATCTTTGGCTTACGTGCAAAGATGGACGGTTGATTATTGGTTTTAAAGTTGTATATCTTTGGCTTACATGTAAAGATAAACTATTGATTGATGAGTATCTTTGGCTTATGTGCATAGATGAACTGTTTATTGGTATGATTATGACCAGGAATCATTCGGTATAATCATGACCTGTAATGTTATAAATGATGTGGTAAAAGTCCTCATTAGCCCGTAGTGCATTGATGGAAAGTTATTGGTATGATTATAACCAGGGATTATTTGGTATAATCATGATCATTGATGATTACATGAATATCATTGGCCGTAGTGCAGGGATGATTCGATGATGTGGATTATTTATTAAGCTGAGTCTCAGCGATAACATATTGATTATTCACTTTTAATTCGTAAAAGATAGTAGATATCATGCTCGACCTGACACTTCTAAAATACAGTTGTATATCTTTGGCCTGTAGTGCAAAGATGAATTGTTAATGAATATCTTTGGCCGTAGTGCAAAGATAAATTTATTAGTATGATTATGATCAGGAATTGTGATTTGGTATAACCTTGATTTTTGATGTTTCAGGTGGAGATAGGTGATGAAAATTATCTTCGTCTTGGGTGCGAAGAGAATCACAATTATGATTATGAGTTATTCATATGATTGTGGACAGGAATTGTTTATTGATGTTACAGGGATAAAGCATTATTGGTGGACTTTTAACATAGAGAAAATAATAGACCTAATAGTCTATTTGACTCTTCTAATGGATTGGTCGTTCCGCTGCAACTATGGTTGAAAAGTTAAATCATCTACCATATATTCTAAATCTCTGATTTATTACTGATGAAGGCTATTGATGATGTAAATTATTTTTAGTCTTGATATTCTTTACTGGGCTAGTTGTGCTCACCCTTTTTGCTTCACAATTCCTTTCAGGTAATAAGAGTGTAGCTGGGTCGAGCGGCGGTAACAGGAGAATAGAACGGTGGTCTATAGCTTTTGAGGTTCTCCCTAATTAAATAATATGGAAATAATTTTATTGAGAACTTTAGATAAGTGTGTCGTATTGTATACGTCATTTGATATTTAATTTTGGTGAACTGAATAGGGTGAGGCGAACCCAACTTTGGAAGGGTGTTTTGTCACTATCATACAAGATGTCTAATGACACACAACCTCGTGTTATCATAAGACAGGGTTGTGCACATCCACTTGCTGAGTATATCTACAAGCACTACCTATATGATCTTAGAGTTTGGTTGAAACATAATGTTCAATTGCAGACGGTGGAGATAGTTATATGTCAGGAGAAGACTCACCATTGGAAGGACCATGATAGTAATCTTCTCGTTTTTCTTTGGGGTCTATTGAGTCAACCAAGGATAATTCTCTGGACATATGATATCTATCATAACTTAGATTCATGGCCTCCTATGTACGAAGGTTTCCTTGAGCACTTCCCAAATATTTTAATTTCTAAAACAGTTTTTGACTGTACTTTTATGTAAAGTACCATTGTAAGGTTGTGGTCGAGGCACCATGAGAGTTATATACATTTGTATTAAAACTCACAGTTTAACTGTGGTCTTATTCTGCACGACAGTTCAACAGTTGTATAAATGAGGTTTGTATTTGATTTTTATAATATGATATCTGGTGACTCAGAATGGGTCGTGTGGACCTATTTTAGGGGCTTCACAAATGGTATCAGAGCTTAGGGATATGGTCGTTGGCAGAGATATGAGTCTAGAACTAGGAGGGGAGAGACGAGTAATATACATAGCTAGTGTGTGACTTACCTAAACTGAAATTGTTTACTTGATAAGTTGACAAATTATGATATGTCAATTAACCTATGTTTTGAAGGTATATTCTATAATGATATCTGAAATACAGGAGATGAGCAATGGAAAAATAATGATACAGAGGAAATAACCAGGAAGGTACAATCTAAAAAGAAAAGCAAGGTATTCTCATCTCTTCGAACTACCAGGTTCGTAAATTTTGAGGGTAAAATTTTATAAGTATGGGAGATTGTGAGACCCCGAGTTTTATGAAATGATAGTATTCAATTTTCTTATAATTATTCTATTTAGTAAATGGTTAAATTGATAAAAGGTTAAAGTTAAGGGTGATATGTGAAATATTTTTTAAATTATGCAAGTTGTTATAAAATATTCGTTTGGTCGGGGAATATTCTTTTTTGTTTAGGAATATATGTAGGATGGCACAATCAATGGTGAACCCCACAACGGAAGCATTGTCGTAGTAAGAAAATGACAGAATTATCTTTTTATAAAAATAACAGCGAAAGTGTTACCGTTAAAATTGTTGAACAACTCGGTAGTAAAAATACAGTAATACGCGTGGTTGCATAGTAGCACACGGTATTGATTATTGATGCTTACATGAGAAGTCACTCAGTTATACTCAATTATTTCTACAGTAATTACTGCATCATATCTCTCATATTATTGATTCAATTATTGTCACAGTATCATCTGCATAATATGATATATTATTAAATCAATAATTGAGACGACAAAGTTATTTATATTATTATTTGCAATATTGCCAATGTCTAGAAGTTCTGTCAAGGAGAGGTTTGGTCACCTAATTGCACGCCAATAAAGAGAAATCCTTATCGGAAAGTCCCCTCTTTCCTGGGAACGACCTAGTTGTTAAATATTGTGAGTTATAATATTAATGATGAATAAGTTCGTGTTGATTAAAGATGAAATTGATAGTTCCATTGTGTTGACATTATTAGTGTTAGTGGAAACCGATATTTATTTCGAATAATTGATGTTTGGAAGTTTTATTGACCAATCGGGTAATTAATCGGATAAATGAGCAATTAATTGCTATTAATTCACATAATTATAACTATTTGTTCACATGTGTGTACTATTGAATCACATTCATTTACTATTAGGGGAGTTGGTGCAAGTTTGATAATACTTGCATGACTAAGTTAAAAATGGAGGTATAGATGAAGGTACTATACTATAATTAATTTTTTCACATGTTTAAAACTATTGAGTCACATGATTTACTATTAATTCATATGATTTACTATTAGAGGAGGTGGTGCAAGTTTGATAATACTTGCATGACTAAATTAAACATGAAGGAAAAGATGAAGGTATTATACTGTAATATTTTGAGCCCCAAAATATGCAATTATGGAAACTATATTTTTCTATAAATAGAAGCTAATTACTTCATTATTTTTCACCAATTCACTAAAGCTATAGAGCAATTATTATAGAGAGAAATTATAGAGAGAAAGAAGAAGAGAAGTTTGTTACATCACTATTCCAGTATCCAGTTTCTTCTAAGGTAAGGGGTATTATTCTTTCATATTCATGAAGAGAGTTATTTTCTTTCAATACTCGTAAGGGTTGTTATTCCATTCTTTATTATTATGTTGGAATAACCTGTCTATGCGAAGTACCGCATATATGGTGAAATTCTTCTGTTATTCAATTCTTTATTATTTTTTTGGAATAACCTGTCTGTGCGGTCTATCGCATGCCTAGTGAATTCTGTTGTTATTCCATTCTTTATTATTCTGTTGGAATACCATGTCTGTGCGGATTACGCATGACCTGGTTCTATTCTTTACTATTCTGTTGGAAAATCCTGTTTATGCGGATTACGCATGACCTGGTTCTATTCTTTATTATTTTGTTGGAATACCCTGTCTGTGCGGATTACGCATGATCTGGTTTCCATTCTTTATTATTCTGTTGGAATATCTTGTCTGTTCAGATTACGCATGACCTAGTTCCATTCTTTACTATTCCGTTGGGAATAACCTTGTCTGTGCGGTCTATCGCATGCCTGGTGAATTCTTTTGTTATTTCATTCTTTATTATTTTGTTGGAATAACCTGTTTATGTGGATTACCGCATGCATGGTGAATGATCCTTCGTATTCATTCTTTATTAAATTGTGGAAATGATCTGTCTACGTGGATTGTCGCATGGCGGTTGAAAATCCATTTGTAGTTTCGTATATTCTATTATACTCGTATGAGATATCATTTATTTTGCACTCGTCATGGAATATCATTTTCTTTGGTATTTTTCTTACGAGTTACTATTCGCGGGTTACTATTCACCCAGTTACTATTTGTAATTCTGTAATTAAGCACACCTAGAGGGGGGGTGAATAGGTGTAAATACTTAGAAGTGATCTCCAACGACCAATTTTCAAAGTTAACTATAGTAGACTGTAATAAGATGGTCTAACCCTGTCCGTATTAGTTATATTCTTAACTGTTAAAAACGGACATCTAATGTCTGTCCGTATTAGTATAAAACTTTTTCGACGCAAACAAAAACTGCATAATATTAACTGTTAAAAATGGACAGCTAATGCCTGTTCGGATTAGTGTAAAACTTTTTCGATGCAAACAAACAAAAACTGCAGAATATTAACTGTTAAAAACGGAAGCAAACAAGTAGAAAATCACACCGAGATTTTTACGTGGTTCAGCCCCTATCCTCTACTCTAGTGGCCTAATCCACGTCCAATCTCAACTAGGATTGGAGACTCATTTTATTAAAATAATATTCAGCAATTACAAAGACAATAAAACTCCCTGTTATAACGACGATCGATTGGACACCTCTGCCCCCTTTGCACCTCTGCAACACCTCTCACCTCTGAGACTTTGATACCTTCGTTGTACAGCCTGAATATTACTAAAATAAAAAACCCCAAGCCAACCTAGACTTGTACTATGTTTACAATAGATATTGGAATAAGAAATACTAGAACACTGTGAACCAAGACTGAAAGAATGATATGATAATTGATGTGTATCTTGGATAGCTTGAAGAATTTCTGCTCCGTAGTTCTTTTTTCTTGAAGCCGTGTAAACAATATATATATAAACTCACATAATTCAGCAACTTGCCAAGGAATGCTACAAAATATTAAGACTAGCCAATTCATACGTCGGCCTAACATATGTTATTCAGCGGCAATTGATTTATATGTATTTGGTTTCACGCGGCAAGAAGGATTTCCGAAAGCGACAAGGAAAAAATAATAATTCTACATATTAGCACATATTGGAGGATTAATGAAACTATTTTTTACTGATTAAAAAAACTGTGATAAATATAAGAAACAAAAATAAAATAAAAATTTACACTTTATTTTTGGGATCCAGGAAACAAAGTATTTTAAAAATGAATAGGAGCTTTTCATTAGACTGGTAATAAACTGAATGAGGTCATTGCCAACAAGGCAACTTTGTCATCAAATCCGCTAGTAAGTCCTGGCATTCTTATTTTCTTACATGTCATGTTTAGGGGATGAGGTGGTTCTGAAAATTCGCCTGTAACTATCCTTTGAAAACAATTTGATCAGCTGCTTGTGAGAAAGCAACTCCATCCCAACATATTCGTTCAGATGGATCTTTACATGGTCCCACAACTATTTGGGTTCCATTTATGGTAATTGTTTGTCCACAAAATCCATTTTCTCCATAATTATATTTTCCTCCTAAACCGCAACAAGCTTGAAGAGGGAACTTGAATCCTGTATATTGAATAAATTTCATTAAAAAAATATCATACAAATGTATAGATGGAGTATTATTGATATTATGAACTTCTATAACTTTCTAACATGTTGATGATCATTATATTAAGGCATAACAATTATTATTTTATTTGTGTTTGAGTGAAATAAATTATTCTATACGAGAATTTCTTATATATATGATTAATATATATTCTTGTGGTATTAATTACTCAAATTGGATTCGAGTAAGATGGAGCATAACATACCATATTTTTTTGGTTCCTTGTAGAGATCGTACTTTGGAGTATAAACATCTACATATGTGAACGCCGCCAGGGGAAGGTCTTTTCGAAGTTGATCAACGACCTCTTTCAACTTGGAATTGAAATATTGAGCTAAATCATTATGAGGTATTGCGCAACCGACACTATCTTTTTGGTCTTCTGGAACTGGTACCAATGTCAACATATAAGGAAGACAACCAAAGGGTCCAGTGTTTTGGATCCAAAATGATCTAGCTCCCAAATCGTATAGTTTCTGCAAGAATTAATATTCAGTAGAAGGAATTAGTATTAGTTAAGTGAATTTATAAGTTAATTACACATTACGCCAAAATATATACAAATTAAACAATGCTTATATACTTTCACATTCAGTGCGAGGCTGTTGACAGTAGGTGGTATAATTGCTTTAATTTCGTCATATGTCATGTTAGTAATCAATCCTTGGGTGAGGTCATTTTGGCCAATATCAATAGTATACAATGCTTTGGAAAAATATTCCTGCTTGGGCAGCAAATTCTTGAACACCCCTCCTAAAATAATAACCAAAAACTTTTACATTTATAAAAGTACAAGATATAAAGTCATATGAGGAAGAATACAAATTAATTCACATTTAATTAAAAAAAATACCTTCTTCCCTAACCGTCTGTGATCTGTTCACGATTTGTTTGAATTGTTCGATTTGAATGTCAAGGAAAAAAGGACTATATGCACGCGGTTGTTGGGCCACCGGAAGAATTAACTTGGGTGGTGCGATTGTAGCCAATAGTTGGGCAAAATTAACACCATAAGAGAAGTTGGCACCCAAGGAATCAAGATAAGGGTGGAGGAATGGTTTACCTAAACTTGAAGCTGCAACATTAAAATCATTTATTAGGTTTGTAAGTAATGTAGTAACTAGAAAGCGAGTGAAGTTGTAGGATTTGAATTCTGGAACTGTTAAAATTGGGCAGTTGTTTGGACAGTTTTATAATAACAAATGGCATTTATGTATGCATAGATAAGAGTTGCAAATATATAATACTTGTATAACAAAAGTCATCTATAATGCAAGAATGTGCTATATAAATGCAACTCGTCCTAGCTATATTCTCATTTCCTGAAAAATAAATTGTCTATTTCAAAATGTCTGAAATAAGAATTCAAAAATATTAACCTATAAAGTCGATCAAGATACGCCCATCAGATGCTCTTCCTGATGGCCTTTTAAAGTAGGATTGTCCATAAAATGGAGGTGTCCCTGCAGTGAAGGCAGCAGTAAACCCACCGGTGTCCGAATTCCCGTCACCAAAGGTGAAGATAGCTGGAAAATCACAAGTGTGCACTGCCAAAGCAGGAGGGAAAAAAAGAATGCAAACCAAGGAGAGAGAGAATGCAGTTCGGCTCATGCTTAGGGACTTCATGTTAATTTCTATATTTGCTAGGAAGAAGAATATAATATAACTGTGTTGTATTGTTTTGATATTGAAGCCAAGGCAGGGGGGGTCTAATTTATATAGTAGTTTATACAAATATTTTTAATTCGTGTAAAATTATTTCAAAAGATTAGGTACTTGTAATGCACAGAAAGTCAAAAATTAGGTACTACTCTTGTAATGCACATAAAGTCAAAAATTAGGTAAAAAATTAAGACTGGCGAATAGTCTTAGGCATCATGTCAGCAAAAGGCAATACAAGACTTTTGCCCTTTTGCGAGATACATGTTCTCATCCGTCCCAAAATTAGATGCACGCGGGCAGGTGGTGTTTGTTTGTGATCAACTCCAAGTATTTCCTTTAATTTTATTAGTGAATTAAATTATTTTATATATATTTATAAAGTATTAAATAGTTTTATTTTTACTTAATGTGAGACTTAAAAAAAATAATTTTTTAAATAATAATGAACCTTTTCATATTCTCCATTTTGGATACAATTAAAACACAATATATATTGAATCATATATTACTCTCTATTAATCTCCTTGTAACAGGACTATCAATTGTACTTTTAATTTAATATAAATTCAATCAATTAATGAGTCTAAATTAATCCCCAAATTAATCAAAACTCATGTAAGAAAAAGTGCATTAACACATGATCTAGTAAATTTTAAATTGTTGACAAAAAAAATAGAAAGTCTGGTAAACAAATCTTTATTAACATCGTATCACAAATAAAGTGGAAATAAATATTTTACATGGACAATTTTATCATTTACTTCTCCGTCAAACAGTTGATACAATTTTTTATAATATTTTACAAATAAAATTAATACGATCTTGATCAAGGTCGTATCGAACGATAATAACTCAATTCAAATCACATAGATTCGTCAAGTAATTTAAGAAGTTTGAATTCAAAATAATTCAAAAAAAAAATCAATAAAAAATTGTTTTTCAATTAAATAGCATGACTCAAGTATTAATGGCTCAAACGGGCTCAAACGTGATTAAGGAAAAAATATAGGGAGAATTACATATTCTATTACATTTTTAAAAATAATTACAACAATAGTGTCCTTATAAAATTTTTAGACAACTGATACACTTCCATATTTATTTATAATCTTAGTACATTTAGGATTCCTTAATTTAGGGAATTAGTATTCGATTAGGATTCCTTAATTTATAGATTAGTTATATTCATGACTTCTTCTCTCTCTCCACATCAATAATAACGACAGTTAGTCATCACCCTTCTTCTTCATTCAACGTATGAATCCATGATCATGGGTGATGCAGTTAAGGTTGACTGGGAATCGTACAGTGCTTGGTGATGAAGAATTTGGAATGTTGTTTAACAATGGCAGAAATCGAAAAAACAAGTGGGCATGAGTTTTATTGGAGTGAGTAATTTTTTTTTAATCTCCTGGTCCTGGTTGGGAACAAATCTCATCTCATGTTTGTCGGCCACAAGTGGACCTGGTCTTGGTCCTGGTTGGTTTTTAGTGGGCATGAGTGTTTAACACTCATCTCATGTTTGTCGGCCACAAATCCAAAGAAAAATCAGGCATTATGATGCAAGTACTACTACTACTAGTAAATTGGTACTAACCATATTACTTCGATAATCGAAGTAATAAAGGTCGAAGTATAGGCACAAACGAAAAATCTGTGGACCGTGGTCCTGATGCCAGGCTTGGTTCGACAAATATGAAGGTTCGGGGATGAGTGTGGAGACTAAGGAGAAGGGAAGAACGTTACCATTGCTCTGTTTTTGACGTTACAATTGCTCTGTTTCTGCAGTTTTTTCATAATGCAGTTGGTAGCCAAACCTTCATGCTAAGGTAACCAATTCTGTTTTATTAAGTTTCCAAATTATTTTGCATGTAATACAGTTGGTAGCCAAACCTTCATACAGTTGGTTGCCAAACTTTCAGACGAAGGTAACTAATTCATACTGCAGGTGTGAAGATAGATTGGTTATCTTAGTATAAAAGTTTGGTTACCTATGTATAATTAAAAGTTTGGTTACCAATTCATTTTTATTAAGTTGTCAATTTCGTTTAAATGTGATGGAGTTGGTAGCCAATCATTCATACAAAGGTAACCATTTTATTATTTATGAGTAACAAAATAGTTATAAAAATATTTCAGAACATTAATAGTTACATTTATTTATTTTTAAACTTTTTGTAGGGCGAATCTTTTTTCTTATTCTCATTGGCATTTTGGACAACGGAGATTCGCGGCGGTGTAGCGACAAGTATGTGAGGTGTAGTGGCGGTGTAGCGACGGACTATTATTTCAAAGTGTATGTGAGGAAGATGAAGATTTGAATTTGAATATTTAAATTTGAATTATTATTTTGAATTTGAATTTGTTGTTGTTGTTAGATCCAAATATTTGAATTTAAATTATTAAGTATGGCAGTTATTTGTCCTCAATTTTAGATTTTCTTATTAATGTGAATTGTACTATTTTTGTAATATGTACAATCTTTTTGTAAATATTTAATTAATGCATTTTTCTTGTAATTACTTTCTATTTGTTATATACTTATGTAAAGAACCCAAAAATATATATATATATAACAGCTCATGTGGGCCTTCTCATATTTAGCAAACTCATCACGCTTATTCATGTGGGCCATGCAAACATAATAGTCCTTTACAATAATATACAATAAATAGTAAATAATTACAAGAATAATGCATCAATAAAATAATTACAATAACAGTGGAATAATATACAATAATATCAAGAATAATGCAATACACGTCATATTATCCAACCCAACAAAAATAGAAAACCCTTCAAATAAGGAGAAATTAAATCCACTTCATATCATTCAAACACTGAAATCATGGGGGAGTAACTGCCATTATCGTCAATTACCAATTCTTTTCAAACTACAGCTTCGAAATTCACAAATCCGTCTGGCATGTTCGCTCCACCAACGCCAGGTGCGTCGGTCTCCAGTTCCCCGAAGGCCTCCTCATGTACTCACTCGTCATCTCCGACATTCTCACCTCATTCGCCGTCATGGACCGCTGCTTCGTCCTCGGTGACATCACCTACATCGCCTGCTGCGTCAATGATCTCTCCGCAGCCACCCTGGACGCTGATCTCCTCATCCATTACGACCACAGCTGCCATTATGACGAAAGTTGATTTAGTCCAGAAATTAAATGGAGAAGAAGATAAATTTTAGTGCAATTGGTAGCCAAACATTTATACAAAGATAACTATTTTAGTTTTTGTAGGTAACCAAGAGAAATTTCAGTGCAGTTGGTAACCAAAACTTTCATACAAAGATAACTATTTTAGTTTTTGTTGGTTACATTTGTATTAAGGTGTGACTACCAACTGCACTATGAAAAAAAATTCTATAATATATTTTTTATAATTAATTGGTAACCCAATAAAACTGAATTGGTTATATTTGTATTAAGGTTTGGCTACCAACTGCATTATGGAAAAAAAAATTATAATAATTTTTTTTAATTAATTGGTAACCCAATAAAACTGAATTGGTTACATTTGTATAAATGGTTGGCTACCAACTGCACTATTAAATAAATTAGTAACCTAATAATACTGAATTGGTTACGTTGGTATGAATGTTTGGCTACCAATTGTACTATAAAAAAATTGCAGGTGTAGATATGGATTGGGGGTGAGGGGGTCCGGCAGTACTTTACAAACAAACCTCCCATCATATCTTAGTGCTAATTTTATAGTCAGATGTGTCCATTTTGTAATCGTCCAAGTTCCAACCATATAATCTCTCTCTAAACCCATAACTGGAGTACCACTCTACCTATCCACTATCTTTCTTTTGAGACTCAAGCAAACTTTGTATATACCGCAAATTAAAGCAAAAGAGATAAGGCCCATGAATCTCATTCAAACTAGTTCAATCTTTAATCAACCAAACAAAAATAAATTCGTACTTTTTACTAGCATACTGTACAACCCTTTGAAATTCAGACCCATTTCTCCAGATCTCCAATCCAAACCATCCATTTCATTTCACTCCATATCAGCTATAATCACCCATGCTCTACATTGCCGCATGCGAGCTTGTCGGCGACAAAAGCGAGTTCGGCGGAGGGGGATAGAAGGGAGGAGAGAGAAAGTGCTTAATTGCAACCTATTAAAACACTCAACTAAATTAAAGGGATAAGAATGCACTAATTTTGTAAATAAAACTTTAAATACATTAATTGTGTAAATATTTTATGAGTACACTATTGTTGTAATAATTTTTAAATATTTAATAGAAATTGTTATTTAGCCAACATAAAATTGAAGTAAAATTGTACCCCAACAGATATTTAACCCACTCAGCAGGCAGCCATACAATCCAGTCAAACCCACGAGGTTACTTTTGACCACAACAAAAAAATATTTATGTATTTTCTGTAGTCAAATATCTGTCCAGCTTCTAAGAAAATACCTCGTCTCTATCTCCCTTAATAGACAAGGAGCGATGATGTAACAAAAATAGACCCGCAAATAAATTATTTAAATATCTCTACTAATTTAAGTGTTGAACTATATTGCTAATTAAAAATAATAAATTTATTACGAGTAAATAAAATTATATATTCTACAAATAAAAAATATATATGAATAATTAATAGATATGATTGTGAAGTTTAATATTAAATTATAATTATAAAATATACATATCGATACATAAATTTAAATTGAATTATAAATGATAAGAGTTATCCCTTATACTTATTTCGGTAACTAATAACAAAAAAAAATTGATATACAAATTTATATGCAAAGGAATACTAACATAACATCTATCTAATAAAATACAAATGATTTTGAATTTTCCGCTCACTCAAGAAATCATCTGGGCCGTCTAAAATTTGAGATAAATCACACCGTTCATATATCTATCTAATAAAATACATCTATCTATCTAATAATCTAATAATAATTTAATAAAATACAAATGACTTTAAATTTCCCGCTCACTCAATAAATTATTTTGGTCGTTTAAAGTTTGAGATAAATCATATTGTCCATACAGTGCCGGAGGCACGGGACTCAGCTAGTAACATTATATGCAACAACAAGACTAGCACGTGGCTTCCAAAGTACTCCCTCCGTTACTTAATATAAATCGTTTTATAAAATTATTTTTATTTCATAATATAAGTCATTTGAGAATTTTAAATAAATATTAATAGCTTAATTTTTAATATTATCCCAAGTAATAAATATAACTTTTGTTCTCTCTCTATTTTTTGTCCAATAAATAATACTGTCTTTTTTTAATATAAAACAATATAGACAATTAATACTATATTTAATATTATATAATTATTTTTTTAATATTTATGCAAAAATCTAAAATAATTTATATTAAAAAAATGGAGAGAGTAATATGCAGCAAGTCAAACGAATTCATGTGGAATGCCTTTCAAGTCTTCTACTAATAATCATCAAGCTAACGTTACATAAGCAGCCACGTACGGATTCATTTATTCTAATCACACGGCAAGTATTACCTAACCAATCACGTGGGGCTTTCTAAACTTACATAATTCAGTAACTTGCCAAGGAATGCTATTCATCCGTGGGCCTAACATATTCAGCAATTAAAGTAATGCAGCGGGCGGCAAGAAGGATTTTCATTTCAAATTGGTTTTTATTTTCTTACAGAATTTGGGTTATTTTCTCTAGTATAATTGTATAAATAAGGATTTCAACCGAGGCGGAGGGAGGGACGGAGGGAGGGAGGGAGGGAGGGAATCTGACGCCGGTAGAACGTCATAACAGAGACAATTTTGACCCTCTTTAAATTTTGTTCTGGTTCCGCCACTGATTTCAACTGATGTAATTCATATACAGAGACAATTTTTTGAGGAACATCTATTCTTAGGTTTTTTAGATACTTAATTTTAACTTATCATACAATAATATATACTCCTTCTGTCTCTTAATATAAAATTTTTTAAAGTTATGCACAAGTATTAAAAAAATAATTGTATATCATTAAATATAATATCAAATGTCTATATTACTCTTGTATTAGAAAAAGAGATTGTTATTTTTTGGGCAAAAAATAATGAAAGAACCAAATTTATATTCAATACTTGGGGTAATATTAGAAACTAACCAATTAATGCTTAATTGAAATTCTAAAGCGTCATATATTAAGGGACAAAAAAACTTCTCTTAAACGTCTCATATTAAGCGACGGAGGGAGTAGTTGTGTATGACGTTTTTTACTGCATCAATCGTCGATTGTACCAAAGTTCTTGATTCCATATAAACATGGGGTTTAGGTGTCGTTGGCATTCCATTCAACGCAACTTCAATACAATATTGATTGTACAGAGTGTAACACTCCCTTCCTGAATAGGAAAGAGAGGTCATGTGCAAAACATAACAAACCTCAAAATAATAAACAAAATAACTTCAAAATATTTATTTAATAATTGATATTCCATCAATGACGAATTAAATATAATTCTTCAAAAATTGGCAGAATAATTAAAACCTAAAATCAATTAAACCTATATGGTCAAATGTAGCTCTCTTCACACAAAATTCTAAACCGCCCCTGTAGACCTACTAGAAGAAAAACACAGCATGAGCAGAGGCGGAACTAGGGGGCATTTGACCCTGGTAGGGAGGCGGTCAGGCATAACTAGACAGGGACAACAGCCAGCCAGCAGGCGTCGCCGCGCCGCCGACGAGCTCCGGTCTTCAAACTTCTTCTTCTCCGACTCAACAGTTTTTTTAATAACATGAAACAACGTCGTATCATTTTAAAAAAAACTTTTTTTATTAGGGCTTCTTCAGTACTCTTCAATTCCACCTCTGCTTATTCTAATTTCTAACACTGTAACACATCGTCTCTTCTTTTCCCTCTTCCGCGGCTTCCGCCTCCACTGCCTCCACTGGTGACTGGACCACTGCTCTTGCCGGCTGCCTCTGCCGCCCGCCTCCGCCACTGCTCACTCTCTTACAGGTTCTGTGATATACTGATATTCATTGTTATTGTTGTTTTCCCCCTTTTTATTTTTTTTAATTTAGTGGTCGAGTACTCGAGTGTGGTAACATACTAACATGGGCTATTTATTTTTCCTGACTTCCGTTTCTATATATAATAACTCCCAGTTTGGGATTATATCCGGGAAAAAAAATTAGACTCTCAATTTGGGATTCTATATTAATCTTTTAGTAATTCAGTTTTCAAAATTGTTTCTGTTGGAGTAATATTTAATTATTATTTAATTTCCGTTTTCTTAAATCCTAAGAGAATTGATGAATGATAAAATTATTATGATTTATGAAATGTTTAAATTGATGAATTATTGATTAGTAATTGATGTTTTTATTTATACTAGATTATGGATAAATACTTGATTAAGCGACAAAGAACTGTTAATTCTTCTAATAATCAATTACCAAGTTCCGAAGCAAGTGGTGATATTAATAATTCACGTGTGGAGTTCAATCCGAATGATATTGTTAGTGATCTGGGGTTACACAAATCAATTGAAGACTTTGCTATTGTGATTAGAGATCAAGTTCGAAGAGAGTATTTGACTAGAGGTCCATGTCAACCAATTGCTCATAATTATCCCCCAAAATACTTTTCTAATGTGAAGAGAAGCTTTCGGCCCGCTTGATTTAAAAATTTTGAATGGTTGGAGTATAGCATTTTCAAAGGATGCTTGCTATTGCTTTTGCTGCTATCTATTTGGCAATTCAAACAGAGTAGATGCTTTTACAAAAAAAAGGTTCAGCAATTGGAAAAAGGCAATTGAAAAATTTCAAGAACATGTGGGTGCTTCGAATAGTGCTTAGAATGATGCTAGAATAAAACAGTAAAAAAATTTCTCCATCTATATCCACATAAAATGAGTATTTTCTTTATCATATAAATCAATAATTAATTATTCACAAATAATATTACAGAATCACAATACTGACAACCAGGCAGTTCCCAGGAAAGAGGGGGCTTTTCAATAAGGATTTCTCCTTACTGGCGCGCAATTATATGACCAAATCTCTCCTTAGACAGAACTTTCTAGATATTGCCAATAATGCTATCAAATAATATTATTCAAATAATATGAATTATTGATCTGATAATGGAAAATACTGTGTAGTGACAATTATTGAAATAACAATATTATAAAATACCAACGAAGCAATTATTGAATCAATAAAATAAAATATTGAACAGTAATTACTGTAACAACTATTGAGTAGTGCATTCTTACGTAAGAATCAATAATTGGTGCAATACCGTGTGCTACTGTGTTTTAACCACCAAGTATTCCAACAGTATTAACTGTAACAACTACGCCGTTATTTATAAACAACCTATTCTTGTTGTTTTCTTCATCCAATCGCTTTCCGTTATGGGGACCACACAAGGCTGCGCCGTCGTATAAATATTTCCCGATAGTAAGAATATTTCACGACCAAACGAATATTCCCCGATAACAATGAATATTTAATAACCACTTGCTTATTTAAGATATTTGCGCATTTGTACCCATAACTAACCACATTAATCAAATCAACATTTACTATTTCAAAATAATAAATAGAAGAAATTAAATTTCATTTATAATAAGTTGGGGTCTTACACCATCCATTAAAAAGCTCATTTCTGGGCTTGATTAGATACTGGCGCGACTGCTTAAATTTTGTTCTTAAAAGTGGCGCGGCGGCGCTAGATCACAGGATTAGCTTTTGCAGTTCGCGAATTCATACTTTGTTTTAGTCTGGAATTCATTTTTTCCTCATCCATTATCTAATTAAAATCTTTTTCGATTTTATAAACTCATTAAACACTGAACTATACACATACAAAACGATCACAACATTTCAAAAGTTTTACAAACCATTCTAATAACTCAAATTCAGTGTTCATGGTTGTAACGCCCCCAAATTCGGGTACTTTGAACCTCGGACCTGGTGCGTCACGATACATCATCTTCATACATATTCTATAAACTAATGCGGAATTATAAACATAAATTTTTTATTACACAATGGTTCTGTAACATTTCCCAAGATCTACAACCTTTATCTTAATACATACCCTTAATAATTCACTAGGTTTACATCGTCAATTTACTTCAGTTAACATAATAGATAAATGTCCTTATAAAAACAATCTCCATCTTTTCCTTCGCCTTTGTCCTTCTTTGAACATTGGGGTTAAACTGAAATATATTCATGATATAGCAAAGGTGAGCAACTACTTTGCTCAGCAAATTTAAATACAATAAAGATATATTATGATTGAAAGAAAGATTAATCTTTCAAGTTTTAAACAATATAATGATTGTGAAAGAGCATGAATCAAATTTCAATACATGAATGATTGAATTAATAACGCTGAGTGGTCAACATTGGCCATGAACAAATACTTTGGTAATGAAGGTGATCAGCCTTTCATACCTGATAAACATATGCAATGTGCACTAAGTGCGAATCAATAATCATAGATGTGGAATAATTATCAATAATTAAACCACTAGCATTCTGGAAAATTATTAACTCGAGTTTGAGTTAGAAAATTTGTCTTGCCCGTCGATTACTGCTACACAATTTATTATAATCTCTATATTGAAAAGACCTATCATTGTTAAGATTGATATTCCAATTAACATAATACACTTTATCTCATAATATTATTATTTTAA
Source organism: Panax japonicus (assembly GCA_020205505.1). NCBI lineage: Eukaryota > Viridiplantae > Streptophyta > Magnoliopsida > Apiales > Araliaceae > Panax > Panax japonicus. The sequence continues at coordinate 29,284,516 of CM035095.1, forward strand.
TAACATATTATCTAACATTTAGTCACATAATAAATATTAGATCTTACATTAAGTCCTTAGTAATATTATTATCATACCTTGATAATATTACTACCATCTTAAACTCATTTCATATCATTAATCTTAATAATATTTTATTCAATTCTTAGCATTATTAATCAATTAATAATACTTTAATCATATAATAATATCTTAATCGTTTACAAATATTAATAACCCTTTAATAATATTTTAATCACTTACTAATAGTATTAATTATTTAACAATATTTTAACTATTTACAAATATTATTAAAATTTTAATAATATTTTAATCACACATTAATATTATTAATCATCTAATATTATTAAACATTTAATAATTTTTTGATTTAACTTTAATATAATATTATTAATCATTTAATAATATTTTCAATTATTATCTATATTATTCATCATTTAATAATATTTTAATCTAATATTTATTAATAACATGTTAATCTAATATTAAAAATTATTTAATAATATTTTAATAATTTATTAAACTTATAAATAATTTATTTTAATTGTTTACCCTTTACTAATTACTTTATTTAAAAACCCTAAAATGCCATAAATATAACATCTCATTAAAAATGACAAAAATAGCCTCCATATATTAGTTTACATCATCTTTAGGGTCTTTTTGTCAAAAATATTATATTTTTACCCTTTATAACATCACTTAACTTATTTTATCCATTTATTCATAACTCAATCATTCACATGAGAAATATAAAAATAGTTCCAAAAATTTTAATTTTATGGGAAACATCAGTTAATATTACCCTTATAAACATATAATTTTTATGGAATTTTTCAGTTTCATTTATTATGCTTAAAATATTATTAGCATTTTAATAATATTTTAATCACACTTTAATATTATTAATTATTTAATAATATCTTAATCATCTAATATTATTAAAAATTTAATAATTTTTTGATTTAAGTTTAATATAATATTATTAATTATTTAATAATATTTTAATAATTTTTTAAAATTATATACATTTTATTTTAATTATTTACCCTTTACTAATTACTTTATTTAAAAACCCTAAAATGCCATAAATATAACATCTCATTAATTAAAAATGACCAAAATAGCCTCCATAAATCTGATTAAATCATCTTTAGGATCTTTTTGTCAAAAATATTATATTTTTACCCTTTATAACATCACTTAACTTATTTTATCTATTTATTCATAACTCAATCATTCACACGAGAAATATAAAAACAGTTCCAAAAATTCTAATTTTATGGGAAACATCAATTAATATTACCGTTATAAACATATAATTTTTATGGAATTTTTCTGTTTCATTTATTACGCTTAAAATGGCCAAAATAGTCGGATCTTCCTTCCAACAATTTTCATGAACTGAATTTTTATCCAAAAATTCCTAAACTTTCAGGGGATTTTCTAGTTATGTATATTTACTTCCTATAAAAATTTCACAATTTTTTGAGTTAAACACTAAGAGTTATTCTTTTTTACTTTTTAAGTAGTCTTTTCTCGTAAAATCCATAACTTTCATCCTACACATCCAAAAATTGACATCTTTGGATAGGATGCATTTAACTCATCATACTATCATAAAAATAATTAGATTTTTTTAAAGTAAAATAAATGGACGAAACTGCCCTTGCTATGAACTTCACAAAAAATAGTCCTTTTTTTCTCTTTTTGTAAAATCTGGACAGTTTTCCTAAAAACAGCTCCAATGGCTTGAAAAATCAATACTTTTGAGTGCTACCACTTGATTTTACTAGTTAACTTACACATCTAGCACTCCTCTTTGACGGATCACAAATAGAAGGCGTGGATCTTAAATTATAACCTTTCAAAGTGGGCGGATGATAGGGTTTTCTACAACTCAAAACAATCTTTCATCCCTTTTATTTTTCAAGTTTTTCAACACCCGAAAATGGATGATATAAACATAACACCTTAAAACATATAGATCTAAGGTTTTGGAGTTTTAGAAATATTATATCTTTATTTCATCATAATCCGCCAAAATAAATTAAACAAAGTTTAAGGTTTATACCTTTTGATATCTTCTCCTCTTGATTTCTTTTTCTTCTTCTCCTCCCTTCTTTCTCTTTTCTTCTCTTCCATGGCAGCCACTCTCTCTCTCTTCCTCTCTATTGGGGCATGGAGTGAAGAAATGAGAGAGTTGTTTTAACTTCATTCTCTTTCTTTCATTTAACTAAATAATTTATGAGAGAGAAGGAGTTGGTGAGCATTAATGGGAGTGGTTGGGAGTGGTTGGGAGTGGGTGGGTTAGGTGGACAACACATGGATAAAAATGTGAGTTGATTTTATCTTGTGTGCCCGGCTTTTATTTACTCGTTTTGCTTATTTAATTTCGTTTTTAACTTTCGGACCCGAAAACTCAAAATTTTAAGTTTATAGTTGATTCCTACTAAATTCGATACTCCCAACGTCATGGGCACCTCTTTTTCTTCAAATTCATCTCAAAATTTCAAGTTTGATTTTTTTTCAAAAAATTCAATTATTGACTTTGACCAAAAAGTCAACCCCGACACATTTCATGTTTAGAGTCTATTTTTACTCATTTTGACGTTAGGGACTTAATTATCTTGTCCGCGTTTTCAAATTTCACTTCTATCTTTGATGTGGACTTTTCTCCCTAAAAGTCAACTATTGACTTTGACCAAAAAGTCAACCTTGATATATTTTGTGTTTACCGCCTTTTCTGACTAATTTTGACATTCCGGACGCAACCGAGCAGTCTGTGCTTCAAAATTCTTTTTCTAACTCAAATTTGAGTTTTAACTTACTCCCCTTTTTATTATTAATCATATCAACTAATAATCTATTGATTATTATTCATTCCATTGATTTACTAGTACATAATTTAAATACTAGCATTCTTCAATTACTATAATCATTAAGTTATTTAATTCTCATTCCTAATATATAATATTAGACTAAATCATTTTTTTTTCAATCCTCTCTAAATAATAAATAAATATATACAGATTTACAATATATATTTATTTAATCACATACATACTTCACATAAGTCATAATTATTCACTTCGTTGGTAAATAATTAATATTTTCATATATTAGGCATGGCATAAATATAAGTCTGACTTGTCATAATCTTAATCCTTTTCTGGGACATTTTATTAAATTTCTAATACTTTCCCACTAGTTTATGTTTATTTTAATTATCACCACAACACCTAACTTATCTCTTCCCAATTTAATATTTTTAAGTTCTCTTACACTACCATTCATGCTTAGCTTCTATAAGCTTGATTAATTAAGCTTTCCATTAATATATATATATATATAGACAGGATCAAGAGTAGACCTCTTAAGTAGTAGAATTCTCTTAAATAATAGAACTTTATCAAAACGACGTAGTTTTGATAAGACGCGGTGGCATTTTTGTAAATACCATGCCACCGTGTATTTACAAAAATACCACCGCGTCTTATCAAAACTACTTCGTTTTGATAAAATTATATTATTTAAGGCATTCTGCTATTTAAGAATTCTACTCTTGATCCTTTCTGTATATATATATATACTCATCCTCTTTATCCTTATTATTTCTCTTTATTGCATGTACACATTATGATCTAACACTTAACCTTTCATCTCATATGTTCTTATATATAATCAAGTAAGCCGAATACCTAATCCAGCATCCTAGATTATTCAGACAACTTGATATTTCCCAACACGGCAAAATTGACATAACTAATCCAGTAACCTGGATTCAAACTGAATTTCAATTCAGTAAACCGTTTTTCCAATCTAGTAAACTGGATTTAAACTGACCTCCAATCCAGCAACCTGGATTCAAACTGTATACTAATTCAGTAAACTGAATTTCAATTCAGTAAAGCTAAATTTCACATAAATCCATTTTACTCTCTCTTTCTCTCTGTGTTTTCTGAGTTTTGCAGAAGGTTTAGGATAATAAGATACGCTTTAGGGTGAACTGAAATGAGAGGACTAATGGTGTACAATTGATTTGCTGAGCGTTATTGAGAGAAGGAAGGATCAGAGTAACTGAAAAATCTCACGCTTGACTTGCTTGCAGCTACATATTCCCTCTCCTTTCTTATCGGTTCAATTATTTTCTTCTTTGTTTTTAATTGGCTAACACATCTTTACTTTATTTGTTAAATTATTTTGCCAGCTCCACTTCTGCAATTATATCTAATAATTATTTAACTATTATCCACCCATTAGCCCAATTTTAGTATTACAAATTGAATTTAAACTGGTTTTATTTTGAAATTAAATTAGACATTTAATTTCCACATATTCAAAATATTTTATTCCCTACCTATCGGACTTTATCAATTAAACTAGAATTTCATATAGCCATTTATTAGCACTCTAATTTAATTATTTAATGGGTTTATTTAATTGGATTAGTTATTTTTCCATTAACTCTTATATTCTTACACTTAAATGTACATGCAACCCATATATATTTGGTAATCATATTTACACTAAATAAATTATTCCCATAATAATTTTCATCAACATATTTATTTTAATCAATAAATAACAATTTTTTGACATGAATAGTGCGCACTTGAATAGTACCCGCGTAAATAGTACTTTAGCGTTCCCGAAATCATTTTATTTGCTTCTATGAAGCAACAACACTTGTAATCATCGCTTACGCATAATCTAGATTGTAGTATAACATTTAAACGCACAACACATGATATCATTAATAAGATTCACTTTATTCCATAATATACATCAGCTCGAATTACCAAGCTACTCGCGATTCACCATCGTTACACTAATTCATCATTAATTATTTCGTTCCAAATATATATATCAGACTTGTACACATATTAAGTCCATAACAGAAATCACGTAAATATATATAACTCATATATATTTATACACTCAAATCCGTCATGTTTTATAATAAAAATTTTATTTATTAAATTATTATTTAAATTTTATTTATAGAAATTCGGATTGTCACATAATATTTAGCATTATACTAATTGGATGTGAATGAAAAATATAATATGAGGGACCAATATGTATATATAAATGAATATTGGTGTCAAGATTAATAAATTAAATTAATATTTAATTTATAATGAGAATACATGTAATTGTTTTATATAAAATTACATGTATGAGATGGAAATATAAAATATATAATGTAATATATACATGATGTATATATGTAATGAAATGGTGGTGTAATATACAAGTGTGTATTATGTTGGAATTTATGAGTTAAAAGCATAACATAATAAGAATTAAGCTAGAAAGCTAAACCAAATGTGCTGAGAATTGAAAAGAGAGAGGGCAAGTTGCTGAGTCACATTAGGAAAGCAGGAGGTGTCATTATTACCAATTAAGGACACTAATCATGAGAAAGCTAAACTTGGTCTGATAGTGGGAGAGAGAGACTAAGAAGCATATACCCAATTTTCAGCAATTACAATTCTCATACTCCTCTTCCATCCGTCTCTTCCAAGTCCAATTCTCAGTTCAAGTTCCATATCTCATTCTCCAATTGTTTAAGTTTCTATATATTTCTCTACTACGAAAACATGAGTATTCATCAAATTTTCTAAAGATTGAAGTTGGTGACTGAAATTGAAGAGAAATTGGAGTAAGGTGCAGTCCAAAAGAAGAATTTAACTCAACTAATTTAAAGTTGGAGCAAGGATTTGATCATAACATCAAGCTACAAAGAGGTAAGTTAGTTTTATTTGTTAAGTTCATGAATTGAGATAGAGAATAGTTGATATGCATGGTTGTGAATTGGTATGATAAAGATAGTAAATGAAATCTGGAGTGTTAATGATGGAAATTTTAGGGCTATACCATGCCTAAACATGTATGAAATCTGGAAATTTAGATTATGCATGTAAGATGCTTAATAAAATACCTCAAAGAGGTTTAATGCTTAAAATTTGTGATTTGAGCAAAGCTTGATGCTAAGAGATATGTAAATGTGAAATTTAAGATAGCTTGAACCATGTGGATGGTTTAAATTCAGTTTAAAATTGAAATCAAAAGATTTTACCAAATTAGTTTCAAGCTAAAATTTATGAAGAACTGGGAATTTTAAGCCTCTATAAGTATGCCTTAGAGAATCTATTTTGGGCAATTAATATTTTTCTAAAATACTATGTAGTTACATCTCAAACATATCCAAAATTGAAGTTAACCGGATGTATGGTTTGCAAGTTATTAAGCCCCAAAGTAGGTAGGAAAATAACAAAGTTGTTTGAAATCTGAAAATTTCTGAGTCTGAAACTGTTGTGAATGGGCTGTTTCGGGCCACTGTTTCGAAAACTTGCCAAAATCTTTTCATACATGTTATATTTTTTAAAAAATAGTATGAGGTAGAACATATTCAAAAATGTCTTCAATTAGATGTATAACGAATGAGATAAAAATTTCCAAAACTAGCCTGAGAATTACAAAAATGCAAATTTTCAGAATCTGGACAGATTTTGGGCAGCACCTTTGGGAAATTTTCTGTATCGAATGGTAAAAGGACTGAAATCAGGCCTACATGGCATTAAATTAGATGAAATAAGCTTTAATTTGGCGTAAGAATGAACCAAAACGGATAAGTAACGAAGAAGTTATGATTAAACGAAAAACAAGGTTTGTTAACCATTAAAATAGTTCAAATGAGTTTTATAATTTGTTTTAAAACGAAATTTGGAGGATTGATATATTGTGACATATGATGATATAATTACACGTTTAATAGCATATTTTGACCTATAATTAATTTATAATATTGTAAATAAATCTAATAAATTTGATAAAGTTAAGAATGAATTACTAAGCCTAAAAAATACAAAGTTAAGTTAAAAGTTCATGGGATATACAGTAAAACCCCTATTTAGGAATACTCTATATAAGAATAACTTCTACAATATTATAAAAAAAATTGGTCCCAATTTGGGCCAATTATAAATAGGAATAACCTCTAAATTGTAATATGTTATATATACTTTTTAAGTTCCGTATTAAGAAAACTATACCTCTATATAGTAATAATTTTATATATATATATATATATATATATGAGAGAGAGAGAGAGAGACAATATTAATTTTAAAAGACTATATTTTTTATAAAACACTACATTTCCTATAAAGAACTACATTTTCTTATAAAAGACTACATTTTCTATAAAGGACTACATTTTCCTATAAAAGACTATATTTCCGATAAAAGACCACATTTTCCTATAAAAGACTACATTTTCTATAAAAGACTACATTTTTCTAGTTGAAAATCTAAATAATTTATGTTTTCTTTAATTTTTGTTATAAAATCTATATTTTTATTAAAGTGGATATTTTTGGGTGTTCGAAAATTTTTTTGTACCAATACCTCTATTTAGTAATAACTTCTCAATTAGAATACAAATAGTTTGGCCCCAAGTCTATTCATAAATAGAGGTTTTACTTTAAATGCATTAACCTACATAACAACCTTATGTATGCTATATAGGTGCGATATGAGATAGCATTGCTTCGAGTGCGCGCGCGATATCAAGTAGACCTGATAACAATTTGCAATAAAGGCAAGCTTTTCTGTTTACTTGTATTAAGTGAAATCAATGTTGGTTATTTGCAATTGTTTTCGCATTATAATGAAATCCTTGTAAATAGGTTGAAATTTATTTTTTGAATGTCAATGTTATACGAATTCCTAAAGTCAAATTAAGTCAAATTATGACTAAAGTTAATTGAGTTATAGAACTCAATTTGTTTGTGATATGTGAATGGAGATATGTGAGAAATGTTATGTTTGGCAACATATGAAGTATGATCTAAATACAATATGATGAAATTGAAAGACCGCATATGAGATGCATATTATGAGATGTATGAAGTATATGTAAATGCATTACATAAGATTTATGATGCATGCATAAAATGCACAACATGAGTTACATGATGTGAAAGTAGTATGCACACAAGCCAATCATGCTTGATGATAAAACATATAATTTGTAAAAATCTTATTCATTTATTAATAAAAAAATTATTTATTAAAGACTTTAATTTATCTACATGGTGTTGTTTTCTAATATGTGATAAACTCATAATTTTGAGAAATGCTTTTAGACTTATGATGATAATCATGCTAATGAGATATAAATTTCTAAACAACTCACAAACAAAAATGGTTCCCAATCGTTGGATTACTAAAAAAAGGAGAAGTGAATCAAGATGGATTGGTACATACGTTGCTTTCTCATTGGATGATGATGATTGATCTCATGATCATTTGTATAGAGACACTAAAGCAAGTATCTACATGTTTATTGGAGAATAAATTCACTGAACGTGGCTCACTAAGGAATACCTAATGTAGTTTTACTTGTCCGTCAATAAGAATTCCTATAGTGATGGTAGTACAAGTGATACTTAGACTTGAGATCATCATAGTATCTTGTGTATGCTGAATTAAATTTTGACATATTCCTTAAGACTCTTAGGGTATATTAAAGGGTATGTCTGGGTATAACAAGTTATATATGGAGATAATGAATTATTAACAAAGAATCTACCGCTTCTAGTAAAAGAAGAGAATGTCCTATGTGATTCGATAAATGACAACATAGTAGTCCTTGTCCAAGGCATAATGAAATTAGAAAGGAGGTTCTAATTAGCATTATTTGGAGTTATGCATTTGAGAATCGAAATACATAGAATTAAATAAAATAATACTTGACATTAATTTCATGTCTTATATTTAATTGGGACATTGTATGGTGGAATGATTGAATTGTACGGTAATTATTTACTCAAAGGTTTTTTATTATTAATGTTGTAATCTATATTATCTGGAAAGTCTTCGATCGCTAAGGAGGCTTATCCTTATTGTAGAATAAATGTTATTTATTTAAATAAATTAATAGATTAATTTATTTATTTAAATAAGATTAGAATTGTTCTAATTGATTTATTCACAACTAATTTAATATAAAGAACCTAAAGGGTCACACCATAAAAAGAAGAATATTTATTTATGAAGCAAATGACATCGTAATAATAATTTAAGTGTATTTAATTTATTCTATGTTGATAGAATAAATGAAAAAATTTAATATTTATTATTTAATATTTTGGAAATATTAAATATAAATTAATAAGAGGAGTCTTATTATTATTATTACTATTATTATTATATAATTTCTAAAGGAGTTTGAGAATTAATTAATAAAATTTACTCTCATATATTCTTAATAAGATTAGGAGGCTAATTAACTAAAAGAGTTTAATTAATTATTCCTAATAAGATTAAGAAGCCTAATTAATTAAAGGAGTTTAATTAATTAAAATAAAACTCAATTCCTAAATTATTTAGGAGGGTTGCCCATATCTATAAATAAGAGGAGTCTTATTTTGATTTGGGGTTAATGACAATTTTAAGAGTTGGGAGAGTACTCACATATTCTCTGGAGAGAGAAAATTAGGATTTTACCAAACACTCATCTTCTTGAATGATTATTCTTCTTTGGTGGATCACCTCTAGAGGCCAAATACTTGAGTGGCTAACGTTGATCAAAGGGATGAATCAAACCCGGTGAATTCAAGTTAAAGGTGAAAAAGAATTAGAGGTGGACTCGTACCCGAGAAAGCTAGTTTCTACAAGGGTATGAATCTGATCTCCATCTCTTTTCAGTTGATTGATAATTATGCACAAAGTATGATCATGCATGGTGATGGTTTGTATGAAAAATTTTAAAATCTATTTTATCGCGCTTTCGTACCTTTTATGTAATTTGATTGCATTATCGCACTGTATACAAATCTAATTGTGGTATCAGAGCCTAACTTTGTTCTAATTATCGATCTTAATATTTTCATGTATGTATGATATGCGATTGAATGGGTTTTTTGGGCAAGAAAAAAATTTCTGATTCTACTACGCGGCGCGACCGCGCCGCCTCTTTTTCATTCTGGACTGCGGTTGTGCCCTAACCCACAAAAAGTTTCTGAGGTTGCGGCCGCGCCTAACACCAGAATTTAAAATATTTTATTTTATTTTAATTAAGATAAAATATTAATTTTAAATTAAAATATAATTAAAAAAAAGTTTTATATTAACTTGGAATTGAATTCCTCATTAGTTTGAATAAAAGAGTTTATTCACATATGGAATATAATTTCTTGTTTCTTAGAATAAAGGAGTTTATTCATATATGGAATAAGATTACATGTTTCCTAAAATTAAAGATGTTTAATTTTGATAAGGAATATGATTCAATATATTTTATTTTTTTAGCAATTTTAAGTTAAAATAAAGAGTCTATTTTGTACTTGAAATTGGATTCCTTGTTAATTAAAATAAAAGAGTTTATTTTGATTTGGAATTTGATTAAAAATAAAGGATTTTATTTTTATTCAAAATTGAATAAAATAAAATAAATAAGTTTATTATGATTTAAACTTTGATTAAAATAAAAAAGAGTTTATTTTGTTTAAAAATTAGTTTTTTAGTAAACTTTTAATTTTCCATTAAATTGATATCAATGCACATATGAAATGGATTTATTGTTAATTGGATGAATGTTTATTTATTTATGTAAATGATGATATGTATGATAATAAATGAGATTGATTATAGACTATTGACCATTGTGATTGAATTTTATTTTAGTTGATGCATGAATGTATGAGTTTTATTAAATGGGGTCTACGCGCGTACCTCGTCTTCTCTAGTTTTTCTTAATGTATATTCTATCTCCCTCAGATGTACTTCATCTTGAATGTTGATCACGGTTTCTATTTTTATAAATAGTTTTGTAAAAGGAATAGTTAGAATTAAAATTTTGAAGAATTAGAGACCGAGAAGCAATGAGTGCTTGAAGACCCGTTTGTAATGTAGCCTGTGTTTAAAAGTAATAGTTATATTTAAATTTAATTCTTGCAACCCTAGGTTTAACCTTTTGGTTCACTTAGTGGCTTTACTGAATCAAACTAGATTAAAGTCCATAATCAATCCAGGTAGAATATAGTATTTTATATGTATGCTTATACTATATATATATATATGTATGTATGTATGTGTGTGTGTTTGTATGTGTGCATGCGTGCATGAGCGCTAAACAAGATGAGATAATTAATAAAAAAAAACCTCAAAGATATTATATTAAGTTGTAACGTTCAAAGATATTTGAAATATCGAACGTCGCATTCTAGCATGATAAAAATAATATAGTATTGAATATTTAATTTGAGTTTGTTATTGTGACACCCCCAAAATAGGTATACATAACCCATCTTAAGTCACCAAATACATGGTACAAAATTCAAATGCGACTTAATTATACAACAGTCGTGTAAAATACGACAAAATATATGCTGTGAGTTTTAATACAAATATTGTCATCTAGACAATATTCACACTCAATTAAGTCCTCATTACATTTATTATCACAGTACTATTTAACAGAATAGTGATGACTACTAATGCTATTATCTGGACCGTCACTCCGTTTCCCGACGAGTTCCTGCTACATTCTCATTTCCTGAAGAAAACAATAAAAGTAAAAGGGTGAGCTCAACTAGCCCAGTAAGAAATATTATGACTAAGAAAATAATGCAGAATAAATTATCGTTAGCCTTCAACAGTGTTAAACTGATGCAATATAACAAACATCAAGTTTAACTGCAGCGGAACAAGCAATCCATTAAAAGAGTCAAGTAGAGAATAAAATATACTATCTTTTATGATTTAAAAGGTTTTTCGTCACTTTTATCGCTGAAACTCAGCTTAATAAATAATCTGCATCATCCCTGCATTACGGCCAAGGATATTCATTAGTATCACAACCATAAATTATTCATGCACTACGGGCCAAGGATATTCGTGTATTCATCAATGATCATGATCATGTCAACAATTGTCCATCAATGCACTACGGGCCAATGAAGACTTTTACCACATCATTTGTAACATTACGGTCATGTTTATATCGATTAATCCCTGGTCATAATCATACCAACTCCATCTATGCACTACAGGACATAGATGACTTTCAACATAATATAAACATGAGGATGATGACAATGATATAAGAATTTAATAAAAAAAAGTTCAAGAATTAATTTATCGAGGAACTAATAACTTTCAAATTGTCAACATGATACTTCTTTGTAGAGTAAAATTTAAGAATGATCAGAAGAATATTTTCATGAAAAGATATTGGATGAAGTGCAAATATCAAGGATATTCCACTAATTTCATGGAGTATAGAAATCAAAACTTTAACCAACTGAGTATAATAAAGAATAGAATAACAAAATAAATCATCAGGCATGCGATTGACAGCACAGATAGGTTATTCTAACAGAATAATAATTAACGGAACCAGGTCATGCATAAACGCACAGACAAGATGTTCCAACAGAATAGTAAATAACGAAACCAGGTCAGGCGTAATCTGCACCGACAAGATATTCCAACAGAATAATAAAGAACGGAACGAGGTCAGGCAAAATTCGCACTGACATGATATTCCAACAAAATAATAAAGAATGAAATAACAACAAAATTTCACCATGTATGCGGTACTTCGCATAGACAGGTTATTCCAGCAGAATAATAGAGAATTGAATAACAACAGAATTTCACCATGTATGCGGTACTTCGCATAGACAGGTTATTGATTTAGGTTGTTCCCAGCTTTGAATAGCTTTAATCTTTGCCGGGTCAACATATATTCCACGACTTGATACCACGTGCCCAAGGAATGCTACTTCCTCAAGCCAGAACTCGCATTTCTTCAACTTGGCATAAAGCTTGTTTTCACGAAGCTTTTGGAGTATCTGCCTCAAGTGTTGCTCATGATCTTCACGGCTTTTGGAATATATGAGGATGTCATCAATAAAGACGACCACAAAGTGATCCAAGTATTCCTTGAATACTCGGTTCATCATATCTATAAAGGCAGTAGGAGCATTAGTCAATCCAAAAGACATGACTAGGAATTCATAATTCCCGTAACGAGTTCTAAAAGTTATCTTTTGTATGTCATCGGTTCTAATCTTCAATTGGTGATATCCGGAATGAAGATCAATCTTTAAAAAGAATTTGGCGCCTTGCAACTGGTCAAACAGGTCATTAATGCGTGGCAATGAGTACCTATTTTTGATGGTGACATGATTCAACTCACGATAATCAATACAAAGTCGCATACTCCCATCTTTCTTCTTCATGAATAGAACAGGAGCACCCCAAGGAGAAGTACTAGGACGAATGAAACCGATGTCTAACAATTCCTGCAGTTGGGTCTTTAACTCCTGAAGTTCAATAGGAGCCATTCGATATGGGGCTTTGGAAATAGGTTTTGTACCAGATTCAAGTTCGATACAAAATTTAATTTCACGCTCTGGGGGTAGGCCATGAAGTTCTTCAGGAAATACGTCAGGAAATTTATTAACAATAGAAATATCATTCAAAACTGACGTATTTTTGTTTAGATCCGTGACATGAGCTAAGAAAGTTTGACATTCATTTTTCAATAAACGAATAGCTTTATGGCTTGAGATGACAGTGATTGATTTTAATGGGTTGGTTGCTTGAATTCGCATAATAGGTTGTTTAGGAATATGAAAGCTAACAACTTTACGAAAACAATCAATTTTTGCATGATGAGTAGTTAACCAATCAATCCCTAAAATTACATCAAATGCAAGTATTTTTAATGAAATAAGATCGACAGGTAATGTGAGGGTACCGATTTGAAACAAACAAGACTTATAAACAGTGGATGTAATTAAGGTTTCTCCCAACGGAGTTTCAACAGATAAGTCAAAGTCTAATTTCTCCGGAGTCAAATTTAAACGTTGAGCGTAAGTAGGAGAAATAAAAGAATGGGTAGAACCGGTACCAAATAAGGTATATACTTTGCTAGAGTTTATGATAAGCTTACCCGTGATGACCTCGTTCGGGTTCCTTGCTTTCTGGGAGGTCACGACAAACGCTCTCCCTTGCACTACTGGCTTTGACTTTTCTGGGACGTCCTTTGGTGCCTCCATCCTAGCTGAACTTGTCTTCGGTGAACGACAAAATTGGGCTAGGTGACCTTCTCTTCCACAATTATAACATGCTTTAGAAGGCATCGCGTAGTTTGGACTGATGTGTCACTCCCCTCCGCATTTGAAGCATATGATAGATGGTCGTTCTCTTTCCTTGACAACGGGTGTTGGTGGTGACGTCTTTCCATCATTGTTGAATCTCCTCTTCTTGAAATGTCCATTCTTATTGTTTTGGCCATGATTACCACCGAAGTGGTTACCATTTCTGACATGTTGATTCCCTCTATGCTTATTGTCACCGCTTCGATGACTTCTATCACTAGTATTATCATTTTGCTGGCTGCTCTCTTTTGGTTGGTTGACTCATTATCGCGCTCCAATAACTGAGCCCTATTAACAACATATGAATACAAACACAGTTTATGAGAGATAAGATATTGATGTATCTCGGGTTTCAAACCTCTTAGAAACATCCATGTCATTCTGTCCTCATTATCAACCAAATGGAACGCAAACCGGGATAACTCAGCAAACTTGGCTTCATACTGCGACACGGTCATGTTGTTTTGCTCCAGCTTGATGAACTCTACCTCTTTCATGTGATGAATACTTTCGGGAAAGTACTTGTCGTTCAACAATTCTTGGAACTTCTCCCAAGTCATCTTTAGTGCGACGGGTTGAGTACGTTTTATAGATTCCCACCAGTAATCTGACTCTACACGCAACATGAAGGTGGAAAAGGGAACCTTTTGCTCCTCAGATCATCCCAAGACATCAAATATCTTGCAGATCTGCTTTATCCACGTCTCCGCCTTAAGTGATTTTGGCTCTCCAAAAAACTCCGGTGGTCCCAGTTCCTTGAACTACTTAGCGGTGACCGTCCGAGAGTTGCTAGTGATTCCACCTGTATTTTGTACAGGAGCCGCTCTTGCCTGATGTTGCATGAATTACATAAAGCCTCTAAACATTCCATCGTTCATCATCTGGCCAGTGTTGTTGTTTGTCTGACGATTGTCGCCTTCCTGATGCACATTATCCTGATTATTGATCTGTGGAGACTCAACGGTCTCCTGTGCTCCATTGCTAATCTCAACATTCTCGAATGCCATTTTCAAATACTGCCACAAAACAAAGATTAATTGACATGCAATATATTATCCTTATACTTTGACCGACCAATTAAATGTCAAATAAATTAGATAGGTCATACTAGCGAAAGAATTCTTCGTCTGTCCCCTCCTTGTTCTTGTCTCACATCTCAGTCAGGGATCATATCCCTAAGCTTTGATACCAACTGTGACGCACCCAAAATAGGTATACATCACCCATCTTAAATCGCCAAATACATGGTACAAAATTTAAATACAACTTAATTATACAACAGTCGTGTAAAATACGACAAAATATATGATGTGAGTTTTAATACAAATATTGTCATCTAGACAATATCCACACTCAATTGAGTCCTCATTACATTTATTATCACAGTACTATTTAACAGAATAATGAGGACTACTAATGCTATTATCTGGACCGTCACTCCGTTCTCCGACTAGTTCCTGCTACGTTCTCATTTCCTGAAGAGAACAATGAAAGTAAAAGCGTGAGCTCAACTAGCCTAGTAAGAAATATTATGACTAAGATAATGCAGAATAAATTATCGTTAGCCTTCAACAGTGTTAAACTGATACAATATAACAAACATCAAGTTTAACTGCAGCGGAACAAGCAATCCATTAAAAGAGTCAAGTAGAGAATAAAATCTACTATCTTTTATGATTTAAAAGGTTTTTCATCACTTTTATCGCTGGGACTCAGCTTAATAAATAATCCACATGATCTCGGCACTACGACCAAGGATATTCATTAATATCACAACCACAAATTATCCATGCACTACGGGCCAAGAATATTCGTGTATTCATCAATGGTCATGATCATGCCAATAATTGTCCATCAATGCACTACGGGCCAATGAAGATTTTTACCACATCATTTGTAACATTACGGCCATGATTATACCGATTAATCCATGGTTATAATCATATCAAGTCCATCTATGCACTACAGGCCTTAGATGACTTTCAACATAATATAAACATGAAGATGATGACAATGATATAAGAATTTAATAAAACAAGTTCAAGAATTAATTTATCTAAGAATTAATTTATCTAGGAACTAATAACGTCCAAATTGTCAACATGATACTTCTTTGTAGAGTAAAATTCAAGAATGCTCAGAAGAATATTTTCATGAAAAGATACTGGATGAAGCGCAAATATCAAGGATATTTCACTAATTTCATAAAGTATAGAAATCAAAACTTTAACCAACTGAGTATAATAAAGAATGGAATAACAAAAGAAATCACCAGGCATGCGATAGACCGCACAGACATGTTATTCCAACAGAATAATAATTAACGAAACTAGGTCATGCGTAAACGCACAGACAGGATGTTCCAACAGAATAATAAATAACGGAAATAGGTCAGGCGTAATCCGCACCGACAGGATATTCCAACAAAATAATAAAGAACGAAACCAGGTCAGGCGAAATTCGCACCGACAGGATATTCCAATAGAATAATAAAGAATGAAATAACAACAGAATTTCACCATATATGCGGTACTTCGCATAGGCAGGTTATTCCAGCAGAATAATAAAGAATGGAATAACAACAGAATTTCACCATGTATGCGGTACTTCGCATAGACAGGTTATTCCAACATAATAATAAAGAATGGAATAATAGAAGTTCTCTTCATGAGTACGAAAGAAATAATACCCCTTACCGTAAAAAAAGAGTATTACGACTGGTAGGGCGAGGATATTCTTGAAGAAAACTTGCACTACGCTCAAAACTTCTTAAAACTCTAAAGAAATACGCTCAAGATTATAGAAGAATTCTCTGAATTTCTGGTGTGATTTCAATTCTAACTAAGCATCCTATTTATAGGAGAATTGAAGGGGTACTGTTAAGAATTTATCACGGACGAACCATTCAAACATCCACGGGCTGAAAGCATTCATTTCACGGATGACTACTCTTCAAGTAAAACAAAACTAAAACAAAATTCATTACATGCCTTATACGGCACCTTCTTATACCCACCAAAATCAAAACATACACCAAAGCCTACACCACCCACCCCACACTCAATTTTATATATATATATATATATATATATATATATATATATATATATATATATACTAACATTTATATAAATATACATAATAACTTATACATATAAATATAAGTAATAAAATAAAATTGAGATAACTTTTTACCGACAGTTTTGCAAAACGGGTAAATGGGGATCCAAATAATAAGCCAATTTATAACAAATACTTCGTAAAAATATCTTCAATATTTTTAACAACATTTATCATCATTATTATAATTCACAATATTAATCGACCAGGTCGTTCCCAGGAAAGAGGGGGCTTTCCAATAAGGATTTCTCCCTATTGGCGGGCAATTAGGTGACCAAACCTCTCATTGACAAAACTTCTAGACATCGTTAATATTGTAAATAATAATACTAATAACTTTGTCGTCTCAATTATTGATTTAATAATAAATAAAATATCGACAATAATTGAATAAAACTAAGTGACTTCTCACGTAAGCATCAATAATCAATATCATGTTCTATTATGCAACCACGCGTATTACTGTACTTTTAACACCGGCAGTTTCAACAGTTAACGGTAAAACTTCCGCCGTTATTTTCATAAAAATATTCTTGTCGTTTTCTTAATCCGACAATAATTCCGTTGTGGGGTCCACCAATGATTGTGTCGTCGTACGAATATTCTCTGTTAAAACGAATATTCCTCGACCAATCGAATATTATATAACAACTTGCATACTTTGCAAAATTTATAATATTACCCACAACTATAACATTATTTCAAATTCAAACCTTAATATTCAAAAATGATATTTATAAAAAAATTCATTTTTATTCATAAAAGTTGGGGTCTTACAGTTGTGCATACACAAGGTAATTATTAAATATTTGAGATGTTTTAGTACATATGATGTTTATAAGGAATTGAGCATTACCGCTTTGTCGCTTTGTTGTGCACACACAAGGGCTGTAGTTTTCTCTTCACTTATATGAAAATGTTGGGTCTAACTTAAATCATTTTAGTTCGGATGTGCACACACTTGACCATTATGATTTAAGAGGCAAAATACAAGGAGTTATATGATGATGTAATTGACAAGAGTTGTCTACCTATTTATTTATATATAGTTTGTTGTGCACACACAATGCTATATACATTTAAAATGGAATTTTTATTCTTATAAGTAAATATTTAATTAGATTTTTCCGAAGTATATAAGTGAGGGTATAATATAGTTTGAAAAAAATAGTGGGAGATACCAATTTAAAACAAGACCTAATTAATTATCTGGGTAATTAATAAAATAATGTATACTAAAATGTTGTTAAATTACAAATTCATTTACAGAATTTTACAATGTCTAATTCACTATCACTACG
Organism: Panax japonicus; assembly: GCA_020205505.1. NCBI lineage: Eukaryota > Viridiplantae > Streptophyta > Magnoliopsida > Apiales > Araliaceae > Panax > Panax japonicus. The sequence goes on from CM035095.1 coordinate 29,303,120, forward strand.
AAACATTTTAGATGTTAATTAATCGGACCAAATTAAACGGATTGATTAATGAATTTGAGAATTGTTCTCAAGGCTGAAAAGATATCGTATGTCCTTAATACGCATATCTCTACAATGATTGCAGACAATACCTCTGAGAAAGCGATTGTTACTTTTAGAAAGTGTCAAGATGATACACATTTGGCTCAATGCATCATGCTCGTATCCATGAGTAACAAGTTTCAGCGTCAACATGAAACTATGGATGCTCCTACTATACTCCTGAACATCAAGTATAGTTGATGGTGGGGAAAGTAGGATTGATAGATATCAGATATCTAAGGAGCTCTTCCAATCTAAAATAACCGATGACATTACAGTATAAACAAAAGTTCTTAACATGATTAATTTGATTGATTAATTATGACAACAGGTCTTGTCATGGATGGAGAGTTGAGTCAAGATTTGATTTTGCACTCACTTTCGGACTCCATCTCACAATTATTATGATTTTTTCATATGAACAAGCTAGATATCAGTCTCGCTGACTTGAATAACATGTTGAAAATACTAAGAGTCACTTTCCAACAAAGAAAGACCAAATCTTATTAATAAGTGCCAAAGGATCTTCTGAAAAGAAGAACGATTCTAAGAAGGTAAAAATAAAGACAAAAACAAAGGATAATAAGAATAAAATTTGATTGGTCTCCGGCCGCCATCGCTCCACTAGGGCGGACACGAGACTAATGTCAATTTGGGGTACCACTGCCGAATAGTTAAAAATCCCAAATCCACATTTTTGTAGAAGAGTTTTTTGAGCTCTTGTTAATATCCATTTATCGTATTTGTTTCAGTTAATTGACTTGAGTGTAGTTTTTCCCTATCTTTCCTGTCATATACGTCTCCCGACACATGATTTTAGTGGTCGTAAAGAACACTTGGGTCAATTGGTCCTTAATTTCAGCTGTTCATCTAGTACCTAAAAAAATCACATAATATTATTTTGTAATTATTTGATAACTATGTAACACAATTATATCTCAATAATCAGAAATAAAAACCCATTTTACAATAATTTAAATGATTTTTTTCATATTCATTATTAGTCCTAATACCTCATTACATGCATATAATGTCCCAAACACATAATTCAATATTTACAGTTAATAAAATACTAATCCCTTCCGATTATTATGCACAACAATTTACCAAAATAAACATTCTTAATAAAACAATACTCCCTTACAATTATTAAGCAAAATTATTTATCAGTGTAACTAAAATCATAATAACTACTTCACCACATAGTTATATAATTGTCCAAACACATAAATCACAAATTTTATAAAAAATTCACATTAATAAATGTTGACATAGTCATGGTTGATAATTTTCCTAAAAATTTAAACTTCTATTTTTATTATAAATTAATTTTAAAAAAGACAATTACTTACACTATATTTTTCCAAAATCTTACAAAAATGGTACTTACACTAAATTTTGCCAAAATAAACATTCATAATAAAACAATACTCCCTTATAATTATTATGCAAAACTATTTAACAATAAGTCTAAAATTATAATAACTAATTCACCAAATTGTTATATAATTGTCTAAAAATTTACATGCATATATGTAGAAACAAATTATAACTCTTATTTTTTTATAATTTGAAAATTGGTAAAAGAAATCTTACAAAACTGATACTTACACTATATTTTGCCAAAATAAACATTCATAATAAAACAATACTCCCTTACAATTATTATAAAAAATTATTTAACAATATGTCTAAAATTATAATAACTAATTCACCAAATAGTTAAATAATTGCCTGCAAATTCACATGCATATATGTAGAAATAAATTACAATATTTATTTATTTATAATTTGAAAATTGGTAAAAGAAATCTTACAAAAATGATACTTGAATTTGAAAATTTGTAGAAAATAGTTGACATTTAAGTTGATTTAGGGCACTTTATTTGACAGATGTGACTACCACTACAGTCAGCAACGGCAAGGTCTTTTTTTGATCAAATCCTCACCATTTATTATAGTGATCAATGGCTACAAGCTTGGTTGTCCAAACAATGCTCAAGGCAACCGGTTGCCACTGATTAAATTCATATATATATATATATATATATATATATATATATATATATATATATATATACACACACACACAATTATTGTTCTTGCAACATTGTTTTTGCTCTGGACATATGAACCATCTTTATAAAATTATAAATATATTTGTTTCATATTTATTTTTAAAAGTAAGAAGTTATTGAATTAGTAGTGGATACATAATAATGAATTATGATGACAAATTTATACTACTTTTAATGGAATAATTACTTTTTTTAGAACACAAAAAGTTAAAAATAAAATGAGATTTTGGATTAGAATGAATAAATATTATAATTATCTCCCATGTCGATATTTGTTTGAGAGAGAGAGAAAGTGTATAAAAAACTAGAGATAGAAATTAAATATAATAAATAATTTATTTCACCCATATTATAAATAATAGAGATAGAAGTTAAAGGAAGATAGTAATAGTAAGTTTAAAATTTGAAAAATGAGTTGACATGTTTCAGACCCATAACTATTTTTTGATTCCAACCGACGGTCCGACACAACAAATAACTATTTTTAGTTCTTAATATAAACTATAATCATAATTAACCAAGCTTAATCATTTTATACTACTATTAATAGAACAAATTTTTTTTAAAAAAAGAGTTATTTTTTTTTGTAGTAGGAAGGAGTAATATGAAAGACTTGAACCGGTAAAATTCATGACTTCTCCAAATAAAAATAAGTTCTCGGCATAAAGTCCATGAGAAATAATTTCTAAGAGCATTTACAACAGTTTCCCTAATCAAGTTTCTATTCTTAATTTTAGAAAATATATCAATAAATCATTATCCAATAGTTTCCTTAGTTTCTATTCTTAATTTTAGAAAATATATTAATCCCTATATATGATTTTACTCCCTAGTATGAGGGAGTCAAAATACCGTTCTCTCTCTCTCTCTATATATATATATAATGATATTTCACACCCTCATTTAAGTGGATAACTCATCAATAATACACATCTTGACATTGTTTTACTACTTCATTTTCAAATTATAAAATTAATATTGACTTATTTTTAAAAAATTATTTTCAAACATATTCAAATTAAAATTGATATAAATTTATTTAATTTATGTCAATATAATTATAAATATTATAAAAGTAATATTAATTATAAAATTTATTATTTTCAAAATTTAAATGAATCATATTAAATTTAAATTTAAAAGTATCACAAATTAACTTTTTAAAAGTTAATATTGATCTTATGTATATTTGCAGATACAATCCATTCAATACTCAATCCAAAAATTATTAAAAAATTAAAATAAAATAAAAATTATTTTACGGTGAGATACAATTGATAAATTATAATCTCTTTTATAAATTATAAGATTATTATTAATTTGATGTTTTGACTATTGGAACTTTCAAATTTTAACTTTTAAATTTTAAATTTCATTATTTAAAGAATCAATATAAGGAACCTGTTGGGTACATAGTGAAAAAATTGAATCTCTATTTTGCTGAATGACACAATAGATTATAAAATAAGAATAAAGATAAAGAAATTATTGTGAATGCTCTAAATAAGCTTCTGATCAAAGAGGAAATATCAATAAAATTCAATCCAGTAATATAAATGTCAAGTAATATTACGTACCAGACATATTCAAGGCAAGTAATATTCTTTGCTGGTTACTTATTCAAATTTTATCCGAATTCTAAGTTGAAAATTTATTATATTTGAAAATTTAGCCAGTGGATATGACCAGAGAATATGGTGAGAGGACCATAAACAATTTTCTCCTTCCTCTTCTTTTGAGTCTTCTCACTTAAAAATTTATCCCAATCTATATTTAGTTTCACTAATATTATATTAAAAAAAATCGTAGTAAAAAATTAACGATATAATAAAATTCTTCGAGATCAATTGTATCGCTAAAAGTGTCACAAGAAATAATTTTTTGTGTTGAAAACTGAATGAAAAATATAATAGAGGAGATTCTAATCATGTCATGTGACTCATGTCATTAAAATTTGAAAGTAGCATCAGTGGCGGAACTAGAACATTTTTAGAGGAGGGTCAAAATATATTAGTAAAAAAATTATTTATTAACGCTTGGTGTGTTTCTTTCAAATTCATTTTACCCAATTATAGTATTTCACAATATCCTATTCCAACTCTTGTCAACTTTTATGTTGCGAGTCTAATGACTTTATATATATATATATATATATATATATATATATATATTAATTTTTCCCGAACTATGAGACTATTAATCAGACTTTGAAATTTTTAGTCAACTGATTAGCTACTTCTATAGATAAAGTACAAATTAATTATAATATTTTATATTCAAAACATTATATTGTGGTTTATGAGATTAATTAGCTTGAAAGAATGAATTTCAGCAACAAAAAAAAATAGAAGAAGAGAGGTTTAATAATCTTGATAGTATAGAACTATGGTGAACTTATGGTTACTATAGTAGGATCCAAAAAAATGTTTTATTGCTTTAGCTTTTTATTTTTAATTAGTTTACTAGGAGAATTGTTTTCACTTTTTTTTGTCTGATGATAAAGTAAAAATAAAAAAATAAAAGAAAAAAGGAAATACATAAAAAAAAACAAGAAAAAAAAAGCCCTCAAAAATTTTAAGATGGAGGGTCATATGACCCCCTAGACCCCCTAATTGTGATGGAGGGTCATATGACCCCCTAGACCCCCTAATTGTGCATATAGGCAGCATATTGAAATTATGTATGTAAACACCTAAAAAGAGGGGTAAATAGGGGGGGAGGGTCGACATGACTCATGTCATTAAAACTTGAAAGCAACGTATTGAAATTATGTATGTAAACACCTAGAAAGGGGGATGAATAGGGTGGGGTTGACGTGGTTCAACATATTATGTCAAATTAAAATTTTTCTACATGTAATTCAACGGCTAATTTAGTTGTTTGCTTTGAGTTATTCTTCTATTTTTCTGATTATTTTACGTATGCAGTGAAGTTAAAGTATTGGGTTTGATGGTTCTACCCACACAGAATTATTTTTAGTTGCAAAAACTTTTAGCATGAAATCTATAAAACTAGTACCCTTCTGTTCCGTAATATAGATCGTTTTAAAATTATGTACAAGTATCACTGCTAAAAAAACAAGAATACGTGATAAAATGTTGTGACTGTTAACGCCAAGTTTCGTCGGCGCGTCCAATCACAGAATCCACGCGCTAAAACCTGCACAATAACAGATCACACAGAAGCTTGGCGGCTTGTGCCGCCGGGGGATAGCTCCGGTGTGAGAATAAGTACAGACCGTTACAAGGTTTAACAATGGAGGCTAAGTGTTTAGTGCTCAAAAGTAGGTATTCCCTGTTAATTGTGACCTTGGCTTTGTATTTATATTGCTTCCTCACCTTAGAATCCTCCTCTGAGTCGGATTAGGACTCCTAAATATGGTAAGTTACCAATATTTGTGTCCAACACAATCTCCTTAAAAGGTGCAAGTGGAATACAATCCAACGACTATCTTTGGAGTTACCTTATTCAATTATGATTAGGATTCCGAACTCTGCACGCAGAAAAGCCCACTGTACAGGCCCAAACAATCCCACCATCAGGTATGGGCCTCGGCCCAAAGGACTCGAGGACCCGACCCCGAACACCACATATCAGGGTGAGGCTCCGGGCCAAAAAGGACTCGGATGCCGACCCGATCACCCCCAACCTCTTCATGGGCTTCAGCCCATCGGCCTCCTAAAGCTCTTCTGATGTCGGGGCTTCGACCCACGTGAAGGTCGGTAAAATGCTCCCGAACAGTGACAGTTTTTAAAAACAATCACAAAAAATAGTAATTTGTGATGAACTTTTTAAGCAATCACAAAATAATAGTATATATGATGGCTCTTAGTGATGACTAATATTTTCATCAATGTATTATAATTGTGATGGTCATGTCAATCACACCAATTTTTTCATGCAAAATAAATTTTCTTTTTGTGACGTACTAAGTCACTACACCAAAAATGGCCTCTAGCGAAGGAAATTTTGTGAAGGAATTTATTCCTTTACATGAGGAGTTGTTTAGCGAACGAACAGTGAAGAAAAAAAGTATAGTGACAATATAATTATTAGCAAAAAAATATCTTTCACAATTTATAGTTTTTTTTCCTCGTAAAATTGGGGAGATAGAAAGATTTTTGGAGCCAATTTATGATGAAAATTTACGAGAAAAAAATCTATTTAGTGAAGGAATTATTACTCACTATATATCATTTTTTAAAAATTTTTTACGAGGGATAAAATTGGTCACTATCTAGTTCTAAATAATTTTTTTTTAAATTAATTGTGGTGAATATAAATACCTTAAATTTTTACAATTGTAAATTTAATTTCAATTTATTCCCAAATCAAAGTACGAAATTCTCTGCCTTTCTCCATCTCGAATTCTCGATTGTTCTGAAGTCCCGACTCCCAACTCTCTACCTCGGACTACTGTGAGTCTCTCCCATCGGCCACCGCTCCTCACCATCTTGATTGTTCCTCTCATCTCGTTTATCAACTGCTCCGATCCCCAGTCTTCCCTTCAGTTCGGAACTTCTGAACTTCGGCTTCTGCTGCGGCGCTGCCTCCAATCTTCAGACTCCTGATTTTTCTTTGGTAATTTTTTTAATTTCCAAACTCATCTTCAGCCTTTCCAACGATTAATGATAATCTATTAAGCTTCGGCTTGCCTCTCTAACTCTCTCAAAGCTAGCACTGCTCATCTAGGGCAGTTGAATCGCAAAGCTCCACACGACATAAATTCGTATTCATCTCTTTGAAATTTCAGGTCTGAAATTTTAGGTAATCATGAAGAGCTTCACAATTTGATGAAAGCAATAGTGATGATTCGTAATTTCGAAAGGGCTTTGTGAGGTTTCCTAGGGGTCTGGATCGTTTGTGTTGGTTTGTTTAGGGTTGCAGCTGAGGCAAGTTAGGGTTGAGCATTACGCGTCAAAAAGGACTAAGTTTATTATGTCTCATGATTTGAGGATTGCTTGTTTTACACTTGCGCAGGACTTGAGAGAGATAAATGGTGATTTGGCGTAATCTTATGAAATCAAATTGGAGCAGCTGAGACGAGAGAAGAATGGAGGCGCTGAAGGTGTGGAGTAGTACTATTTCCTCGCAGCCTTTCAAGCACCTCATCCGCTTTCATTTTACTTCTTCTTCTTCAAAATCAAGGTCTCCACGTTTTCTATTCGTTCGATGCTGCTCTTCTTCTCCTCCATCTACCACCACTGCAGCCGCCGCTGCTCCCAAACCCTTCGGCAGGAACAGGAGTTTAAGGATATACTTTATACTTTCATTTCATGTTTATATATATAATGTATCTTTAGTTTAGTAATGGTGGCATGGTAGCTAAATTGTGAGATAAAAAAGAGACTCTTTTTGTGGAACAATTTTTTTTTTTGGCAAATGGGTCTCGTTTTATGGGATGGAGGTATTAATACTTTAGGCGTAGTCTAACGAACATTCTTTTCTTTTTCACATTGACAAATTTTACGTAATACTCTAAGTAGAGCATAAAGTTTGAATCTTTTGAAATAGCTTGTGGATATACATATCATAAGTGTTCATTAAAGGAAAAAATGAAATCTAATTCATGCTTTTACAGAGTCTATTTAGCATCAGTTCATCAACCAGCTACTTGTAACCACTTTTGCAAAGTTGGTCTGCTAACATCACTCTTGGTTCCTCTTTAAGTCCAATTAGCTTGATCATCAATATTGCTGCTGGTGTACTTAACCACTGACTGGTCTGCAATTTTATTTGTTGTTGAGCTGATGTTTAACACAGCAACCTGCATTACTGGCTTCTCCATTTACAGCATTCTTGATTGCCATTGAACTTGCTACTTATGTTTTGCAAGCCTTTTACTTTTAGTATTAGGGAATACTGTTTATTAAGAATTATGTTGTAAGCCCAAATTTAAATTAGTCACTGCCTCACTCCATGCCCAATCCGGTAAACCATAGAGAAGAAAAAGAGGGCTATTTAGTTCAAGTTGGACATAGCAGTTAGTTGGCTCAATTAGCAACTAACCCAATTTGGCAGTTAGTTAGCAGTTTGGTTGACCTCTAGACTACCTAAGCTAATTGCTGAGAGGCTAATCACTGTAAGAGCTAGAATGTCAGGCAATAATAGGGGTCAAGGTAGCTGCTAGCAAAGGTAGCCCACCAAGAGTCTTATAGAGGCCAATCTAGGTTGCTGTATAGGGGCCAGATAAGGAGCTAGATAGGAGCCAAGGGGGAGTGTATCAACTGAGCAATGTTTTTCGTAGTAAGCAAGGAAGGATGAGTTACTTAATAAAAGTCAAAGCTCCATATTCCTTATTCAGTTTCACCTGACTCCTGTTATACCCGCCCCTTCCATCTCATTGTCTAGTGCACTTATTCGGCTAACACAAGGGGAGATAAGTAAGAATTTGAGCTTCCAAAACTCGTTGGAGCAGTGAGGTTTCAGTTTGGGAGCTAGCAAGAGATCATAAGTTAGCTAATAGAAGGTATTACAATCTATGTTTATAACTGATATGAAAGTAAGGTTCAAACAAGGTGGTTTATTTGGTAGTAAAATGATAACAGTTAGCACTATAAACTGATTTTAGTTATGAATGGTTCATTGTAATGATATTAGTTAATTGTAGCTATACTAATTAACAAAGAATTGAAATATTTCATGATCAAAGGAATGGGATTTTAAAAAAATTGAATTCTAAGAAAAGAGAAAACTAGTTAGTTTGTTAATGACTCGGCTATGCTTAATTGTTTGTATATTGAACTGTTATGGCTTGAATAAAAACAAAGGGATAGGCTTGGTTGTGTGGTGATATAAGGAAGCTAAAATGGGATGATAGCACAAATAAATGGCTATGAAATGAGTGTTCCAAAACAGTGCACACCACTTGTTCGATAAAAGGACTATATTGACTGTTTTGGTTAAAAACTAAATATTAGGCAAAACTAAAGCTTGGGCTAGATATGTACATCATATATGATGATAAATTAAGAGTTTTGGCATATTAAATGAAAGCGAAAAGCTATTCTAAGTCAAAACGAAAAGTTGGAAATTAGTGTGTCAGGCTGCTTTGGGCTAACTGTTTCGGCTAGTTAGACTTGATGGAAAGATATAATTTTCTTGGGTCTTGTGGTTTGCAATCTCAGCTATCCATAGCTTCTGGAATGGACTCGTTCCGAGTTCGGACGGCCGAGTTATGACATGCCAAAGTGGGTGCGTCGAATCTGTCCAAAATTTGGAAGTCAGATTTGAACCTGTCCCTTCCACGAATTTTCTGGAATTTTGTGTTAGGAATTTGAAAATGGTCAAAGAATAAAAGTTGTAGCCTCAGACGTTAGCTTCGCGTGGGCTCAAGAAACGCTCAAAAATGTTTTGAAACGAAGAAGTTATGACTGTTTTAGCGAGAGAAGGTAAAGCTGAAACGAAGGTGAAAACTGTTATGAACGTACACTTTTGGCGCTCTGTTTGGGCTGCCTAACAAATCTGAAATGGGAATTTGATATTTTTAAAAAATAGTCTCATATGCTATATATAACATATTCAAAATTGGTTTTAATCCGACATAATAGCTAGAAGTTAAAAAGTTGTAAAGTGGCAAAAAGGGGGAGTTAAGTATATGAGGCTAGAGTTGCTAAGGCTGCTGCAGGCAGCCGCAGCCAGTGCTTAGCACTGGACTGTGCTGTGCTGTAGAACCGGCCTAACAGTCTTGTACCATTAAAATTGTCATGGACTGCAAATTGTAAGATTAAGTAACATTATATATATAAAGAAATTTGCAAGTTGGCAAGCCAGTACTTGAAAAAGAGGAGAGATGCTGCCATTGGCAGCAACAATCTCCATTTCGCCACAACCGAGGCTGTGTTGGCTTGTTTTGGTTAAGGTGTTGGATTGTGCAGTGTATGTATTAGCTGCAGTTTATAGGTTATTCTAATAGATGATTCTATATTTTTTTTTACTAGAGTACTTGGCAATTAAATTAGTGAGTTAGGATATGGGATCACTTGAACAAGGAGGAAGAGGCTGTTGCCTAAAGGCAGCAGTGGACAACAATAAAATTTGTAGCAGCAGGTGGCAGTCACCCAAGGCCAATTGTACTGACTATTTGGGTATGCTAGTAGATATCATGGTTCAGTTTGCTAGTTTACCATAAAGCTTAAATTCTAACTCCTAAATAAACGAACATATGGATTAGAAGCTCAACTATAGGAAATGGGTTGAAATTTATTTAAGCAAGCAAGCTAAGTTGGGGGGAATAAGAAGCTAGAAGATTGTGGACTGTTGGAGATTTGGTAGTCAAAACTGTGCCTACAAGGGACTATTATGGCTAACTTGTGTAATTGGTGTTGTTAGACAGTGAGGAGTACATACATTGCCTATAAATAACATGTAAAAATGGTTCCCTAAGTTAGTTAAGGTCTACATGGTGTGTTGTGCAAATTCTTGCTTAAAAATCAATGAAAATAAGCTTTTAAAGAACAATGAACACTAAAATAGTGAACCACCATACCTAGACCCCATACACAAGTTTCAATAGTCATAATAGGACATGAGAAAGCTACGCAAACTAAAGGAACCAAGCCTAAGCCATTTTGAACATGAGACTTGTTAAAAATCACATTTTAAAGCCAAAAATGTACTGTTTTGGACAATTCATAGTAACTGACCTTAAAGGACTGTTATGAGCATATAAAAAGTTGCTTATACATGCTAGTAATGATTCCCAAACATGGTCATAACTAAAGCTAACAAGAAAACCAAGTTAAGATCCATTTTTCAAGCCTAAAGTGAGCTTTGATAGGTCAAAATGGGCTAGATGATTAAATAAAGTGTGGTGATGCTAAAAGTAACCTTAAGTAACTTAAATATACATGCCTAGACTATCCTAGTTGCCAAAATAGGAAAAATTTGGAAAAAGTACAAAATCAGTTTTGTAGAAAAAGTAAGAAAATAGCTAAGTTTGAGCTCTGTTTTGGGGAGCTTAATGGGCATGAACAAGAAACCTAAACCTTGATTAAAATACATTGTAGTATGGTCTAGAAGTAGGTCCAAGTGGTTAAGCTCTTGGCTTAACCAAGGAGTCTAAAAAAATCACCAAACTAGCATGGAAAATCATCCTAACTGCAGTTTTGAAAATATGTCCAAGTGTAAAATTTGAGATTTTTCCATTTAGCTTAGAACTCAATTTGAACACCTTAGACAAGTTAGTTAGAGTTATTCTAGGCTATTCCAAGTGTTGGAATGCAAATGTATACAAGAACTTGAGAAGTTGGTGTGTAAAAGCGTGAAAAAGCTAGGTTTAAAGGGTCAAAACCCAATCTATGCTTGGTAAACCTAAATGAATACTAGAACTAGTCCTAAATAGATATAATTCAAGTGTTGGAATGAACTAAGGTGCAGATCTCATACTAGTCCAACAAAAGATATCTTTTAATTTTAATTATTATATAATGCTTTGCAGTATAAGTTTGTTCATATCTTGTTGGCTTATTGTTGATACTAATCTTACATGCTATTTTCTGTATATAGCTATGTAGATATGATTGCAAATCCTGAAGTAGCCGACACATTTCGCAAAAGAGCAAAGGTGACTCTACCTTATTATTGTTAATAATCATTGTTAAGTTACCAATTGCTTTAAAAGTTTAAGCCGTTAGAAAATGCGCCTAACAATGTATATCATGCTTTAACACTTCATCTCACATGCAACCTCTACTTACTCATGGAAAGACAGATTAAGGTATATTACAATGCACAAAACAAACAAAGTGCAAACAACACTTGCAAACATGGGCAGGGCATACTTTCAAAGTTCGCTCTTCCTACAATCTGATATTATATATTGGATTTGTGATGGCTTTAATTATTTCACCTACTCATTTATGAAGTGAGAAATGTGAAAATGATGGCATCTGTTTCTCAACATTTGCTCATTCAAAACATTAAAGTTGTAGTAATTTTAGAGGAAGAAGTAACAAATCTGTCTCATTTGTTAATTAATTGTCCAATAATTTGGTGGTAGTGTTGTTTTATGTTTGGTGTATTGGGTGAATGTAGATTCAAGAGTTCGCCCAAGATACACTCGCATAATACGTTTTTTCTAGTTATTTTCAATAACAAATTTGAGTTAAAATTTTAACTGATATATATTCTAAGTTAAAATTTGAGTTAAAATTTATTTCTTAAAGCCTAGCTGCTTCTTTGTTTTGGTCTCAAAACTGAATTCATGTCATCTAAGATTTTGTTATAATGTATTAGTGTCTGCTATTGCTACTATTTTAATATGCCGGATTGCATGCTTTTATGCTGACAATTAAAAGGTGGAAATCCTCTTGGATACTGCAGTACAAAATTCAAAAAGCAAAATATGAATTTGGTTTAGAAATTTGATAAACATTTGTGTTTTCAATCTAAGCGTGCCCTGTTCTTGATTTCTTGATAATCATAAAACTTATTTTACTTTTCACCTATTACTTCTTCATATTTTCACAAAGCTGTCTTGTGAGTTCTTTGTACTAGTTTAGGATCATTGTCTGTTGTCAAAAGAGGTTTTTATTTTCTTTTCTTTTTTAATTTAAGTTCATCAATTTCATCTTTTTTCATTCCTCGTCTTATTTAAATTGAATTTTGGTGTTTCTATTGCAGCATTGCCCAACCTTAATTTTCTTGAAGAAAATGATGATGAAGTGGATCTAACATGTCACACTTTATTCCTTCTAGTTCATTGTTATTCTTTCAGTTTTTTTATGTTAGTTAATAAATTTTGTAGGTACTATGGTCCTTGTGAGACCAAGATACAATAACAAATTTTGTAGTTATTGTGACTCGAGTATTATGATCTATTTATTTGAGAAGTTTTGATTTTATTAGCTCTTTATGCATTAGCTTATCAATTAGTTTGAAAAAAGTATGACAATGTTTATATTTACTTGAAAAATAAATTTAATATTTTTTATAGAGATTAATAATAATAATAAATATGAAATCAATGATTTAAAAATTAATTATAATTTTCAATGAATTTTGATTATTTAGCAATTAATTTTTTATTTACAAATTTATAATTTGTGAAAGAATTTTTCTCTCACTAATTTGGAGAAAGATTCTCAATTTATAATTAGTGAAGGAAAATATTCTCTCATTAAATAAATTTGTTCCTCATAATATATTATTTGTGAGGGAATCAAGTTATTCACTAATTTCAAATAGTCTTTCTTAAAATATTATTTGTGAAGGAAATCAATCTTTCATTAAATAACAATATTCCATTACTAAATACAATTTGTGAATAAAAAAGCTATTCCACAATAAATCCTTCACAAAAAAAATTTAGTTACTACTTAGCAAATGATACCCAATTGCGAGGAAGTCTAATGCGAGCACTCGTGTGAAGAAAATATTTCTTCGCAATAAATCATTTGTGAGTGATATAAGGTCTCTAGTGAAGAATTTGTCCTTCACTAGAGGCCATTTTTGGTGTAGTGAGTCATCACTTATAGATATACCCTTTTCGTGATTGCATTTAAGCTATTACTAATATTTTAATGTAAGAAATAATCAAAACAATTTTTTATGACGGTTGTGACAATTATTAAAAAAGATTGATTTTTGTGACGACTTTTATTTGCAATTACAAAAAGAATGTATTTTGTGATAAAATTTTCAAGCCATCACAAAATAATAAAATATATGATGACTCTTAGCGATGATTAATTTTACCATCATTATAGAGCATTTGTGACTGTCATTGTAATTAATCACCAAATCTTATATGGAAGTAATTTTGTTTAGTAAGTCAACTCACATATGTTTCCTTTTATATTTTGTTTTAAAATTATAATCATGATCTGAACTTTGGTGTAGTGGTAATACTCGTTATTTAATTTACAAATGGGAGAGGGTTCAAATCCTACAACTATCATTTGATACATTAATTAATATAGATACAATTAATACAGTGAAATAAATTAAATTATACGTAAATAGATATTCACGTTCTTATATTTGATCCCTAAAGTCTTGTTTTTTTGTGATGACTTTGACAATCACAATAGATTACATGTTAATGTGATATTATTAATCATCACAAAAGCACTAAGCGTTTGCGCGATTGCCAAAACCATCACGTAAAACCTTTCATGATGGGCGTATACAAAACGACCATTGTGATGCTTAAAGCCATCACGTAAACCTTTGATGATGGTTTTCCTACTTTTTGTGATGGCTTTTGACCATCACAAATGACTATTTTTTTAGTAGTGTATTAAGGTAAATTCCTATATTATATATATATATATATATATATATATATATATATATATATATATATATATATATATATATAATTTTACGATTACTTCTCTTGCAACATTGTTTTTGCTCTGGAAATATGAACCATCTTTACAAAATTATAAATATGTTTGTTTCATATTTAATTTTAAAAGTAAGAAGTTATTGAATTAGTAGTGGCTACATAATAATGAATTATAATGACAAATTTTAAAATATGATTATAATTTTATACTACTTTTAATAGAATAATGACTTTTTTAGAACACAAAAATTTAAAAATAAAATGAGATTTGGAACAGAATGAATAAATATTATAATTATCTCCCATGTCAATATTTGTTTGAGAGAGAGAAAGTGTATAAAAAATAGAGATAGAAGTTAAAGGAAGATTGGAATTAAATATAATAAATAATTTATTTCATACCCATATTATAAATAATAGAGACAGAAGTTAAAGGAAGATAGTAATAGTAAGTTTAAAACAGGAAAAATGAGTTGACATGTTCAGACCCATAACTATTTTTTGATTCCAACCGAGTACCGACGGTCGGACACAACCCATGACTATTTTTAGTTCTTAATATAAACCATAATCATAATTAACCAAGCTTAATCATTTTATACTACTATTAATAGAATAAAGACTATTTTGTTAGAACAAATTTTTTTTAAAAAAAGAGTTATTATTTTATTTATTTTTTGTAGTAGGAAGGAGTAATATGAGAGACTTGAACTGGTAAAATTCATGACTTCTCCAAAAAAAAAATATGTTAAAATTTCTAAATAAGTTATTTTTTTAGACCTATTACTCAATCATTAGCCAGACGTATTACTCGATCTCGCAACGTTCTAATTTCTAAATAAGCTGCTGAACAAAGAGGAAATATCAATAAAATTCAATCCAGTAATATAAATGTCAAGTAATATTACGTACCAGACATTTTCAAGGCAAGTAATATTCTTTGCTGGTTACTTATTCAAATTTTATCCAAATTCTAAGTTGAAAATTTATTATATTTGAAAATTTTGCCAATGGATATGACCAGAGAATATGGTGAGATGAAAATAAACAATTTTCTTCCTCCTCTTATCTTTTGAGTCTTCTCACTTAAAAATTTATCCAAATTTATATTTAATGACATTAATATTATATTAAAAAAAAAATTGGTAGTAAAAAATTAGTGATATAATAAAATTCTTCGAGATCAATTGTATCGCTAAAAGTGTCGCAAAAAGTAATATTTGTGTTGAAAAATATGTATTGAGAAAAACTAAATGATAAATATAATAGATGAGATTCTAATTATGTCGTGTGACTAATTTCATTAAAACTTGAAAGCAGCATATTGAAATTATGTATGTAAATACTTAGAAGGGGGGAGGGGGAGGGGGAGGGGGAGGGGGAGGGGATTCAACAAACTATGTCAAATTAATTTAAAATTTTCTACATGTAATTCTGACGGTTAATTTAGCTGTTTGCTTTGAGTTATTATTTTATTTTTCTGATTATTTTACAATAAATTTAATTACGTATGCAATGAAGTTTACCCACACAGGATTATTTTTAGTTGCAATAACTTTTAACATGAAATCTATGAAACTAGTACTAAAGATACATGCATAAACGTGGAATATCTCAAAGATCAACGTGGATACACTTAACAAGAACTGTTAACGTAATTGACTAATAATTATAACTTCTTCATGTCATGTTTAACTAAAAATGAAATAGTCAATAATTAGAATTAATAAAAGTATTAAAAACATTAATAATAATAAAGTTGAACTCTTCTACCAATTTAAAGCAATTTTTTTACTATTATTGTCTAATATTGTCTTTTTTCTGACATGATGCCTAATACTATACGCAAGTCTTAACAGAAATACCTAATGCTATACGCAAGGGATTATGTTTGAAATAATTTTTGACTTTCTGTGCTTGACAAATTCTAACAGGAATTAAAAATATTTTTATAAACTACTATATAAATGAGACTCCTCTGCCTTGGCTTCAATATCAAAACAACACAACACAGTTATATTATATCTTCTTCCTAGCAAATATAGAAATTAACATGAAGTCCCTAAGCATGAGCCGAACTGCATACTCTCTCTCCTTGTTTTGCATTCTTTTTCTCTCTCCTGTTTTGGCATTGCACACTTGTGATTTTCCAGCTATCTTCACCTTTGGTGACGGGAATTCGGAGACCGGTGGGTTTACTGCTGCCTTCACTGCAGGGACACCTCCATTTTATGGACAATCCTACTTTAAAAGGCCATCAGGAAGAGCCTCTGATGGGCGTATCTTGATCGACTTTATAGGTTAATATTTTTGGATTCTTATTTCCGGCAATTGAAATGGACAGTTTATTTAGACAGTCTATATATAGAAACGAGTTGCATTTATATAGCACATTCTTGCATTGTAGATGACTTTTGTTATACAAGTATTATATATTTGCAACTCTTATCTATACATATATAAATGCCATTTGTTATTATAAAACTGTTTAAACAAAGTAACAAACTGCCCAATTTTAACAGTTCCAGAATTCAAATCCTACAACTTCACTCGCTTTCTAGTTACTACATTACTTACAAACCTAATGACTTATTTTAATGTTGCAGCTTCAAGTTTAGGTAAACCATTCCTCCACCCTTATCTTGATTCCTTGAGTGCCAACTTCTCTTATGGTGTTAGTTTTGCCCAACTATTGGCTACAATCGCACCACCCAAGTTAATTCTTCCGGTGGCCCAACAACCGCGTGCATTTAGTCCTTTTTTCCTCGACATTCAAATTGAACAATTCAGGCAAATCCTGAATAGATCACAGACAGTCAGAAAAAAAGGTATATTTTTTTAATTAAATGTGAACTAATTTGTATTCTTCCTCATATAACTTTTTATCTTGTACTTTTATAAATGTAAAAGTTTTTGGTTATTATTTAACTTATTTTAGGAGGGGTGTTCAAGAATTTGCTGCCCAAGAAGGAATATTTTTCCAAAGCATTGTATACTATTGATATTGGCCAAAATGACCTCGTCCAAGGATTGATTACTAACATGACATATGACGAAATTAAAGCAATTATACCACCTACTGTCAACAGCCTCGCACTGAATGTGAAGGTATATAAGCCTTGTTTAATTTGTATATATTTTGGCATAATATGTAATTAACTTATACTAATTCCTTCTACTGAATATTAATTCTTGCAGAAACTATACGATTTGGGAGCTAGATCATTTTGGATCCAAAACACTGGACCCTTTGGTTGCCTTCCTTATATGTTGACATTGGTACCAGTTCCAGAAGATCAAAAAGATAGTGTCGGTTGCGCAATACCTCATAATGATTTAGCTCAATATTTCAATTCCAAGTTGAAAGAGGTCGTAAATCAACTTCGAAAAGACCTTCCCCTGGCTGCGTTCACATATGTAGATGTTTATACTCCAAAGTACGATCTCTACAAGGAAGCAAACAAATATGGTATGTCATGCTCCATCTTACTCGAATCTAATTTGAGTAATTAATACCACAAGAATATATATTAATCACATATATAAGAAATTCTCATATAGAATAATTTATTTCACTCAAACACATTCAAATAAAATAATAATTGTTATGCCTTAATATAATGATCATCAACATGTTAGAAAGTTATAGAAGTTTATAATATCAATAATACTCAATCTATACATTTGTATGATATTTTTTTTTAATGAAATTTATTCAATATGCAGGATTCAAGTTCCCTCTTCAAGCTTGTTGCGGTTTAGGAGGAAAATATAATTATGGAGACAATGGATTTTGTGGACAAACAACTATCATAAATGGAACCCAAATAGTTGTGGGACCATGTGAAGATCCCTCTCAACGAATAAGTTGGGATGGAGTTGCTTTCTCACAAGCAGCTGATCAAATATAAACAATTTTCATCTTCCTCTTATCTTTTGAGTCTTCTCACCCAAAAATGAATAAATAAAAACTGAAGATTAATTCTTCGTCATTAGCCAGACCACGAACGTTCTAATTTGAAAACAAGCAATTAGATCAAGCCGTTTTTACATAATTGAATTGGACTCAAATTTTTACATAAGGAATATTTTTCAAAAGATATTTCAACTTTTTTAGTAATTAAATATTTCCAACCATATGAAACAATTGTGTAGAATTAGGATCCTTTCCATTACAGATAATCTCTAATTTCTTCCAATGTATATTTAGTGACACTAATATTATAGTAGAAGAAATAAATTTTGTTGCAAACACTACACCAAAATGAGTATATTGTGAATGACAAATCTTTCACAAGACATAATATATCACTCACAAAAGATTTATTGTGAATAAATATTTCCTTCACACGATTGCTCGCATTAGATCTCGTCCCAATTGGATATCATTCGCTAAGTAGTAACTAAATATTTTTTGTGAAGGGTATATTATGAATAATTTTTTATTCACAAATTATATTTGGTAATGGAATATTGTTATTTAGTGAAAGGGTAGTTTCCTTCACTAATAATATTTTAAGAAGGACTATTTGAAATTAGTGAATAATTTTATTCTCACAAAAAATATATTGTGAAGAACAAATTTATTTAACGATAGAAGATTTTCCTTCACTAATTATAAATTGAGAACCTTTCTTCAAATTAGTGAGAGAAAAATATTCCTTTAGTAATGACTAACTAATTAACTAGAAAAGATTTTAATGAGGGAAATAATCCTTCATTAATGTTCATTTCTCAAGTAAAATTCTTCACAAATTATAAATTTATAAATAAAAAATTAGTTGGTAAATAATCAAAATTCATTTCAAATTATAATTAATTTTCAAATCAGGGATTTCATATTTATTATTATTATTATTAATTGCTATAATAAATATTAAATTTAATATTTCAAGTTAATATAAATTTTATACTAGTTTTAAACTAATTGATAAATTAGCATAAAGAGCCAATAATTAAAACCATTACTCCACATATAAATAAATAATGCTCAAGTCATGATAACTACATAATTTGTTATTGTATCTGGTCTTCCACGACCTTCAATATTTATTAACTCACATAAAAAAACTGAAAACCATGGCCCTAGTTGCATCTTCCTGACCGAGCTTATAATCTGTAAATGATTCGTACATGAACATATATATAAAAATCCCTATAATTCCATCCTATTTTGACTGCACAAACATACTAGCTCCTAATTAAAAGTCAAACTGAACTCAAGTTCTAAAAAACATGAAAATATCATACTCTATACTTCAAGGCCGGTTGATTGCCTGAAAATTCTCCCGGTATATATTGGCAGCCTTGCCATGAGCCAATATCATTGTGCATCACAATAAGAGGCTCCACATGCAGCTGAATTGCCAATGGAACAGTTTCCAAAAGGGGTTGAACAATGATACACCCCCCCTCATATACTTCACTGGATCACCAAAACTCCTAAAACAAATTTCTACAAAGTGATCCAGTGAAAAATTTAACTACTTTTGAGAACTTTTTCAACCCAAAAAGTTTAAGGAGCATGATAACAATAGGACCTCAACATAAAATAGTTATTCATAAAATTTGATAAATGTCTAATACAGATGGATGATGATCCTACTTGAAGCCAATATATTTTGGAGTTTCAAATGCTACCATCACTAAAAGAACTTAAGTAGCTTGTTATATAGTCTAATATAGATAAATGGTTCAACTCAATGAATGAAGAAAGAGAAAGAAATAAAAATATAGAAAGAGTATTAGAGTGAGAGAGGACCGTGGGGTTCTGGGAGGAAGAAGGGAAGAAGCCCAAGCTCATGCCACCCCACTTCGTCTCATGAAAGAAGAAAGAAAAAGAAATCAAGAAAGAAGAAAATCAAACTCTAAATATTTAGTTTATGTATTTTACTTGATTTTGATTTTGTTTTAGATGAAATATCAAACTATGTTTCTTGAACTCTAAAACCATAGATCTACATGTTTTATGGTGTTTTATCTATGGATCTATCTATTGGGGGTGTTAAAAAGCTTAAACAAAGAGAGAAAAGAGAAACTAGAAAACTGCTGCCCTAAAAGGAAATTTTGGGGTTAGTTGGATATTCCAGAAAATTCAGGGATTTTGGTATGTTGTAGTACATTGAATAATCTTTCCATAGACTCCAGAACGGACTAAATCCAACTTCGGAGCAAAGAGTTATGCTATTTTAAAGTAGCCAAGTCAAAACTGGTAAACTCATTTCGGTTCAGTCACTTTGCATAAATTTCTGGGCTGATATGTTCGGAATCTGGGAAAGAGTCATTAAGGAAGAGTTGTAGTCCCGGAAGTTATCTTTGCATGGGCTCAAGAATCGCCTAAAAATGTTTTAAACAGAAAGAGTTATGGCTGTTTTAGCGAAAGATGGTAAATCTTGGAAAAAGATGAAAACTGTTACGAGTTGATATTTTTGGGGCCTATTTTAGGCTGCCTAAGAGGTCCGAAATTACTGGGTGATATTTTTTAAAAATACTTTGGTATGCTGTTTATAACATATCCAAAAATTAGATTAATCGGAGTTACGAGTAATGCGTGAGAAAATTGTGAAGTAGCTAGTTTGATAAGCTCACGGCTGGGCAACAACAGTAGCCAGGCAGCGCACGCCTGCCCAGCCGCGCGGCACCGTGCTGTGCTGTTGTATGACGTCCTTTTCGCGCATTGTTTTGATTAGTTTTCGTGATCCATTTTCGCGGTGTCAAATTTTTTTAAAATACTATGCCATGAGGTCTATAATACGCCCAAAATTTTGTTGTTATATAACTCATGATTTGAGAATTAAAAATGATCGAATAGGCATGTCAGAATTTGTAAACGAGCGAATGCCGAGCGTCGGTGCGTCGAGCTACTTTGAGGTTCGACGTTCCGAATCGCGTTCCGGCAAAATAATAAGTCATAATAAATGTAATAAAGTCCTAACGGACGAGATTTGACTATAAGTGATATTTTATGCCGAGAAACTTTCTTTCAGGCATAAATTAAAGCAATAAAAATATGTAATAAATATAAATTACATATTTAAGCGAAATAAAAAAAATTAGTTGCCTATAAAATTATTTTGTGGTGCAACAAAGAATGTAAAACCTTTGAAAAATTGTATTAATCATAAAAATGATATTTTGAGATTTTCGGTGCTCAAAATGAAGTTTTTGAGCTGAGATTTATGTAACATAATATATATATATATATATATATATATATATATGAAACGAAAAATGCGAATAATCGTAAAATAAAAAATAAAGCGAATGTGCTAGCGAGATAAAATATTTATATATGAGGCAACAGTCAGTGTTGACTCATAAACGGACAAACTGATGTAAAAATTATTTAAATTAAAGAAATAATATAGTAAATTGAGTTTTACTATAAAAGCTATGCATTAGCTATTTAAACTCCGAATTTGCGAGTAAAGGTAAAAGATATTTCTAAAATGAAATTTAAATGGTTTAAGCTTCAAGATGTTAAATATTTGCATCTTAAAATGTGTGAGACCTTTATTAATTATGAAACAAGTAAAATATTATTACGTGATTAATAATATTAGAAGGTGATTAAAATAATATTAAATGATTAATAATATTAGTAAGGGATTTAAATATTATTAAATGATTAATAATATTTGTGAATGATAAATATTCTATTAAATAATTAAAAATATTAGACAAAAGTTTAAGATAATTGTTAAGTGATAGTAAAGTTATTAAGGGATAATAATATTACTAATGAGTTAAAGAATTATTCAATGTTTAATTATGTGGCTAAATGTTAGCTAATTTATTATTTGAGTAATAGTGTTGTGAGATAAAATATATTATGCTAATTGAAGGATCGATCTTATTAATGATAGGTCTTTCATAAGAGATTAAATTAGATTGCGTAGCGGTAATCAACGGTACATGCAAGTTTTCTAACTCAAACTTGAGTTAATAATTTTCCAGAATGCTAGTGGTATAATTATTGACAATTATTCCACATCCATGATTATTGATTCGCACTTAGTGCACATTGCATATGTTTATCAGGTATGAAAGGTTGATCACCTTCATTACCAAAGTATTTGTTCATGGTTGTTGTTGACCACTCAGCGTTATTAATTTAATCATCTATGTATTAAAACTTGATTCATGTTCTTTCACAACCATTATATTGTTGAAAACTTGAAAGCTTATTACTTTTCAATCATGATATATCTTTATTGTACTTAAACATGCTGAGTAAAATAGTTGCTCACCCTTGCTATATCATGATAAAATTTTCAGATTAAGATGAAGGCTTGAATAAAGACAAAGGCAAAGGCAAATTTCAGAATTGGATTATTATGCAGTTAGAATTATTAAATTTTTGGATGCGAATGACATTGTAAATCGTGTAGAATATTGAATGAATGTATTAAGTTAAGATTATAGACCACGGGGATTATGTGTAAAAGTTTACTGTATAAACAATTATGTTTATATCTTTCGCATTAGTTTTAGAAATGATATTTCGTAACGTACCAGGTCCGAGGTAAAAAGGTACCCGAATTTGGGGACGCCAAAGCCGTAGGTTATAAACCTTAGGTATGGGTACTTTAGGCTATAACTGTGGAGATGATGATAAGGAATAAACTCAGATCGAGTTTAAGGGATAAGAGATGAATTTAAGAAATTCATCATTAAAGTAAAGAGAAAGATAAATAAGATTCAAAGAAGAATCTTGAAGAGCTATAAAGATAAGAATCTGGAGTTACCTAACTCCAGTAATAAAAATGAAAAGTGATAATAAATAGATGATGTTTATAAGATGAAAAGTGCCAATAAAATCATAATATAATATGATTAAAGAGAAGAATAAAAAGATCGTAGTATAACACGATCGTAAGTATAAGGAGAAATGATTACGAAATAAGATCACGACGTGATCAAATTAAATTGTTGAATAACATATGATATGTTAAGTGATTGGTATGATATAGCGAGACGCTATAAAGAGAAGGTACTATGAAATGGTAAGATGTAAACTCTGAAAAAGGTTGTAAATGTTAAGATACGGATTAAAGAAAATTCGTATTAAGAGAAGAGAAAGTTAGAATCATGTGGGTTTTTAATTGAGGATTCATGTCTGCAGCTAAGTTGTATGATTTCTTGTATGGGCAAGGAATTGTACTTGGTTTTAGAACCACTTAGCTTCTTACTCGATATAGTGGTTAAGTTAAACAATTCTTTGTATGGATGGGGAATTGTCTTTGGTTTAACGACCGCTTAGCTTCCTATATTGATTAGTGGTTGAGTTTGGTTTGACAACCACTTATGTGACGCCCCCAAAACAGGTATGCATCACCCATCTTGAGTCGCCAAATACATGGTACATAAATCAAATACAAACTTAATTATACAACAGTCGTGTACAATATGACAAAATATAGTTAAGAGTTTAAACAAGAATATTACCTTCTAGACAATATCCACTATCAATGGAGTCCTCATTATAATTATTATCACACTATTTCACAGAATAGTGAGGACTACTAAAGCCACTTATACTAGACCATCACTCCATTTTCTGACTCGCCCCAACTATATTCTCATTTCTTAAAGAGAACAATGAAAGAAAGGGTGAGCTCAACTAGCCCAGTAAGAAATATTATGACTAAGATAATGCAGGATAAATTATCCTTAGCCTTCAACAGTATAACAACTGATAGAGTACAATAGACAACAAGTTTTAGATCAACAACTGCAGTAGAAATAAGCAGTCCATTAGAAGAGTCAAGTAGAGCATAAAATCTACTATCTTCTATGATTTAAAAAGTTTTTCATCAACTTTATCGCTGAAATTCAGCTTAATAAATAAAATCGAATCATCCATGCACCACGACCAAGGATATTCATGTAGTAATCAATGGTCATGATTATACCGAATAATCTCTGGTCATAATCATACCAACAACTGTCCATCAATGAACTACAGGTCAATGAGGACTTTCATCACATCATTCGTCACATTACGGTCATGATTATACTGAATAATCCCTGGTCATAATCATACCAAGTTCATCTATGCACGTAAGCCAAAGATGACTTTAATCACAATATAAGCATGAGGATGATGACAATGACATAATAATTCAATAAAAAAAGTTCAACGATAAATTTTAAAGATTTATAATTTAATTTATCCAGAAATCAATAACGTCCAAATTGTCAACATGATACTGCTTTGTAGAGTAAAATTCAAGAATAATATCCATGTACCAAAAATAATTTGGACAGAAAAGAAATATATTTTTCGGGTGAATAGTATCTCGTGAATAGTACTTCGGGAATAGTACCCCGTGAATAGTACCCTCGACACAAAAAGTGTCCCGAATACCTGAGTGAATGATACTAGAGTGAATAGTAATCGGGTGAATAGTAACCCGTGAATAGTACTCCAGCATGAAAAGTACCCTAAATACCCAAGTGAATAATACTAGAGTGAATAGTAACTAGGTGAATAGTAACTTATGAATAGTACTCCGACACAAAAAGTGCCCTGAATACCCGAGTGAATAATACTAGAGTGAATAGTAACTGGGTGAATAGTAACCTATGAATAGTAACTCGTAAAAAAATATCAAAAAAAATGATATTCCATGACCAGTACAAAAGAAATGATATCTCATACGAGTATAATAGACTATATGAAACTGTAAATGGATTTTCACCTGCCATGCGGTAATCTATGTAGACAGATCATTTCCACAATTTAATAAAGAATGAATACAAATGATCATTCACCATGCATGTGATAATCCATATAGACAGGTTATTCTAACAAAATTATAAAGAATGGAACCAGGTCATGCGTAATCCGTACAGACAGGATATTCTAATAGAATAATAAAGAACGGAACCAGATCATGCGTAATCTGCACAGACAGGATATTCTAACAGAATAATAAAGAACGGAACCAGGTCATGCGTAATCCGCACAGACAGGATATTCCAACAGAATAATAAAGAATAGAATAACAACAGAATTCACCAGGCATACGATAGACCGCACAGACATGTTATTTCAACAGAATAATAAAGAATGGAATAACAGAAGAATTCACCAGGCATGCGATAGACCACACAAATAGGTTATTCCCAACAGAATAATAAAGAATGGAATAATAGAAGAATTTCACCATGTATGCGGTACTTCGCATAGACGGGTTATTCCAACATAATAATAAAGAATGGAATAATAAAAGAATTTCACCATGGATGCGGTACTTCGCATAGACAGGTTATTCCAACATAATAAAAAAGAATGGAATAAGAGAAGCTCTCTTCATGAATACGAACGAAATAATACCCCTTACCTTAGAAGAAAACTGGATACTGGAATAGTGAGGTAGAAAACTTCTCTTCTTCTTTCTCTCTATAATTTCTCTATAATAATTGCTCTTGTGAGACTTAGTGAATTGGTAAAAAATAATGAAGGAATGATCTTCTATTTATAGAAAAATATAGTATCGATAATTGCACATTTTGGGGCTCGAAATATTACAGTATAATACCTTCTTGTTTTTCTTCATTTTTAATTTAGTCCTGCAAGTATTATCAAACTTGCACCATCTCCCCTCAAAGTAAATCATGTGAATCAATAGTAAATCATGTGAATCAATAGTTCTAGACATGCGAAAATACGAATTACAGTATAGTACCTCCATCTATACCTCCATTTTTAACTTAGTCATGCAAGTATTATCAATCTTGCACCAACTCCCCTAATAGTAAATAAATGTGAATTAATAGTACACACATTGAACAAATAGTTATATTCACGTGAATCAATAGCAATTAATTGCTCATTTATCCGGTTAATTACCGGATTGGTCAATATAACCTCCAGACATCAATTATTATCGAAATAAATGTCGATTTTCACTAACACTAATAACTCCAACACAATAGAACTATCAATTTTATCTTTAATCAATACGAACTTATTCATCATTAATATTATAATTCACAATATTTAACAACCAGGTCGTTCTCAAGAAAGTGGGGGCTTTCCGATAAGAATTTCTCCTTATTGGCGCGCAATTAGAATATCTGATCTCTCCTTGACAGAACTTCTAGACATTGTCAATATTGCAAATAATAATATGAATAACTTTGTCGTCTTTATTATTGATTTAATAATATATCATATTATGTAGATGATACTGTGACAATAATTGAATCAATAATATGAGAGATATGATGCAGCAATTACTGTAGCAACAATTGAGTATAACTGAGTGACTTCTTACGTAAGCATCAATAATCAATACCGTGCGCTACTATGCAACCACGCGTATTAATGTAATTTTACTACCGATATTTTATGACAACTTGTTTACTTTGAAAATTTTTCACATATCACCCTTAACTTTAAACTTTTATCAATTTAACTATTTACTAAATAGAATAATTATAAGAAAATTGAATACTTTCATTTCATAAAATTTGGGGTCTCACAACTTAGTTTCTGGCATTGATAATCATTAGAACCTGATGTCGCGCTATTTGCTATATGCATATTGAGAAGTTTATTCTCTTCTCATGTGTATAACGAATAGGTAGATAATATAAAGTTAGTTACGAGTTCTTAAAACTCATACTTATGGTAAGTTCATGACTCATAATCATATGGTATGTTTGAATCAATAGAATAAGCAGAGATTAGTATGCTATAATTTCGAGGACGAAATTCTTAGAAGAAGGGGTGAATGTGACAACCCGAAAATTTAGAAAATCTTAAATGATTAAATTAAAGGTTAAAATTTAAAACCTAGAGTGAAAATAAAGGATTTATTTAAAAATTTTAAGAAAAATCGATACAGTTTAATAATTGAAAGAGATTATGTAATAATAAATATGGCAAGCCATATGAATAAAGCTTATTGAATGTAGCAACTCGTATGAAGAGGTTTAATAGACATTAAATTAAATGTCTAGTCTAATTTATCTAATTTATGAGTATATAAATTATTTTATGATTTATGAAGGACGTGTATGTTGACGTAATATGGTAAATATATTAAATTTTATTTGCTATAAGTAAATAAATTTATATAAATAATTTATAATGTGAGAAAATAAAACTATTAATTATTTTCTATATGTGACGTGTGCATGTTTGGTGTAACCGGTACACTCATATGTGTGTGTGTGTGTTTATTACGTGGGAAAAATAAAATTGTTGGGAACAATTTGCGTAATGAAGCAAAACAGAGGCGGGTTAAGCATATAATATTTATATATACTTTACCCAAGAGTATTAGAATAAATTCTTATACGAAATTAATTTAATAAAGAAAATATATTATATTTATCTTAATATCTTAAGGACGTAAATAAATTCTTCATTGAATTTATGTTAATGAGGTAAGGATATTATATTATAGTATATTGAGTATGTAAATAATTGTATTTGAATAAGGAATTATGTGTAACATATTTATTTTTGTAATTATAAAATAAATATGTAATTTAAGTAAGTTATGTTATGTTTTATATAATTTATATATCAAAGATGAGTTATATAAATTATATGATTTCATGAGGGTAAAATAGTTTAAGGAGAATTATGTAGTAACTTATTTGATTAAATTAAGTTACTAAGGTTTGATAATTAAATTACTTAACAAAAGCATTAAATGAGTAATTGAATTAATTAGTTAACCAATCTAATAAAACAATAAATAAATAAATAAAATTTGATGCAAGGAGGGAGTATAGCCGGCTCCTTTACGGAGAAAGGAGCACACATTTATTTATTTATTTATTTTTTGTACAAGAGTTGTTGAACAACTCTTCCACCAACTCCTCACCCACTCTCTCTCTCCTAAGTTGGTCATTCTATCTAAAGAAAAGAAATATTTTTTTTCTTCTTAGTTATTCTCAAAACTTCCCCCCGGCAATTATAGAGAAATAGAGAGAGAAAGGGAGGTTGCCAAAGAAAGAGAAAGAAAGAAAAATATAGAAAGAGTATTAGAGTGAGGGAGGACCGTGGGGTTATGGGAGGAAGAAGGGAAGAAGCCCAAGCTCATGCCACCCCACTTCATCTCGTGGAAGAAGAAAGAAAAAGAAATCAAGAAGGAAGAAAGGTATAAAAAGCAAACTCTAAATATTTAGTTTATGTATTTTATTTGATTTTGATTTTGTTTTTGATGAAATATCAAGCTACGTTTCTTGAACTCTAAAACCATAGATCTACAAGTTTTGTGGTGTTTTATCTATGGATCTATCTATTGGGGGTGTTAAAAAGCTTAAACAAAGAGAGAAAAGAAAAAGTAGAAAACTGCTGCCCTAAAAAGGAAATTTCGGGGTTAGTTAGATATTCCAGAAAATTCTGGGATTTTGGTATGTTGTAGTACACTGAATAATCTTTCCATAGACTCCTGAACGGACTAAATCTGACTTCGGAGCAAAGAGTTATGCTATTTTAAAGTAGCCAAGTCAAAACTAGAAAACTCATTTCGGTTCAGTCACTTTGCATAAATTTCTGGGCTGATATGTTCGGAATCTGGAAAAATGTCAGTAGGGAAGAGTTGTATTTCCGGAAGTTAGCTTCGTGTGGGCTCAAGAATCGCTTAAAAATGTTTTAAAACGAAAGAGTTATGACTGTTTTAGCGAAAGAGGGTAAATTTGGGAAAAAGATGAAAACTGTTGTGAGTGGACATTTTTGGGGCCCGTTTTAGACTGCCTAAGAGGTCCGAAATTACTGGGTGATATTTTTTAAAAATACTTTGGTATGCCGTTTATAACATATCAAAAAATTAGATTAATCTGAGTTACGAGTAATGCGTGAGAAAATCGCGAAGTAGCTAGTTTGATAAGCGCACGGCTGGGCAACAATAGTAGCCAGTCAGCGCACGCCTGCCCAGCCGCGCGGCGCAGTGCTGTGCTGTTGTTTGACGTCCTTTTCGCGCATTGTTTTGATTAGTTTCCGTGATCCTTTTTCGCAGTGTTAAATTTTTCTAAAATACTATGCCATGAGGTCTATAATACGCCTGAAATTTTGTTGTTATATGACTCATGATTTGAGAATTAAAAATGATCGAATTGGCATGTCAGAACTTGTAAACGAGCGAATGCCGAGCGTCGGTGCGTCGAGCGACTTTGACGTTCGACGTTCCGAATCGTGTTCCAGCAAAATAATAAGTCATAATAAATGTAATAAAGTCCTAATGGACGAGATTTGACTATAAGTGATATTTTATGCCGAGAAACTTTCTTTCAGGCATAAATTAAAGCAATAAAAATATGTAATAAATATAAATTACATATTTAAGCGAAATAAAAAAAATATAGTTGCCTATAAAATTATTTTGTGGTGCAATTAAGAATGTAAAACCTTTGAAAAATTGTATTAATCATAAAAATGATATTTTGAGATTTTCTTCATTTTGAGCTGAGATTTATGTAACATACATATATATATATATATATATATATATATATATATATATATATA
The DNA here is from genome assembly GCA_020205505.1 of Panax japonicus. Classification (NCBI taxonomy): domain Eukaryota; kingdom Viridiplantae; phylum Streptophyta; class Magnoliopsida; order Apiales; family Araliaceae; genus Panax; species Panax japonicus. The sequence continues at coordinate 29,333,064 of CM035095.1, forward strand.
TATATGTATGTATGTATGTATATATATATATGAGATGAAAATGCGAATAATCGTAAAATGAAAAATAAAGCGAATGTGCTAGCGAGATAAAATATTATATATGAGGCAACAGTCAGTGTTGACTTATGAACGGATAAACTGATGTAAAAATTATTTAAATTAAAGAAATAATATAGTAAATTGAGTTTTACTATAAAAGCTATGCATTAGCTGTTTAAACTCTGAATTTACGAGTAAAGGTAAAATATATTTCTAAAATGAAATTTAAATGGTTTAAGCTTCAAGATCTTAAATATATGCATCTTAAAATGTGTGAGACCTTTATTAATTATGAAACAAGTAAAATATTATTACATGATTAATAATATTAGAAGGTGATTAAAATATTATTAAATGATTAATAATATTAGTAAGGGATATAAATATTATTAAATGATTAATAATATTTGTGAATGATAAATATTATATTAAATGATTAAAAATATTAGACACAAGTTTAAGATAATGGTTAAGTGATAGTACAGTTATTAAGGGATAATAATATTACTAATGAGTTAAATAATTATTCAATGTTTAATTATGTGGCTAAATGTTAGCTAATTTATTATTTGAGTAATAGTGTTATGAGGTAAAATATATTATGCTAATCCTTGATTAGGATTCGAAGCTTCTCCAAGCTTCTTCTGCTTTTGTTCTGCAAGATAATCCTTGCAATTCCTCTTCCAGTGACCCGGCTTGTTGCAATGGAAGCAAATTCCTTTGCTAGCTGGATCAGGTTTCTTTTGATCCTTCACTTTCGCCTTTCCCTTAGCCTTCTTGGATTTCTTCTTTTCAGAAGATACCTTGGGCCTCTTCCTTTTCTTGGAAGAATCATCCACCAGTAAGACATGGTTCTTCTTGGATGGGAAGTGACCTTCAGCAGTTTTCAACATGTTAAGTAACTCAGGCAAGCTGATGTCTAACTTATTCATGTGAAAATTCACAACAAATTGTGAGAAGGTGTCAGGGAGTGACTGCAAGATCAAATCTTGACTCAACTCCCCATCCATGACGAACCCAAGTTATCCAAGACGTTCAATCAGATTGATCATCTTTAGGACATGAGTCTCAACAGTAGTACCCTCGGTCATCCGAGATCGGAAGAACTCCTTAGATATCTGATATCTAGCAGTCCTACTTTGCTCACCATACAGCTCTTGCAGGTGCAGCAGTATAGTAGGAGCATCCATGTTTTCATGCTGACGCTGAAGCTCGTTACTCATGGATGCGAGCATGATGCATTGAGCCACAGATGCATCATCTTGCCACTGTTTAAAAGTAGCAATCTCTTCCTCAGAGGTTGTCTCTGCAACTTTTGCAGTTACGGTCGAATTTAGGACATAAGAAATCTTTTCAGCAGTGAGAACAATTCTCAGATTCCTTAACCAGTCCGTGTAGTTCGGTCCGGTCAGTTTGTTAGCATCAAGTATGCTACGCAGTGAAATTAGTGAATGTGACATTTTCAAAATTCTGCATGTAAAAAGACAATATTTTAGCAAACATTTATTTAATTAATTACCAAAATAAATTAGGTCTTATTTTATATTGGTATCTCCCACTATTTTCTTCAAACTATATTACCCTCATGAATATAATTCGGCAATATCTAATTAAAGATTTGCTAGTGAGAATAAGGATCCCATTTCAAATGTATATAGCCTTGTGTGTGCACAACAAACTATATATAAATAAATAGGTAGACAACTCTTGTCAATTACATCATCATGTAACTCCTTATATTTTGCCTCTTAAATCATAATGGTCAAGTGTGTGCACATCCGAACTAAAATGATTTAAGTTAAGTCATACCCAGCATTTTCCATATAAGTGAAGAGAAAACTACAACCCTTGTGTGTGCACAACAAAGCGGTAATGTTCAATTCCTTATAAACATCAAATGTAATAAAAACATCTCAAATATTTAATACTCGCCTTGTGTGTGCACAACAAACTCATATTAAATATTCAATGCTCTATTGTTTTTATCATGCTAGAAGGCGACGTTCGATATTTCAAATATCTTTGAACGTTACAACTTAATATAATTTTGTTGAGGGGTTTGTTATTATTTGTCTCATCTTGTTTAGCGCGCATGCAAATATATATATAAAATACGCGTCATATTATTAAACATGCGAAGCATGTTTGCATAATATATAATATATATAATACTAGCATGCACATATAGAATACTATATTCTATCCGGATTGATTATGGATTTTTATTCTAGTTTGGTTCACTAGAGCCACCAAGTGAACCAAAAGGTCAAACCCTAGGGTGCAAGAATAAACATTTAAATATAACTATTACATTTAAACCCGGGTTCTATTACAAACGGGTCTTCGAGCGCTCCTTGCTCTTTGATCTCTGGTTTTTAGAAAAAAATTCTAACTAATCCTATTACATTAAACTATTTAATTTAAATAGAAACCTTGATCATCAGTCAAGGGGAAATACATAGGAGAGAGATAGAATTTACATCAAGAAGAAAACCAGAAAAGACGAGGTACGCAGACCCCATTTAATAAAACTCATTCATTCAAACATCCAACTAAAATAAATCCAATCACACTGGTCAATTGTCCATAATCAATCCCATTTATTATCATACATATCACCATATGTATCAATAAATAAAATCATTCCATATATATATGAGTATCATTTAATGGGCAATTTTATGTCGCATAAAATCCAATTTCAAAATTAAAATAAACTCTTTATTTTAATTATAAAATTATTAAATTAATATATATATATATATATATATATATATATATTTATATATATGTATAATATAACCGTACGGTTATATATATATATATAATAGAATCAATATATATATATTACAGCACTTCTTGGAATTCTACACATGTACACGTTTTTTTTTTATTTTTAAAAAAGGACCAGCAAAAACACAAGACAACCTGCTGATACATGGGACTTTGAAAGAAAAAAAAAAATCAACCACATGACTCAATCATGACATGTCATCCGGATTCACACCCACGGATTGAATCATCCACGGATTTTCCGAAAACGTTTTCCGGCAATTTTAAAAAAAAAATGATTCAGCAACAGAGACTTCGCGTATGACGCGAACAGTTTTTTTTTTTTTTAAATAATAATTTTATACAACAATTTATGCCCAATAAATTATTCTAAATACATACCCATACATATATGGAATCAAAATAATTAATAATTCACATAAAGTTTGGCTCATGATATCACTGTTAGGATTTGTGAAAATCAAAGTAGCAATCAAATTGCAAAATAGCGGAAGCGTAATAAAAAAAATCAGATTTTAAAAATTTTCACAAACCAATTACCCGGATCATTCTTTATGGATATTATTAATTAATCGAAGAATAAGAAATTATGAAATCATACCCTTGTAGAAACGAGCTTCCTCAGGTACGAGTTCACCTCCTACTTCTCCGCGATCTCCTTGAATCTCCGGGTAGATTCCTTCCTTTGATCAATGTAAGCCACCCAAGTGTATGACCTCTAGAGGTGATCCACCAAGGAAGATGAATTTTCAAGAAGAAGGGGTATTGGCTCAAACCCTAGTTTTTCCTATCTGTATATAAAAGGAGGCGTACTCTCTGATTCTAGGAATTACGTATGTGATATCTGATATAAGACTCCTCTTATAAAGATATCAGGTAACCCTATTTTTAATTAAAATAAGGTATTATTTATTTAATTAAACTCTTTTAATTAAATGGGCTCCCTAATCCTATTAGGGATAATTAATTAAACTCCTTCAACTAATTTTCCCTCCTAATCCAATTAGGAATAAATGAGAGTACTTATATTAAATTAATTCCTAAACTCTTTTAGAAATTAAAATAATAATAATTGTAATAATATTAATAAGACTCCTCTTATTAATTTATATTTAATATTTCTAAAATATTAAACAATAAATATTAAGTTATTTAATTTATTCTATCACCATAGATTAAATTAAATATACTTAATATATTATTACGATTATGCCATTAACTTCTTAAAAAATTATTCTTCCTTTTATGGTGTGACCCTTTAGGTTCTCCATATTAAACCGGTTGTGAATAAATCAATTAGAACAATTCTAATCTCATTTAAATAAATAAATTAAACGAATAATTTATTTAAATAAATAATATTTATTCTACAATAGGGATAAGCCTCCCTAGCGATCAACGACTTTCCAGATAATATAGATTTCAACATTAATCATAAAAGAACCTTTGAGTAAATAGTTACCAAACAATTCAATCCTTCCACCATACAATGTCCCAATTAAATATAAGACATGGAATTACTGTCAAGTCTTATTTTATTTAATTATATGTATTTCGATTCCTAAATGCACAACTCCTAATGAATGCAAATTAGAAACTGCTTTCTAATTTCATTCCACCTTGGCCAAGGATTCCTGGGTTGTCATTTATCGAATCACATAGGGCATTTCTCTTCTTTTACTAGAAGTGGTAGATTCTTTATTGATCATTCATTATCTTCATATATAACTTATTACACCCAATCATACCCTTTGATATACTCTAAGAGTCTTAAGGAATAAGTCAAAGTGTAATTAATTATATATAAGATACTATGACGATCTCAAGTCTAAGGATCATTTGTACTACTATCACTACAGGAATTCATATTGACAGACATGTAAACTCTATTAGGTATTCCTTAGCGAGTCACGTTCAGTGAACTTATTCTCTAATAAGCACCTACATACTTGCTTTAGTGTCTCCACACAAATGATCATGAGATCAATCATCCTCATCCAATGAGCAAGCAACGTACGTACCAATCTATCCGGATTCACTAATCCCCTTTTTAGTAATCCATTGATTGGGAACATTTTAGTTTTAAGCTATCTAAGAATTTAGATCTCATTAGCATGATCTCATCATGATTCTAAAAGCATTGCTTAAAACTATGGGTTTATCACATATTATTAAAACAGCACCATGTTGATAATAAATGCCTTTAATAAATAATTCTTTTATTAATAAATAAATAAGATTGATTACACAGTATATGCTTTATCATCATACATGATTGGCTTGTATGCATAATACTTTCATATTGTTCCTGACACATGCATCGGGTCGCCACTGAAACCATATAATGGGTCCTCTCCTCCCAAATTCATCTTCTTTCCCTCCAGATCCATCTTCTGATAGGCATGCGTGTAGAGTATATCAACCGAGGACCCGTTATCGATCATCATCATTTTCATGTCTACTGGCCCGACCTGTGCAGTTATTACTAGCGCCCCGTCATGTGGTTCAATACGATCGGTAGGATAATCTTCATCCGAGAATGATATGGACACCCCTGAATAGGCCTTATCCTTTCGGGGTGATGAACCGGCTACCGACAATACGGCTTCAAGATGACCGCTCATATTCCTTCCTGTTACACGCCCTACCGACCTGCCCAAAATCACATCAATCACCCTCGGGCTTGTGGGTGCGGTTGCGGCTGTGTTTCCCGTGTTGGTTCCCTGTTCTCCTCTTGGGGGGCTTCCGAACCTCCGACGACATACTGCACCAGTTTCCCATTCTGGACGTTCTTCTCTATCAGATCTTTCAGGTTATTGCACTCCTCCGTCGCATGCCCCCGAGACTGATGATACACACAATATTTGTTTCGACCCCTCTTCCCAGGCTTCGGGATCGCTTAGCACGGTTCGAAAAAGGGCTTGTTTCGCATCTCCTCCAGTATTTTAGCCCGATCCGTGTTGAGTGCGGTGTAGACTTTGTTGACATTTTTGTTGGGGAAAGGTGGTCGTCCACTGCGCAAACCTCCTCCAGTATAGCTTTTCTTACCATAGTTATCTGACCTCCCCTGACTGTCTGACTTCTGAAAATTCTGTTTATCCTGATCCCTGGGTTTCTCATAGGATTGGGAGTGGGGTTTAAAGTTTCCCATCGCCTCCTCTATCGCTATATGTCCCTCGTCTTAGTGGAAAGCTTCTGTCAAGTCTGCCGGAGGGTTGATCACCAAATCCTTCATCAACTTCTTTGACTTCCCAATTTCTAAGCCAGTCGTGAAGAAGCCCAGAGCTTGCGGGGAGTTTAATTCTGCTACCGACCCCACAGCCTCTCGGAACCTCTTGACGTATTGTCCCAGACTTTCATATGACTTATGTTTGACCTGCATTAGGGAAGTTGTGGTCTTTTCCCGCCTCTTATTACTCCCGAATCGAGCATGAAATTTCTCCCGAAGGTCATTCCATGAATTAATTGATCCCATCGCCAGGGTTCCCATCCACTCCCGGGCGCTCTTTTTCAAGGTTGTTGCGAACATATGACACTTGGCAGCATCCAAATGCCCGTAGTATATATGTCATCAGCCAAAAATGTACTGGTTTGGGCAATTCATAGTAACTGACCTTAAAGGACTGTTATGAGCATATACAAAGTTGCTCATACATGCTAGTAATGATTCTTAAACATGGTCATAACTAAAGCTAACAAGAAAACCAAGTTAAGATCCATTTTTCAAGCCTAAAGTGAGCTTTGATAGATCAAAATGGGCTAGATGATTAAATAAAGTGCGGTGATGCTAAAAGTAACCTTAAGTAACTTAAATATACATGCCTAGACTATCCTAGTGGCCAAAACTGGAAAAATTTGAAAAATGTACAAAATCAGTTTTGTAAAAAAAGTAAGAAAATGGCTAAGTTTGAGCTCTGTTTTGGGGAGCTTAATGGGCATGAATAAGAAACCTAAACCTTGATTAAAATACATTGTAGTATGGTCTAGAAGTAGGTCCAAGTGGTTAAGCTCTTGGCTTAACCAAGGAGGCTAAACAAATCACCAAACTAGCATGGAAAATCATCCTAACTACAGTTTTGAAAATATGTCAAGTGTAAAATTTGAGATTTTTCCATTTAGCTTAGAACTCAATTTGAACACCTTAGACAAGTGAGTTAGAGTTATGCTAGGCTATTCCAAGTGTTGGAATGCAAATGTATACAAGAACTTGAGAAGTTGGTGTTGAAAATCTATGCTTGGTAAACCTAAATGAATACTAGAACTAGTCCTAATTAGATATAATTCAAGTGTTGGAATGAATTAAAGTGCAGATCTCATACTAGTCCAACAAAAGATATCTTTTAATTTTAATTATTATATAATACTTTGCAGTATAAGTTTGTTCATATCTTGTTGACTTATTGTTGATACTAATCTTACATGCTATTTTCTGTATATAGCTATGTAGATATGATTGCAAATCCTGAAGTAGCCGACACATTTCGCAAAAGAGCAAAGGTGACTTCCTTATTATTGTTAGCATTTTGTAATTATTATTGTTAATAATCATTGTTAAGTTACCAATTGCTTTAAAAGTTTAAGCCGTTAGAAAATGCGCCTAACAATGTATATCATGCTTTAACACTTCATCTCACATGCAACCTCTACTTACTCATGGAAAGACAGATTAAGGTATATTACAATGCACAAAACAAACAAAGTGCAAACAACACTTGCAAACATGGGCAGGGCATGCTTTCAAAGTTCGCTCTTCCTACAATCTCATATTATATATTGGATTTGTGATGGCTTTAATTATTTCACCTACTCATTTATGAAGTGAGAAATGTGAAAATGATGGCATCTGTTTCTCAACTTTTGCTCATTCAAAACATTAAAGTTGTAGTAATTTTAGAGGAAGAAGTAACAAATCTGTCTTATTTGTTTATTTATTGTCCAATAATTTGGTGGTAGTGTTGTTTTATGTTTGGTGTATTGGGTGAATGTAGATTCAAGAGTTTGCCCAAAATACACTCGCATAATACGTTTTTTCTAGTTATTTTCAATAACAAATTTGAGTTAAAATTTTAACTGATATATATTCTAAGTTAAAATTTGAGTTAAAATTTATTTCTTAAAGCCTAGCTGCTTCTTTGTTTTGGTCTCAAAACTGAATTCATGTCATCTAAGATTTTGTTATAATGTATTAGTGTCTGCTATTGCTACTATTTTAATATGCCGGATTGCATGCTTTTATGCTGACAATTAAAAGGTGGAAATCCTCTTGGATACTGCAGTACAAAATTCAAAAAGCAAAATATGAATTTGGTTTAGAAATTTGATAAACATTTGTGTTTTCAATCTAAGCGTGCCCTGTTCTTGATTTCTTGATAATCATAAAACTTATTTTACTTTTCACCTATTACTTCTTCATATTTTCACAAAGCTGTCTTGTGAGTTCTTTGTACTAGTTTAGGATCATTGTCTGTTGTCAAAAGAGGTTTTTATTTTCTTTTCTTTTTTAATTTAAGTTCATCAATTTCATCTTTTTTCATTCCTCGTCTTATTTAAATTGAATTTTGGTGTTTCTATTGCAGCATTGCCCAACCTTAATTTTCTTGAAGAAAATGATGATGAAGTGGATCTAACATGTCACACTTTATTCCTTCTAGTTCATTGTTATTCTTTCAGTTTTTTTATGTTAGTTAATAAATTTTGTAGGTACTATGGTCCTTGTGAGACCAAGATACAATAACAAATTTTGTAGTTATTGTGACTCGAGTATTATGATCTATTTATATGAGAAGTTTTGATTTTATTAGCTCTTTATGCATTAGCTTATCAATTAGTTTGAAAAAGTATGGCAATATTTATATTTACTTGAAAAATAAATTTAATATTTCTTATAGAGATTAATAATAATAATAAATATGAAATCAATGATTTAAAAATTAATTATAATTTTCAATGAATTTTGATTATTTAGCAATTAATTTTTTATTTACAAATTTATAATTTGTGAAAGAATTTTTCTCTCACTAATTTGGAGAAAGATTCTCAATTTATAATTAGTGAAGGAAAATATTCTCTCGTTAAATAAATTTGTTCCTCACAATATATTATTTGTGAGGGAATCAAGTTATTCACTAATTTCAAATAGTCTTTCTTAAAATATTATTTGTGAAGGAAATCAATCTTTCATTAAATAACAATATTTCATTACTAAATACAATTTGTGAATAAAAAAGTTATTCACAATAAATCCTTCACAAAAAATATTTATTTACTACTTAGCAAATGATACTCAATTGCGAGGAGGTCTAATGCGAGCACTCGTGTGAAGAAAATATTTCTTCGCAATAAATCATTTGTGAGTGATATAGGGCCTCTAGTGAAGAATTTGTCCTTCACTAGAGGCCATTTTTGGTGTAGTGAGTCATCACTTATAGATATACCATTTTCGTGATTGCATTTAAGCTATCACTAATATTTTAATGTAAGAAATAATCAAAACAATTTTTTATGACGGTCGTGACAATTATTAAAAAAGATAGATTTTTGTGACGACTTTTATTTGCAATTACAAAAAGAAGGTATTTTGTGATAAAAATTTTAAGCCATCACAAAATAATAAAATATATGATGGCTCTTAGCGATGATTAATTTTACCATCATTATAGAGCATTTGTGACTGTCATTGCAATCACCAAATCTTATGTGGAAGTAATTTTGTTTAGTAAGTCAACTCACATATGTTTCCTTTTTTATTTTGTTTTAAAATTATAATCATGATCTGGACTTTGGTGTAGTGGTAATACTCGTTATTTAGTTTACAAATTGGAAAGGGTTCAAATCCTACAACTATCATTTGATACATTAATTAATATATATACAATTAATACAGTGAAATAAATTATATGTAAATAGATATTCACGTTCTTATATTTGATCCCTAAAGTCTTGTTTTTTTGTGATGACTTTGACAATCACAATATATTACGTGTTAATGTGATAGTATTAATCATCACAAAAGCACTAAGTGTTTGCGTAATTGTCAAAACCATCACGTAAAACCTTTTATGATGGGCGTATACAAAACAACCATTGTGATGCTTAAAGCCATCATGTAAACCTTTGGTGATGGTTTTCCTACTTTTTGTGATGGCTTTTGACCATCACAAATGACCATTTTTTTAGTAGTGTATTAAGGTAAATTCCTATTATATATATATATATATATAGAGAAAAATGTATATACACAGCTGTGTATTACACAGTAGACTATGGCGACGGTTTTTTGGGCTATAGCGACGGTTTCATCCGTCGTCATAGCTATCCTGGGCAATAGCGACAGTTTACCGTCGCTATAGCCCAAAATATCTGTAGCCATAGACCTACTGTGTAATACACAGCTGTGTATATACATATAGCCCATATATATATATATAATTTTACGATTTCTTCTCTTGCAACATTGTTTTTGCTCTGGAAATATGAACCATCTTTACAAAATTATAAATATGTTTGTTTCATATTTAATTTTAAAAGTAAGAAGTTATTGAATTAGTAGTGGCTACATAATAATGAATTATAATGACAAATTTTAAAATATGATTATAATTTTATACTACTTTTAATAGAATAATGACTTTTTTAGAACACAAAAATTTAAAAATAAAATGAGATTTGGAACAGAATGAATAAATATTATAATTATCTCCCATGTCAATATTTGTTTGAGAGAGAGAAAGTGTATAAAAAATAGAGATAGAAGTTAAAGGAAGATTGGAATTAAATATAATAAATAATTTATTTCATACCCATATTATAAATAATAGAGATAGAAGTTAAAGGAAGATAGTAATAGTAAGTTTAAAACAGGAAAAATGAGTTGACATGTTCAGACCCATAACTATTTTTTGATTCCAACCGACGGTCGGACACAACCCATGACTATTTTTAGTTCTTAATATAAACCATAATCATAATTAACCAAGCTTAATCATTTTATACTACTATTAATAGAATAAAGACTATTTTGTTAGAACAAATTTTTTTTAAAAAAAGAGTTATTATTTTATTTATTTTTTGTAGTAGGAAGGAGTAATATGAGAGACTTGAACTGGTAAAATTCATGACTTCTCCAAAAAAAAAATATGTTAAAATTTCTAAATAAGTTATTTTTTTAGACCTATTACTCAATCATTAGCCAGACGTATTACTCGATCTCGCAACGTTCTAATTTCTAAATAAGCTGCTGAACAAAGAGGAAATATCAATAAAATTCAATCCAGAAATATAAATGTCAAGTAATATTACCAGACATTTTCAAGGCAAGTAATATTCTTTGCTGGTTACTTATTCAAATTTTATCCAAATTCTAAGTTGAAAATTTATTATATTTGAAAATTTTGCCAATGGATATGACCAGAGAATATGGTGAGATGAAAATAAACAATTTTCTTCCTCCTCTTATCTTTTGAGTCTTCTCACTTAAAAATTTATCCAAATCTATATTTAATGACACTAATATTGTATTAAAAAAAAAACTCGTAGTAATTAAAAAATTAGTGATATAATAAAATTCTTTGAGATCAATTGTATCGCTAAAAGTGTCGCAAAAAGTAATATTTGTGTCGCTAAAAGTGTCGCAAAAATATGTATTGAGAAAAACTAAATGATAAATATAATAGATGAGATTCTAATTATGTCGTGTGACTAATTTCATTAAAACTTGAAAGCAGCATATTGAAATTATGTATGTAAATATCTAGAAGGGGGGAGGTGGAGGGTGAGGGGGAGGGGGGTTGAGGGGATTCAACAAACTATGTCAAATTAATTTAAAATTTTCTACATGTAATTCTGACGGTTAATTTAGCTGTTTGCTTTGAGTTATTATTTTATTTTTCTGATTATTTTACAATAAATTTAATTACGTATGCAATGAAGTTTAAGTATTGAATTTGATGGTCCTACCCACACAGAATTATTTTTAGTTGCAATAACTTTTAACATGAAATCTATGAAACTAGTACTAAAGATACATGCATAAACCTGGAATATCTCAAAGATCAACGTGGATACACTTAACAAGAACTGTTAACGTAATTGACTAATAATTATAACTTCTTCATGTCATGTTTAACTAAAAATGAAATAATCAATAATTAGAATTAATGAAAGTATTAAAAACATTAATAATAATAAAGTTGAACTCTTCTACCAATTTAAAGCAATTTTTTACTATTATTGTTTACTATTGTCTTTTTTCTGACATGATGCCTAATACTATTAGCATTCAGTATGTTATTTTTCACTCATAATATACTAATATGTATTAACTGACATAATGCACATATATCCGTTGCACAGCCACAAATTTCATCTGCAGTTTCAATTTGAATAAGTCACAATGGAAAGTTAAGGAAGCAAGAGAAAAAAAAACTTTGTTTTCTTTCTTTAAACCAAGAGAAAGTGCATCAACTTCACATTCTCCATCTTATGTTGACATCTCAAATCACCAACCACCCCTTTCCAAATCTCGTATAAAACTTAAATAGTGAAGTGCATCAACGAATTCTATTCTGCAAAGCATAGAAGGATGCAGCTTAAATAGTGTGTTGTTTTCCTTTTTTTTCTTACATGTTATGTACCTTTGAACCTTACTATTATGTATGATTTTGAATTTATGATTGATCTTGGTGGGATAATTTCTTGTGTATATAGTTGGTACTTAGTAGCCCAGGAAATACAAAATTCTTGGCTCCGCCCTTGTCAATGATAATAAGAGTATCGAGATTTTCACCCTTTACTATACCCCGCAATTCATCCGGGAAGTCCCCTCTTAGAATTTGAACTTTAAATTTGAGATTGGTAGGGCTACACTAACTGATTCGAAAAATTACTAAAGCAAATTCATGAAAACACAACAAAATGCATAATCTTTTAATGAGACAAATTCTTTTTATAGCACATGTTTAATGTCAGACGATATATAAGGTAAAAAAAATCATACAATTACAAATAATTTAAGAAATATGATTCATGAACTTTGAGCACCACAACAAAACATAGTACTGATATTGGAAACAAAGAAAGGCAAATACATGACATATATTTGTTTTTAACATAAATTTATTATCTATAGTCACTACTATAATTAGTTCTGTTGCATACCTATCCATAAATATCTTCTCAAACTCATTTTATCAAAACACTTAAAACGCACTACACCATGCATAAACCAAAAAAACATCTCAAGCAATTACACTATTTAACAAAACAAAAGGTCAATAAAATCATTTCAGTTGCATACATGCATATATTGCCCCCAAAAAATACATCAAGTTAGTAGAAATTAATATTATCTACAGATTCATAGTCCTCTAATTTTGGAATACCAATACCTCGACTTTTGGCCCATGTGCACACCTACACATATTTTCACCTCAATAAAGCTATCAAATTTAAAAGAATATATAAAATTGATAATAATCAAATCAAATGAAGCACCGAGTAAACTAGCTCGTATGTTGAGTCATGAATCATTGAAGTGATAATCATGCGATGAGTAATAAGTTGATATATTCAACACTCAACAGTGAACAACGACTATGAATCATTTTCCAACCATAATGCCAGTTGAAACTTGTTGCAATAAGTTTTGCGCTGAAACCAAACTAATGTAAAAACCCCATTGGATTCACTAACAGTCTAACACTTCACAAAATATTAATGAAACACTTGGTTAGGCATGTAAATTTAATCTATTGTTGAACTAATAGTAGTTATACTATGTAACGCCCCCAAAATAAGTATACATTACTGTTGAGAAATTAGGCTCACACAAATACACTAAGATAAATACAAACACACTACTGTATGCGATATAAAATAATAACACCCGAAATTTTATGTGGAAACCCAACTGAAAAAAACCACGGGGAGAGATCTCAGAAATCCACTATGAAAATAATTTGGAGATTACAAACTCTCAACTGAGAAATAAACTAACTATTTATTTCTCTTTACACACTCACTCTCAGAATGCTCTAACTGAGCTTCTCACTCTCTAACTCTCTTTGACACTCAATCTATTGTTTTGCTCTCTTATAATGTGGGAGCAACGAACCTCTGCTCAAATCCAGTCTTCCATTCTCGCATGAAACATGTAGCTCTTGACTTTCACTTCATTCGTGAACAAGTTCAAGATGGCATCTTACGAGTCACTCGTGTCTCTTCGATGGATCAACTAGCTGATGCACTCATCAAACCACTACCCCGCACGCGTTTCCAAGGCTTGTTGAACAAGATTGGTTTCACCTCAAGGAGCTCCAACTTGCGGGGGCATAATAGAGAATTAAATTCATGTATTTAATTTAATTATCTCATTCCCTTAAATTAGTGATTGACTGATTCTTTAGTTAATTGTAATTATCCCATTCCCATAAATTAGGGATTGACTGATTCTTTAGTTATTAGGTTTGATATCAATATCTTTTGGTTGTAACAAATTGATACTCTCTTATAATTTTATTGAATTTATACCTCCTAAAATCAATGAAAATATTATGCCATTATTCATTAGTCTACATTATTCCATATAATTAACCAAGCTTAATCATTTTATACTACTATTAATAGAATAAAGACTATTTTGTTATAACAATTTTTTTTTAAAAAAAGAGTTATTATTTTATTTATTTTTTGTAGTAGGAAGGATTAATATGAGAGACTTGAACTGGTAAAATTCATGACTTCTCAAAAAAAAAAAATATGTTCTCGGCATAAAGTCCATGAGAAATAAGTTATTTTTTTAGACCTATTACTCAATCATTAGCCAGACGTATTACTCGATCTCGCAACGTTCTAATTTCTTAATAAGCTGCTGAACAAAGAAGAAATATCAATAAAATTCAATCCAGTAATATAAATGTCAAGTAATATTACCAGACATTTTCAAGGCAAGTAATATTCTTTGCTGGTTACTTATTCAAATTTTATCCAAATTCTAAGTTGAAAATTTATTATATTTGAAAATTTTGCCAATGGATATGACCAGAGAATATGGTGAGATGAAAATAAACAATTTTCTTCCTCCTCTTATCTTTTGAGTCTTCTCACTTAAAAATTTATCCAAATCTATATTTAATGACACTAATATTATATTAAAAAAAAACTCGTAGTAAAAAATTAGTGATATAATAAAATTCTTTGAGATCAATTGTATCGCTAAAAGTGTCGCAAAAAGTAATATTTGTGTTGAAAAATATGTATTGAGAAAAACTAAATGATAAATATAATAGATGAGATTCTAATTATGTCGTGTGACTAATTTCATTAAAACTTGAAAGCACCATATTGAAATTATGTATGTAAATACCTAGAAGGGCGAGGGCGAGGGCGAGGGGGGTTGAGGGGATTCAACAAACTATGTTAAATTAATTTAAAATTTTCTACATGTAATTCTGACGGTTAATTTAGCTGTTTGCTTTGAGTTATTATTTTATTTTTCTGATTATTTTACAATAAATTTAATTACGTATGCAATGAAGTTTAAGTATTGAATTTGATGGTCCTACCCACACAGAATTATTTTTAGTTGCAATAACTTTTAACATGAAATCTATGAAACTAGTACTAAAGATACATGCATAAACGTGGAATATCTCAAAGATCAACGTGGATACACTTAACAAGAACTGTTAACGTAATTGACTAATAATTATAACTTCTTCATGTCATGTTTAACTAAAAATGAAATAATCAATAATTAGAATTAATGAAAGTATTAAAAACATTAATAATAATAAAGTTGAACTCTTCTACCAATTTAAAGCAATTTTTTACTATTATTGTCTAATATTGTCTTTTTTCTGACATGATGCCTAATACTATACGCAAGTCTTAACAGAAATACCTAATACTATACGCAAGGGATTATGTTTGAAATAATTTTTGACTTTCTGTGCTTGACAAATTCTAATAGGAATTAAAAATATTTTTATAAACTACTATATAAATGAGACTCCTCTGCCTTGGCTTCAATATCAAAACAACACAACACAGTTATATTATATCTTCTTCATAGCAAATATAGAAATTAACATGAAGTCCCTAAGCATGAGCCGAACTGCATACTCTCTCTCCTTGTTTTGCATTCTTTTTCTCTCTCCTGTTTTGGCATTGCACACTTGTGATTTTCCAGCTATCTTCACCTTTGGTGACGGGAATTCGGAGACCGGTGGGTTTACTGCTGCCTTCACTGCAGGGACACCTCCATTTTATGGACAATCCTACTTTAAAAGGCCATCAGGAAGAGCCTCTGATGGGCGTATCTTGATCGACTTTATAGGTTGATATTTTTGGATTCTTATTTCCGGCAATTGAAATGGACAGTTTATTTAGACAGTCTATATATAGAAACGAGTTGCATTTATATAGCACATTCTTGCATTATAGATGACTTTTGTTATACAAGTATTATATATTTGCAACTCTTATCTATACATATATAAATGCCATTTGTTATTATAAAACTGTTTAAACAAAGTAACAAACTGCCAAATTTTAACAGTTCCAGAATTCAAATCCTACAACTTCACTCGCTTTCTAGTTACTACATTACTTACAAACCTAATGACTTATTTTAATGTTGCAGCTTCAAGTTTAGGTAAACCATTCCTCCACCCTTATCTTGATTCCTTGAGTGCCAACTTCTCTTATGGTGTTAGTTTTGCCCAACTATTGGCTACAATCGCACCACCCAAGTTAATTCTTCCGGTGGCCCAACAACCGCGTGCATTTAGTCCTTTTTTCCTCGACATTCAAATTGAACAATTCAGGCAAATCCTGAATAGATCACAGACAGTCAGAAAAAAAGGTATATTTTTTTAATTAAATGTGAACTAATTTGTATTCTTCCTCATATAACTTTTTATCTTGTACTTTTATAAATGTAAAAGTTTTTGGTTGTTATTTAACTTATTTTAGGAGGGGTGTTCAAGAATTTGCTGCCCAAGAAGGAATATTTTTCCAAAGCATTGTATACTATTGATATTGGCCAAAATGACCTCGTCCAAGGATTGATTACTAACATGACATATGACGAAATTAAAGCAATTATACCACCTACTGTCAACAGCCTCGCACTGAATGTGAAGGTATATAAGCCTTGTTTAATTTGTATATATTTTGGCATAATATGTAATTAACTTATACTAATTCCTTCTACTGAATATTAATTCTTGCAGAAACTATACGATTTGGGAGCTAGATCATTTTGGATCCAAAACACTGGACCCTTTGGTTGCCTTCCTTATATGTTGACATTGGTACCAGTTCCAGAAAACCAAAAAGATAGTGTCGGTTGCGCAATACCTCATAATGATTTAGCTCAATATTTCAATTCCAAGTTGAAAGAGGTCGTAAATCAACTTCGAAAAGACCTTCCCCTGGCTGCGTTCACATATGTAGATGTTTATACTCCAAAGTACGATCTCTACAAGGAAGCAAACAAATATGGTATGTCATGCTCCATCTTACTCGAATCTAATTTGAGTAATTAATACCACAAGAATATATATTAATCATATATATAAGAAATTCTCATATAGAATAATTTATTTCACTCAAACACATTCAAATAAAATAATAATTGTTATGCCTTAATATAATGATCATCAACATGTTAGAAAGTTATAGAAGTTTATAATATCAATAATACTCAATCTATACATTTGTATGATATTTTTTTTAATGAAATTTATTCAATATGCAGGATTCAAGTTCCCTCTTCAAGCTTGTTGCGGTTTAGGAGGAAAATATAATTATGGAGAAAATGGATTTTGTGGACAAACAACTATCATAAATGGAACCCAAATAGTTGTGGGACCATGTGAAGATCCCTCTCAACGAATAAGTTGGGATGGAGTTGCTTTCTCACAAGCAGCTGATCAAATTGTTTTCAAGAAGATAGTTACAGGCGAATTTTCAGAACCACCTCATCCCCTAAACATGGCATGTAAGAAAATATGATTGCCAGATTTTACCAGCGGATATTGCAGTCATGGATCCACATAAAAATAAAGAATGCGATGTACTTTTATGACAAAGTTACCTTGTTGATAATTTCCTCATTCATTTTATTACCAGTCTAATGAAAAGCTCATATTCATTTTTAAAATACTTTGTTTCGTGTATCCCAAAATAAAGTGTAAAATTATTTTATGAAATGTGACCTTAAAAAATTCGTGTTTCTTATATACCACAGTTATATTTCTTTAGATGTGTGATTTATGTACTCCTATCCAAATTGATGATATTAACCGGACTTTTTACTAAAGCTGGCACAATGCAGAAATTCTGAATTCGCTGCCATCTTACCATGAGTTACTCCTCCATCTTATCAACTAACTTAGGTACTATGCAAAATCTGAAACCTCATTGGTAATAATCTGTTCCATAATTCTGGAGACTAACATTTTCCAAATTTAAAAGTCTGCTATCCAATATAATGATGAAAAAGCATCTCAATCTCTCCATATGAATTCCATTCTAGCCAAATCATGATACCATCTTTACACTATCATTTGTGTATATCAGATTGCAGAATACACAAACCTGGGTAGTATCGTGACAATTAATTCTGGTTTAGATGATATACAGTTTGTTCTTTCTACTACCCAAGTAAAGCCTTGTCTACTTAGTTTTGTTTCTTCCGATCCAAGCTTGGAAACTAAATCAAATTTATAAATATCTTTTAGATTGTTCATGAATTATCTTAATAAGTATTAGAACATGAATGGGTAATGTCTAAGTATATGATACATGTATGTATATAAATATATTTAGAAGTGTCTTGGAATTAGATTTATATACATGTATTTGGTCATGTAGTAATTATTAAGTAGTTCTAGAAGTGTCATAGAAACCTTATAAATAGTCTTGTGTATGAATCATTTTAAATAAGTGAGTTGCATCAAATATTTCAAGGTTTAAACACTATTTCTCACTTCTCAATTTTTTATCCTCCATTGACAACAAAGTGGTATTAGAGCCAAGGTAATTTCAAAATTTAGAGAAAGTTAAGCCAATGTAAAGTAAAGGTAGACGATCCAAGGGAGGTGACTTGGTGCTATAGAAGTCATGTTCTGTTGGGCGAGTGCAAAGCGTACACATTAGATGTAATACCCGGTAAAAATAAAAAATAAATTTAAATCCATATTTTAATTGGATTTTTCTTATGTTTGGATCAAATTGTATTTAAGTTGTGTGACTTATAATAAGTAGGTGATTACATTAATTTGGACTTTTATTCTAATTTGGTCTATTTTGTATTTGGATAATATTAAAATCCTATTAAAATTAGGACACACAATGAGATATATTAATTAATAAATAATCAAAACCTGATTGCTTCATCATATTTTATACCGACTGAAAGAAAATAAAGAGCCAGCCGCTTAACCGAATGAAAGAGAGAGATGATTTTGGCATAAAAGATAAATTAAGGGAGAACTAGAAACAAGTATGTGTTTTCTTCTTTTTCTTTATCTTTATGCTATCATCTTAGCCTTTATCTTTCTAGTGTAAATAGGGATACATATATGTATATAATCTGATACATGTACCAATCCTAAAAGTCAGTAAATTTGTTGTTTTCAATGAATAGCCGAATAGGTAGTATAATTAAATTCATGTGTGGATTATTATTTTTTTATATATATAAAATAAATAAGTTATTCGCTAGTAGTGTTATACTTTGTTAATACTAAATATTATAGTTGCATATAATTCTAGCAGGTTTTATTTTTATTATTATTATTATTATTTTATTTTTAAACGGAGGGAGCTAGTAAAAGATTTTGAAATGATTTTATACTTTGTTAAGTTGTACAAATTACTATATAACTTGTATATGATATAAGTGGTATGTGGATATTAATTAATAAAATATACATTTATTGTAAGATTCGAAAATTTGGACATCAGGTATAGAGATTTAATAAATTACCAATTGGAGTGCAGAGGGCTAGTGAGTCATTTTAATGAGTATATGTGTATCACCCATCTTGTGATTTTGCTTTCTTTTGTAAAACAAAATGGCATGAATTCAATATATCAGTGGAGATTAAATTAATAATTATGGTTTATATATTTTGTTTAAAGCAGTAATACTTGATTTCTAAATAAAACGAGAAGTAATCATTAAAAGATTAATATATTATAATTTGAGTTTGTATTGTAGTTTGATGTAGTTGGGAAAATTAATTTCATATTCATATAAATTATAATTACTAAGTAACTTATAATTGTATTATTATTACTTTATTAGATTGGACGGAGAGAATTTAATGAGTTATATTCAGATTATAATTTTGGGTAATGCATTACTTATTCCAGGTACGGATTCCGTACTCTTTCAGCGATACATTTGTTAAATTTGACTTATTCGTTTGTTTCCTTATTTCGAATTCTATTATGATTTCACATAATTATTTCTTGTGAAATAAATATATTAGTTTCATTTTAGAGTTGATACGTATGACTCGTATTTGTACTCTTTGAATTAGGTTATCATGTTTAGTATTATTTATTTTGATAATTGTAGAGCGGTACATGTTGCTACCTTCCTTTTGAAACCCTGTGACTATAATTTGATTCGGTTCAACATGTACATATAGAACCCTTTTGTTGGTATTATGTCGCATGTGTTGTGACATGATAATTTTGTTAGAATATACCGTAGAGTATACCTGAGTTATAACCACCTATGGGGGTACCACAAGCACGTCGTCTTGGCACGAGAGACGTGACACTTTCTGCGGCGGTGTGATTAGTCCACAGCGTCTCCATTTTGGGCTCCGGAGGAAGTGGGCCATTTGGTGTTTTGTTGTGGGAGGCGTATGGGTTAACCCTAGTTTTCTGTTTTGCGGATTGGTGATGTTGTGCCAAACACACCTATCCGATTTACATACATTTGGATTCGCGGTCCAATGTGTGATTTGCCTGTGTGGCATCATTTGACTTGCCAGTGTGGCATTATTTTGACTTGTCTGTGTGGCATTATTTTGACTTGCCTATGTGGCAAGGTATACTTCTGAGCTCATTCGGTATAAAATAACTCCAGCTATTTGTTTCAGCCTATTATTTTATTTGATTAGTTTTGTTGGTTTTTGTTCAGTTCAAGTCATTAAGTTAGTCACTTCAGTTCGTTATTTCTTTATTCTTTTATTTGTTTCGTCAATTACATTGATTCAGATATATTCATTACGTTGATTCAAATATATTCCATTCAGATCTTTGGATATTATACTTTCGTTCGTATTTGCACTTGAGGCTTTGTTCAATATTTTGTCTCAGTTATTTTCGTATATCAGTTGTATATCTTTTGTATATCTGTATCCGTACTGGGCAATTGGCTCATGCTGTGTTTTTCTTCCGGCAGGTTTGCAGGGGTGATTCAGGGCTAGTGTGATGAGAGTGTTGCCTTTGACCATCTAGGTGGATTTGAATTTTAGGTTTTAATTATTTTGACTCTATATTGAGAATCGTATTTAATTCCTTATTATTGATGGTTATCATTATTACATATTTGAAGTATTTAGTACTCTGTTTAATAATTTTGAGGTTTGTTGTGCTTTGCACGTGACCTCCCTTTCCTTTTCGGGAAGGGGGTGTTACAGAGATGGTATCAGAGCTTAGGTTCTTTCTTGTAGAAAATCTATTTAGGTTTGACCTGTGAGTTATGGGTAAATCACTGGTTAGACGTAGAAGTTCGACTCGATCTGTTTGGTTGGTCTTGATTTTGACGAAGTGTCCTCTACTTTTCGAGTTGTAATTGATTTGATAAAGGTGAGATAATTTATTAAGATTATCATTGTTATGCGTTGGAGCAATGATATTAGTTAATAATTGTGATTGAATCATTGAGGTGAATAAAGCTATACTTTGTGCAGATAAGAAACGATCTTATATGAGATGTGCTAATGATATGAGTACTTATATCAACGAATATTTTATATTGAAGAAATATTTGTTAAGAGTTATTTCAGGTATCATTTATTATGAGATATTAGAATTTAGAATTTGAATTGATTTAGGTTATGCTTTAAATTTTGTTAAGTTTGTGGATAATTTGAGGTATGTGTATCGGTGGGATATTATGATAAAGTGAAAGCTATTAAATATAGAGGATCTCTTGTAATTTTGAGGAGTTGTAGAGGTTCGAGGTAATAAGATTAATCTTTTGGAGTAAATCAACTTTCCGTTTATTCTAGACTTTTCGATTATTCTAGTAAGATATTAAAATTATTTTATATGAAATTTCTTTGTGATAGTAAGATGAGATTTTGAAATTTTGAAATTTGTTGAGTTAAGGTTTGCACTAAGAGAATGATTAATTTATTGAATGATTAGATATTTAATAAGCGATGAATCCAATATATCTTAAGAGATTTTGAAAGCTATAGTTTGCTTATTCAGATAATAGGATATATGATTGGAGTTTGGTATGATGATGGAGAGATCTTTGTAGTAGTATATTTCTGGTGTAATAATATTTGAGAACTAATTTGATTTGAGGTTATGATGTTTTGAAACTCTTAAGAACTTAGGAGAGCTGGTGATAAAGAGATATTAGTAGTATATTCTTTGGTATAATATTATTTGATGAATAGTTTAAATTGAGGATGAGATATTTTGAAGCTCTTGAGGACTTGGGGAGAGTTGGTAATATAATTTGCGTTGTTGTTTTATTTATCTGATGTCTTTAGAGTTTTGTATGAATTTATGTAAAATAAAACAAAAATAATTTGTTAGATCTTTGTCATGGGTGGAATATAAACGTTTTACGAATTAAAGATAATTCTAAATATTTTGGGTATTCGAATCATATTTAGATGAAGAAAATTTTTGTGATTTCGAATTATGTTCTGAAGAGTACGTACGTTTGCAAAAATGAAACTCAAAGATATTAGCGACAGCCGCACCAATGGTGGATCATGAGATCTAATTTGATGCAACACGAACAACCTTACCAAGGCTGACACGGCAGTTGACGAATCTTTTACAAGTACACTAATAATTACGTGGACCGATGACTTATTCGCGTTGATCGTTACAAATGGAGACGCTACGTCGTAACTAAATTTTTTTTGTAGCTTAATTGAATTCCGAGAACGAAATTATTTTGAAGGGGTGAAAAATATAATAACCCATATTTTTTTAAAATTAAATATTAATTGATTTATTTTATTTTATACAATTGTGTTTAAATTAGAAAAGGTAAATGATTTTGTTTCCCTCTTTTCTTCCTTATTTTGTTTAGACAATTAAATTCTTTTAGTAAATAATTAAATAACTGATTAAATTAAAATTGAGAAAGATATTTCCTTTTGTTAAAGTCTTGTGATAAAATCATTCGGAGCGGGAAACTACTTGAGAAATAGAGGAGCCTATTCGAGCGGAGTATTCACATCTTTTGATAATTTGGCACGCTTATTCTTTTGATTCCGGGGACGGAATCCTTTTTAAGGGGTAGGTGATGTAATACCCGGTAAAAAATAAAAAATAAATTTAAATCCATATTTTAATTGGGTTTTTCTTATGTTTGGGTCAAATTGTATTTAAGTTGTGTGACTTATAATAAGTAGGTGATTACATTAATTTGGGCTTTTATTCTAATTGGGTCTATTTTGTATTTGGGTAATATTAAAATCCTATTAAAATTAGGAGACACAATGAGATATATTAATTAATAAATAAGCAAAACCTAATTGCTTCATCATATTTTATACCGACTGAAAGAAAATAAAGAGGTAACCGTTTAACCGAATGAAAGAGAGAGATGATTGTGGCGTAAAAGATAAATTAAGGGAGAACTAGAAACAAGTATGTGTTTTCTTCTTTTTCTTTATCTTTATGCTATCATCTTAGCCTTTATCTTTCTAGTGTAAATAGGGATACATATATGTATATAATCTGATACATGTACCAATCCTAAAAGTCAGTAAATTTGTTGTTTTCAATGAATAGCCGAATAGGTAGTATAATTAAATTCATGTGTGGATTTTTTTTTTATATATAAAATAAATAAGTTATTCGCTAGTAGTGTTGTACTTTGTTAATACTAAATATTATAGTTGCATATAATTCTAGCAGGTTTTATTTTTATTATTATTATTATTATTTTATTTTTAAACGGAGGGAGCTAGTAAAAGATTTTGAAATGATTTTATACTTTGTTAAGTTGTACAAATTACTATATAACTTGTATATGATATAAGTGGTATGTGGATATTAATTAATAAAATATACATTTATTGTAAGATTCGAAAATTTGGACATCAGGTATAGAGATTTAATAAATTACCAATTGGAGTGCAGAGGGCTTGTGAGTCATTTTAATGAGTATATGTGTATCACCCATCTTGTGATTTTGCTTTCTTTTGTAAAACAAAATGGCATGAATTCAGTATATCAGTGGAGATTAAATTAATAATTATGGTTTATATATTTTGTTTAAAATAGTAATACTTGATTTCTAAATAAAACGAGAAGTAATCATTAAAAGATTAATATATTATAATTTGAGTTTGTATTGTAGTTTGATGTAGTTGGGAAAATTAATTTCATATTCATATAAATTATAATTACTAAGTAACTTATAATTGTATTATTATTATTTTATTAGATTGGACGGAGAGAATTTAACTAGTTATATTCAGATTATAATTTTGGGTAATGCATTACTTATTCCAGGTACAAATTCCGTACTCTTTCAGCGATACATTTGTTAAATTTGACTTGTTCATTTGTTTCCTTATTTCGAATTCTATTATGATTTCACATAATTATTTCTTGTGAAATAAATATATTAGTTTCATTTTAGAGTTGATACGTATGACTCGTATTTGTACTCTTTGAATTAGGTTATCATGTTTAGTATTATTTATTTTGATAATTGTAGAGCGGTACATGTTGCTACCTTCCTTTTGAAACCCTGTGACTATAATTTGATTCTGTTCAACATGTACATATAGAACCCTTTTATTGGTATTATGTAACATGTGTTGTGACATGATATTTTTGTTAGAATATACCGTAGAGTATACCTGAGTTATAACCACCCGTGGGGGTACCACAGGCACGTCGTCTTGGCACGAGAGACGTGACACTTTCTGCGGCGGTCTGATTAGTCCACGGCGTCTCCATTTTGGGCTCCGGAGGAAGTGGGCCATTTGGTGTTTTGTTGTGGGAGGCGTATGGGTTAACCCTAGTTTTCTGTTTTGCGGATTGGTGATGTTGTGCCAAACACACCTATCCGATTTACATACATTTGGATTCGCGGTCCAATGTGTGATTTGCCTGTGTGGCATCATTTGACTTGCATGTGTGACATTATTTTGACTTGCCTGTGTGGCATTATTTTTACTTGCCTATGTGGCAAGGTATACTTCTGAGCTCATTCGGTATAAAATAACTCCAGCTATTTGTTTCAGCCTATTATTTTATTTGATTAGTTTTGTTGTTTTTTGTTCAGTTCAAGTCATTAAGTTAGTCATTTCAGTTTGTTATTTCTTTATTCTTTTATTTGTTTCGTCAATTACATTGATTCAGATATATTCATTACGTTGATTCAAATATATTCCATTCAGATCTTTAGATATTATACTTTCGTTCGTATTTGCACTTGAGGCTTTGTTCAATATTTTGTCTCAGTTATTTTCGTATATCAGTTGTATATCTTTTGTATATCTGTATCCGTACTGGGCAATTGACTAATGCTATATTTTTCTTCCGGCAGGTTTGCAGGGGTGATTCAGGGCTAGTGTGATGAGAGTGTTGCCTTTGACCATCTAGGTGGATTCGAATTTTAGTTTTTGATTATTTTGACTCTATGTTGAGAATCGTATTTAATGCCTTATTGATGGTTATCATTATTACATATTTGAAGTCTTTAGTGTTCTGTTTAATAATTTTAAGGTTTGTTGTGCTTTGCACGTGACCTCCCTTTCCTTTTCGGGAAGGGGGTGTTACATTAGAGTTCCGGAATAATGTGCTAGTTGAGAAAAAAGTTGAAGAAGTTTGTTAGTTGAAGCACGTCACAAAGATTGTCATATTGATAGTGCTTTAGAGAGGTAAATTATAGAAAAAATGATATTTTCTAAGTTTGAAGATAAGAGGAGAAATTGAAGAAATTGATGAGACGTAAAGTGAATACTTAAGTATTTGAAGAGGTAAAAGAAAAAGAAAACGAAAAAGAAAAGGAGAAGGTGATCAAATAAATTGAATTAATTAACAAAAGGGAATTGATATTTCCACAAGCGAAAACAATTTTGTGTGTCAAAATTGATTTGGGGGATTTATAATAGTAAACTTTAATTTGTGAAAGACATTAAATAGGTTAACATGGAGAAGTATTTTGAAAAAAAAAAGTTCAATAATAGTGAAATGGAGAAGAAATACAAGCATGTAAAATATAAATATGAGAAACTAGTAAGTAAGATCAAGAAGAACAAATGGAAACTTCAAACATATGTAAAGAAGAAATATGGTGGCACAAAGTGAAGAAAAGAGAAAATTCTCATGTCCAAGGAAATTGCAAAAATGATGAAAGTATTTCAACTTATTAAAGACTCGAGTATGCCAAGACATTTATTTGTGTCATAACCATCAGTGGTGATGACAAGAGTTTATTGCGTTTGAAGGAATCGGAAGATCAATTTTTTTTACAGCATTGTGAAGAATAAATTTTATTTACGGGAGGCTTTGTTAACAAACTAAACCAAATATATAAATATCTTCTAGATTTTTCATGAATTATCTTAATTAGTATTTGTACACTAATGAGTAATATCTAAGTACATGAGACATGTATGTACATGAATGTATTTAGAAGTGTCTTGGAACACGTATGGTTAGATTCATGTATATTTATTTGGTGATGTGATAATTATTAAAGTGACTCTAAAAGTGTCCTAAGAGCCATATAAAAGTTGTATGTGAGTCATTTTAAATAAGTGAATTAAATCAAATATTTTAAGGTTTAAACACTTTTTCTCACTTATCTAAATTATATCATCTTCCAAATTGTGCAATACATGAACCACCCACCAACTTGGGGGGGAGTATATATTATGTTGCGTTTGAAAGTTTGGAAGGATGAGATGTGAAGGATTTTGAGAAAGAGATGAGAAATGATGGAAATGGATGAGAGGATGGAAAGAGATTATAATTTTTTATTATCATATTTATGAGTTTTAAAACAGAAGAGAAATGGTGATATTTTAATTATATTTTCTTATTTTTGAAATTAAAAGTAGAGAAGGGATTTTTTTTTTTTTATATACATTTCTCAAAAATCAACAAAGGTTGAAAATTTGAATATAAAAGCAACTTATTTGTTCAAAAAAATAAAATAAAAAATAAAATATCTTCAGTGCATTAAGCCGAGAAACGACACCGTTGTTGTGGCTTACCCACAAAGCAATGACAATTATGCTAGTTTTGATTTGATGCCTGTGAGGTGGACCCACCCTAGTGAAAATGTCTTTTGTTAGATGTCATCAAATCATTATATCATTATATTATTCAATATCTGCTTGTCTTGAAAACTCTAAGTGAATATGCTTGTCTTTATCCCTTGTTATCCGGGACATGCAACAATAATAATAATGATAATAAATTGCTGAAATAACAATAATAAGAAAGAAAATCAGCTCAAATGAACAAAAGAAAAAACAACAATAGTTGAAAAATGGAGTATCAATAATATGAAAAATCATATTTTTATTGAGACTTATAATAGTTGGGGATTAAATTATTATATTATTATTTGTTTTGAAAAGTTATTTTAGGTAAAATAAAATATTTAACTTTCCTATTGATCCCTTCAAATCCCTTAATTTTTTTAATTTTTATTAATTGGGGAATATCTCAATAATATCCCCCAATTCGCCCTAGAAGTCAATATTCTTTCGCCCACACACCAGTACTAGTTATTCTTTCACCCTCAACATAAACTTTCTTGTAGAAGTTATAATCATTTACTTTATAACCCATGGAATTGTATTGTCAACATAAACTTTCTTGTAGAAGTTATCATTTACCTTTGTTCGTTTGAAGGAATTGTATTGTCATTTACAGCCTGGATGCTAAAATTTTTGTTTCCGAGTTTTGGACGAAAAAACGAAAGAATAGAAAGCCTAAATTATAACATAAAAGAACAGAATAAGTTTTTCTTTAATTATGTTTCTGAGTTTTTAATAGAAAAAAATAAAAAATTTAAATTTTTTTTTCTTGCGTTCTAAGTTCCAATGAAAAGAAACGAAAAATATCACTTTTATAAATTTACTCTTCTATTAATTATATCCATTGAACCATGAATAAAAATACGCAAGATAAATTTAATCAAAAAAAATTCCATAATCAAATACAAATATCCAAATAAATGTTAAACTACTTCTACAAAGTCATTGTCATACCATACCCAAAAGTCATCAAAAACATAATCTGTATTATTAATATTTACGGAGATTATTCATCAAATTCTTCAAGAAATTCAATCTCCTCTCTAATGGTTATCCAAATACTGCTCGTGCCTTGTCTTGATTTTTTAGTAGCCATAAATAGACCTCATCGATTTTTTTCCTCATCAAAATTCATTTCGGTTAGTTCTTTAAAGATATCATTTGCAGAATAGACTCGCATATGAATTGATAAATGCTCTTGCTTTTCCAATATGGTAGCTAATTTATCCATCATATAAGTTAATTTACCTTCATCATCAAAATGTTTTGCCTTTTTTTTCAAGTAATTACACTTTACATCGGTACTTGAGAAGGTTCAAATATTTGGCCCCATAAGACTGCATTTATCATACACAAACAAAACGATGGTCGCTATTCAATTTTCAATTTTTATCAACACCTAAAATGACAAATTTTCAATTTTTCTTCTGGAAAGACAATAAAAATAGACATGAATATTGCAACAAATCATAAATAAACGTATAGGTGGAATATATTCTATAGAGTTCCAAAATATTAAACATCTGTTACCAAGAAATCAATATAAATATATTGGTGGAATATACTTTTAGGCACAGAACAATGTACAGTAGTTTTCAGTCCTATACTGATTTAATTAAAGGTCCAATTTGAAGAGCCCTGACTCTCATATTTCCTTTATTGTATAAGACAACAATCATTCTCGGATGTAAATGCAGATCACGACTGGACTGGTCTGGTCTGGTCTGGTCCTACTACCGGCAAGAAGGCATTCATGTGGTCGCAACAGAAATCAAGAAAAACGGAGTCTACCTGAAATTAATTAGAATAAACATCATCAGGACAGAGTACCTTTGTATAGACAGACAATAATAGAGTATTATAATTACAATACCAAGTACTGCAGCGTTCATAACCATAACAATTGTGAATGTAATCACTACGTCTGCTTCAAATGTTATGGAGCCCTTCATGTGGAACATTACAAGTGTAATTGAGGATATGAATTGTAATTTAAAATTTATTATATTGAAAGTTGAGGATAATATGATCAAATTATAAAAATATTATTTATTTTAATTTCTTTTATGTTTAAATCAGACTAATTTTGAACGGAAAACTTTGACAGGAAAAATGGTAAGTTTTCTATCCATTTCTTTTCTTTTTCGTTTATTAAAAAACTCTAAAACATAAAAATTGAAAACAAAACTTAAATTTTCCATCCATTTATTTTCTTTTATGTTCATTTTAAAACTCAGAAACAAAGTGTTAGAGCCTACAATTGTGAATGCTTATTTCACAAGTTAGGTGAATAATATTTGCATAAGTTAAACGAATTGCTTAAATTAAACGAATTGTTTAAGTTAAGCCTTGCAAAATATGATTATGGATTGGTTTTAGTTTACAAAATCTGGTTATACTTTCATTTAAGAACTAAAATCATATTTACTGTTTTTAATATGGGTTGTGTGGGTTAAAACCATATGGTTATGGTTCAAATATAAGTCGACCAATATTTTAAATTTCAAACTTACATTTATTATGATCCAATTAAATAAATTATTATTAGATATATCATGTATACATAATCACAAAGCATTTTATTTTTTTAAGGTGGGGGTGGGGGCGGAGATCGGGGGGTGCATACATAATCAGTAAATATTATTTTTTGGAGAGGTGGGTGCTGGGCGGGGCGGGGTGTATACATAATCAGTAAATATAATTTTTTTTGGGGTCGGGGGTAGGTGGGTTGGGGGTATACACATAATTAATAAATTTTTTTTTTAGAAGAGTGGAGTGGGCTTGGGGTGGGGATGGGGATGGGGATGGGGATGGGGGTGGGGGTTGTTTATATGATCATTGAATTTTTTTTGGGAAGGGTGTGGAGGTGGAGGGTGGGGTCTATACATAATTAGTGAATATTATTTTTTTGGATGGGGGCGGGGGTGTATACATAATCACTAAATATTATTTTTTTGAATAAAAAATTTTTGAATCTAGGGTAGAAATAATTTTTGATTTGGATTTGTAATGAAATATGGGTCGAAAAACGGTTATCCAATTTGGACATATATTTCTTTTTAAAAATATGATTCGAAACTCATTTGGTTTCAATTAATATGAATTGACCCAATAGTTAACTAATATATTGTCATGTCTAGTTTAAGTTAAACAAATTGCTTGAATTAAAAAAAAAAATAGGAACTCTTACTTTTTCAAAGGGATAGAGCAAGTGATAAAAATCAAAAAGTCAAAACACATTATAATTTGGAATAGAATGAATAAATATTTAATTATCTCCCATGTCAATATTCGTTAGAGATCCAGAGAAAGTGTATAAAAAATAGAGATAGTATGAAGGAGTTATAATATAAGAGACTTGAACTGGCAAAATTCATGACTTCTCCAAATAAAATAAAATAAATAAATAAATAAATCTTGGCATAAAGTCCATGGGAAATAAGTTACATAAAGTCCATGGGAAATAAAATAAATAAATAATAAATCTTGGCAACGTTCTAATTTCTAAATATGCTGCTGATCAAAGAGGAAATATCGATAAAATTCGATCATTAGCCAATTTTCAAGTAATATTACCAGACATTTTCAAGGCAAGAAATATTCTTTGCTGGTTACTTATTCAAAATTTATCCAAATTCTAAGTTAAAATTTTTGCCAATGGATATGACCAGAGAATATGGTGAGAGGACACAAAAAATTTCTTCTATTTTTTTTGGCTAAATATAAACAATTTTCATCTTCCTCTTATCTTTTGAGTCTTCTCACCCAAAAATGAATAAATAAAAACTGAAGATTAATTCTTAGTCATTAGCCAGACCACGAACGTTCTAATTTGAAAACAAGCAATTAGATCAAGCCCTTTTTACATAATTAAATTGGACTCAAATTTTTACATAAGAAATATTTTTCAAAAGATATTTCAACTTTTTTAGTAATTAAATATTTCCAACCATATGAAACAATTGTGTAGAATTAGGATCCTTTCCATTACAGATAATCTCTAATTTCTTCCAATGTATATTTAGTGACACTAATATTATAGTAGAAGAAATAAATTTTGTTGCAAACACTACACCAAAATGAGTATCTTGTGAATGACAAATCCTTCACAAGACATAATATATCACTCACAAAAGATTTATTGTGAATAAATATTTCCTTCACACGATTGCTCGCATTAGATCTCGTTGCAATTGGGTATCATTCGCTAAGTAGTAACTAAATATTTTTTGTGAAGGGTATATTATGAATAATTTTTTATTAACAAATTATATTTGGTAATGAAATATTGTTATTTAGTGAAAGGGTAGTTTCCTTCACTAATAATATTTTAAGAAGGACTATTTGAAATTAGTGAATAATTTTATTCTCACAAAAAATATATTGTGAAGAACAAATTTATTTAACGATAGAAGATTTTCCTTCACTAATTATAAATTGAGAACCTTTCTTCAAATTAGTGAGAGAAAAATATTCCTTTAGTAATGACTAACTAATTAACTAGAAAAGATCTTAATGAGGGAAATAATCCTTCATTAATGTTCATTTCTCAAGTAAAATTCTTCACAAATTATAAATTTATAAATAAAAAATTAGTTGGTAAATAATCAAAATTCATTTCAAATTATAATTAATTTTCAAATCAGGGATTTCATATTTATTATTATTATTATTATTATTATTATTAATTTCTATAAAAAATATTAAATTTAATATTTCAAGTTAATATAAATTTTATACTAGTTTCAAACTAATTGATAAATTAGCATAAAGAGCCAATAAGTAAAACCATTACTCCACATATAAATAAATAATGCTCAAGTCATGATAACTACATAATTTGTTATTGTATCTTGGTCTTCCACGACCTTCAATATTTATTAACTCACATAAAAAAACTGAAAACCATGGCCCTAGTTGCATCTTCCTGACCGAGCTTATAATCTGTAAATGATTCGTACATGAACATATATATAAAAATCCCTATAATTCCATCCTATTTAGACTGCACAAACATACTAGCTCCTAATTAAAAATCAAACTGAACTCAAGTTCTAAAAAACATGAAAATATCATACTCTATACTTCAAGGCCAGTCGATTGCCTGAAAATTCTCCCGGTATATATTGGCAGCCTTGCCATGAGCCAATATCATTGTGCATCACAATAAGAGGCTCCACATGCAGCTGAATTGCCAATGGAACAGTTTCCTAAAGGGGTTGAACAATGATACACCCCCCCTCATATACTTCACTGGATCACCAAAACTCCTAAACAAATTTCTACAAAATGGACAAAATCTTCCCTACAAAAAAATTAATTAATTAATTATTATTACTAATTTAAACATAACTTACGAAACAGTAGACTCGTGTTTATTTTCTCGTCAAATTTTTCAAGAACATATTTAGAAAATATTATAAAACCAATGGAAATTGTAAACGTAACATAGAACTTCATAATTTAACTACTTTTGAGAACTTTTTCAACCCAAAAAAGTTTAAGGAGCATGATAACAATAGGACCTCAACATAAAATAGTTATTCATAAAATTTGATAAATGTCTAATACAGATGGATGATGATCCTACTTGAAGCCAATATATTTTGGAGTTTCAAATGCTACCATCACTAAAAGAACTTAAGTAGCTTGTTATATAGTCTAATATAGATAAATGGTTCAACTCAATGATCAGGGGCGGAGGCATGTATAGGCTAGGGTGGGCTTTAGCCCGGGTGGAGTTTTTGGAAAATATTTAGTACTTATATATCTTTAATAGCCCAGCCCAATATTGTTTTCCTGTTTTCTTGTGATCCATTAAAAGCAATGAGGAGATACGCAGTATTGATGATATGCTGAAACTCGGCTTTCCCGTGTTTAGTCTCAGCATAAAACTTATGGAGCCTCTCTGCTGCTTGCAGCCCAGATAACGTGCTATACTGCTATTGAATTTCACCACCAATAATACTCTGATTTACAGGTCTCCCGCGGCATACCTTGGTCCTTTCCCCAAACCCATCCATCCTCCCTCTCTTTCTGATTACCCCAAATTGCAAGGTTAGGGTTTTATTTTTACCCCCATTTTTTTATGTGGCTGTTATCTTCAATTCTTCATCACTCGTTTATGCGTTCTTATCATCTGTCTGTTTGTTGTTGTTAATGTCATTTTCTTGTGGAGACTTTACTAAACTTTTGGGGCTTCTTTTATACACATCCAATCCTTTTACCGGACATTCCTTAATATTTTGTAATATCTAAGTACATTGCTAGATGTTTGGGGCATTTCTAATATTACTCAATGCAAGCAATGTTTGCTTGTTTATATTTAAAGTGTTCAATCAGGTGGCCAAGATCAATAATTTTAATAACCAACTGGTTGGATGTTCTTGTGGATGTCCAGATGCATATAGGATGTTCAAATATTTTAGAATTTAGCACTAAGTTTTCTTTAATATGCTCTGATAGTTATTTATATTTCATTATCCATTGGTATCCCAAAATCCCAACTAATGGAATTCTAATTTCCGTAGGCAGGATTAGCTCGTGGATTGACTTGGATTCAGAAGATGAATTGATTCGGAAGGATTTTGAAATTGCTTTGAAGTAAGAAATGGCTTGGGCTTCTCATCTGTCTTTAAAGGTTTGTACAATAATTTTTAGTTCTGTTTATCCAAGTGTTATCCAAGTATTTATCCAAGTGTACAATAATTTTTAGTAAGTGTTTATGATTTTATCCAAGTGTTTTTCCCTTGCGTGATGCGTCTTCATCTTTATCCTTAAGATATAGTTCTATTTATTTAATCTAGTATCCTCAAAGACTGCGATGTCCTTGTTTTTTATTTTGACATTCTGGAGGGAGTAGTTTTTAGTGCTATGTTGGCCTCTATCTTGTTTAATTTTGATGTTTACTTGTCCATGCATCATTTGTTGCTAATTGTGGTACATTACTAAGATAGGAGTAATTGTTTGATATTATGCTTGTTGTATGCCATGCTTTGACTAATTTACTTGGTTAAAAACTTTCTAGCTTTTGAAATCTAATGATACTATTAGCATTCAGTATGTTATTTTTCACTCATATATACTAATATGTATTAACTGACATAATGCACATATATCCGTTGCACAGCCACAAATTTCATCTGCAGTTTCAATTTGAATAAGTCACAATGGAAAGCCAAGGAAGCAAGAGAAAAAAACTATTTTCTTTCTTTAAACCAAGAGAAAGTGCATCAACTTCACATTCTCCATCTTATGTTGACATCTCAAATCACCAACCACCCCTTTCTAAATCTCGTATAAAACTTAAATAGTGAAGTGCATCAACGAATTCTTTTCTGCAAAGCATAGAAGGATGCCGCTTAAATAGTGTGTTGTTTTCCTTTTTTCTTACATGTTATGTACCTTTGAACCTTACTATTATGTATGATTTTGAATTTATGATTGATCTTGGTGGAATAATTTCTTGTGTATATAGTTGGTACTTAGTAGCCCAGGAGATGCAAAATTCCTGGCTCCGCCCTTGCAAAGAAAGAGAAAGAAATAAAAATATAGAAAGAGTATTAGAGTGAGAGAGGACCGCGGGGTTATGGGAGGAAGAAGGGAAGAAGCCCAAGCTCATGCCACCCCACTTCGTCTCATGGAAGAAGAAAGAAAAAGAAATCAAGAAAGAAGAAAATCAAACTCTAAATATTTAGTTTATGTATTTTATTTGATTTTGATTTTGTTTTTGATGAAATATCAAACTATGTTTCTTGAACTCTAAAACCATAGATCTACATGTTTTATGGTGTTTTATCTATGGATCTATCTATTGGGGGTGTTAAAAAGCTTAAACAAAGAGAGAAAAGAAAAACTAGAAAGCTGCTGCCCTAAAAGGAAATTTCGGGGTTAGTTGGATATTCCAGAAAATTCAGGGATTTTGGTATGTTGTAGTACACTGAATAAGCTTTCCATAGACTCCGGAACGGACTAAATCCTACTTCGGAGCAAAGAGTTATGCTATTTTAAAGTAGCCAAGTCAAAACTGGTAAACTCATTTCGGTTCAGTCACTTTGCATAAATTTCTGGGCTGATATGTTCGGAATCTGGAAATGAGTCATTAAGGAAGAGTTCTAGTCCCGAAAGTTAGCTTCGCATGGGCTCAAGAATTGCCTAAAAATGTTTTAAAACGAAAGAGTTATGACTGTTTTAGCGAAAGAGGGTAAATCTGAGAAAAAGATGAAAACTGTTGCGAGTGGACATATTTGGGGCCTGTTTTAGGCTGCCTAAGAAGTCCGAAATTACTGGGTGATATTTTTTAAAAATACTTTGGTATGCCGTGTATAACATATCCAAAAATTAGATTAATCGGAGTTACAAGTAATGCGTGAAAAAATTGCGAAGTAGCTAGTTTGATAAGCTCACGGCTGGGCAAAAACAGTAGCCAGGCAGCGCACGCCTGCCCAGCCGCGCGGCGCCGTGCTGTGCTGTTGTTTGACGTCTTTTTCGCGCATTGTTTTGATTAGTTTTCGTGATCCATTTTCGCGGTGTGAATTTTTTCTAAAATACTATGCCATGAGGTCTATAATACGCCCGAAATTTTGTTGTTATATGACTCATGATTTGAGAATTAAAAATGATCGAATAGACATGTCAGAACTTGTAAACGAGCGAATGCCGAGCGTCGGTGCGTCGAGCGACTTTGACGTTCGACGTTCCAAATCGCGTTCCGGCAAAATAATAAGTCATAATAAATGTAATAAAGTCCTAACGGACGAGATTTGACTATAAGTGATATTTTATGCCGAGAAACTTTCTTTCAGACATAAATTAAAGCAATAAAAATATGTAATAAATATAAATTACATATTTAAGCGAAATAAAAAAAATTAGTTGCCTAAAAAATTATTTTGTGGTGCAACAAAGAATATAAAACCTTTGAAAAATTGTATTAATCATAAAAATGATTTTTTGAGATTTTCGGTGCTCAAAATGAAGTTTTTGAGCTGAGATTTATGTAACATAATATATATATATATATATATATATATATATATATATATGGGTCCGGATCCTGTCCGGACTCCCGGACAGGTGTAAAATCCGGACCTTTTTTTTTTTTTTTTTTTTTTGCTTTTTTTTTTTTGAAACAACTAAAAAAAAAAAAAAAAAAATTTATGGAATTGGAATTTTTACATTATACAGTGTTTTGGGCGTGATTTGGATGCCTATAACAAAACATGTCTGTACAGTCTGGGCAGACTGTACATACATTGGTTGGTGTGGGTGTTAAAAACACACCCAAAACACTTTATTTTGGAAAAATTTCACTTCCATAATTTTTTTTTTTTTTTTTTTTAGTTGTTCTACAAAAAAAAAAAAAAAAAAAAAAAAAAAAATTTTCAGGTCCGGATTTTCTCCCGTCCGGGAGTCCGGACCTGATCTTTATTCTATATATATATATATATATATATATATATATGAGGCAACAGTCAGTGTTGACACATAAACGGACAAACTGATGTAAAAATTAGTTAAATTAAAGAAATAATATAGTAAATTGAGTTTTACTATAAAAGCTATGCATTAGCTGTTTAAACTCCGAATTTGTGAGTAAAGGTAAAATATATTTCTAAAATGAAATTTAAATGGTTTAAGCTTCAAGATGTTAAATATTTGCATCTTAAAATGTGTGAGACCTTTATTAATTATGAAACAAGTAAAATATTATTACGTGATTAATAATATTAGAAGGTGATTAAAATAATGTTAAATGATTAATAATATTTGTGAATGATAAATATTCTATGAAATGATTAAAAATATTAGACAAAAGTTTAAGATAATGGTTAAGTGATACTAAAGTTATTAAGGGATAATAATATTACTAATGAGTTAAAGAATTATTCAATGTTTAATTATGTGGCTAAATGTTAGCTAATTTATTATTTGAGTAACAGTGTTGTGAGATAAAATATATTATGCTAATTGAAGGATCGATCTTATTAATGGTAGGTCTTTCATAAGAGATTAAATTAGATTGCATAGCGGTAATCAACGGTACATGCAAGTTTTCTAACTCAGACTTGAGTTAATAATTTTCCAGAATGCTAGTGGTATAATTATTGACAATTATTCCACATCCATGATTATTGATTCGCACTTAGTGCACATTGCATATGTTTATCAGGTATGAAAGGCTGACCACCTTCATTACCAAAGTATTTGTTCATGGTTGTTGTTGACCACTCAGCGTTATTAATTCAATCATCTATGTATTAAAATTTGATTCATGTTCTTTCACAACCATTATATTGTTGAAAACTTGAAAGCTTATTCCTTTTCAATCATGATATATCTTTATTGAATTTAAACATGCTGAGCAAAATAGTTGCTCACCCTTGCTATATCATGATAAAATTTTCAGATTAAGATGAAGGCTTGAATAAAGACAGAGGCAAAGCCAAATTCCAGAATTGGATTATTATGCAATTAGAATTATTAAATTTTCGGATGCGAATGACATTGTAAATCGTGTAGAATATTGAATGCATGTATTAAGTTAAGGTTACAGACCTTGGGGATTATGTTTAAAAGTTTACTGTATAAACAATTATGTTTATATCTTTCGCATTAGTTTTAGAAATGATATTTCGTAACGTACCAGGTCCGAGGTAAAAAGGTACCCGAATTTGGGGACGCCAAAGCCGTAGGTTATAAATCTTAGGTAGAGGTACCTTAGGCTATAACCGTGGAGATGATGATAAGGAATAAACTCAGATCGAGTTTAAGGGATAAGAGATGAATTTAAGAAATTCATCATTAAAGTAAAGAGAAAGATAAATAAGATTCAAAGAAAAATCTTGAAGAGCTATAAAGATAAGAATCTGGAGTTACCTAACTCCAGTAATAAAAATGAAAAGTGATAATAAATAGATGATGTCTATAAGATGAAAAGTGCTAATAAAATCATAATATAATATGATTAAAGAGAAGAATAAAAAGATCGTAGTATAACACGATCATAAGTATAAGGAGAAATGATTACGAAATAAGATCACTACGTGATCAAATTAAATTGTTGAATAACATATGATATGTTAAGTGATTGGTATGATATAGCTTGACGCTATAAAGAGAAGGTACTATGAAATGGTAAGATGTAAACTCAGAAAAGGGTGGTAAATGTTAAGATACGGATTAATGAAAATTCGTATTAAGAGAAGAGAAAGTTAGAATCATGTGGGTTTTCAATTGAGGATTCATGTCTGCAGCTAAGTTGTATGATTTCTTGTATGGGCAAGGAATTGTACTTGGTTTTAGAACCACTTATCTTCTTACTCGATATAGTGGTTAAGTTGAATAATTCTTTGTATGGACGGGGAATTGTCTTTGCTTTAACGACCGCTTAGCTTCCTATATTGATTAGTGGTTGAGTTTGGTTTGACAACCACTTATGTGACGCCCCCAAAATAGGTATGCATCACCCATCTTGAGTCGCCAAATATATGGTACATAAATCAAATATAAACTTAATTATACAACAGTCGTGTACAATACGACAAAACATAGTTGAGAGTTTAAACAAGAATATTGCCTTCTAGACAATATCCACTCTCAATGGAGTCCTCATTATAATTATTATCATACTATTTCACAGAATAGTGAGGACTGCTAAAGCCACTTATACTGGACCATCACTCCATTTTCCGACTCGTCCCAGCTATATTCTCATTTCCTAAAGAGAACAATGAAAGAAAGGGTGAGCTCAACTAGCCCAGTAAGAAATATTATGACTAAGATAATACAGAATAAATTATCCTTAGCCTTCAATAGTATAACAACTGATAGAATACAATAGAAAACAAGTTTTAGATCAACAACTGCAGCAAAAATAAGGAGTCCATTAGAAGAGTCAAGTAGAGCATAAAATCTACTATCTTCTATGATTTAAAAAATTTTTCATCAACTTTATCGCTGAAACTCAGCTTAATAAATAAAATCGAATCATCCATGCACCACAACCAAGGATATTCATGTAATAATCAATGGTCATGATTATACCGAATAATCCCTGGTCATAATCATACCAACAACTGTCCATCAATGAACTTCAGGCCAATGGGGACTTTTATCACATCATTCGTCACATTACGGTCATGATTATACTGAATAATCCCTGGTCATAATCATACCAAGTTCATCTATGCACGTAAGCCAAAGATGACTTTAATCACATTATAAGCATGAGAATGATGACAATGACATAATAATTCAATAAAACAAGTTCAACGATAAATTTTAGAGATTTATAATTTAATTTATCCAGAAATCAATAACGTCCAAATTGTCAACATGATACTGCTTTGTAGAGTAAAATTCAAGAATAATATCCATGTACCAAAAATAATTTGGACAGAAAAGAAATATATTTTTTGGGTGAATAGTATCTCGTGAATAGTACTTCGAGAATAGTACCCCGTGAATAGTACCCCGACATGAAAAGTGTCCCGAATACCTGAGTGAATGATACTAGAATGAATAGTAATCGGGTGAATAGTAACCCGTGAATAGTAACTTGTGAATAGTACTCCGGCATGAAAAGTACCCTAAATACTCGAGTGAATAATACTAGAGTGAATAGTAACCAGGTGAATAATAACCCTTGAATAGTAGCTTGTGAATAGTACTCCGACACGAAAAGTGCCCTGAATACCCGAGTGAATAATACTAGAGTGAATAGTAACTGGGTGAATAGTAAACCGTGAATAGTAACTCGTAAAAAAATATCAAATAAAATGATATTCCATGACGAGTACAAAAGAAATGATATCTCATACGAGTATAATAGACTATATGAAACTGTAAATGGATTTTCACCCGTCATGCGGTAATCTATGTTGACATATCATTTCCATAATTTAATAAAGAATGAATACAAAGGATCATTCACCATGCATGCGATAATCCATATAGACAGGTTATTCCAACAAAATTATAAAGAATGGAACCAGGTCATGCGTAATCCGCACAGGCAGGATATTCTAATAGAATTATAAAGAACGGAACCAGGTCATGCGTAATCTGCACAGACATGGTATTCTAACAGAATAATAAAGAACGGAACCAGGTCATACGTAATCCGCACAGACAGGATATTCTAACAGAATAATAAAGAATGTAATAACAACAGAAT
Organism: Panax japonicus; assembly: GCA_020205505.1. NCBI lineage: Eukaryota > Viridiplantae > Streptophyta > Magnoliopsida > Apiales > Araliaceae > Panax > Panax japonicus. The sequence goes on from CM035095.1 coordinate 29,373,585, forward strand.
TCACTAGGCATGCGATAGAACGCACAGACAGGTTATTCCAACAGAATAATAAAAAATGGAATAACAGAAGAATTCACCAGGCATGCAATAGACCACACAAATAGGTTATTGCCAACAGAATAATAAAGAATGGAATAACAAAAGAATTTCACCATGTATGCGGTACTTCGCATAGACGGGTTATTCCAACATAATAATAAATAATGGAATAACAAAAGAATTTCACCATGTATGCGGTACTTCGCATAGACAGGTTATTTCAACATAATAATAAAGAATGGAATAAGAGAAGCTCTCTTCATGAATACGAACGAAATAATACCCCTTACCTTAGAAGAAAATTGGATATTGGAATAGTGAGGTAGAAGACTTCTCTTCTTCTTTCTCTCTATAATTTCTCTATAATAATTGCTCTTGTGAGACTTAGTGAATTGGTGAAAAATAATGAAGGAATGAGCTTCTATTTATAGAAAAATATAGTATCGATAATTGCACATTTTGGGGCTCAAAATATTACTGTATAATACCTTTTTATTTTTCTTTATTTTTAATTGAGTCCTACAAGTATTATCAAACTTGCACCATCTCCCCTCATAGTAAATCATGTGAATCAATAGTAAATCATTTGAATCAATAGTTCTAGACATGTGAAAATACGAATTACAGTATAGTACCTCCATCTATACCTCCATTTTTAACTTAGTCATGCAAGTATTATCAATCTTGCACCAACTCCCCTAGTAGTAAATAAATGTGAATCAATAGTACACACATGTGAACAAATAGTTATAATCACGTGAATCAATAGCAATTAATTGCTCATTTATCCGGTTAATTACCCGATTGGTCAATATAACCTCCAGACATCAATTATTATTGAAATAAATGTCGATTTTCACTAACACTAATAACTCCAACACAATAGAACTATCAATTTCATCTTTAATCAACACGAACTTATTCATAATTAATATTATAATTCACAATATTTAACAAACAGGTCGTTCCCAGGAAAGAGGGGGCTTTCCGATAAGGATTTATCCTTATTGGCATGCAATTAGATTATCTAATCTCTCCTTGACAGAACTTCTAGACATTGTTAATATTACAAATAATAATATGAATAACTTTGTCGTCTTTATTATTGATTTAATAATATATCATATTATGTAGATGATACTGTGACAATAATTGAATCAATAATATGAGAGATATGATGCAGCAATTACTGTAGCAATAATTGAGTATAACTGAGTGACTTCTTACGTAAGTATCAATAATCAATACCGTGTGCTACTATGCAACCACGCGTATTACTGTAATTTTACTACCGATTATTTTATGACAACTTGCTTACTTTGAAAATTTTTCACATATCACCCTTAACTTTAAACTTTTATCAATTTAACTATTTACTAAATAGAATAATTATAAGAAAATTGAATACTTTCATTTTATAAAATTTGGGGTCTCACAACTTAGTTTCTGGCATTGATAATCATTAGAACCTGATGTCGCGCTATTTGCTATATGCATGTTGAGAAGTTTATTCTCTTCTCATGTGTATAACGAATAGGTAGAGAATATAAAGTTAGTTACGAGTTCTTAAAACTCATACTTATGGTAAGTTCATGACTCATAATCATATGGTATGTTTGAATCAATAGAATAAGCAGAGATTAGTATGCTATAATTTCGAGGACGAAATTCTTAGAAGAAGGGGTGAATGTGACAACCCGAAAATTTAGAAAATCTTAAATGATTAAATTAAAGGTTAAAATTTAAAACCTAGAGTGAAAATAAAGGATTTATTTAAAAATTTTAAGAAAAATCGATACAGTTTAATAATTGAAAGAGATTATGTTATAATAAATATGGCAAGCCATATGAATAAGGCTTATTGAATGTAGCAACTTGTATGAAGAGGTTTAATAGACATTAAATTAAATGTCTAGTCTAATTTATCTAATTTATGAGTATATAAATTATTTTATGATTTATGAAGGACGTGTATGTTGACGTAATATGGTAAATATATTAAATTTTATTTGCTATAAGTAAATAAATTTATATAAATAATTTATAATGTGAGAAAATAAAACTATTAATTATTTTCTATATGTGACGTATGCATGTTTGGTGTAACCGGTAATTGGGAGTTAGTGAATATATATATATATATATATATATATATATATATATATATATATACACACACACACACACTCATATGTATGTGTGTGTGTGTGTGTTTATTACGTGGGAAAAATAAAATTGTTGGGAACAATTTGCGTAATGAAGCAAAACAGAGGCAGGTTAAGCATATAATATTTATATATACTTTACCCAAGAGTATTAGAATAAATTCTTATACGAAATTAATTTAATAAAGAAAACATATTATATTTATCTTAATATCTTAATGACGTAAATAAATTCTTCATTGAATTTATGTTAATGAGGTAAGGATATTATATTATAGTATATTGGGTATGTAAATAATTGTATTTGAATAAGGAATTATGTGTAACATATTTATTTTTGTAATTATAAAATAAATATGTAATTTAAGTAAGTTATGTTATGTTTTATATAATTTATATATCAAAGATGAGTTATATAAATTATATGATTTCATGAGGGTAAAATAGTTTAAGGAGAATTATGTAGTAAATTATTTGATTAAATTAAGTTACTAAGGTTGGATAATTAAATTACTTAACAAAAGCATTAAATGAGTAATTGAATTAATTAGTTAACCAATCTAATAAAACAATAAATAAATAAATAAAATTTGATGTAAGGAGGGAGTATAGCCGGCTCCTTTATGGGGAAAGGAGCACACATTTATTTATTTATTTATTTTTTGTACAAGAGTTATTGAACAACTCTTCCACCAACTAACCACCTACTCTCTCTCTCTCTCCTAAGTTGGTCATTCTATCTAAAGAAAAGAAATATTCCCCCCCCCCCCCCCCGGGGCAATTATAGAGAAATAGAGAAAGGGAGGTTGCCAAAGAAAGAGAAAGAAAGAAAAATATAGAAAGAGTATTAGAGTGAGAGAGGACCATGGGGTTATGCGAGGAAGAAGGGAAGAAGCCCAAGCTTATATTTAGTTTATAAGAAAGAAGAAAGAAAAAGAAATCAAGAAGGAAGAAATGTATAAAAATCAAACTCTAAATATTTAGTTTATGTATTTTATTTGATTTTGATTTTGTTTTTGATGAAATATCAAGCTACGTTTCTTGAACTCTAAAACCATAGATCTACATGTTTTATGGTGTTTTATTTATGGATCTATCTATTGGGGGTGTTAAAAAGCTTAAACAAAGAGAGAAAAGAAAAACTAGAAAACTGCTGCCCTAAAAAGGAAATTTCGGGGTTAGTTAGATATTCCAGAAAATTCTGGGATTTTGGTATGTTGTAGTACACTGAATAATCTTTCCATAGACTCCTGAACGGACTAAATCCGACTTCGGAGCAAAGAGTTATGCTATTTTAAAGAAGCCAAGTCAAAACTGGAAAACTCATTTCGGTTCAGTCACTTTGCATAAATTTCTGGGCTGATATGTTCGGAATCTGGAAATGAGTCATTAGGGAAGAGTTGTAGTCCCGGAAGTTAGTTTCGCATGGGCTCAAGAATTTCCTAAAAATGTTTTAAAACGAAAGAGTTATGACTGTTTTAGCGAAAGAGGGTAAATCTGAGAAAAAGATGAAAACTGTTGCGAGTGGACATATTTGGGGCCTGTTTTAGGCTTCCTAAGAGGTCCGAAATTACTTGGTGATATTTTTTAAAAATACTTTGGTATGCCGTGTATAACATATCCAAAAATTAGATTAATCGGAGTTACAAGTAATGCGTGAGAAAATTGCGATGTAGCTAGTTTGATAAGCTCACGGCTGGGCAAAAACAGTAGCCAGGCAGCGCACGCCTACCCAGCCGCGCGGCGCCGTGCTGTGCTGTTGTTTGACATCTTTTTCGCGCATTGTTTTGATTAGTTTTCGTGATCCATTTTCGCGTTGTGAAATTTTTCTAAAATACTATGCCATGAGGTCTATAATACGCCCAAAATTTTGTCGTTATATGACTCATGATTTGAGAATTAAAAATGATCGAATAGACATGTCAGAACTTGTAAACGAGCGAATGCCGAGCGTCGGTGCGTCGAGCGACTTTGACGTTCGACGTTCCGAATCATGTTCCGGCAAAATAATAAGTCATAATAAATGTAATAAAGTCCTAACGGACGAGATTTGACTATAAGTGATATTTTATGCCGAGAAACTTTCTTTCAGGCATAAATTAAAGCAATAAAAATATGTAATAAATATAAATTACATATTTAAGCGAAATTAAAAAAAAATATAGTTGCCTATAAAATTATTTTGTGGTGCAATTAAGAATGTAAAACCTTTAAAAAATTGTATTAATCATAAAAATGATATTTTGAGATTTTCGGTGCTCAAAATGAAGTTTTTGAGCTGAGATTTATGTAACATATATATATATATATATATATATATATATATATATATATATATATATATATATATATGAGATGAAAATGCGAATAATCGTAAAATGAAAAATAAAGCGAATGTGCTAGCGAAATAAAATATTTATATATGAGGCAACAGTCAGTGTTGACTCATGAACGGATAAACTGATGTAAAAAGTTAGTTAAATTAAAGAAATAATGTAGTAAATTGAGTTTTACTATAAAAGCTATGCATTAGCTGTTTAAACTCCGAATTTGCGAGTAAAGGTAAAATATATTTCTAAAATGAAATTTAAATGGTTTAAGCTACAAGATGTTAAATATATGTATCTTAAAATGTGTGAGATCTTTATTAATTATGAAACAAGTAAAATATTATTACATGATTAATAATATTAGAATGTGATTAAAATATTATTAAATGATTAATAATATTAGTAAGGGATATAAATATTATTAAATGATTAATAATATTTGTGAATGATAAATATTATATTAAATGATTAAAAATATTAGACAAAAGTTTAAGATAATGGTTAAGTGATAGTACAGTTATTGAGGGATAATAATATTACTAATGAGTTAAAGAATTATTCAATGTTTAATTATGTGGCTAAATGTTAGCTAATTTATTATTTGAGTAATAGTGTTATGAGATAAAATATATTATGCTAATTGAAGGATCGATCTTATTAATGATAGGTCTTTCATAAGAGATTAAATTAGATTGCATAGCGGTAATCAACGGTACATGCAAGTTTTCTAACTCAAACTTGAGTTAATAATTTTCCAGAATGCTAGTGGTGTAATTATTGACAATTATTCCACATCCATGATTATTGATTCGCACTTAGTGCACATTGCATATGTTTATCAGGTATGAAAAGCTGATCACCTTCATTACCAAAGTATTTGTTCATGGTTGTTGTTGACCACTCAGCGTTATTAATTCAATCATCTTTGTATTGAAATTTGATTCATGTTCTTTCACAACCATTATATTGTTGAAAACTTGAAAGCTTATTCCTTTTCAATCATGATATATCTTTATTGTACTTAAACATTTTGAGCAAAATAGTTGCTCACCCTTGCTATATCATGATAAAATTTTCAGATTAAGATGAAGGCTTGAATAAAGACAGAGGCAAAGGAAAATTCCAGAATTGGATTATTATGTAGTTAGAATTATTAAATTTTCAGATGCGAATGACATTGTAAATCATGTAGAATATTGAATGCATGTATTAAGTTAAGGTCACAGACTTTGGGGATTATGTGTAAAAGTTTATTGTATAAACAATTATGTTTATATCTTCTGCATTAGTTCTAGAAATGATGTTTTGTAACGTACCAGGTCCGAGGTAAAAAGGTACCCCGTATTTGGGGACGCTACATCCACGAGCAATTGTGTCCCCTATCAACTTGTAGAGGGTGCCCTTCTTCTGGCCCTTCCCAATTACCATCGAACCCTTAGTAATTTTCATGACACCATCTCTGACTGAGATACTGCAACTTATAGAGTCAAGTACTCCAACCGATAACAAGCTTTTCTTCAATTCTGGAATATACCTTACATCACCCAATGTTCTAACAATCCCGTCAAACATTTTAATTTTGATGGTGCATATCCCAGTAACTTTTTAGACTGCATTGTTACCCAATAAAACTGTACCACCATTACAGGATGTAAAAGTATCAAACCAATCCCTATGAGGGGACATATAAAAAGAACAACCAGAATCCATGTACCAATCTGTAAGGCTGCCACTGTCTCTAACAGATAAGAGATCACCTTGTGAAGCTTCATTTTCTGTTACTATGTACAGCTCTCCGTCGCTTCACACATCTGCTTGCTCAGAAACATTAGCAGATTTTTCAATCTGCTTTCCTTTTTTCTTGTTATCCTTCTTCAACAATGGACACTGATTTTGTAGTGGCCCTTCTCGTGGCAATGATAACACTCAACCTGAGTTTTATCCTTCTTTCCTGGTCTCGCTTGAGACTTTTCTCTTTCCTTGCCGAAATACTTCTTTCGATTAGGACCCCTGCCACGCCATCTGAAAAAACAAGAAAACTGTCTCCTTGATCTCTGGAAGTAGTGCCCTTGAACTTATCCTGGTCCAGGACTGCTGACATCACATCGTCAACTGCAAGCTTTTTCTTCCCTACAAGGAGTGTATCCTGGAGAGCTGAGTATGAATCTGGTAGAGAGAAAAGAAGCAATAAGACTTTATCTTCATCGTCCAACTTCACATCAATACTGGTTAGTTGGGTCACCAATCTATTAAACTCATTAATATGTTTGGCCAAACCTGACCCTTCTTCCATCTGAAGCTGATACAATTCCTTCTTCAAATACAACCGGTTTGACAGAGACTTTGACTTGTAAACTTTCTTAAGTTTCTCCCATAAGTCCTTCAAAGAGGTTTCTGTCAAAACTTGATATTTGATCTGTGGTGCCAAACTCAATCTAATTGTTGCCACGACCTTTGCTTTAAGTTCCATCCATTTTTTATTTGTCATAGTCACTGGTTTCTTCCCTTCTAGTGCCTTTGTCAATCATTGTTAAGTCAATACATCTTTTACTGTACATTGCCAAATATTGAAATTTGACTTACCGTCAAATGGTTCAACTTCATACCTCGCAATTGTGCTTGTCATCTTCGTATTTGTGACCTGCCTAATTTCTCTTTAAACGGATCGTTGGCGTGAACCAAGAGCTTTGACACCAATTGTTGAGAAATCATGCTTACACAAATATACTAAGATAAATACAAACACACTACTTATTGACATATAAAATAATAACACCAGAAATTTTACGTGGAAACCCAACTGGGAAAAACCACGAGGAGAGATCTCAGAAATCTACTATGAAAATAATATGGAGATTACAAACTCTCAACTGAGAAATAAACTAACTATTTATTTCTCTTTACACCCTCACTATCAAAATGCTCTAACTGAGCTTCTCACTCTCTAACTCTCTTTGACACTCGAACTAGAGTTTTGCTCTCTTTTCTCTCTAAGATATGCTCTATCAATTTTGGTGTCTATCTTCTTCCTTCCATCTGTTTCCTTTTATAGCCAAAATTGGAGGGAGTAGCATTAATGAGAGTTTAATGAGAGAGTTGGTGATATGTTCCCTTGACCCATTAATGGGTGAGGACCATTGACCATGGACCATTGACGATTGACCAAAATAGGAGCCAATATTCAACAATTACCCATCTTGGGTCGCCAAATACATGGTACAAAATTCAAATACAAACTTATTTAATTTATACAATACGACAAAAGCATAACTGAGAGTTTTAATACGAATATTATCTCATAGACAATATCCAAACTCAAATGGAGTTCTCATTACATTTATTATCACAATATCTCATATAATAGTGAGGACTACTATAACCACCATATCGGACTATCACTCCATTTCCCGACTAGTCTTGGCTACGTTCTCATTCCCTGAAGAGAACAATGAAAGCAAAATGGAGAGCTCAACTAGCCCAATAAGAAATATAATTATGACTAAGATAATGTAGAATAAATTATTTTTAGCCTTCAATAGGATAAACTGATAGAATACAATAAACAACAAGTTTAACTCACTACAAAAAAATGGGGCTTCAGTAACAACTGATTTTCGTTGCTAAAGGTGCCAAATTTCGTTGCAAAAGGGTTTTGGCAACGACTTTAATGTCGTTGTGTCTTTCGTTGCGCAATGAGCGTTGCTAATTGTTCCGCAACAAACGTATTTTTTTCGTTGCAAAAAATAATACATTTTACAACGAAATTTGGCTTTCGTGGAGAGACATCGATCCTTTAGCAACAAAATGTATTATTGCAAAATAATTAAAATTTCGTTGCTAAAAAGTCCATTTCATTGCAAAAGCCTTCTAATTGGCAACGAAATGACCTCTATTTTTTTTTTTTGCAATGGCCATGCTTTTTCGTTGCAATTGACACCATTTTGCAACGACACTTTTCGTTGCAGTAAACTATGAAAATTGTTGCTTAAGCTTGCTTTCGTTGCGGACTGTAGACTTTTTAGCAACGATTTTCATTGCTGATTATATTATTTGGCAACGACATTATGCTGAATCAGCAACAAAAATGTTTGTTTCTAGTTATTTTTTAATAGTAACGAAAGTCGTCGATTAGCAATGACATTATACGTTGCCGTTTCTTTATATGTGCAACGAAAGTTGATATGATTTGCAATGATTAAAAATGTTGCCTTTTATTTTAGTATTAGCAACAATATCCTCTCCAGTTTTTATTAGGTTAATTATTCGTTGCTAAATATTATATTTTTAATGCCATCAGCAACGAAAATTTGTTGTTAAATGTATAAAAATTTGTTGCTATATTAAAACTTGTTCAATGCTTTGGTAACAAATTATACTGTTGTCAAATCAAAATTTGACATTCTTTTTGTGTACCTGGCTGGCTAAATGTCCCCATAGCAAATAATGACAAAAATATAAAAAAACTAAAATATTATTAACTTAATAAAATCATCCACTACATAATCATTCATTATCTTTACAATTAACCATCTAAAGCTACCACAGTTCTTCAATCAAAGTATATATCTAAAAAAATCATTCACAGTTCTTCCACAATTTGCACCTTATTTACAGTAGTTAAAAAAATCAATAAAACCTGAATCTAAAAATTGTATAGTAATCACTAATGGATTCCAGAAAATTTTTGCACCCTCACAATCAAGTCTAATTGCTGAAATGAGCTCAGGAGAGATTACCTGACAAACTCCATCTTCTTGGCCTGTTGGTGTATTCCCCAAATCTCTTGTATCCTTGCCTTTAGGTTTTCCAGGTTGATCGCCTGCCCCCCAACCCCTATAGAGTATGACTTTGCTGGGTTCCTGAGAGACTAGAACTACACATGTGGCTTGCTGCAAGGAAAATAGAGGCAACACTTACTTTCATCCAATTTGCTCAAAGCTATACATGAAAACAGAGGGAATCTATATGCGAACCTCTAATTCCGACACCACCTCCTAGACTGAAGTCCCTTTCGCTCTACCTTTTATATTCACTATTGCAAGAGGATGCTTCTGAAAGTGGGTCTTGATTGTTTTAACTCCGGTGACAATATTGCTCTACTTTGATAAATTATGAAAATGCACAAAAACTTTGATTGTGACGGGTTTTCTCATTTGGTATCATACTCCACAAGGTTGCTAAAAACATGTCAAAATGACCATGAAATAGTAATAAGACAATTTCTAGAAAGTAGAATCATATAAATAATTTGACAATTCGACAAATGTAATAATAGTACAGAACCGCGATCCGGGTAACATTGTTGTAAACTGTTAAAAGGTACACTACTTATTTATTTGACAAGATCTATAATCTTACCCACAGCAAGAACCGGGCACTTTTTCATTCCAAGGGCTTGTTTTCGCAAAAGAACCCTTTCTCTATTAGAAAGACGCACAGCTCTGAAAGGTATCTTCTCAGAGCAATCCTCCACAGCTCCGAGAACTAATACTTCTTGTTCACTTTTTGGTGAATTAAGAGGCTCAGCATTGCTGATGGTGGGAAAGTGACCTTCTGACTAAAATCAACATTTACATACAAAATGAAAAATGAAATATTTAAAACATATATTTGTAAAAACCTAAAAATACCATTTGATTGTACCTTATAAACATCAGGACAAGCTCTAACCATGGACTCAACCTCTACAACCGCACCATCCATATCCATAAGAACATCAGATTCTTCAAATACTGATCTAGATGAAGGCTCTGATTCTATTGTATCAAACTTGTCACCATCCTCCTCCACATCCTTTATAGAGAATCCTCTTAGCGCATCTCCTTGAGTGGCCAGTAGATTGCGCCCTAAGGTGTCCACAACAACATTTGTGCCTACGAAAGTTGAATTAGCTCCATGTCTATATATAACCTTCACATTATGATGCCAACAACCAAATCACAAGTCAATGGCAAAGAAACAAGTACTTCCCTTTTCTGACCAATCCTATGAGCCCTAGCTTGGGCTTGCAGATCAACTTGACTGTGTGAAAAGAGATGGATTAAGAATTAATCTTAAGGTGCCAATGGATTCACAATTTCATATGATTTGGTATTCATATACTGCATGAGGGTTCCAATCTGTATCAAAAATTATCACAGTATCAGCAGCTTGAAGAATAACACCAACACCTCCAGCACGAATGCTAACACCACATAAAAGTAGTGTAACTAGGTAAATTCAAAAAGACGTGAACATGCATTGAACTGGGAAAATCTACACAAGCACAACCCTCTAGAAATAGTAATTATACATGAGTCAGAGTCCATATTTCTTGCCCTAAATGCTATGTTTACAATTTTACAATGTACAAGGATGTACCTAGGTCACTTAACAGGAGTGTACCATCATATAAAGGATTGACAAAATGTGAATTCAGACAGTTGCTCCACCATTTTATCCCAGAAGCTAATGAATCTCGACTATATAGAGCAAAAAGAATGGGCAGATCAGTGCTATGTCTCATCAGTGCAAGTAGAGAAATTTTTTCCACAGTATGCCTATGCCAAACATTTCAGAAAAAGAGAAGTGAATTAGAACTTTGAACATGACAGAATGATAACATCTAAGAAGTAGATGCACATATTCACTACTCAATAATTGCATCACCTTTTCAAGTAAACTTTCATTTTCTTCTTGTAGCATGTCGACCGGTAACACATATTCACTAATCAATAATGATAACATCTAAGAAGCAGATGCATCATCATCATGACATTTTTCATACCTCATCTTGTAAAACAGAAGCTGAACGCTTCTTGCCAGATTCTCAAAAGTTCATAGTACCCATATCTAGAGATAATCTGTTTAACAAGATGGACAAAAAGGATTAAATATAAAATAAAAGTCAAATAATTAGCGCAAAAACAATATGAAAAACACAAGTTAATTCAAAATTACTGTCCAGCTGTTCTACTTTATAAATCTAGATGATTTTCAAAATTTTGAAATTTTAGATAATTTACTCAGCTGGAAGTCATGCATATGAACAAACAGGTTGAGGAAAAGGAATATCGTTTTATTTAAACATCTTGCTTCCAGAAAATTGGAGGACCAGAATTTATAATAACATAAACCGATAACATATTTAAGTCAATAAATCAAATTTAAGAAGTAGAATAATACCAAGTTCTATTCAGGTGCATTTGGCCCAAGTGACAAAGCTACACTTGGAGGTATAATAGGAACTGCCTTGACTCCTAAATTGGGACAGACAGCTGCATTAGAACGGGCAGACAGAGGTTGTTCTAAGGAGCCGGTAGAATGAGATGTTTGGACACCTGAACCAGAATGTAATTCTGTAATTAAGCACACCTAGAGGGGGGGGTGAATAGGTGTAAATACTTAGAAGTGATCTACAACGACCAATTTTCAAAGTTAACTATAGCAGACTGTAATCGGATGGTCTAACCCTGTCCGTATTAGTTATATTCTTAACTGTTAAAAACGGACAGCTAATGCCTGTCCGGATTAGTGTAAAACTTTTTCGACGCAAACAAAAATTGCAGAATATTAACTGTTAAAAACGGAAGCAAACAAGTAGAAAATCACACCGAGATTTTTACGTGGTTCAGCCCCTATCCTCTATTCTAGTGGCCTAATCCACGTCCAATCCCAACTATGATTGGAGACTCACTTTATTAAAATAATATTCAGCAATTACAAAGACAATAAAACTCCCTGTTACAACGATGATTGATTGGACACCTCTGCCCCCTTTGCACCTCTGCAACACCTCTCACCTCTGAGACTTTGATACATTCGTTGTACAGCCTGAATATTACTAAAATAAAATAACCCCAAGCCAACCTAGACTTGTACTATGATTACAATAGATATTGGAATAAGAAATACTAGAACACTATGGACCAAGACTAAAAGAATGATATGATAATTGATGTGTATCTTGGATAGCTTGAAGAGTTTCTGCTCAGTAGTCTTGTGTCTCAAGAAGCCGTGTAAACAGTGTATATATAAGGAAGAGAGCAACGACTATGTAACATTTGAAATCCTCCTGCAACGTCTATATCTTTTTGATTAAAAATAGGAGATCCACGTTACCATAGACAACGTTAGTAGATAAAAAAATTCAGCTGTGAAGGAATCAATTAGGAATCAAATACTAGTTGAAAGAGCCCTATTAGTAATTAGCAAGATCCCTTAAAAATAGCAATTACTGATTAGCATGAGACAAAATAATATCTCCATCAACTTTAAATAAGAATCCTTCATAAAAACCAATTCCTAAAATATCTCTCAATTACGTATAAATTGGTAGCACACAATATATATATATTGGAAGGATATATCCCCATAATTAAATATGAGAATTTTAAGGAATATTAAACAGTTTTCCAATCTCCATAAAATACTCCAATTTTGAATTAGACTTTAAAGCATATCAGGATTGGAAAACATATATATATATATATATATATATATATATATATATATATTGGATATAACCCCACAATAAAATATGAGAAATTTAAGGAATATTAATCAAATTTCCAATCTCCATAAATTACTCTAATTTTGAATTAGACTTTAAAGCATATCAGGATTGGAAAACATATATATATATATATATATATATATATATATATATATATATATTCTATATAAAAAATTAAGAGATGTGACAACTTTCGTGAGCAGTAACCATGACCCAATAACATAATGATTAATCCATGCAATAACCCATGCATTATATATCATATAATTAATATGCATAAAATTATTTGAATAACATGACCCAATTAAATTATAAGTCACAATAAAATCAATTAAGCCCATATAAACATTGTCATCATTAAAATCACAAAGTATAAATACTAACACTCTCCCCCTTTTTGATGATGACAATATATTCTATTTAAATTTAAATATGCTCCCCCTATCTATAAGGCTCCCCCTAAATTTATGCATATTAAGTCAATATGAGTACCAGTCAATTCACCAGTCAATTCAAATTTCAAATACCAAATATATATCTCCCCCTTTGTCATTATCAAAAAGAAATAATTAAGCACAAGTTGGTTATAACATAAGCATCATCACCCAAATCTCTCCCACGTGGAAAAAAAAAATTAGTGAGATCTTTGAATTGCACATTCTAACCACATACTGACATTCTAAGTTCCCTTCTTAAAGTGCAAAACCGCTCTTCACTTAAAGGTTTTGTAAAAATATCTGCCAATTGATGTTCAGTAGGGACAAATACTAATTTAATTAATCCTTTAGCAACATTATCTCTTAAAAAATGATGTCTCACTTCAATATGCTTAGTACGAGAATGAAGCACAGGATTTTTTGAAATATCAATTGTACTAGTATTGTCACACATAATGGGCACATTTTCACATATCACATTAAAATCATGAAGAGTTTGAATCATCCATAAAATTTGTGAACAACAACTACCTGCCGCCAAATATTCACCTTCCTTAGTAGACAAGGCAACTGATGTTTGCTTTTTGCTGTGCCAAGCCACAAGGCTTTGTCCTAAAAATTCACAAGCACCGCTTGTGCTTTTTCTATCAACTTGGTACCCTGCATAATTTGTATCTGAATATCCAATTAGTTCAAAGCTTGGAGATACAGGATAGAATAAGCCTAAATTAATTGTGCCAGCTAAATATTTAAATATTCTTTTTACCGCTTTAAGATGAGATTCTTTAGGTTGAGCTTGAAATCTAGCACAAAGGCATACACTATACATAATATCCGGTCTTGATGCAGTTAAATAAAGTAAACAACCAATCATACCTCGATACATTGTCACCTCAACATCTTTACCTGTAGCATCCGTGGTAAGCTTGATGGTAGTACTCATTGGTGTTGACTTTGGTTTGGTATTTTCAAAACCAAATCTTTTTAATAATTCCTTTTACATACTTGGATTGATGAATGTGAATCCCTGACATCGTTCAAATTGGTTTAACTCTTCCTGCATGGCGATTGTCCAATTTTCATCTTGAATTGCTTCCTTGGCATTTTTTGGTTCAACTTGAGAAAGAAAAGCTGAAAATGCACAATAATTCCTTGCTTTCCTTCTTGTGTTCATCCAAGTGTCAGGATCTCCAATAATCAAATTTGGAGGATGATTTCTCACAGTCCGAGATGATTTGGGAAGCTTGGCAGAGGTCATATGTTCGTTGGATTCAGTTTGTGGTATGTCATATTCTGCATCACTGTGTTCTTCTGATTTTTCTTCTAAATCGGACGAGTTTGACTGTCTGTTTTGCGGTGTCTGCATGTCTGAGTTTTCTACTAAAACGGACGGGTCAGGCTGTCTATTTTAGTTGTATTTCCTTCTGATTCGGACGGCTTAGGTTGTCGATTTTCAGCTGTATTTCCTTCTGATTCGGACGGCTTAGGCTGTCCAGATTTAGCAGTTTGGCTTCCACGAATAAAATTGTCATTTCCTGCATAATCCTCATCTTTTGACAGATCATGGTTAACTTCATTAAATATAACATGCACTGATTCTTCAACCTTTGACTTGTCAAGATTATAAACCCTATATGCCTTGCTATGTGTTGAATAACCAATAAAAATAGCTTCGGTTGATTTTACATCAAATTTTCCAAGATTACTATTAGTATTTAAAATAAAACATTTAGCACCAAACACTTTAAAATAATTAATATTAGGAATCCTTTTATTTAGTAACTCATATGGTGTTTTTAATAATATGGGTCTAATCAATACTTTATTTAGAATGTAACATGCAGTACTTACAGCCTCTGCCCAAAATCTTTTAGGCAGCTTACTTTCTTGAAGTAACGTCCTTGCAGTTTCTTGGAGAGTACGATTTTTGCGTTCTACTACACCATTTTGTTGTGGAGTTCTCGGTGCAGAAAATTCATGTGTAACACCTCTCTCGCTGCAATATGGTATAAAGTCTTTTCCAAATTCTCCACCATGGTCACTCTGAATACTAATTAGCTTGAGGCTGTGTTTTGTTTCAATATTCTTTATAAGCTTTTCAAATTCTGCAAAAGCTTGATCTTTAGTTTTCAAAAATAACACCCATGTAAATCTTGAAAAATCATCAACAATAACAAAGGCATAATGATTATTTCCTAAGCTAGCATATCTCTCGGGTCCAAACAAATCAAGATGCAATAATTGAAGAGGTAAAGAAGTTGATACCTTATTTTTGCTGATAAAGGAATTTCTTGCTTGCTTACCTAACTGACATGCATTGCAAATCCCTATCTTTTCATATTTAAGCTTTGGCAATCCTTTGACAAGGTTCCTGGTAGCTAGTTTGTTAATCAATTCCATATGCACATGTCCTAACCTTCTATGCCAAAGAATAGTTTGATCTTGAATAGCAGTTAGGCAAATATCTTTATTTTGATTTTCAAAATTAATAGTATAAATATTACCTTCCCTTTGAGCAATTAAAGGAACATTGTGAGAAGCATGAATAATAGCACATTTATCTTTTTCAAAGACTACTTTATGTCCACTATCCATTAGTTGACTTACACTAATTAAATTATATTTTAATCCTTCAACATAATGAACATTATCAATGAAAACCTTACCATTCCCAATTTTATCTTTACCGACGATTTGGCATGTGGTGTCATCCCCAAAGGTAACAGTTCCTCCCTTCTTCGTTGTTAATGAGATGAATTTAGCACTATCACCTGTCATGTGTCTAGAACATCCATTGTCTAGTACCCATTTATGTGATGGTACTTTAACTTTAAAACACACCTACAAAATAAAGAAGTAGCTCATCGTTTTGGTACCCAAATCTGTTTGGGTCCGGTATTGTTAGTAGCAATTAAATCTCCTTTCTTTACCCAAAGTTGCTTTATTTTCATTTTATTATAGTTTGTATCAAAATGTCCTTTTAAACCACATTTTCTGCAAGTTACATAAGGTGAGCAATAAAGAGGCTTGTTCCTTGGTTTATTATTTATTACTCTAATTTTATTAGTCTTGCTTGTGATGTTCTTAACAGGATTATATCCAATTCCTTGTTTATCAAGACTTGACCTTTGAGCACCTAACATTATATTTAAATTCTCTTCCCCTTGAACAAATTTTGCAAGATCCTTTTTTAATGAAATTATTTCTTCCTCATTATTATTTTGCATGCTTAATATTTTTCCATCATTAAAAGCATCAATACAAGTATCTCTCATTTTCAAACTTTCTTTCAAAACATCATTTTCCTTTTTAAGATCATTGAATTCTTCATTTAATTTGTTTGCACGATTATAGAGAATTTTATTATAATTATCAAGATAATCAATTTTAGCATTTAACTTAGATACTTCACTTGATGTGCAATCTTTAACTATTTCTTGTTTTTCTTCAATTAATGTTTCTACCTTTTTCATTAAATCATTTATCCAATTTTTTAAATGAGCATTTTTTTTAATACGAATATTTTCATTTTTTAAAACTAGATAATCAGAGATAGTAATATCACCAAGTTCAGAGTTTACCTCAGATGATTCTTGATTGTATAATCCAGTGAAACATAGTTGAAGCAGTTTCATCTTCTTCCTCGTCATGATTGGACTCATCATTGCTCCATGTCATTAACGCCTTTCCTTTTGAATTGTTTGCTTTATTCTTCCTTTTTAATTGGAAGCAGTCTCTTTTGAAATGTCCGGGCCTTCCACATTCAAAACAGGTATCTTCTTGTGGCTTTTGCTTGGCATCTTTCTTGTTGTTAAATGTCTTGCCTTGAAACTTTGATTTATTCTTCTTTCTAATCAGCTCTCTCAATTTTCGGGACATCATAGTTATTTCTTCATCCGAGTCTTCATCATCACCTTCTATGTAGCTTTCAACTTGAAGAGCTAAGGTCTTTCTTTTAGGTCCTTCATCTTCTTCATCATACCTCTTTAGTTGATTTTCGAATTCTTCAAGTTCTCTAAACAAAGTTAGAGTTTCCATCGTACTGATTGTAGTTGAGTCTTGAAGAGTTGTTACTTTTGGTGCAAATCGTTTGGGCATGACTCTAAGAATCTTTCTATTTATCTCCCTTTGATCAATTTTCCGGCCGAGCATGGTTAGAGAGTTCATAAGAGTGAGGAATCTAGCTTGAGCTTCTTTGATGGATTCATTCTTCTCTAACCTGAAAAGTTCATATTCTTGCATTAGTAAACTTAATTTGACTTCTTTTACCTTTGTAGTTCCCTCATGGCTCATGACGATTGTATCCCATATTTCTTTAGCAGTTATGCATGCAGAAACTTTGTCAATTTCAGCTTGAATCATCCCACTTAGCAGCGTGTTCATGGCTTTGGAGTCGTAGGATACCATATATGATTCATTTGAATCTATTTCCATGAGAGTCTTCGATTTTCCATCATCATGTCTTGGAATGACAGGGCCATTCTCAACAACCCACCATTCCCATGGGTCTCGTTTGAGATAAATCATCATTCTAAACTTCCAAAAGTTAAAGTTTTCACTTCCGAGCAACAACGGTGGTCGGCTTGTGGATTGACCTTCTTGAAAACTAAGGTGTGCCATAGGATCTTTCCCTACGACCTGCAAAGATCAATATTAGTAGAGCCTTGCTCTGATACCAAATGTAATTCTGTAATTAAGCACACCTAGAGGGGGGGGGTGAATAGGTGTAAATACTTAGAAGTGATCTACAACGACCAATTTTCAAAGTTAACTATAGCAGACTGTAATCGGACGGTCTAACCCTGTCCGTATTAGTTATATTCTTAACTGTTAAAAACGGACAGCTAATGCCTGTCCGGATTAGTGTAAAACTTTTTTGACGCAAACAAAAATTACAGACTGTTACAACGATGATTGATTGGATACCTCTGCCCCCTTTGTACCTCTGCAACACCTCTCACCTCTGAGACTTTGATACCTTCGTTGTACAGCCTGAATATTACTAAAATAAAATAACCCCAAGCCAACCTAGACTTGTACTATGATTACAATAGATATTGGAATAAGAAATACTAGAACACTATGGACCAAGACTAAAAGAATGATATGATAATTGATGTGTATCTTGGATAGCTTGAAGAGTTTCTGCTCAGTAGTCTTGTGTCTCAAGAAGCCGTGTAAACAGTGTATATATAAGGAAGAGAGCAACGACTATGTAACATTTGAAATCCTCCTGCAACGTCTATATCTTTTTGATTGAAAATAGGAGATCCACGTTACAATAGACAACGTTAGTAGATAAAGAAATTCAGCTGTGAAGGAATCAATTAGGAATCAAATACTAGTTGAAAGAGCCCTATTAGTAATTAGCAAGATCCCTTAAAAATAGCAATTACTGATTAGCATGAGATAAAATAATATCTCCATCAACTTTAAATAAGAATCCTTCATAAAAACCAATTCCTAAAATATCTCTCAATTACGTATAAATTGGTAGCACACAATATATATATATTGGAAGGATATATCCCCATAATTAAATATGAGAATTTTAAGGAATATTAAACAGATTTTCCAATCTCCATAAAATCTCCATAAAATACTCCAATTTTGAATTAGACTTTAAAGCATATCAGGATTGGAAAACATATATATATATATATATATATATATATAAATTAAGAGATGTGACAACTTTCGTGAGCAATAACCATGACCCAATAACATAATGATTAATCCATGCAGTAACCCATGCATTATATATCATATAATTAATATGCATAAAATTATTTGAATAACATGACCCAATTAAATTATAAGTCACAATAAAATCAATTAAGCCCATATAAACATTGTCATCATTAAAACCACAAAGTATAAATACTAACACAGAACGACAATCTGACTAAACTAAATAATTAAGCATCATTCAAATGTTTCAACTTTGATAAAATGAAAGGCATACCTTATTTGATGCTAGTTCTGATCATCTTTCTCTTCCTCGTCCATACTTTGTTCTTCTTCACTGCGATAATCTACAGGTCCATACTTTGTATCTTGGGTTTTAGTGTATAGGTTTATACACTTGATACAAGGACATCTAATGTCAACTATTGGGCCAAATGTTGCACGTACATGCTCAATGAAGCTTTTGACCCCATTGCGATAAGTCGCTGATATACGCTCATGATGTGTCCAACTCTTATCCATGAAATTAAGTTCAACCTAAAATTTATTCATCAACTCAATTACATCAACTCAACCAGTGATTTAATCAATAACACAATACACAAAAATTGGATAAAATAAATCAAATGATAAGGAGATCATTATTTTGTTTTGGACTTTGATGGAAAATGTTGGTGTTTCTTTGTCTAAGGAGATCATGTCAGTTGCTAAGGGGAGAATTCAGAAGGGAGATAGTTTGTGGCATACAACATTTGGATCACGGTTCAAGTGTAACAGCGCTGAGTGAAGGCCTTAAGAACCATAAACCCAGCAAAGGAGAAGAACCTGTGGATGGTTGTGATTCACAAGTTCCCAATGGATGTGCCAAATGTATCACAATTCTGAATTCTCAATATGTTCTTGTGGTTTAAAGAGATATAAATGAGGATAAAGGAAGAAAATAGCCAAAACAGAAAATCCCTTTTAACAAACATAATTCATTATCTTATCCCCTAACATAATCGTATTTTCTGTGGTCAAAACAAATAATGATCCGCAAGTTCATGCAATTTCTACATATTTAAAATTAACATAAACTTATCACTACAACAAGATTGAAAAATAAATCAAATGATAAAAAGTGCATAATATTTGACAAATGTCCACATATTCAAAGACTAGAGCAATATTCAAAGACTATTACCAATATCAGATTTGATCATCACATATAACTAATTTCAGATTTGATTAACCACAAATGAATAAACAAAGTGCAGATATTGAGAAATAAATAAACTGAGATTTAATTTCTTACCGAATTGAAAGAGAATAGAAGAAAAATAACCCCAGAACCCGGATGGGGTCGATTTTATTGCAAGCGAAGCTATGGATGAAGGAGAGAAGTAGG
Organism: Panax japonicus; assembly: GCA_020205505.1. Classification (NCBI taxonomy): domain Eukaryota; kingdom Viridiplantae; phylum Streptophyta; class Magnoliopsida; order Apiales; family Araliaceae; genus Panax; species Panax japonicus. The sequence continues at coordinate 29,394,125 of CM035095.1, forward strand.
TCATGTGCCTGAATATGAAGGACATTAGTGCAAGTGAAGCTACGGATGGGATGGATGTGACTTTTGGCTAACGTAAGGAAGGAGAAGAAACCCAAATCTATACGTGAGTTTTGGTAAGAAATGAGAACCAAAATTAGCATCTTTTTCTTTCGTATAACACCAAACAACTGTTTGGTAAGTTAGGACTCTGTTCCAAAAACAAAGTTTGATAACATTTTTTAAAAAAAAATTAGAAGGAATAATATACTTAAATTATTATTATTTTAAAAACTTAAAAGATAAATTTAAATTTTAGGATATTATAAATTAATTATAACAAACTCAAATATAACTCTTTTTGTAGAATTAAAAAAGTAATATAAATAAACATTTATAGTCTGTTCCGCAAAAAAGTAATAATTATTATAATTTCGTTTATTGTCAATTAACAATATTTTAATTTTTTAAATTACTATAAGTTAATATTTTATTTAATAAAATTAATAATTTAAATTACTTAAAAAATATTATCAAGAATAAAAATTGTACAATTTATTAATAAACTCAAACTTTACTCTCTCTGTAAAACATATGTTTTTTTAATTTGTTCTCCATTCCACATAAGAACGCCACCATCATCTTGTATTTGCTATTTCTTTATGATATGGTCAATGTATGAAATTTTAAATTTTAAAGTAGTGGAAAGATATGTACATTATAGATTATTATAGTCCATAATCGATATTGTAAGTTACGTAAATAGTGTTATTAAAATTAAATTTAATATTCCTCCATAATTTGAAATTAAAATTTACTCACTATTCATGTGAGAGAGATTATATGAAAATATCATTTTTATGTAATTTTCTATTTATATTGTGAACAATAAGTCTAATATCACATACTGTTCACATACACTCATATGCATATTGACATGATCCACGAGACTTACTCTTCAGGTTGATCATGCTAATATGCATGTAAATATATGTGAGTGGTATATGAGCGATTGTATGTGATAATAGACTTATTCTATTGTCAAATGACATGTTGAACATTTTTCTTTTTAAACAATTTTGATAGTATTTTTTATCTTTTCCATGTTGATAATTCTCAAAGAAGGAGCTTGACCTAACTCTAAATAAATAACCAACGAAATTTGGTCCAAGTAAAAAGGGTTCTGGTCGCTTAAGTAAGTGGTCTCGATTTCAAGTCCTTGTGGAACATTTTTGGGAGAGATCCCCGTTAAAGTGCCCAACCGGACCTCGGAGGAATAGTGTTAGGCAAGCTGAAAACCTATAGGTATGAAATGAAAATCACACATTCGGATATAACTAGTCAAAGTTGGAACTTTTTTTTATATATTTTTATATTCTTTAGTTTCTTTTAATTTATGTATGTAGTTGCACAATACCTTATATTGATAGGAAATTGATATTTTCATATTTTAAAATAATATTTTTATATGAGTATCTTTCAGATAAATATAAGACACACACATTATTTATGTGAAAAAGATCATATAAAAATATCAATTTTTATGTAAAAATATCAATTCTCTATCATATTGTCAAATGACATATGTTGAACATTCTTTCTTTTGAACCGTTTTGATAGTATTTTTTATCTTTTCCATGTGAGTAATTCTCAAAGGAACTTAATTAATGCTAAATAAATAAATAACGACGATTATCCTGAGTGAAAGGAACTCTGATCGCTTAAGTAAGTGATCTCGGTTTCAAGTCATTGTAGAACTTTTTTGAGAGAGTTCTTACAATAATAAATTAAATCTAATCATCTAAATAATACTCCTAATAAACTCCATAATTTGACTTTTATGGTCAATTTATCAATTTTTAAAATTATTTTTAAAAAATTTTTATACATAAATTTTGAATCTTGACAATTGTAATAAATTCTCCATAATTTATTACGATCATAATTGATAGACGTATATTTTATTTTTTTTTAAAAATTAATTTAAAAAATGGTCAATTTTACGTAACAGGACCATAATGAAGATGTTTAATATAGAACGAAGAGTACTAATTATCTAAAAATAATAATAATTATCTATTAAATTAACAATATTATTATGTATTTTTAATAAATATCATGTAAATCACAAGTCCAAAGATCGAAAATAAATTATTTTTCATCTCTAATATTACAAATATGTAAAAAAAATTAAATTTTCCTTTACTTATATTTAGTCTAAGAGACTGATATTAATTAAGCTAAGACACAATATTAGTATACTTTATAGTTTATCCCGCTATAATTTTCGCTCAAATATATTATATTTCCCTCCCAAAATCATTTAGCGCTCCAATTAATATATAATCATTTATTCTCATTCACTTCTCATTAACTTATTCCCAAAATAAGTCGCTAGGTATCCTCTGGCGTCGACTGTCAAGCGCTGGTTGTGGCAGGTAAGATCCTTTCTTCTCATTTACTTCAATTTATATTTTTGTTTCTTTTTGTAATCAACTTATTTCTGATTATGTTGAATATGGAGTAAATATCGTGGACTACAGATGGATCGATGTGGTTTATGTTTTGTTTTTTGTCTACCGAACTGAGTTTATGTACTTCTCTTCATGTCCTTTTGGAGGTAAAACATAGGTTTTATTCAGGCACAAGGAAAACGGATGGACAATCTTGAGAATTTAGTTAACAAGTTAGCCGACAATCCACAATTTCTACAGTTGATTCAAGGCAACAACAGCTCAGGGACAGAAAGAGTTGGAAACAACTCTTGATCGATATTTATGGACATTCAAAACTGTTAGAACTTTTGTTGTGAACACTACTTAATATTTTGGATATTAATGTTGAACTTTATGTTAGACTTGGTAAATTAGTAATTTATAGTATAATGGATGGTATTTGGATTTTGATTTTCCAATTTTTGGTTAAATATGATGGAAATATATGATTTAGCTAATCTATTATTGTAGTTGATGGTTTGCTATTGTTACAGTTCTTAACTTATTTCAGGCCAAAAATTGGTTGGTTTTGTCTATGTTTTCTGTTGTTTGGACTGTCTTGCTATGAATTTGTTAACTTGTTTGGACTATCTTAACTTGTCTATGCCTCTTGGGTCCCATAAATGTTCAAATTCAGCGTTGCTAGAATATGGGTTCATCAACATTACCATGTATCTTATTTCAGGCAAGTTTAAAGGAGAACTCACCTGTGACAAGAGACGAGACTATTATGGTAATTCTTCCCCACTTTAAACTTGATGGATGTACTATATTGGAAAAGATTATGCTGGCTGCATGTTCATACTGATTCAGTATATATGAACTTTAAATGAGGTTGTTTGTTTTTCCTTTCTTCTGTTAGTTCTTCAATTAATCAATGAATGTACTTATAGATATTTATGAGGTTAGGGTAGTATGAAGTATAATCTTAATTGTATTCTTCAAGCAGTTGAAGATGATCCTAAGTATTGGGAAGTTGTATCATCTGCACTAGCAATTGGCTGGCTTGATATTGTGGTATGTACTGCGTCCCAGTTATAAATTATATTTAACATCTCACTAGCAATTTGTTGGCTTCAACTCTAGTTGCCAATAGTTGTTTGATGAATTGTTTATGTCAAAACACTCGCCTATTATTCTCAAAATTTCTCATTCTCAATCTCAATCTTCTTTCCTTGTCAACCATCACAAAAAATTATTTGATTTTCTTGAACCATTTGGAAACTAGTTTCAGCAACCTCCAACTGTTGATCAAACTCTGCAGCAATCAAATCTGTCGTGTAATATCCTCATCTAATAACCTTTTGATTACTTAAACCATGCACCAACCAAGTAATACTTGGGAAATCAAATAATTGTTTTATTTCTTCAAATAAAATCAGTTAAGTACTACGAATGTTGTAAGAGTGCTATGCAATGTCTCAGGCTGTACTGTACTAAGACACACCAATGTGGTATGAGGTACTGTACTAAGACCACTAAAGGCCTTTTTTTGAATTTGGGTATGTTCTTCTGTAATGTGGTCTATCAACAACTTTTGTATTATCTATTAGTAAATATTTTTTTTTGGGATGATTGACATCAGATTGCTGTACTGGAAGACCTAAAAGATGAAGCTGCAGATCAAGTGAGACTAACACAGAGGCAGCAGAGCCAAATTCCAAGACCGACGGAAGGCGATGTAGATTAAGCAATGTTCACTGACACAAATGATACAACTTTCTGTAGGTGGCTCCTACTGAAGGGATGGCTTTGCTTTATATTCACGGGGCCATGTGTATGCTGCATGAAGCATGAAACGTCTAGGGATGTAACTTTTGCTTGATGTGTGTCTGCAGCTGTATGAATTTTGGTAAGTCTACATCCCATTATCACTTTTAACTGCCATAAATTTCCAGTTGCCTCTCATATATGACTCTCTTATTTCATCCTTGAGTTGCTGATTCTTTTGGCCATGCTCTTTATGGCTGATCAATCACCATTATCATCCATTTTGTACTTACAAGTTACAAATATTTGTTAAAATATAGTAAAAATTTGTGATTTGAGAGTTGTTTGGATGGCAGTGGTAATTCTAGAGTATGAAATTAAAAAGGAAATTATATTTTGATAAGAAGTCCAGTTTATTTTTATCTTGAAAATCAAAAGCATGTCTTGAAATGATTTGTGAATGGCACCTCAAAGTTAGAGATTAGACGGAAAGTACGTTATCAGATTCATGCTATATGTGATTGTATGTTGCACAAGTGTGTACAGTTAATTGCAATTGGTGTTTTTATAAGCCATGACTAATGAATGCACCTTTATTTTAACTACTTTTGTTACACAAATATTTTTTTATGTTTTATTTTTAATTTACTTGTGCAGAATATGCATGTCTTCATGTCAATGGGCAACCAATTTTTGCATGAAATGGTTTTGGGAAATTTTTTACTTTACCTATACATTACAAATTAGATAATATCTTTGTCACGATGTGTTTTACTATACACCTCTACATGCTGTTATTATCTTCAAGGATTTTCATGATGGCCATTTCACTGTTCTTTTATACACTCCCTCTGTCCAATTTTCATTTATCATGTGGTATCAGGTTTTGTCAAATCAAGAAGCCGTGGATTGTATCAAACCCATTAAGGATGCTCGATCAGCAGCAAAACACCTTACCGAAGAGGCACTTGCAAGGAAGAGCACTAATGACATTTCCTATGTGGTTGTAAAGTTCCCTGGCAGTTCCTCCCACATCTCAACCCCCAGCTTGTTTAAGTTAAAAACTTGTCATTGTTAGTATTTTGTATCTTAATTGGTAATTGTTAGCATGCTGCTGTATAAATAACTGGTGTTCATTTTCGCTGATAAAGTAACTACTGTTCATGTTGTTTTGAGTTTTATGTGCTGAATGAATCATGGATGCTTTAGACCAGGGTCCTTGAAGGCATATACTGGAAATTGTAGAACAACCAGTCAAAGTCACAGAGATCTTTAAAGAAAAAAGTTTGTTAAAAGTCATCATTCATAGTTTTGTTTTTATGCTCAACTAATTTGGCATGTAATTCGAAGAGACGGGTGAACTGAATAAAATTGCCAACAAAAAAAAATTAATTTCAAACTCCAAAATACTACTAAATAATACCAAGTACTATATGTTAAAGAATGACCAACACACTTTTTCTCTCGTTTTGGCTTAAAAGGCTACTATCAACACATATTTCGAAAGGGGGCGCCTGACTCTCACTTTGTCCATTCCTCCATTGAGGGGTGTACATTATTCACCGGCCCTTCTGACCGAGACGATTCTTTCCAACGGTTTTGGTTGTATCAATTCTGAACTTCAGCTGACAAGGCCTGAATATGAAAGTCAGCAGGGGTTCTCTTCTCTTTCAAAAGTAGTTCATGAAGAATTATTTAGCTGTGAGCTATCTGACAGTGAACCCTGTTCACAAGCTCTTAGCGCTGATATGACAAAAGTTAAGAAGACTTTTTGAGTTTTAGTACTATTATTATTATTATGACTGTTATTATTATTATTATTATTATTATTATTATTATTATTATTATTATTATTATTATTATTATTATAATTAGTACTATTATTATTATTAGTACTATTATTATTATTATTATTATGACTGTAATTATTATTATTATTATTACCTTTATTGTTATTATTATTATTATTATTAATACTATTATTATTATTATGACTGTTATTATTATTATTATTGTTGTTGTTGTTATTATTATTAGTACTATTATTATTATTGTTGTTGTTGTTGTTGTTATTATTATTATTATTATTATTATCTTAATTTAAGACAACATTTTAATAGTTGTTGCAAAAAGTTGTATAAAATATGCAACAAAAATAAATATTCTTGCCAATGAATGTGGTCAATATTAGGCAACGAAATATAGCAACAAAATAACTTTTGTTGCCCACGATAAGGAAAAATCAAGTGGTTATAAATTTTGCAACGAATTTCTAATGAATTTTGTTTCAAAATTTTGCAACCACTTATGAATTTCGTTACAAAAAGTGAAAGCCTGACACAATCTGCAACGAAGGACAAGTTTCGTTGCTAAACGTGTATGTTTAGCAACAACTTTGCATGAAAAATCGTTGCTAAAACCCCATTTTTAGCAACAAAAAAACTTTCGTTGCCCACGATGACGAGAAAGCAAGTGGCCGAAAATTTTGCAACGAATTTTTAACGAAAATTTTTCCCGCCAATGAATTAGCAACGAAATTTTGCAACGACTTACGAATTTCGTTGCAAAAAGTGAAAGTCTGACACAATCTGCAACGAAGGATAAATTTCGTTGCTAAACATATACTTTTAGCAACGACTTATAAAGTTGTTGCCCGAAAAATCGTTGCTAAAGGCCCATTTTTTGTAGTGACTGCAGCGGAACAAGCAATCCATTGGAAGAGTCAAGTAGAGCGTGATATCTACTGTCTTCTATGATTTAAAAAGTTTATTATAAAATTTATCGCTGTGACTCAGCTCAATGAATAATCCAAATCACTAATGTAATACCCGGAAAAAAAATATTAAATAATAAAAATTATTTTGTTTGAAAACATATTAATAGGACTTTGTCCATTATTTTGGGTCAAAATAGTTATTTAATTTGTGTGGGCTAATAAATATTAATAAGAGATGAGTAAATTAATTTAGTACAAATTGGGCCTTAAAAATTAATTGGGTTTAATTTATGTGGGTAATATTAATCTTATTCTAATTAGGAGAATTAATAAGATAAATAATAAGCAAATAAATACTAAAACATAATCATACATGCGGTACAAATCAAAAAGAAAAGGAAAAGTGGCTGGCGGCTGTGCTGTGAAGAAAGAGCAAAGGAAAAGAAAATTAGCAGATTCACTTTGTTGCATAGGAAGCAAAAAGGTATTGTATTGTAACATTGCTATTAATAATGAATTGAATTTACATGTTCTGTATGTATGTATGAATTGATGATTGCTTTTGAAAAAAAAATCTTTAAAGTGACTCCATTAAAAGTTGTTGTACTGTTATATTATTATAAAGATTATATATCATGATTGCAGGCGTTGATTGCAGCATTGATTTTTCGTTAATATATGTTATATTCTAATAAACTTTTGACCATGAAACTTATATAAGGAATTAGTAAATCAATTGAAGTTATATATATATTATTTTGAATTAATTAATTTTGCCAACATAGTTATAAAATTTTTAATAATAATTTAATAGTATTATGTTATTAACGATTGGATTGTAATAAAATCTTATTAAATTTTTTAAATTGAACGGAAAGAATTTAAAGAGTTATTTTTGGAATATAAATTTTGGAGTATTAATAATTGATAAAAGGCGATGATTAAAGGCATATTAAATAGATTATGAATTATTTTGAAATTATTAGTTTGGATTGTTTTTAATTTGAGGTGAATATGTTTAGGTTGCGAATAACGTTTCGTATTTGATATCGTTGGCATTTGAGGGTAAGATTTTGTGGAGTGTGCTATAAATGGTTTGGAAGTATCAAGTACGAATTTCGTACTCTTTTAGCGATGCTATTGTTAAATTTGATTTGTTCGTTGTTTCCTTATTTCGAATTTTGTTATGATTTCACATAATTGTTTCATGTGAAATAAATATATTCGTTTCATTTTAGAGTTGATACATTGGATGCGTATTTGTACTCTTTGAATTAGGTTATCATGTCTAGTAATTATTTTGATATTTGTAGAGCGCTATAGGTTGTTACCTTCTTTTGGATACATTATGATTTGATCTGGTTCAACATATACATTAGGATCCCACTTCTGTACGTGGATATTGTGTCACATGTGTTGTGACACGGTATCTATTTTTATTGGTATTATGTCGCATGTGTTGTGACATGGTATTTTTGATATACCTGAGCTATAACCACCTGTGGGGGTACCACATACATGTCGTCTTGGCACGAGAGGCATGACACTTTCTGTGGCATTGTGATTAGTCCACGGCGTCTCCGTTTTGGGCTCCGGAGGAAGTGGGCCAATTAGTGTTTTGTTGTGGGAGGCGTATGGGTTAACCCTAGTTTTCTGTTCTGTGGATTTGTGATGTTGTGCCAAACACACCTATCCGATTTGCATACATTTGGATTCGTGGTCCAATGTGTGATTGCCTGTGTGCCATTGTTTTGATGTGCCTATATGGTATTATTTTGGTTGCCTATGTGGCATCATTTGATTTGCCTGTGTGGCATTAGTTAGACTTGCCTATGTGGCAAGGTATACTTCTGAGCTCAATCGGTATGAAATAACCCCAGCCATTTGTTTCAGCCTATTATTTTATTGTATTAGTTTTGTTGGCTTCTGTTTAGTTCAATTCATTGGATTAGTTACTTCAGTTCGTTATTTCTTTACTATTCTGTTTGTTTCGTTAATTCTATTAGTTCAAATATATTCTATTTAAATATTCAGATATTTTATTTTTGTTAGAGGCAATATTTTGTCTCTGTTGATTTCGTATTTCAGTTGTATATCTTTTGTATCTTTATATCCATACTGGGCAATTGGCTCATGCTGTATTTTTCTTCCAGCAGGTTTGCAGGGGTGATTCGGGGCTAGTGTGATGAGAGTGTTGCCTTTGACCATCTAGGTTGATTCAATTTTTTAGTTTAATTTTGATTATTTTGACTCTAGTTGGAGAATAGTATTTAGTAATTCATTGATGGATATCACTATTAATATTTTGAAGTTATTAGTGTTCCGTTTACTTATTTTGAGGTTTGTTGTGCTTTGCACGTGACCTCCCTTTCCTTTTCGGGAAGGGGGTGTTATAACTGAATTATCCATGCACTACGGGCCAAGGATATTCATTAGTATCACATCCACGAATTATCCATGCACAATGGGCCAAGAATATTTGTGTTATCACCAATGGTCATGATCATGCCAAAAATTGTCCATCAATACATTACGGGCCAATAAGGACTTTTACCACATCATTTGTAACATTACAGATCATGATTACACCGAATAATTCCTGGTTATAATCATACCAATCAACAGTCCATCTATGCACTACGGGCCAAAGATGACTTTTATCACAATATAAGCATGAGGATGATGACAATGATGTAAGAATTCAATTAAATGAGAGCAAGGATAAATTTTAAAGATTTATAATTTAATTTATTCAGAATTCAATAATGTTCAAATTGTAACCATGATACTACTTTGTGAAGTAAAATTCAAGAATAATATTGTAACAAAAATGATTTCGACGGAAAAGAAATCATTTTTTGTCATGAATAGTACCCCAGGTGAATAGTGCCCAAGTGAATAGTATTCCATGAATAGTACTTCAGGAATAGTATCCCGTGAATAGTACCCCAACATGAAAAGATAAAAAAATTATCAAGAATGCTCAAAATAATATTTTCATGAAAAGATACTAGATGAAACGCAAATTTTAAGGATATTCTACAAATTTCAAGTAGTATAGAAGCAACACTTTAACAAAATGAGTGTAGAATTTTGATTTTGAAATGAAATAATATTACTCACATACTACAGAGTATGAAAGAAAATATTATTTCTTATAAATATTGAACAAAAATAATATCCCTTACCTTAAAAGGAGAGTATTTCTGACTGGTAGGGCGGGAATATTCTTGTAGAAAAATTATACTGTTTTCTACGCTCAAAGCTTCCTTAAACTCTAAAGAAATACACTCAATATTATAGAAGAAGAATTGGTGTGATTTTTAATTCTAAACTAAGTATCCTATTTATATGAGAATGGAAGGATACTATTTAGGTAAAAAATCACGGATTGCACAGTGGGATTCGACGAATTCAAGGGTGTTCGGCTGAAAATATTTTGATTTTACTATACAGACACTATGGAAATACTATACAGGCACTATGCAAATACTATGCATAATAAAATATAATATATTCTATTTTTCATAAAAAAACAAAACTTATAAAATGTATATATATATATATATATATATATATATATATATATATATATATATATATATATATATATATATAACTGAGATAACTTTCTTCCGACTATTTTAAAAAATGAGTAAGTGGTGGTCCATATAATAATCAAAATTTACAACAAATACTTCATGAAAATTCTCTCAATATTTTTAACAACATTTATTCATCAATAATATAACTTGCAATATTAACAACCAGATCATTCTCAGGAAAGAGGGGGCTTTTCGATAAGCATTTCTCCCTATTGGCGCGTAATTTAGTGACCAAACCCCTTTCCTCGACAGAACTTTCTAGACATTATCAATAATACAAATAATAATATGAATAACTTGTCATCTCAATTATTGATTTAATAATATAAAATATTGTGACAATAATTGAATCAATAACGTGAGATACTATGCAGCAATTACTATAGCAATAATTGAGTATAACTGAGTGACTGCTCACCGTAAGCATCAATAATCAATACCGTGTGCTACTATGCAACCACGCGTATTACTGTACTTTTATCACCTGGTATTTCAACAGTTAACGGTAAAACTTTTGCCGTTATTTTTATAAAAAGATATTTATGTTGTTTTCTCACTCCGACAATACTTTCGTTGTGGGGTCCACCAATGATTGTGCCGTCGTACGAATATTCCCTGTTAAAACGAATATTCCCCGACTAATCGAATATTTTATAATAAATTTTTTACTTTGCAAAATTTATAAATATTACCCACAACTATAACATTATATCAAATCCACACCATAATATTCGAAAATATATTTAGAGAAAATTAATCTTTATTCATAAAAATTGGGGTCTTACATATTAAAGTTAATCTAATGTTCAACTAATACTAACTATACTAAAGTTGTCTCTAACAGAATTAAATTATGGCAAAAAGTATAAAAATTGGGTCAGAAGCAAATATATACTCCCAATTAAAATGTTGCATCTAAATACCTATTGTCTAGGATTTGATGTTTCTCCTAGTATCCCTTGTCCCTAAAAATAATCATCGATAACCTACATTTGTTAATATAAATTAGTGACATATGTCACTAAAAGTGTGGCAAAAAAATAATATTTTTTTCGCGATCAATTGTATCACTAAAAGTGTCGTAAAAAATAATATTTGTGTTGTTGAATGTGTATTGAGAAAATCTGAATGATATGTGTAATGGAGAAGATTCTAATCTTGTCATGCGACTCATGCTATTGAAACTTGAAAGCAACATATTGAAATTATGTAAGTGCACGCCTAGAATGGATGATGAATAGAGGTGTGTGGGGTTTTATAAACTATATCAAATTTATATTTTCTACACGTGTAATCCAAACAATTAATTTAGCTATCTGCTTTAAGTTATTCTTCTATTTTCTTAATTACTTTAGAATAAATTTAATTACGTAAGCAGTGAAGTTTAAGTATTGGGTTTGATGGTCCATCCACACAGAATTATTTCTTATGAAAAGATGCACCAAGTTCTTATGGTGTTAGTTTTGCCCAACTATTGGCTACAATCACACCACCCAAATTAATTCTTTCGGTTGCCCAAGAATCGCGTGCATTTAGTCCTTTTTTCCTTGACATTCAAATTGAACAATTCATACAATTCGTGAATAGATCACAGACGGTCAGGAAAAAAGGTATATTTTTTTTAAAATTAAATGTGAATTAATTTGTATTCTTGCACATATAACTTTTTATCTTGTACTTTTATAAGTGTAAAAGATTTTGGTTGTTATTTAACTTATTTTAGGAGGTGTGTTCAAGAATTTGCTGCCCAAGAAGGAATTTTTTTCCAAAGCATTGTATACTATTGATATTGGCCAAAATGACCTCACCCAAGGATTGTTTACTAACATGACATATGACTAAATTAAAGCAATTATACGAGCTACTGTCAACAATCTCGCACTAAATGTGAAGGTATATAAGCCTTGTTTAATTTGTATATATTTTTGCGTAATATGTAATTAACTTATAAATTCGCTTAACCAATATACTGGATTCTGATAATAAAATACTTGTGTAAAGGAATCAATATAATCCCAATAACTGTATCGGGTTTCGGTTGCATGACTAGATTCAATAGTACGAGTAGTATGAGGATTAATACCCCAATTAGCAAGAGGCATGATACTCTTGATGGTTGTTTTACTGTAATGGATTGGGCTTGTTGGTTTTGATGGATCATGAAGCGTATGCTTTACGTCCATTGATGCTGTTTCAATGATGATTTGCTCATATACATAGCGATACTTGTTGAAGCGAGGAGGAGACTGTTGAGTCGTTAAATAACATCTTTTGATCTCCCGTGGATCTTTCATCCATTTTCATCATTCTGTTCAATAAATAATAGTGTTTCTTCCACATATTTGTTTGGAATGTACTGTTCTGGTAAAAGAAGAACATCTTTTACTGTGGGCTGACTAGAAGAAGCCGAAGAATTACTGGATTGAGTATTCAGACTAGGAAATTCTGTATAATACAGATTAGCTCTGCCCCGGCCTCGTTGACCGCGGCCACGACTTCTACTGGTTATTCCTGTAAATATTCTCTGGTTAGAAAATCTGGTAAAAAATTCTGGTTTCCTTTGATATATTCAATATCAAAGTCAAATACTGATAAAGTACTTTGCCAAGTTGCAAATATCTGTTTAGATGCTAAATTTTGGACATCCTTCTTAAATATCTGTTTTGCAGCTAAGCAATCAACTCAGATTAAAAAGTGCTGATTTAAAAGGTCATCCTAAAATTTTAAAACACATTTAACAATTGAAAGACATTCTTTCTTTATTGTGGGATAATTTAAAGAAGGTCCTTTCCAGACTTCTGAGGTAAAGCAGATAAGATCCTCTTTTTTACTGTTAGGATTAAATTATTTTAGAATACCACCATATCTTGTATTAGAAGCATCAGTTTGAACAATCTTGTTCCATTCAGGATTTGGGAGGGATAGACAAGGTAATTGTTTGACCCTAGTTTTAATCTTTCTTACTGCATCAGTATGTTCAGTAGTCCAAGGTAAAGGGTTTTTTCGTAACCTAGTGTACAGGATAGAAGCATCCTGTGAAAGATTCGGATAATAATCACGGATATAGTTTAGACTTCCCAAAACTCTTTGCAGTTGGTTGATATCTTTGATTTCATCTAGAAATTTAGATGCAAATTCAATACATCTATCAATTGGAATAATAGTTCCATTAGAAATATTATGTCCAAGAAATCTGATTCTTGTTTGGAAAAGTTTCATTTTAGGGGCATAAACTACCAAACCATTTTTTATAATATATAACATTTTTAAAAATATTTAAATGTTTTATGTGTTGTTCAATTGATGAAGAGAAAATTAAGACAACGTTAATATAGCAAATATTGAATTCAGTGAAAGGATTAAAAATATCATTCATGATGTGCTGGAATTCTGAATGTTCATTTTTTTACTCCAAATGGAAGAACATTCCATTCATAGTGACCAAAAGGTACTGTAAAAGTAGTTTTATAAGTATCATGTTCTCTAATTTGAATTTGCCAAAATCCTGATTTCATATCAAATTTAGAGAAAATAGTGACATCATGAAGTCGGTCAAGAAGATCCTTTTTATTCGGAATCAGATATCTAATCCATTGAAGGGATTTATTAAGTGGTTTATAATTGATAACGAGTCGTGGAGTTCCTCGTTCAATTTCTAAATTTTTATTAACATAAAAGGCAGTACAGCTCCAGGGAGAGGTACTAGGTTTTATTAATTTTTTCTGTTGAAGAGACTCAATTTTAGTTTTGCAAAGGAGTAAATAATCTTTCTTCATCTGACTGGGTCGAGACTTAGTAGGAATATTTTTCTCATTAAAATTAGGGATATAAGGAAGAGAGATAATATGTTTCTTCCTATTCCAAAAAGCATTTGGAACATCACTACAGATTTCAGCTTGAAGAGTCTTTTGAATTAATTTTTATTTTCTCTTGTAAAGAAGGCTGTAAAATTTTATGTTCTGTAGTAAGAAATTTTATTTCCTTTTGAATAAAATTAATCTATTTTTATTTGGAATAAATCATGTGTTTAACTTGATTTAGTTCTTTAGTATAAGGTTCTGTTATGAATTTAAAAACAATATGTCTGTTATTAAGAGTAGTATGAATACCTAAAGTATCGATTTTTGAAATAGGCATTAAAAGACACAAGAAGGGAGTACCTAAGATGATACTTTGATTCATATTATGGATAAGAACAAAAGAAGTAGGTAAACAAAGACCTTGATTACAGATTAAGGCTTCAGGAATTTTATACTTAATATTCATGATATTTTCGCTTGCACTAGTTAAAGATTGAGTGGTTTTTTGAAAGTATTTGGTAGGAATTAATCCTTCCTGGATACAGTTCATATCAGCACCACTACCAACTAGGGCAATGGCGTCTTTTATAATAAAATCTGGTTTGATAATAAAAGTATTGCTGATATACCATTTCTGAAAAACTACTTGATTCATAAGCATGAAATATTGTTCAGAAGATTCTGGTTTATCAGAAGATTCAGGTTTGGAGGATCCAATATTATTATCTTGTTTATGATGTTTAATATTATTTAAATCCTGGAAGATAATAACATTAGTATTATGTAATTGTTTTATTTCGAATTTTAAAATATTGATTTCTCCTTTGAGATCCTGAATGGTAGTAGGCTTTTCAATTGTAGAATCGTCTTGTATACGTTTCAAGACTTCTTTCATACTGTACTGATTGATGGGAAGAACCTCTTCTGTTATTTGATTTTTATAACAGATTTCTAAAAATTTTAATTTTATTTCAGGATCTTTAATTTGATCAGCTAAGTCGAGGAGTGATTTTTGAGTGCCGGTTAAGACATTAATACTGGGGCTTCCAATATCTAAACCATTCATCTCGACGATAACTTTCCAGTAATTAGCTTTAGTAGTTGTATTACAGTTATTAATTGTGCAGGTTTGGCATTGTTCATTACCAGAATCATTACTAGATTCAGAATAGATTTCAGCTAAATCATCATCTGAACTTGATTCTGAACTGCTATTAGATAAACAATTAAGAATTTGTTGTTGAATTTCCTCATCAAGGGACATTTCATTAAGTTTCTGTTTAAATTTTGATTTGCATTTATTAGCGAAGTGTCCTGTTTTTCCGCATTTATAACATTGTATTTTAGACTTATCTTTTTTATTACTGTTCTATCTCTTTTTAGTAGATTTTTCAGGGGTTTTGTTTTTAGATTTCTTAGAAGAATGTCTTCGGTAAGATCTAGAGGGTTTAGAACTCTGCTATTTTTAGAATTTTGGGGATACTGTAATTTTGTGTCATAAGAGAATTGGTCGCAAAATTCTCCTATTTCATGTCTTTTAGTAAGATTCTATTTTTTCATTAATTGTTGAAGTTTCATATCATTACATAATGATAATCCTTCTTCAATAATTACTAAAATAAGATGGTCATAAGAATACTGGTCATAAGGAATGCTCATACGGTCATGTTTATCTCTAAGTTTTTTACGAATTCTTTCAGCAAAAAAGGTAGGAAGACCATCAATAAACTTGGCTTTCCAATGTTCACTGTTGGCGCCTGTTCTTTGCATAACCTTCATTAGAAAGGCATCCTTATACCATCTAAAATGGGTTAGTGAAGGACAACGAAGATTCTGTAAGAGTTCTCTACCTCTATCATTATTCATGAGTCCTGGTCCGACAAAATGATGAAGGATAGCATTAATTAAGGTGTAGCAAGCATCTTCTCTTTTTGTTTTAGTTTTTGTAATGGGGTTGGTTTCATTCTTATAGGATTGGAGAATTTCAGTTCGTTGGTTATCAATAAGTGCATTATCCCCCATCCTTTAAGAATGCTAGTAAATCCATTAACTAAGAAATGACAGATCTGATGGTCCGTATTATCATTCTGTCTGCAGACTATTGCATACATCATCAAATGGTGGATGGTCTCAAAAATTTGGTATTCAGTTTTACCATCAATATTCCATTCATAAATGGTTTTTCCATGGTAAGACTTTTGAGAATGAAGAAAGTCTTCTTCATACAGAATATCCTGGGGAGTAGGTCTGGGGTAATAGTATCTACTAGGTCCAAATAAAGCCATACGAGCTATAGGTTTCTGACTGTAAGCAGTTTTATTGATATTTTGCATTTCCTGAAAATTATTTTGGATTTCCAAAATATGAATAGGAGAAATACCATCAGTATTATCTTCATCACTATCAGTATTATTATTACTGGTATGAGAAGAAGGTTGTCTAGACATCATATTAATTTAAGATGAAGATGCAGTTGTAAGCTTTAAATCTTTCATTTTATTTAAAAGATTATCAATAAATTCATTATCAGCTTTAGAAGATTTCATTTTGAAATTACTAACTTCTAAAGGTGGTTTAATGGTTACGGGTTGAAGATCAATTTGTTGAGGAACAACTTGACAATTATCATTAATATGATTTATTTGTTCTTCAATCCTGGTTAATTGTTTTCCTACGGTTTGAAGGAATAAATTAGTATAATTATTCTGCTTAGATAAAGGTAAAATGCCTTTTATCTTAACCTCTTCTTGTTGATGGGGTATTTCAGAAATATCAACGTATGGATTAATAACCAAGGATTTTAAATTTTCATTTCCTGGACTAAGTTCAAGAGACTTAGGAGGGGGATGAATAGATTGAATAATGTTTCTACTTGTGGTAATCCAATCCTTTTGAATTCCAGTTAAAACATTTAGTTGACTTTCAGTATAAAAATTAGATTTTGGGAAACAATCATAATACCATTTAGTAAATGATAAAATACACTGGTTATTATTCAAATAAGCATAATAATTGACTTTAATATTAACTAAATTTTTATTATCATGATTTTTAAAATACCAATTTCTAAAGTTTTGGTATTTATCCTGCATAAACTCTTGGTTTAAACATTGACGAATTTTACTATTAGGAGAAAAATTCATTAACATTCAAAGTTCATATCACTAGCGGTTGGACCATAAGGTCTTCTGTTTTTAGGAGTATTAGCTTCATAAATACCATGAGGTATTCGATTTTCAGAAATATGAATTCCTCGAATTATGTCTTCATTTTTAATAGACTCATTACTGGGATTTTTAGACTCTTGGTAAACAGATTCTAAAGGATCAGACACAGACTGTCTAGATGATTCAGGAAAATCAATATTATAAGAGATATTATTTATAGATCGACTTCGGGTAAAGGGTCTTTGGAATTTTAAATAAAAATTTACATTACTGGTTTGGACAACATCTTCAATATTTTGTCTAATTATAGGTCTGGTAGGAATGACGTTAGCTATTTGCCATTGCTTTGGGAAAGTAATTTCTTCCCAAGGGATCATTCTGGGAATATCCACTTGACTACTAAAGAGATTAGTGTCTATAAGAACAGTATGTCCTTGTTGGCTTTGTTTTCGGATATAAGGGTTTAAAGTTGTTAAAACTTTAAGGTGAATACGGAATAATATGGCAAAAGGAGGGGATCCATGTAGATACTCATAACCATGAGATATAATTCTCATTTCTAAAACTTTTGACAAATTATTATCAGTTAAGGCAACACTTAAATTCGGGTAGATATTGAAATATACTGGTCCATGAGCAAGGCTAGTTTCGATTGCTCCCATAAGAGAGGCTTTCCAGTTAAGACACCTACCATCTCTAAGTGTGCACTGAATACTGATACTTTGGCCAAGTAAAGTCAAGGGTTTGAAAGCTACTTGGACAAGTCCTATATGAACATATTTATATTTTTGTAAAAAAGGATCTAAGTCTTTAACATGCAACAAATATAAAATTTCATCGTTATTCTGTAAAGGAACAACATGCTCAAAGGTTTTAATAATTCGTTTACTAATAAAATCAAAGGTTCCAATTTTATAAATTGTTTCGGGTTTGATTTTAGGAATAGTCCATTTATCTAGGGCTTCCTTTACATCCTGATAGGCTATAAGTTTAGTTGCTTCCAAGGTAGAAGCTGAGGCATTAGCTACGGTTGAAAGAGAGGTTGAAAAATCAGTCATTTTTAAAGGTGATCATATATGTGTAATTTATAAGTAACATATTCATTAATATGTCAACAAACTAAACATGGCTTTGATACCAATTTAGGCAAGATCGGAGATAGAGTTGATAAGCACGTCTGTCAACGATTTACAGGGAATAACATCCACCACGCCATAACACGGCTAAAGGCAAAGTTCCTAAACGCGAGTTGGGTAACGTTCCACTTAATCAAACATTATCTCTAATCTGTCTTCAGTAATAAAATGGCATGAATTTTTTGAAGGCATAATAATCATATATTAACAAATAAATTATCACATATATGATCTCATAAGATTACTGTTGATTTGGGGATCTTCCCAAAACTTTAAGCCGGTAGGTTTCTTCCTGTAAAGCATTTTTATTTAAAATATATTGTTCTGATTTATAAAATTGTTCTAAAAAATAAGAACGATTATAATTGTCTGTTGCAGTTTGATATGCAGTTCTATAACGATTACTGTTTTCAGTATGATAATCTAAAAGATCAAGTAAGGAAACATAATAGTTAACAAAAGCAATAATTAAAACTTATAGAAGAGCTCTTTTCAGATCTTCAAACTTCAAACTTTTATATATATCAAATATTTTACAAGAGAGAGAGAGTACTTTAGAAAATACAAAGAAAAGTTCTGCCACAACAAAGGGTGAGGTCTCCTTATTTATACAAGAAAGAAGATAAGAAAGGATTAGACGTGTCCTAGCTAGTGGAGTCGAATAGTAACCCTTATCTTTTCTTCTTTAATTCTCAGCCGTAGGAAGTGGAAGGCATGTTAGTTGAATGGAATTATTGAGGATAGGTGGTTGTCATCTTCTGATAATTGAGGGCAGCTGGCTTCTCTTTTTTGATGGTGGAGTTACTATGATTGTCCTTTTCTGATTATTGAACTTCTGTAGTAGCTTTATGCTTTTCCTTTTCCTTTTTTGTCCTATTCCATCTTCTCAGAAATCATTGAGGTAAGAGAATCCCAGAAGTCTCCCATAGTGGGCTCTAGTTCTTGACTTTCTCCGGCTAAAACACTGAACTGATTGTCATCCTGTTCAGATCCTTCATCACTATTAACAGTTTTCATGGAAACATCATCCTGGACTAGGGATTGTAAGAATTGTGTTTTCATATAATCCATAGTTTTAACTAATAGTTCAGTTTCAGTTAGGTTTGGAAACTTTTGTTTTAAATCTGTTCGAATTTTAACAAAAGGATTAACTGGTGTTGATGCTGGAAGGCTCTGAGGTATGACATCCAAACAGGCCTGGGTGTGATTCTGTATGGTCTTAAGAAGTTCTGGTAGTGTAGGATTAAGCCCTTTATCCCACCACTTCGTAAAAAAATACCCTTTTTAGGCGATGGATTTTATTTTGATAATCATACTGGAAATCCCATTTCCAGATCCAAGGGATTCCGAAACGAATTATAAAATGGGCAAGCAATTTCAGCATAGATAGATATTTGTTTACTAGTATATGGGCATAAACGACTTGTCATTCCTTGAATGCTGTTTGAACCAATTCTGGTAATTGAGGGCAGCTGGCTTCTCTTTTCTGATGGTGGAGTTACTGTGATTGTCCTTTTTTGATTATTGAACTTCTGTATTAGCTTTATGCTTTTCCTTTTCCTTTCTGTCCCGTTCCATCTCCTCAGAAATCATTGAGGTAAGAGAATCCCAGAAGTCTCCCATAGTGGGCTTTGGTTCTTGACTTTCTCCGGCTAAAACACTGAACTGATTGTCATCCTGTTCAGATCCTTCATCACTGTTAACAGTTTTCATGGAAACATCATCCTGGACTAGGGATTATAAGAATTGTGTTTTCATATAATCCATAGTATTCCTTCTATACGTTTTAAGACTTCTTTCATACTGTACTGATTGATGGGGAGAACCTCTTCTATTCTTTGATTTTTATAACAGATTTCTAAAAATTTTAATTTTATTTCGGGATCTATAATTTGATCGACTAAGTCGAGGAGTGATTTTTGAGTGTCGGTTAAGACATTAATACTGGGGCTTCCAATATCTAAATCATTCATCTCGACGATAGCTTTCCAGTAATTAGCTTCAGTAGTTGTATTACAGTTATTAATTACTAGATTCAGAATAGATTTCAGCTAAATCATCATCTGAACTTGATTTCTGAACTGCTATTAGATAAACAATTAAGAATTTGCTGTTGAATTTCCTCATCAAGGGACATTTCATTAAGTTTCTGTTTAAATTTTGATTTGCATTTACTAGCGAAGTGTCCTGTTTTTTCTGCATTTATAACATTGTATTATAGACTTATCTTTTTTATTACTGCTCTTTCTCTTTTTAGTAGATTTTTCAGGGGTTTTGTTTTTAGATTTCTTAGAAGAACGTCTTCGGTAAGATCTAGAGGGTTTAGAACTCTGCTGTTTTTTAGACTTTTGGGGATATCGTAATTTTGTGTCATAAGAGAATTGGTCGCAAAATTCTCCTATTTCATGTCTTTTAAAAATAGTGGCATCATGAAGTCGGTCAAGAAGATCCTTTTTATTCGGAATTGGATATCTAATACATTGAAGGGCTTCATTAAGTGGTTTATAATTGATAACGATCTGGGAGCTAGATCATTTTGGATCCAAAACACTTGACCCTTTGGTTGCCTTCCTTATATTTTGACATTGTTACCAATTCCGGTAGACCAAAGAAATAGTGTCGGTTGCGCAATACCTAATAATGATTTAGCTCAAAATTTCAATTCTAAGTTGAAAGAAGTCGTTGATCAACTTCGAAAAGACCTTCCCCTAGCTACGTTCACATATGTTGATGTTTATACTCCAAAGTACGATCTCTTCAAGAAACCAAAAAAATATGCTATGTCATGTTCCATCTTACTCGAATCCATTTTGAGTAATTGATAGCACAAGAATACATATTAATCACATATATAAGAAATTCTCATATAGAATAATTTATTTCACTCAAACGCATTCAAATAAAATAATAATTGTTATGCCTTAATATATACTGTTTGACCGTATAGAATATAGGATAATAATACTTATGTTACATCAAGTACCACCAAATTCACAATTTACTACATCAAGTACATAATTTGTATAAATATTTATTTTGACGTATTAAATTTGTATAAATCCTTATAAATACTTATTATATGTTAAATTATTAAAATTAAATATTAATACATAGATTAACAAATATAATTTTATTATTTTAAAATTTTAAAAAGACTTAATTACCAAAAAAATAATAAACTTTTAAACATACAAATTATAATTTTAACACGAATAACATTAAACTTTTAAACAACTTACAAAAGTGCCCAAAATTTAATTAATTAAATAATATCCTTTTTTATATTTAAAGAGTATACAAAAGGAGGAGGAAAAAATTAAAAAAGCAAAAAGAAAAAAAATGTCTCATTTGCTCTCTCTTCTCTCTCCATCTTCTCTAATCCTTCAAATTGTTTTGTTCCTTCAAATTTGGAAATTTCAGCGACTTGGATTTGGAAAGTGAGTTGTTTTTATTTAGTTAAAAGATTCTTCAAACAAATAGTAGTTAATTAGTTTATCCAACAACATTTTCTTTCTGTCCATTTTTCATTTTATATATTCTTCAAACAAACAGTAGTTAATACATATATTATATTTATAAAAAAAGATTAATTTTAAAATTTTATCTATAATTTAACAAATTTTATGTATAAATTTTACAACTTAAATCTTGCAAATTATAAATTATATCATAAATTATAAATTTTACATCTTAAATTTTACAAATTATATCACCACTTAAATTTTACAAATTGTATTTATAATTTTTATAATTTTAATTATTTTATACCATATTTCTACGGTATTAATTAGTCACTTTTTTTAAAGGGATAAAAATTATTTTATTTGTAAATTTAATTTTTTCCTTTGGGGGGCGAATCATGAATATGGTGGTACTTAATGTAACGGAACTGTAAATAACCATTTTGTAAATTAAGTCAAACCATATATTTATAAGGTCAACTGGTATTAAATACACAAATCCTAATCGGATTTTTGAGCGGGTCAAGTATTTCTACCAATTTTAGCCGAATTTTGAAAATTGGGGGATAAATTATATTAAATTAGACACTTGATGTAGTAATTTGTAAGCCCAAATTCTTTGGGTGATCGAATTATGAATTTGATGGTACTTTATGTAACAGAAGTGTAACTAGCCCTTTACAAAATCACCTGAACTAGAATAAGGGAATTTACAAAATCAAAGATTCACAAGAGATAATTATGATACTTCAAAACCATTATCCTAACTACATGATGATTATTAGTAGGTGATAATATCCCCCCGTAAGCCAAAGGGTATCCTTGAAGACACTTTGAGCTTGGTCCAGTTGTACAAAAAGTGGTTGATTGGTAAGGATTTGGTGAAAGCATCGACAACATTTTCGTGAGAAGAAATAAACTGAATAAAGACCTGCTTGTTAGGAACCATTTCACGAACAAAATGGTAGTCTATCTCAATGTGTTATTTTAATCATGCAATCATATATCTATATGTTGATTAATTAAAATTGACATATTAAACGTGATATTTACTGCGCCGAGTCGACTTCTACTCGGACAACATGTGGCCGTGTCAGTGGCTGATCAAATAAATCGAGGTTAGTCCCTCGGTGACGTCGACGAACACTATCTCACGTATAAGTGACATTATGTAAATATACTATTTTCATATATGCTATAAATAATTTATTAAAAAGAAGGATAATTATTTAAGTTTGGAAACTTATTAGCTGATGATGATCCCTCGCCCTAGGTGTTGGCTACAGATCCTAAACGACCACCACCACGGCGACCTCCCCCGTTATGTCTAGCCATATAGCAGTGTACTACTGAAATAACCAACATATTAAGTAATTAAATTGTATTTAATTTATCAAAATTAAATAATTGCTCATATAAGTAAATTACTTAAGAAACATTGTAAGTTTAGACTACGTACGTCATCCAACCCGTCGAAATCAAACTCAACTTCGTCCTCTGATTCTAGCTCTTCTAACTCTGTATATGTTTCGTCATCGTCTTCTTCATGTACGACGATGTAGTCATTGACAACCACGTCTTTCTCAACATCGGGTAAGTCAATGAGGTCTCCAACCACCACATCATCATTATTTAGCACGAGATTGCTAATTTGTTCTTACAACGGGTCATCCGTCCAAACAGATTAATACCATAAAAAACATGAATCTTCGTTGTGACAATTGTATACCAGGGGCGTAGTACACTTGAGTTTCTTGGCTGGCTAAAAGGAATACGTCATTAGACTGCAGTTTTAACTTTATATCTACCATGAAGATTCTATTATGATCAATTTTAACACCCTTAACAATATCAAACCAGTGACACCTAAATGTATATAACAACATTTTTACCCTCGGATAATTGAGTAAAACCACTTACTCTAATCATCCATAGTAATTGGACTTGGAATCTTGGTAGTAGCTTCCCAACTCGACAACGGCAAAATTGACTGATGTCATTTCATTCAAGTTATCAACCTTGAATCTATACTCATTGACGAAAAATGAACTAATTAGTTTGTACGGGTCTAAAATAACATCTCTAAAAGGGTCATAAGCATTATCCGCTTCAACCCTTCTTTTAAATCACTGTTGAAAATTTTTAGTAGTGAATGCTTCCAATTGTGCTGCAGTTAGTCCCGGGTTAGAAGCATTCACTTCCTCTTCGAATGCACTGAAATATATATTAACATAGTTTAATTATTTATTACGCGATAATAATATTAGTATATTGACATATAATAAGTCAACAACCAAAAAGGATTTTGGACCAAGCAGGCAAAATAACAAGTGGATAAGTGCTAAGTTATTTATTATTATTATTATTATTATTATTATTATTATTAATTTCGAAGCATCAGGAAGGTTGGGGAACTAACTAAGGTTTTGTTTGATAAAATTAGTTGTTAAGATCTGAATAGTTTAGACATCTGAATAATATAGAATATCTAAATAGAATTGTATTTGATTGAAAAAATATTGTTTGATAATTATTTTTTCAAAGTGTCTGAATAACATGTTTTTACTATTTAACCCTTCTTCTTCTCCCTCCTCCCCAATCCGGGCCCTCCCCGCCCTACCCCGCCCCTCACCTCCTCCCCCATCCTTGCCCCACCCCTCATCCCTCCCCTCACCCACCCCCTCCCTCCTACCCTGCCCCCGCCCCACTCCACCTCATCCCACCCACCCACCTCCTCCCTCGCCTTCCCCTCCCCTGCCCCACCCACCCACCCACCCACCCCACTATATATATATTATAGTGTTATAATATATATATAATCACTATGCTAGTACTGATGATAGCTTTTCATATATATATATATATATATATATATATATATATATATATATATAATCACTATGCTAGTATTGATGATAGCTTTTCATATTCATGTGCCAGACTTAACTAGTTTTGGCCCCGTTCATCAATGCCGTCACCTACAAGCCTGGATCACACTCCTCCTTTTCTTCCATCATTATCTCCACTTCTAGGATTGTGCTGTGGATAACAGTGTTGCATGTTTCTTTCTCCTTGTGGTTTGGCAATGGCTTGTCGTGAACACTATATTCCTTTCCCAATTCAATTTCTCCATTTGCCAGCTTCTCATGGTATATCCTCTACAGGATCTTACAGTCCATAATGGAATATCCCGCGTATTGGTGGTATCCACAGTAGTCCGGTCTTTTCTTCATTTCTTCCGTCACTACAAATCTAGGCCTTGGGGGTTTCACCACCCCATGTTCAACCCATTATTCATATAGACCCCTGAATGCTTTCTCACTACATTTGATAGCCTCCGGGATTGACTTTATTGCAAATTTGTCTCCAGGCCTTCCTCTGATTCGTTCAAAATTTTTCTCATACTTCTCCCTCTTGCCCCCTTGTGGTTTTGACTGAGAGTCAGCCAAAGCCACAGTTGTTGTCCTCTTGCCCTTCCATGTAACCGTCGCATGGCTAGTGGGCAATGTCATGATTCCTCCCAAGTCTTGTGTAAAAGATGAGAGGGTCGCGAAGGAATCACAAGCCTTGGTAATGAGGTGGGGCTTGAAGGCATCTAAGGCACCATTGTTGCAAATGCTGACCAAGTTCTTTTCTTTAATCGGCTCTGCGCACTTCTGTGCCTGGGTCCTGAACCTGTCAATGTAATCTGACAGCTCATCATTCGGCTTCTGCTTGTCCCACATGAGCTCTACAATGGCTACCTATTTCTGTACATAGAAAAACTTCTTAAAAAATTATAATTTTAGGACATCCCAATCATGGACTGACCCTTTCTCCAAATTATAGTACCAACTAAAGGCACTATCCGTCAAAGTCTTGTTGAATTCCCGCATCAACAAGTTGTGGTTGTTCACTTCATCATATCCTAGCCACACAGACATCGACTCTACGAACCTGGCAATATGTTCCCTGGCATTTCCTTTCTCGTCGTTGTATTTTGAAAACTGCAAGGGATGCTCAATATACCCTGTCGGGTAAGGTTGCCTCTGAATGTGTGCCAAATAAGGTGGAGTAAAGTCTAACTCCGAGGATCGGATTGTCTGCCTGTGAAGTTGATTAATCACATGGATCATATCATCCTTTGTCACGTACTGGCTCGTTGCGTGAACTCTTTGGGGTGTTACGACATATTGTTGTATCGTTGGTGTGTATGGTAAATAGATTGGTTGGTGCACACTTGCATCGTGCAAAGCTGACATTGATGGTAGTTGATGGCTCACTCGCTGGACATGGCTTGGGATGGTTTGCATCTGCACTTGTGAAAATGCTGGGAGAGCAGTTGGGATGATGTTTATCTGAGGTTGGCTTGCTTCTAACCTGGATTGTGGCGTGTCACCACTATTTTGGGGCTCCAAGTTGATGATTGGAATTGACTGATTCTCCGTCGATGGAGGTACAATCTGGTTCTCTTTATTGTTGCTGCCTTTGTTGTTGTCTTCCCCTCCTGCTTGTTCTCCCTGCAAACTGCCTGGGAACATGGCCTTAAAGGTGGGAATCTGCATCAACTGATGGCGGAAATTCCCCATTTCCTCTTGCTTCCTCCGCATCTCCAGCATCATGGCCATCATCATCCCTTGTCCTTCCCGTGTTTCCTTTAATGCCTTGAGCATCTCTAGTTGCACAACATTCGTCTGCTCTTCATTTGCATCCTCGCCTTGCCTTCCTACGTTGGTTTCTTATTGATTGGCCGTATATGGTGATGTTGAACTCCCTTCCGAAGCTTCTTCAATAATTGGTTGATTAAAATCCAGATTTGGACCTTGGAAAGCTTGAGTTGCTTGCCTTGGAACTGGATCCGGTGAGGTAATGCTATTTGTTGGTGAAGGTCTTCCTGTAGTTCTCCCACTTCGAGTTGTGGGCATACCCTTCATGAATTCTACACCTCCCCAACAGAGTCGCCAAAGAAATATGGGCAAAGAAATCGTACCTTACTAGGGTTAGGGTTTTGTGTTGGCTGAGGAGGAGAGAAATCCACGAAAAGTACGGAATTGATTGATTGATTGAAGAGGGGAGAAGAATATGTGAGCAATTACTCCAGCGACACGTGGCAGAACTCTTAGAATCCGAGAACCTTGTTATGGTAGCAAAGATTCAGAGAACCTTCTTGATTCTTCGGGTTGAGAGAGAATCTCCAAGTCTCCTAGTCTTCCAAATGGTCCAAGTTCTGAGTCTGAAGAGAAGTCCCTTTCCCAATGGAGTGGAAGGGGTATTTATAGGGTTTTTCTAGAGAGTGGTCATCAGAGTAATGCCCAAATCGTCCTGCCCTTCTAGCCACCAATCCAAACCCTCAATCAATTCTCAAAATGAGTTACCTCCACAAGTCTTCTGCCTTGGGACATGTGGAGGCTTCTCTCGAGTCTCAAACATTTATTTCTGACTTTTCTGTTTGTCATTCAATTCTTTAGGTTGTATGTGAACCCTAATTTGTACTTGGGCTCACATACCTTAATGTCACATTTAAATGATTTTAAAACATTTAAAGTCATTCTTTAATAGTTGTCATTAATATTAAAATATTACTGTATTTCCTGTCAAAATATTAAAAGTTATATATTATAACTTAAAATATTTTTAAAACCTTTAAATCATTTTAAAATGATTTTTAAAACATTAAAACCATTTTTTCATAATTTATTTAATATAATTATTAAATAAATTTATTATCATTAATATTAAATATTAATAAAATTTATACCAAAATATTAAAAGTCATTCAAAATAACTTAAAATATTTTCTAACAATTTAATATATTTTCAAATGATTTTTAAAATATTAAAATCATTTTAAATTAATTTATTTAATATAATTATTAAATAAATTAAATATCATTAATATTAAAATATTAATGAAATATGTCTCAAATTATTAAAAGTTAATTTTTATACCTTAAAATAATTTTTATAAATTAATTATGAATTTTTCATAATTATTTTCCATTTTATTCTAATTATTTTAATTAAATAATTTATTTTTAATAAAACTGTCGCTAAAGGGGCCTATCACAACAAAAAACGATCGTTATAGGTGTTCTTGAGCCCTCAAGAACATTCAAAGTCAGTTTCATGGTGCCTAGTTTGACTAGCTTTAATTTCTTGTTCAAGATATTTTCATGGGCATGAGGGTGTATTGGTTATGTAGTATTAATGTCATACTACATGTACCAACAATGTTCAAGGTCAAAATACATCACATAATGAAGATATAAGCCTTCAAAATAGCTGTCAGAGTTGTTCTTCATTTTTTGGAATTTCCAAAAAATGAAAACAGTGTGAGGGTCCTACTTTGGATCTTAATAAGTTGGATTCTGGGCTTTGATTGTGTGTTTAAGTGTCACACTTATATAATATGTATATTAAGGTACAAAAGTAATACACTTTTGTAGCTTAACAACATCATAGAAGCAAGAATTTGGCATGGTCAAAGTACCAGCCAACAACTGTTCTTGAAGAATCTGGGTTTTCCAGAAACTTAACCCTGGCAGTTGGTCAACCTAGTTTTTACTATGAATATATTTGATCTTGTTGATAATCTAGGTGTTCTAGTGTCATGGTTTGGTAGTCTATATGTCAGAGTATATCAATGGTACAGGGTAGATCCCTTTTACTGTCTAATTTTCATATATAACAGATAACTCCAGCCTTTTAGCATTGATCTATACATTTCAAAATATAAAACTTTCTTATGTGGCAAGCTTATGTCATTATAAATGTTAAAGGAAGAAGAGGGATAGGTACCTTCACATGGTTTAGTTCACCAATAATAACTCAATTGCTCGAGTACCTCAAAAGTTGGTATATATTAATCTTGCCTGAGGGTCAACTCTGGCCATAGTTACCACAGGGACAATCAATGATTTGGCGATTTAAGTGAATATGTTCCAATCTTGTGTAAACTTGAACAGACAATATGAAGTTCTTTTATGCATCGATCATGTCGATTCTTTATCCTTTTTTATTCTTGCCTTTGTTTTGCCAAATTCATACATATACTTTTTGATGCTTTAGACTGTAACAAAGTGACAAGCAAAAGCTACATAGTAAAGAATTGCGAGTTTACAACATCTATTACAAGGTTAAGGGAACTTATTCTAGCAAAAGTTGAATCAGGTGATGATCTTTTCGGTTCACTTCAATCTGTCATTTGTAAGTGTAAGATAATGATATTTTTATAAACTTATTGTAAACATGAGATGGGTTTAGATTATAGAAAAGGCATGGCATAATCTAAAGCTTTACATCATTATCAACGATACAGCCAAATCTTACTTTAAAGAGCTATAAAGTCGACATTAAGACTAGACATTCAATTCAACTGGTTAGTCATGGTCTGCATTGGGCATGGTTGATCCAATTATCTGCAGCCATGTCCATCCTGAGAAGAATATTTATTGAAAAATATATGTTATCTAAGAACAACAGAATTCCCACAAAACATAGCAGCAACAAAAGGAAAAGGAAAAGGAAAAGGAAAAAAAGGGTACAATGACATTAAAAATAGAGAAAAGAAAAAAAAAAGAGGAAAAGAAAGAAGAATAAGAAGAGAATCTTCAAAGATAAAGTTCACCTTGTGTAAGGCCTCCATGGCATCCTCTTCAGCTTTCCAACGTCTCATCGACTCTTCGAACGCTTTCTGCTTTGAATTTTCAGCATGTATCCTAGCATGCTCTAATTTATGATTAGGTAACCAGTTCCTTGACCTTGAGGTCTTTCTGCCTAAATCACTGAATGATATGCAATTTTTTAAATTTTGATAAAAAACTACTATATTAAGGGACATAATTAAGATCAACCTAAAATATTCAGAAAACTACTATATTTTTTATATAGTATTATTATTATTATTATTACTGTTATTATTATTAGTACTATATTATTATTATTATTATTATTATTACTATTATTAGTATTACTATTATTGTTATTGTTATTATTATTAGTACTATATTATTATTATTATTACTATTATTGTTATTGTTATTATTATTAGTACTATTATTATTATTATTATTACTTTTATTATTATTATTATTATTATTACTTTTATTGTTATTATTATTATTATTATTATTATTATTATCTTAATTTTAAGGCAACATGCTAATAGTCGTTGCAAAAAGTTGTATAACATATGCAACAAAAATTAAAATTGTTGTAAATGAATGTGGTCCATATTAGGCAACGAAATATAGCAACAACAGAAAATTTTGTTGCCCACGATGAAGAAAAATCAAGTGGTTAGAAATTTTGCAACGAATTTCTAACGAATTTTGTTTCCAAATTGTGCAACTACTTATGAATTTCGTTGCAAAAAGTGAAAGCCTGACACAATCTGCAACTAAGGACAAGTTTCGTTGCTAAACATACACTTTTAGCAACGACTTATAAAGTCGTTGCCTGAAAAATCGTTGCTAATGCCCCATTTTTAGCATCAAAAAAACTTTCGTTGCCCAAGATGACGGGAAATCAAGTGGCCGAAAATTTTGCAACGAATTTCTAACGAAATATTTTCCCGCCAATGAATTAACAACGAAATTTTGCAACGACTTATGAATTTCATTGCAAAAAGTGAAAGTCTGACACAATCTGCAACGAATGATAAATTTCGTTGCTAAACATATACTTTTAGCAACGACTTATAAAGTCGTTGCCCGAAAAATCGTTGCTAAAGGCCCATTTTTTTTGTAGTGACTGGTTATACACCTTCGGTACATATGAGCTTCATGGCGTTCACCCTCCAGGATTCAACGACAAAGCCTTCAATTGTGTGTACTCGTAGAAGAAGACTATGGACTTGTCTTTGTGGATTGCCCAATTAACAGAGTATGTAGAGATAAGAAGAAGAAGATAAAATTTATATATCTTTTATCCAAAGAACAATATTGGTATTTTTATAAGGATGATCAGAACGTTTGGAAAAAGAGAACGTTGGGAATGGAAAACGGTCAAAAGAACGTTGGGAAACAATTAACGTTAATGAACGTTGGGAAAAAGTAATGTTTAATGAAAACGTTCAGGTTTAGAACGTGAACATTATTCAGAACGTTGCTAGGGCTGCAGATATAATAAAAAGGCTTATAAAAAGAAATTAGTGATTTTAGCAAAACAGTGGGCTAGGGTGCACCCTCAAGGTATAATCAACCGGATCAACACCCACCTGCGTGGGCACGCACACGCACTAAGGTTTTCTAATTGAAAGAAAGTCCAAGATCCAAGCTTGGCCTAGCCCATTTCCTTAGCCATCCTCATGTGCACAAGCTCACCCCTATTTCCTCAACCATGTTACTAGGCCCATACCAACATGTACTAATATACACAATGAGTGTATTCAAAATAAACAATGTGGGACTTTGTCAAAACTATAAATTTTGAAGCACAACCAACACTTCCAACTACAAAAAAAAATCTCATTTTATTTTTGAATTTTTTGTTCTAACAAAATAATCATTATTCTATTAATATTAGTATAAAATGATAATTATATTTTTAAATGTATCATCATAATTTATTATCATGTAACCACTACTAATACAATAACTTCTTACTTTTAAAAATAAATATGAAACAAATATATTTATAAATTTTGTAAAGATGGTTCATATTTCCAGAGAAAAAACTGTTAGAAAAAATAGAATGGTAACTATATATATATATTTAACTTATCTCAAAATTGCATAAATAAATTTGTCAAGACTAGTACTTGGTATTATGTCCTTAAGATAATTATGTCCTCCGTATGGTGCTCAGAGTTGATAGCTCTTATCTTCCATGATACAATGACAACATATACTAAAGTAACACTCTAATTAGTATATTCTACGAATCAAAGAAAAATGCTTTGAAAATCTCTCTCAAATAAACTATATATGAATAATAAATATTATATGACTAGAATGCTTGTGAATTGAATAAATGAAATGGTTGGCCCATCTATTTATTTATAGGAGGGATTAGTAACCCTTCAGAAGGGACATAGCCCCTTGAAAAAGGTACTATTTAGCCAAAAAGACGAAGTTTTAAGACTTAACAGAAAGGGCGCGTCCATTCAGACTAATAAACGACGTAGTTTTAGTCTTATTAGAACAAAAACAACGTAGTTTTAGTCTTTAGCAGAAAAGACGCATCCTCTCAGACAAAACGAAGTAGTTTTAGGGTGTCCGTTCAAGCAGATAGCATTTCCCAAAATGACACAGTTTTGACGCGTCCGTTTGACAAGTAATGCTTCCCAAAACGACGTAGTATAATAATAAATACTATTTATAAAAATGACACAATTTTAATAATAGAACTAAATAAAATAAATTTTAATTAAAAATTTAAATAAATTATGTCCAAAAAATTATATACAAGCTCCCAGACCCACGAACTGCGAGCCACGTGCCACGAGCCCTAGCCAGGCCAGGCCGACCGATTGGCAGCGGCGACGCGTGTGGGTTAGAACCAAACCTTGGCTAAGTCCTCTCCCTTTCACAAAAAGGGAGTGCCCTTTGGGGCCTAAACCCAATAGCAACTTTCTAGAATATAAACTTAATATTTCTTTAGGTCTTAACCGATATGGGACTTGGTCCCACATGTATTTATTTTCATTTTATCATTTTCAAGGGGTATATTTGGGTGTTAATTTCTCATTCATTACTCCATTGATTTGAGCTTCCAAGTACTTAATTTAATATACTCATGGAGTAGAACACATTGATATGTGTAATTAATTGATTAATTAATGAAATCCTCTTCAATTTTAGGCTCAAATTCTAACAATCCCCCACATGAATGAATTTCACTATCAGCTTTATGCAAATGTTATGAAAACTCGGAGAGAGAGAGAGAGAGAGAGAATTGGAAATCATCTGTATCGAAAAAAGTAGCTTTTGGCTTTGAACCTTCCCTTGTGAAAGACTATCGGGTTTACTAGTTGTCCAGTGAACGTGATGTCTTGAACTGTCCAATCATTTGTATAAATCGAGACAATAATAATTCACACAGAATCTTTCCAGACATTATTTGGTTCTCATGATTTTGTTCATTTCGGCCCCGAACAATCCCAGATTTATGATTTCTTTAGAGAAGTATAGCCTTATCCTTCTCATAGAATTGACACAGTTCACACTCACATAGGTGATTTTTAATAAGAGTATCCTTCCATACCCCACTTGTTTATCAAGATTTAAGAATCATTAAAAGCATAAATTATCCTAAAAACGTTGCAGGTATCACTATCGCGTATCATTGGAATGAGCAGAAGAAACTAATTTCTTCATAGTGATTTGGTTGAATCATCATTCATAATTTTGTTGTCCCTTTGACCCTAGATCTTAGGATCTCCAGTCAACTAGGTTGGGTTTCCATCATGACAATCCTTGTTTATAGGCTTTAAACTCATTCCCCTCGAAGTTATTTTTACTTGCTCTCTAGTCAAACATTTAGTTAACTGATCCGCTATATTTTTTTTAGACTTTATGTGTCAATAGAAATATAATGTCATTAGAGAACAATTGTTTTATAGTATTGTGTCTACGACGAATATGTTTAGACTTACCATTATACATGTGACTCTGTGACCTTCCAATTGCTGATTGACTATCACAATGGATATAAATAGGCGGCACGGGTTTAGACCACATCTTCTAAAAAGTGATGAAACCACTCAACTTCTTCTTTAGCCTTATCGAATGCAATGGAATCAGATTTCATCATTGATCGAGCAATGCATGTTTCTTTAGAAAATTTCCATGATAATGCTCCTCCACCTAGTGTAAACCAAAACCACTTGTGAATTTAGAGTCTTTTGTATCCGATATCCAGTTCGCATCACAGTATCCTTCGAGTACTGCTGGATATCTTGAGTAGTGTAATCCAAAGTTTTGGGTATATTTTAAATACCTTAAAACTCTTATAATCGCTTTCCAGTGATCTTGTCCTGAATTACTTGTAAATTTACTTAATTTATTGACAGCTTGTGCTATGTCAGGACGTGTACAATTTTATTAAGTATATAAGACTTCCAATTATTTATGCATACTTAGGTTGTTAATGCTCTCTCTTTTATTTTTAGACAAATTTAGATTTATATCTACTGGTGTTCCCACAGGATTGCAATCATATTGATTGAATTTTCTGAATATTTTCTCAATATAGTCTGATTGTGATAACACTAAACCATCCGATGTTTTAGAAATTTTAATTCCTAATATTACATCGGCAACACCCATATCTTTCATGTCAAATAGAGTATTTAACATTATCTTGGTAGTTTTAATTATTTCATTATTACTACCCATAATGAGCATATCATTTACATAAATAATGACATACCATTTCTCAATGTATTTGACATACACACATTTGTCACACTCATTTATCTTGAAACCATTTGACAACATTGCATTATCAAATTTTTCATGTCATTGTTTAGGTGCTTGTTTTAATCTATAAAGGGACTTCACAAGTCGACAAACTTTCTTTTCTTGTCTTAGAACAATAAACCCTTCTGATTGGTCCATATAGATTAATTTCTTCTTCAAAATCTCCATTCAAGAAAGCGTACATTAACAAAGTGGTCAAGTAAATGTTCGTCAACAACAGATCCGAGCTGACATTGCCATTATATCCTCCCAACTCCAAAATGTATGACGACAAAAGTGGAAGAAACTGGATAAGGAGGGAGAAATATATTAAGGGGGACCCAGGATCAGGTGTCGTCTAAGTCAGCGGGACATGAATGAGAGATTTTTGAGCAAGGTTACTCATGTCAGATGAGAGGAAGAAAATAAGAAGAAAAAGAATAAGAACAAGAACAAAAATCTAGTTGACAATAGTGAAGCGGCCAGAAGAGAAGGTAAAAGAGTAGGAAGTTTAATTTTCATTTTCTGTATTAAGTATTTGTTTATCAAGACTTGGTGCTAGTTTTGTTTCTGTAGCAAGGTTAATTTCTGGACTAGTTGCTAGTTTTATCAGGCCTCAGTTGCAACGTGGTGAACGTTAAGCACCGAGAGCATACTCTCTTCAAATGACACCTATTAATCTTGTTACTGTTTTGATTTTTTATTAATTGAATTTCGATTTAATTTACTAATTTATACTGATGATATCAAACAACTAATTATATGTTATTTGTTTATGCATTAGGTTAAAAGTGTCGAGTCTATATTTGAGAAATTTTTTAGTATTGAACAGCCACCTGAATTTCGGAACATGTATGAAACATGAAAAAGTGAAAAAGATTAACGACCCGAACCCTCATCATCAGGCCAAGTTGTTCTTACATTGCAAGGATTCCAACCCCTAGTTTCTCAAGATTATGAGGATCTAGACCCAAATATCACCCTAAGGCATAAACTTCCAGTTAAACGTAAAGATATGGTGGTGCAAGTTCAAGCGGGGCAGTAAGGGTTCTATATTCAGGTCATTTAAAGAACACAATATTAATTAAGTGGTTGTACGAGCATTGGTTGGTACAAAATTGGAAGCCAGAAGAATTCCCCCTCGAGCATCCGGATAGTTATTATACTTTTCGCAACGTTCACATCTCACTTGTTGGGTTGAAGTCTTGAAGATCATCTGGAGGTTTGTTGAATTCTTCTTTATGCCTTGTTGTTTTATGCAATTGTCACCAGGGGCGGAGCCATGTAGGGGCTGGGTTGGGCTGTAGCCCGGGTCAATTTTTTTTTTTGTTTACTTATATATCTTAGCTAGAGGAGCACACAGCAGTATGAGCAGATTGTAGGGAACAATCTACCGAGCAAGGAGCTGGTACACCAGCCATTCTGTTAGCTTCAGCAGTACAGATTTTCATCCAATTTTTGGGCTTTTCATCCAATTTTTGAACAACCTATTATGAACAGAAGCTATCTAGGGCTAAGTTGAAGAACAAAATTCAACTTCAGGTAATTTAGATTTTGTACTGAATGAGCAGAAAATTGGTTAGCATGTGATTAGATAGTAAGTTAATTGAGTTTTGTGCAACTACTTGTATAGAATAGTTTTTCATTGCATGTCAAGTATTCTCAATAGTAGAGATTTCTATGTTATTGAGTTATGTGATAATCAAAAGAATTGCTTGAATATTCATGTTTCGTTAATGTTTTGGACTGTTATTGTTTGATATATAGCTAGAGGAGTTTAGGCTGGGCTGAGGAGACATAAGGATGGTGATATGGGTTTATGATGTAAACTAATGACTGCGAAATTGGTAACCTAAAACTGTGCCTACCAACTGTTTGATAAAAGTTCTAAAAGAACTGTTTTGGCTAAAAACTGAATATCAGAACAAAGTAAAGCATGGGCTTGATTTATTTAACATATGTGATAACAATTAAAGTGTTTTAGCATGTTAAACTTAAACAAAGTGCATTTTTTAGGCTAAAGCTAATAGATGAGTTTTTAACATGTTAAGGCAACCGTGGGTACTGTTTTGGGCAGTGTATTAGGACTGAAATAGAGGAGTTATATATGCTCAAAGTTAGGTGTAAACTAACTAGAGTTAGGTGTAAACTAACCTTTGAGTAAACTAAATTGTTGTGCATAACAAGGTCAGCCTATGTAGAATTCAAGAGAAAAGAAGCAGCGGAACATGCATTATCCCAGGATGGTACCCCCTTCATGTCGCATATTCTCAAGTTATGTAACATTGGGACGTTGGTGCTGCAATTTTTGAAGCATAGGATTTTCTAATTATATGCATCAGACTGCATGCATCTTGTTAGTTTGGGTTGTGTTGTCGTTGATACTGGTATTATTTTTACTACACTTAATGATGGCCTTTTTCATCCAATTTTTTAACATCCTATTATGTTGACATAGTGTGACGAATAAGGTTATATATGTCTATTCCATAATAGACGAATTTTATTCTACAAAACATAGAAGGATGCAGTTTAAATAGTGTGTTTTGTTTTCTTTTTTCCTTGCATGTTATGTACCTTTGAACCTTACTACTATGTATGATTTTGAATTTGTGATTGATCTTGGTAGGACAATTTTTTGTGTATATAATTGGTACTTGGTAGCCCAGTAGAAAATTAATTCCTGGCTCCGCCCTTGATTGTCACGAGACCATTATTATAACTATCTTGTACTAACTCCTCAACAAAAAAGTCATATCGCGCTTCGGAATGGCAGGAGCAGTGGACGAACATGAGAAATCACTGGTTATCTCAGGTTACCAAAGTTAATATTTATATTGTCAAAATAATAAATATTGTTAAAAATAAACGAGTGTTGTTATAATATATATTAAAATATCATTAATACATATATACTCTGATAGAATAAATATTAATTGACATTATAAGTTGTCTTATTTTATTTTAAGACATACTTTTTGGGGTTTTTTTTCTTCCCAGAAAAATATTTTTTTTCGTTTGAAAAATAAATAAATAAATAAATTGTAGTAGATTTTAATTAGCACTTTTGCTTATTAGATGAACAAAAAGGGATAATTTGTGTTTGTGTATGTGGACTAACTGGATTGAATTTTATTATTAATTATTTCCTCTTTGTTCAGCAGCTTATTTAGAAATTAGAACGTTGCAAGATCGAGTAATGACCGGCTGATGATTTGAACTCGTGTTCTTAAAAAATACTCTCTCCGTCCTTTATTATTTGACGTTTTAGAGGTGGACACAAGAATTAAGAAAATAATTGGAAAGTATTAAATATAGTACTCAATTGTCTATAATAACCTTAAATCTTTTGTTGGGATAATGAGAGTTTTGTTGGGATAAAGAGAGAGAGTTTAAAGTATCAAAAAATAGGCAGAATAATGAGGGACAATTTTGGAAAAATTATCATTAATTCTCCTAGATTTGAACAAACGTCATATAATTAGGGACAAATCAAACTCTAAAACGTCAAATAATTAGGAACGGATGGAGTAACTTGTTTCACCACAAATTATTGTATTTATGCCCATAAATTATTCTCTTTTTTTTGGGGAAGTCATGAATTTTACCAGTTCAAGTCTCTCATATTGCTACTACCTACTACAAAATAATCTCATTTTTTTTTGATTTTTTTGTTCTAACAAAATTGTTATTATTCTATTAATATATAGTAGTATAAAATGATAATCACATTTCTAAATTTGTCATCAAAACTTATTATCATGTAACCGCTACTAATACAGTAACTTCTTACTTTTATAAATAAATACGAAACAAATTTTTTTTAAATTTTGCAAAGATGATTTATATTTTTAGAGCAAAAATAATGTTGCGAAAGCATTGTTTGAGATATACTAAGTGTAGCTTAAACAATCATAAAAATGTCGTTATATATATTTACTATTATTGTATTTCTTACTCTAATATCAATAGCCTTTTGTAAATGAGATTGTTATTTTTTAAATTGGAAGGATTATTATAATTCAAATGGGTGTAATATATCTAGTTGATATAAATATGTGCGCAACAACCGGTCAATTAATTGTAAATGGAGTACTTCATTTTGAAGATGGCTCGTGATTTTTTCGTGACTTTCTCTTGACGTAGGATATATGTAGTTGAAAGTTTCAAAATATCACAAACTACTATATACAGAAACTAGTATATATATAATTAACTAACAGAATCAAAAACATCAAAAGCATCATCTCTAATTAATTCATGGGCTAATTAAATACACTTATGTTTGAACTAGTGGTTTAATGTCAGTGGTTTAAGACCTTATTTGGATGGATTTGATTCAGACTTGGGATTTGACCCAAGATTTGTTCCTAACTCGGGATTATTTGATCCGTGTTGTTTCATATGGTATCAAAGCTGACTCTCGAAAGCTCGGGTCGGGTCATCCAATCAGGTTGCCGGAGGTGGGGACACAAAGGCTGGTGGTATTATCCCACAATGGAGAGATTGAGGTCCAGATGTGGGGACACGAAGCCAGCCGATATTATCCCACAATGGCTAGAGAGACAAAGATCTATGGGCCGTGTGTGTGATCGGTTCTGATAGGGACGTCAGAAAATTAAGTGAGGGAGTTTGTAACACCTGTGACAACCCGAGAATTTATAGGATTTATAAAATATTAAATGAATAATTAAAGGTTAAATAATAAGACTGGAAATGGAGTACGGATTTAAAAAATTTTGTGAAGGACTTGTATGGTATAAGTTGTAAGTGATTATCCGATAGCAAGGTCTATGGTTAAGTTTATAAGTGTATATGATTTTATGTATAGTGATTATGTGTGTACAATATATGCTTAAGGGTTAAGTATGAATCAGATAAGTGTAATATGAGTACACCCTAATATTATATTAAGAACATTAATGTTCAGTTAGTAAACCCTAACGATCAGTTAGAAACCCTAATTCCAGCTTTAGAAACCCTAATTTTAGTTCCGAGAATCCTAAACCCTAATTGGGAATCTCTAAACCCTAATTTGGGAACCCTAATGCTAAGTATAAAATCCTAGGGTTAAAAGTTATATGATATATGTGAAAAGATCAAATTACCCTTCGAATTATAGGAGAAATTACCAAAATACCCTTAGTAGGTGCGAAATTATCAAAATACCCTTTTACTTAACTTATAAGTAAAAGATATTGCTAAATCTTGTGACTCATCAATCCAAGATATGCCATATGCTCTAAATCTCTCAAATCAGCCAATTGTTACCACCTAGCAACAATTACAACCATGGAAATCAAAGTTAGAATATTACAGTAAGAAAATATCTTACTTTAGTTCTCATTTAGCCAAGACCCTTCTCTCTCTATAACCCATGAAATTGGGAGTGAAAATAAGTTATAAGTTATGTTAAGAACCACTCTTAGCTAGCCAAGATCATAATCAAAGACAAAAATCAAAGATTGAGCAGTAAAGTTATAAACCCTAATTCAAGCTAGATCCTTAAGATTTTATTTGATTAATTATGTGTTTTAACGTTTAGATATATGTTATAAGATGTTATTTAGTGATCTATGATGATACATCATGGATCCATAACATCTAAATGCATGAAAATAAGAATTTTAGAAAACAGTCAATAGAACCCTAATATGAGGTCTGACAGTCAAATGTCAGAGCCTCTAGATCTAAATCTGTTAGATGTTTGGATGACTAAGTGTATCATTGATGTTCTATGCCATGCGGAGAGTATATCGGAAGTTGAATCATGTCCATAGCAGTTCTAGATCACAAGTTATTCATGGTCAAACATGGTTGACCAGTAACAGAATCTGAAATCTGGAAAACCCAGATTTTGAGAAACTGTCTGACAATCATTTTGCAAGCCTTAGATCTTGCACTTGTTAAGGTTTTAGGCTATGAGATCGAGTATTCGAATCTTATAGTCGTGTCTATAGTAGATTCAATGAAAATTGTGGTGTGATTATTTATTTATATGTGGATGACTTACTAATATTTGGTACTGATGAGAAAGTTGTGAAAACTACTAAAGACTTTTTATCTTCTAAATTTGACATAAAAGATTTAGGAGAAGCGGATTTGATTCTTGGCATGAAAATAAATAAACATCAAAATGGTTTAGTTTTATCACAGTCCCATTATGTGAAAAATATTCTTAAGAAATTTAATTTCTTTAATGAAGAGCTATTAGGAACCCCTTACGACTCTTGTGTGCATTTAAAGAAAAATAAAGGGAATGATATTGCACAAATTGAATATGCTAGAATCATTGGTAGTGTAATGTATTTAATGAATTGTACTCGGTCTGATATTGCATATGTCATTAGTAGACTTAGCAGATATACACATAATCCTTCACAAGATCATTGGAATGCATTGTCATGACTATTGAGGTATTTAAAAGGAACAATTAATGTAGGAGTACATTTCTCTTGTCATCCTAGTGTTTTAGAAGGATATTGTGTTACTAATTAGGTATGTGATAATGATGAAACAAATTCCACTAGTGGTTATGTGTTTACTTTAGGTGGAGGAGCTGTTTCTTGAAAATCTGCTAAACAAACTTGTATTTCTAGATCTACTATGGAATTTGGATTTATTCCTTTAGAATTGGCAGGTACAGAAGCAAAGTGGATAAGAAATTTATTGGCAGACATACCGTTGTGGACTAAACCAATTCCTTCTATTTCTCTGTATTGTGATTCTCAAGCAGCTATTGGCAGGGGAATGAACCATGTTTATAATGGGAAACAGAGACATATTCACTTGAGACATAATATTGTACGAGGACTGATCAGTAACAATGTTATTTCAACAGAATTTGTGAGGTCAGAAAAGAACCTAGCGGATCCGCTTACTAAGGGATTGAGTAAAAAGGTAGTCTAAGAAGCATCCAGAGGGATGAGACTATTGCCAATATTTTAAGTAAATAATATGTGATGGAAACCCAACCCAGGTGATTGGAGATCCTATGAATTGGGTTCAATGGATAACAACAAGTCATGTAATTATTTAATTAAAGCACTGTAATTATTTATATTTCTCCCTGTGTGTATGTGGTGCTTACTAACAAATTATGATAGGATGAATCATTTAGATTCTTAATGAAACTCATAGCCCTAATGGGTGGTGTATGTCAGTTTACACTTGATGAGTTCACCTATATAAAGGTGGAGATGTATGTCGCTTCCTATGAAAGTCTTTGGCAAACTTTCTAGAGTCTTTATAAAAATCTGGGATATGGCACATGGCCTAGAACGCACCCAACCGCGGACTTGTGTGGATTCAGGATTTTTAGATATGTGTGCGAGTTCAATCGCACTACAAGAAAAACCTCTATCAGCGACCAAAGTTTTCAGCGACCGCACTATTTGGTCGCTGTTAATGATAATAGCGACGGCCATTTGCGACCGATATTGTTTCTAGTCGCTAGTTTATTTCAGCGACCGCATGCGGTCGCTAGATTGAATTTCCCTCCCAAAATTTGGTGCGAAACGTTGACGCAGATGTTTTTGGCTACCAATTCTTATCAGCGACCGCCTTGCGGTCGCTGATAAGTACACGTCATTAAAAATTAGCGACCGCAAACGGTCGCAGATGGCGGTCGCTGATCCTCTTAAACATAATCACAGTCAGGCATTCGCTCGACGAACAACAGAAGAAAGAAAAAGAGGGAGAACGGAAGAGGGAGAAGAGGGAGAAGGGGGAGAAGAGAAGGGGGAGGGAAATTGCAAGCTACCGCGTCGCCACCACCGTCGCCCATCTAAAAAACTCAGGTATTAACTACAAATTTTTCATCTTCTTCAATAGTGTTCTCTCAAATCAGAAATTTTGCAAAGTATTGTTAGTGTGATTTTTATGAATTTGTTACCTATGATAGCTGAATAGTGTAGTGAATAGTATGATGCTACAATATTTTCATCTTGTTCAATAATGTTTCTTTTTTGTTTTTATTTGCATTGGTTTTGATTTGGTGATGTGAGAATCAATAATACTGCAGGAACCATAAGGATTCTTGCTTATTTTGTGATAAATTTAATTCAGTAAGCTAAGAAGTTATGAAGTGTCTGGTTGAAGTTATATTTTTGTTTACTTGTATTGTCATATGCAGATTAATAGTTCAAGTACTTAATATTAAATAAATTTTGTATGTAG
Source organism: Panax japonicus (assembly GCA_020205505.1). Classification (NCBI taxonomy): domain Eukaryota; kingdom Viridiplantae; phylum Streptophyta; class Magnoliopsida; order Apiales; family Araliaceae; genus Panax; species Panax japonicus. The sequence goes on from CM035095.1 coordinate 29,436,749, forward strand.
TTTTCAGTATTTTGTGTTTCTCTAAATAGGTTAGAAATGTATATTAGGAGAAGGTCCATTCCACATGTTGATCATACCTGGACTTGAGCTGATTAGACTAGCACCCTATTTATTTTATACCATGACTGAAGTTCAAATTACCAAAAGTGGTACACATGTACTCTTTTATCTTACACTAGTTATTTATAAATATTAATAGATAAGTTCTCTATGGATGAGTAGTATTACAAATATTCTATCAAAGATAGTGTACTAAAAGGTTTTCCAAATACAATAAAAGTAGGGAATTGATATTACCACATGGAAAAATGTAATAAAAGTTTTTCAAAATACAATAAACGATGCATCTTCGTCGTCGTTTTCATTGCTTGAATCTTCATCATGCTCATCCTCAATATCATCATCCTACAAGTAGTACCTAATACCCAAGTAAAATACAATTATACCACCGACATTGCATTGATAACTAATTAATTTTTCTAAAAATGAACATAAAAAAAAACATCCATCCATTATTGAGAGTTCAAAAGCACTTTGAAATATATTATACATCCATCCATCGTTGCTGCCGCCGCCCATAGGTAACCTAACTATGAAAGCACTATCTTATATTGCTACTGAATTTCTTGTACAATAGTTTGGGGCAAAGCTAGTTCATACAATAAATTATCTTATATTGCTACTGAATTTTTGTTTTAAGAGTTAATTTAGAGCTATGAATTTGGGTATGAATTTTAGTAGTTCGTTGTGGTATGAATTTGGGATTATTGCATTTGGGATTACTGAAATTTATAGCTTCTTATTGAAATTGGGAATATACTGAAATTGTTGCAAAGAGTTTTATGAGATTACTGAAATTTTTAGGTTAAATTATTTTTAGGGTTAATATGTGTTTAATATACTGAAATTATTTTTAGAGTTTTATGTGTTTATAGTTTCAGTATGTTTGGGAGAGTTCATTGGATAACCTCTTTTATCCAAGACAAGATGTGAGGATTAGCATATTTCCCTCCCTCTCCAAATACAGTAATAGGTCATAAAATGTACAATTATGAGCAAGAGTTATTGACTGACACTGACACAGAATCTGAAGAAGATGGTTATGAATCTCCGATACTTGTACAAAATGATTCTGACTCATCAGACAACGATTTAAATGGTTCATGTATGTGTAGTTATAATTGTACAAAATGTATGTTTATGTTCATGTTCATGTTCATGTTTAGTTCATAATTATGTACCTTTCATTTATGTTCTCTATATAGTAATGTTCTCTATATCCTTAACTATATCATTTGTAGTTGTTGTAGTTAACTATTTTGCAGTCATGTTTATGTATCTTTCACTTATGATAATCGTAGTTAACTATTTCATACAATTAATTGTCATTCATAATTTCATACTAACATCCTAATTTTTTTATTTATAGATGTCTTCTGAACCTGCAGCACGAAAGCGCGGGTTAGGTCGGGGCCCTAATCATGTGCCGAAGGCCCCGGCTAATCCGGATGATCGCATTCTTATACAGATCCGTCCTCCTCCAGAAAGCACGTAAGTTAAACATCGTGTATATATAAGGGTTTAATATTTTCATTGTTATAAATATATTTTAATGTAAATTACTGTATATTGTAGTGATTTTCAAGATAGTAAAATTGTGAAGTGCATTTCACAATTATGCTTACAGAACTGGCCTACGCCAGTGATTACATGGGCGAGCACACCTCTCGCCCATAAGGATGCAGTTTGGACTGAATTTCAGGTATGTTTTTATTAATTATGATAGATTATATTAATATAATATTCAAAGGATAATTTTTAGTAATGTTATTATTGTTGTTTTATTTGCAGAAAAGGTATAGATGGGAGGACGCGCAGGCTTCGGTGATTCAGACATTATTCTGGCAGAAGTGCGCGGTCCGTACCAAGGATAACTTAAATAAAGAACGACAAAAAGCCATTCACAATGCCGAGATCGACCATCCAGGCCAGGGAGAAGATTATATGCACGAGCATAGCCCCTGGTGGTGCACCCAGTCCATATGGGCTGAGATGTGTACCCAATGGAGAGCTGAGAGCTGGGTGAAAAGACGAAAGACTGCCGCCACCAACAGAGCCTCGGGTGTATCCGAAGGCGAAAAGGCTAAAGGAACATACAAGGGCGGCAGTATTTCACAGTTGCAGCATATCACTGCCAGGGTACGTATTTACAAGTTTTAATATGTTTTCAATCATGAATTGTAGAAAATATATCCCATTTTTACTTAGTAATATTGTGTTATTTTTGTATAGGAGTCTCAGTCTCAAGGTCAGCCTATCCATTGGCTGGATGTGTACGTGGCCACCTGTGATGGTCTGCCTGAGGCTATCCAGATAGCGGTAATAAATTTTAACAACTTGATCTTTAATTAATGCTTACAAAATTAATTTATTTTTAACTATTTAATTGTTAACATGATGACATGCAGGACACTTATAAGCGTTTATTGAATGAGCGCTATCCTGAAGGCACTCCACGTCCGTCTATCGATCAAGAGTTGTGGGAGAGGGCGTCTGTTGTGAAGAAGAACTACGTTAAAGGTCAAGGATAACGACGACGCCCATCCTTCAGTGGCTCATGCTGCTCTTCTACCCAGTCTACACAGTCATCTAGCCATCCAGCTGTTCATACTCCGGCTGACTGTGTGAGAGCTATATGTCAAGATCGGAATCTTCTGAAGATACTGGGCGGACATCTGGGGGCTCTGAGTGCTGAGGAGTTAGCTGAAGCAGTAGCGGCAGCAGCAGCATCACAACACGGGGATGGCGACGAGATATAAAATCAATTTGTTGTATATTGTCGTAATATACCAATATTAACATAGTTAGTAAATATTTATAACCTGTTTTATTATTTTGTTAATATTACAGGGTGATCAAGGAGGCGGTGATGCTTGATTAGTACCTGTTTTAGATTAGTTTTATAGTTATAATATAAGTTTGTACTTGTTTCATTCTTAGGATGTTTGTATATTGTTACTTAAACAATTTTTAAAATGTTATTATATTTATTCAAAATCATATTGGTTTTGAATGGTTTATATTCTAGTTTAGTGTATGTGTTATATGATGGACGATGGATGGATGTTTTATATTGTTGTGTATGTGTGTTGGGATAAAACAGGTACAAAACAGGTACAGGTTTTTGGGATTTATGCAAAAACAGCAAGATTCTGTTATTTTATTTTTTAATATCAGCGACCGCATACGGTCGCTGATGCCGGTCGCTGACACGTCACGTGAAACACGTCAGCTTTGGCCATGGCCCATGCTGACTCAGCTTAGCGACCGTATTTGCCTTTTCGGTCGCTGATATCGGTCGCTAAGCATCGGTCGCTAATAGTGGTCGCTGATGTGCATTTTAGCGACCAGATTTTGTGCGACGCCTTTTAGCGACCGCAGATGGTCGCAGATAGATATCAGCGACCACAGGTGGTCGCTGATAGGCGGTCGCTGATAGGCTTTTTTGTTGTAGTGTCGTTTGTATCATAGATAATGGGTTCAAGAATATAGTTCACCTATAATCTATAATCATGAGCTTGTTCCACTAAGTTTCAATTCAAACCCACAAGGTATCGACGTTATGTATCTAAAATCCATTGCACTTCTTACTTCCTTTTAATTTTTCTCTCTTTGATAATTTTGAATTATGCGGGGGATTGTAGGTTTTGTTTCAAAATTTATAGTTTTGATAAAATCTCACATTGTCTATTTTGAAAACACTCATTGTGTATATTAGTATATGTTGGTATGAGCTTAGTAACATAGTTTAGGAAATAGGGATGCGCTCACGCACATGAGGATGACTAAAGAATTGGACTAGGCCAAACTTGGATCTTGGATTTTTGATCAGAAAACCTTAGTGCGTGTGTGCGCGCATTACGCCGGCGCATGGGAGGATGTCGATCCGGTTGATTATACCTCGCGGGTGCACCTAGGTACCCCACTGTTTTGCTAAAATTCCTAATTTATTTTTATAAGCCTTTTTATTATTTCCGCAGGTTCCCAATGTTCTCTTGACCGTTTTCCATTCCCAACGTTCTCTTTTTCCTAACGTTCTGATCATATTGAAGGTTTTGACGTTGAATCGTGGAGGGTGAACGCTATGGAACTCATCTGTACCGAAGGTTTATAACCATTGAGGACGGAATCACTTTTTGAGACAGTAGTTTTGTTACATCTTGGCTTTCTTCGTATACCAAATAAATTGTTCCAATTTTATTCGTCAAATGATCTTGTTAATACTGCTATATTTTCCAACAGGAAGGAGTAATATGACAGACTTGAACTGATAAAATTCATGACTTCCAGGGAACTTCTTCTGGGGTCTCCTCCGTGTTTTTCACTGTGTACAGCTGTATGTATAGCAGTGAGGATTTTTCCATCATTCATGAATAAGTCTTACTTTGACATAATTTAATAATATTAATTAAAACTAAATGAAACAATAATAATTTTAATAAAAAAAATATCAACTAACTTCCAATTTTTTTTAAAAAAAATAATCATAGGAACTTACTTTTTCAAAGGGAAGCAAGTGATAAAAAATCAAAAAAATAAAACACATTATAATTTGGAATAGAATGAATAAATATTTAATTATCTTCCATGTCAATATTCGTTAAAGAGAGAAAGTGTATAAAAAATAGAGATCGAAGTTAAAGGAAGAAAGAAATTAAATATAATAAATAATTTGTTTCATTGAACCATAGTAATAGTAAGCTTAAAATTTGAAAAATGAGTTGACATATTTTATACCCATAATTATTTTTTGGTTCCAACCGACACAACCAAAAACAAATTATTTGATTTTAGTTCTTAATAGAATCATAACCATATTACGTAAACCAAAATCAAACCATATTCATAATTAACCAAGCTTAATCATTTTATACTTAAAAAATAGTTTTTTTGTAGTAGGAAGGAGTAATATGAGAGACTTCAGACTTGAACTGGTAAAATTCATGACTTCTCCAAAAAAAAATAACAATACAATTCAATCCAGACATTTTCAAAAACCAGTCGATCTCAAAAAGTAAATCATTAAAATAAAATAAGTCAAGGCAAGTTATTGCTTTAAATAATAATGTCAAGTAATATTACCAGACATTTTCAAGGCAAGTTATAGACTACTTATCCAAATTCTAAGGTGAAAATTTGGTATATTTGAAACTTTCGCCGACGGATATGACCAGAAAATATGGTGAGAGGACCATAAATTTTTTATTTTTATATTTTGGCTAAATATAAACAGTTTTCGTCTTTCCTCTTATCTTTTGAGTCTTCTCACCAAAAAAAGAATAAATAAAAACTGAAGATTAATTCTTAAAGTCATTAGCCAGACCACGAACGTTCTAATTAGAAAACAAGCAATTAGATCAAGCCCTTTTTACATACTTGAATTGGACTCAAATGTTTACATAATAAATATTTTTCAAAAGATATTTTAACTATTTTAGTAACTAAATATTTCTAACTAACCTTACGAAATAATCGTGTAGGATTAAGATTCTTTCCATTAAATATATTCTTCAATTTTTTTCTAATATATAATTAGTGACACTAATATTATATTCGAAAAAATAAATTTTTTTGCAAAAAACAATTAGTGACATAATAAAATTCTTTGCAATGAATTGTGTCACTAAAAATATCACAAAAAATAATATTTTGTGTTATTGAATGTGTATCGAGAAAAACTGAAAAACTGGTACAACGTTGTCGGGTTTGTCAAGTCACTAAGGGAACAACAACTAATGCAAGCTTATATATGCCTTTCCCAATTCCATCACAGCCATGGGTGGACATCAGTATGGATTTTGTGCTTGGATTACCGCGTACACAACGAGGTAATGATTCTATTTATGTGGTAGTTGATCGTTTTTCAAAGATGGTGCACTTTTTTCCATGTAAGAAGACCACGGATACTGCTTGTGTTGCTCAATTGTTCTTTAGGGAGATTTATAGATTGCATGGCTTACCGATGTCTATTATGGCTGACCGTGATACTCGGTTTCTTAGCTATTTTTGGCGTAGTTTGTGGAAGATGGTGAACACACAGTTGATGAATTTTAGTAGTGCCTACCACCTGCAGACGGATGGGCAGACTGAAGTGGTGAATCGGTCTCTAGGCAATTTGCTGAGGTGTTTGGTTGGCGAACATGTGAAGAGTTGGGATTTGAAGTTATGTCAGGCAGAGTTTGCCCATAATCATGCAGTTAACAGAAACTGGATTTAGTCCTTTTGCAGTAGTGTATTCTGTTACTCCTAGCTAGGGGACCACTTGACTTGCTGTCATTACCAGCAAAGACGCGAGTTCATGGGACGTCGGAGACTTTTGTGACTGGATTTCAGGAGTTTCATAGGGCTGTTCGTGACAATCTGTTGCAGGCTACGAGCAAGTATAAGCAAGCTGCTCATAAGAAATGACATCATGTTGAGTTCGAAGTGGGAGATTTTGTGTGGGCTATTTTTACTAAGGATAGATTTTTTGTGGGTGACTATGTTAGGTTGTCTGCCAAGAAGATTGGGCCGATGGAAATCATTGAGAAGATCAATCCTAATGCATATTGCTCGCGACTACCGAGTCATATTCGTATAGCGAATGTTTTTAATGTCAAGCATTTGATTCCTTACACACGCGATTCTTCTGATGATGACAATTCGAGGGAGAATTATGTCCACCCTGGGGAGAATGATGCGGTTGAAGAAAAAGCGTGTAGGTTTATGAAAAGATTTGATCCAGTTTATGAAAAGATTTGATAAATTATGGAAAGATTTGATCTAGTAGCAATTTGGTAATTTTTGTCGAGTTTGGAGTGTTGAATTTTGGCGTTTTCGGAGCCTAATTTCATTAGAAACGGGTCACCGATCAAAAGTCACCAGCGTTTTGCTCGTGAACTGCAGGGTTTTTTGGTCAAATTTCATCGTTTAGGCCTTCAAAATTACATTTTATTGTTTTTGAGTTATTTTAGGGTTTTGTTGTTTAAGTGTTTGTTATGATGGGATTAAGCAGTTTTTGATGAATAATAAATTTCTCTTATTTTCCAAAATTCTCTGAATTAGAATTTTGTTACATATTTCCTAGAATTCGTAGAATCAATAGGTTGTAGAAGGTTATCATTGGAAATCGTGTGCAATTTAACAATTGATAACGATTTCTGTTTACTTCCACTACGTCAGTTGGTATTAGAGCCTAAGCCATATTCACCATGCCACCCCGTAGAGAGCGACGTGTGGACAATGTTTATGGGAGTGAGGATCTGCAGCGCCTTGAGCAGCGGTTCGAGCAGCGAATCGAACAACTGATGGAACATGGGATGAACACTATGATAGATCGACTGACACTACGGATGGGTGAGTTGTTGGCGAATCAAAATAGGCCAAATCCAAATCTTGGGAGGAACCCTACTTATGATGATCGGAGGAATCCTTTCGCAGTAGAGAATGATGATGGCGATGACTTTGATGATGATTATGAGGAAGCACCTCGTGGGTGTCGTCGACCATATGCAGTGGAGGATGATAGGAGACGTTAGGAGACTGGCAGGAGGACTGAGATTCCTGAATTTCATGGTACCCTCCAACCAGAAGAATTCATTGACTGGCTGGCCACGGTAGAAGAGATCCTGGAATTTAAGGGTGTCCCTGATGATAAAGTGTACCTTTGGTTGCTACCAGACTCAGAGATATAGCGATGGCGTGGTGGCAGCAACTCAGGCAAACGAGGGTAAGATTGGGGAAGTCAAAAATTATGAACTGGGAGAAGATGAAGAAACAGTTGCGGGCGAAGTTTCTACCTTATATTTATCAGCGATTAATGTACCAGAGGTTGCAGAATTTAAGGCAAGGATGTTGTACAGTTGATGAATACACAACTGAATTCTATCAGCTAATTGCTCAGAACGGGGTGCATGAGACAGAAGATCAGTTGGTAGCCCGATATATTGGGGTTTACAAGAGCAAATTAAAGAGACAATCAACATGTTTGATCCGATGTCTATTTCTGCGACACATCAGTGGGCTGTGCAAATTGAGAAGAGGCGTCCTGGTGGTTTTGGACAATCTTCTAGTTTTGGGTATTCAGGAGGAGGTCTCAATAGCAGTCGTTCAGGCGACGTTGCAGCTGCGAGGGAAATAGCCAAAACAGGAGGAGTAACAAATAATAACAGGAGGATTGGCCCAGTAAGTGGTATCAAGTGTTTTGCATATGGTGAAGCGGGGCACAAGCAAGCTGATTGCAAGAAAACCAGAAAAAGGGTGATGTTTGCTGAAATAGATGAGGGTGATGGTATCGAGGATGAAACAATGCTAACTGGTGAACTGATCTTTGATTCAGAAGGCGTGGATGAGGAGGTGGTGACTGGTGATATTGGGACTGTGTTGGTGGTGAAGAGGTCCTGCCTTACACCTAGGATTGTTGATGATGATTGGCTGCGAAACAATATTTTTCAGTTAACCTGTACTATTAAAGGGAAGGTGTGTAAGTTTATGATTGACGCTGGCAGTTGTGAGAATATAATTTCAGCGGAGGCAGTCCGAAAGTTGGAACTAAAAACTGAAAATCACCCAAAGCCATACAAGTTAGCCTAGTTAAAACAAGGGGGCGAGGTGACTGTCTCAAAACGTGTACTGGTATCCTTTTCTGTGGGGACAAAATACAAGGACGAGGTTTGGTGTGATGTAGTAGCTATATATGGATGTATGCCACCTACAGTTGGGACGACCTTAGCAATTTGATAGAGAGGTGGTTCCTAACGGTAAAACAAATACTTACAGCTTTGTGTTTGAGGGGGTAAAGATTGTGTTAGTGCCCAAATGGAAAGAAAATAAAGGTAGCGCTAGTTTGTTGACTTTGGCACAGTTTGAGGAGGCGATGCAGGAGACGAAAATAGTGTATGCCTTAATAGGGAGGATGGTTAACAAGGAGGTAGAGGTTCCTGATGTAGTCAAACCAATTTTAGACGAGTTCAGTGATGTATTTCCAGATAGAGGAACTGCCTGAAGGATTACCCCTAATGCGTGATATACAACATCAGATTGATCTAGAGCCCGAGGCAACCTTACCCAATTGCCCTCATTATAGGATGAGTCCTGGAGAACATGAAGAATTAAGGAAACATGTGGAAGAGTTACTAGCCAAGGGGTACGTTCGAGAGAGTTTGAGTCCTTGTGCGGTACCAACCCTTCTGACTCCAAAGAAAGATGGTACTTGGCGGATGTGTATCGATAGTAGAGCCATCAACAAAATAACGGTCAGGTATCGTTTTGCTATTCCGCGTTTGGATGACCTCCTGGATCAGCTTATTGGGGCTACTATTTTTACTAAATTAGATTTGAAGAGTTGGTACCATCAACTCCGAATTCGGGCTGGCGATGAATGGAAAGCATCTTTTAAGACGAGGGAGGGATTGTACGAGTGGATGGTCATGCCGTTTGGGTTGTCCAATGCACCTAGCACCTTTATGCATGTTATGAATCATGTTTTGAGGCCTTTCATTAGTAAGTGTGTTGTCGTGTATTTTTATGACATTCTAATATACAGTGCTAACCCGAGCGAGCACCTTAGTCAGCTGCGAGAAGTTCTTCATGTGCTGCGTAGGGAGAAATTGTATGCTGCAACTAAAAAGTGTCTTTTTGTCACCTAGGGTACTGTTTCTTGGTTACATTGTGTCTGATGTGGGGCTGCATGTAGATGAGTCCAAAGTAGAGGTTGTGAAGCATTGGCCAAGACCTAGTACCATTACTGAAGTTAGGAGCTTCCATGGACAGGTGAAGCAGACGAGGCGTTTGAGCTGATTAAATATCGCCTTAGGCCTTCAAAATTATATTTTATTGTTTTTGGGTTATTTTTGTAATTTTCCTTTTTCGCTTTTAGGGTTTTGTTATTTAAGTGTTTGTTATGATGGGATGAAGCAATTTTTGATGAATAATAAAATTCTCTTATTTTTCAAAATTCTCTGAATTAGAATTTTTGTTGCTTATTTTCTGGAATTCGTAGAATCAACAGGTTGTAGAAGGTTATCGTTTGCAATCATACGCGATTCAACAATTTATAACAATTTATGTTTACTTTCGCTACGTCACTATATATATATATATATATGGGAAATGATCCATAGCATCTATTTTCTATGGATCAAAAAGTGGCATATAACATCTATACCCTACGTTTAACAAATTGATGGCTGAGATTTAAAATGAGAGTACGCCGTCCGCTAGACTTACTAGCGAACGTGTTTAATCAAATCTTTTGCCAAGACAGACTACACAATCCGCTAGTATGTCTAGCGAATGGATATAATAGAATAGTCCAATATTTGCACCATCAATTCAGTTACAACACTGCTAAACCCACCAGACTGCTAATAATAATGATGGTAATGTTGATGTTAGTATTTCAATTAACTAAGTGATATTCTTCAAGTTATAAATATGTTAATATACATTTTAAATCTCTTTCACCAGAGAATTTGTACCACCAGACTGCTAATAATTTGTGTTGTGCTCTGGGTTAATTTTCTCTTGCACTATACTTTAGAAGTTGAATTTTTACATCATGTCCCCTGCTTTTGATGTTGGAAGTTTGATTAGAAGATTTAAAAGAAATCCAAACCCTTGTTTTGATTATCATGAAGTTTCTTCTAATTATGACACGCTCCCAAAAACCATTGCTCCCACTAGGTCTGGTGCAAATTCAATCATCCATCCCACTCTCCAAACCACAACAAGAATTCAGTCCCAAAACAGTTTCATTTCTTCCAATTTTCCCCCAAAATCGAAAGCTCCTTTTGTTCTCAGTCAACCTTCTTTTGATCATCATGGTGCAACTTCAGTCACCAGTCTCACTCCCCAAACCACAACAAGAATTCAATCCCAAAACACTTCCATTTCTTCCAATTTTCCCCCAAAACCGAAAGCCCCTTCTGTTCTCAGTCAACCTTCAAATATCATTGCGCCCACTAGTTATGGTACTGATTCAATCACTGAAACTCGGACCAGTGCTAGTATTTTTCAGGATAGGACTAAAAAACCAGATGCAAACAGAACAATTGACCCAAAATCGCCCATTATTTCTTATTCTTTTCTTGATAATCTGTCTCCATTTGAATATAAGCTGCCACCGGTTATCACTTTCGCTTTCACAACTTAAGAAATTCAAAGTGATTTTGTCTACTTTCATGAGTGCCTTTCGGCTGCATAATGAAGGGATAAAAGCCGGACACTTTAGTCATATTTTCCTGGTGGATGCTTCCTCTGCAACGGAACTAGAGACTATGGTGCCTTTGACCAACCTGACAAATGAGATGACAACAGTAGTGATAAATGGTGGGCAAAAGAGTCCAGAAGATTTGATTAAACACGTCCGTTAGTAAGTCTAGCGGACGGCGTACTCCCATTTTAAATCTCAGCCATCTATTTGTTAAAGGGAGGGTATAGATGCTATATGTCACTTTTTGATCCATAGGAAATAAATGTTATGGATCATTCTCATATATATATATATATATATATATATATATATATATATACACACACACAGTAGTATCAAGAACCAAAACATAGTACTATAAAGTGTCTGATAAAATAGTAAGTGTACTTTTAAATTAATTTATTAACTTATTGGAATATTAAACAAATTAAAAACCAACCATTTTCTGACTTTTATGTAAAACTAATTTAAATATTCATCAACGCCACTATTAAATATTAATCAAACAAACTGCAATAATTTCCTGGAAACTTCACACAGGAAGGATTTGAATTTCTCTTCGGCTTATTTTATACTCCCAACTACTTATGCCTTGTGAAATGTAAATGCACAAATCACATAATTTATAATAAAACAGTTATAGTACACAATAAATTAAATTGTCGATATTATAGCTCATTGTGAATAAAATGTATTTCATGTTTTTTTTAATTATTATTTTATTTTGATTTTATTAAGTTGTTAGATTAGCAGTGACGATATACTAATGAAATTGTGATAAATTTGAGGATATTGTATTATTTTATGCTGTCACCAAAAGAAATGAGACTATTTTTTTGAAAAATTAAAATTAGCAAATTAATGACCGTTTTCATGGAACACAGAGAGTAGATAGTAGAAAATCGTACATAACATAGCGAGTTAACATACTTGGCTATAACTTATCCATGCAGATTTTTCAATGTAAAAATGAAACACTCAATTACTTAAACTGGTTCCACTTTTCTTTAATTTGGATCTACACCTAACCTTGCAACACAAGCTTTTAAATCTATCTAAAAGTTCTAAATCACCTCAAGGGAATCCAAGGAAAATAATATATATGTCGATAAATTTCATGACAAAACTGAATTAATTTTAAATAATAAAATAAAATAATAATGTGTAGATCACTTCTTAATTCTTTCATATTCTGTATCGATATTAACCGTCTACATAAATTTATTTAAGCAAGGCTCCAATTATTAAATCATTTGGCTGACATTGTAATGTGTGGACTCAGTTTGTGTAAATCCTTAAAAAAGTTTTATGAGAATTATATGTTAGTTTGACAATTGACATTGTAAAGTAATTATGTTTTGCCAGACTTTCAGCTTACAATTATAGCTATTATTCATTTTGCAGTTTTCTTAAAAGATGATGCCATCACCCATGATTTGTTTACTTTCTTCAAAAGACAAGAAATGACTTTTTCTTATATTTTGCATGAAATGACTAGGTATGAAAGAGAGTTCAAAGAAACTTATTCCATTCGTTTCAAAATATAAGGCAATATTAACCTTTAAAAAGATAATTTGAAAGATTTTCAATTTTTAAATTGGTATAAATTTATTTATTTATTTTTTAAATATTACTCTTATACTTGGAGTGGCAACATAAATGTGTTTTTTTTTCTCTCTCTTCATAACCATTTGAAGCACAGCACCAACCTCACAATTGATTTCCACTTTATTTGTAAAAAAAATGTAAAAAGTTGTATCAACTTAAGCATAACAATTTGTAGGACAGATACAAATTGTTTGAAGTACCAGTAAATGATCAAATTGCCCTATGTAAAAAATTGATTTCCACTTTATTTGTTATACGATGTCAATAAAGATTTGATTAAAAAACCTTTTTTTTTTTGGTCAACAATTTGAAATTTACTAGATCATCTCTATATCAACTTGCAGCCTTAGGTTCATAAAAATTAGCTATGTTTCTAGTGTATATAGATACGGAAATGTCAAATCATTATTTTTCTGATTGAATGACACTTATGTCCCTTTAAGTTATTACCCACTTTTAAAGTTGTCTCTAAAATTTATTTTCCACATGGTGGAGCAAATAGAGTTGAGTCAAATAGAGTATAAGGGGATCATTCACGCGTTTGTCATCGGACGTGGTGAAATAGTCTACACTAATATGATACTTGTGATGGTATTCAAGTGAAAGATGGATATTGTTGAGATATTTCACATGATTCTCACATCAGATAAATTTAATAGTGTAGATGAGTTAATATGTATAGTGGAGTATCAATCTAATATATATGTTAACTTTTTAGGTAAGGAGGTGACGATAAATCATGTCTACTGGTCTAATTTACACACGTGTGCATTGCATTGATGATAAATTGATGTGAGATAGATCATATAATTTCGTAGTTTGACTAATTTAACTTCTTCATGTCGACTTTCTGTGCATGACAAATTCTAACAGGAATTAAAAAAATATTCATAAACTACTATATAAATGATACTCCCCTGCCTTGGCTTCAATATCAAAACAACACAACACAGTTATATTATATCTTCTTCCTAGCAAATACAGAAATTAACATGAAGTCCCTAAGCATGAGCCGAACTGCATACTCTCTCTCCTTGTTTTGCATTCTTTTTCTGTCTCCTGTTTTGGCATTGCACACTTGTGATTTTCCAGCTATCTTCACCTTTGGTGACGGGAATTCGGAGACCGGTGGGTTTACTGCTGCCTTCACTGCAGGGACACCTCCATTTTATGGACAAACCTACTTTAAAAGGCCAGCAGGAAGAGCCTCTGACGGGCGTATCTTGATCGACTTTATAGGTTAATATTTTCGGATTCTAATTTCAAACAATTTGAAATAGACAATTTATTTTTCAGGAAATGAGAATATAGCTGGGACGAGTTGCATTTATATAGCACTTCATTATAGATGACTTTTGTTATACAAGTAAAGTATTATATATTTGCAACTCTCATCTATCTATCTATATATATATATATATATATATATATATATATATATATATGTGTGTGTGTGTGTGTGTGTGTTTGTGTTTGTGTGTGTAATTTGTTATTATAGAACTGTCCAAACAAAGTAACGAACTGCCCAATTCTAACAGTTCGGGAATTCAAATCCTACAACTTCACTCCCTTTCTAGTTACTACATTACTTACAAACCTAATGACTTATTTTAATGTCGCAGCTTCAAGTTTAGGTAAACCATTCCTCCACCCTTATCTTGATTCCTTGGGTGCCAACTTCTCTTATGGTGTTAATTTTGCCCAACTATTGGCTACAATCGCACCACCCAAGTTAATTCTTCCGGTGGCCCAACAACCGCGTGCATTTAGTCCTTTTTTCCTTGACATTCAAATCGAACAATTCAGACAATTCGTGAATAGATCACAGATGGTCAGAAAAAAAGGTATATATTTTTTAAATAATTTGTATTCTTGCTCATATAACTTTTTATCTTGTACTTATATAAATGTAAAACTTGTTGGTTGTTATTTAACTTATTTTAGGAGGGGTGTTCAAGAATTTGATGCCCAAGAAGGAATATTTTTCCAAAGCATTGTATACTATTGATATTGGCCAAAATGACCTCACCCAAGGATTGTTTACTAACATGACATATGACGAAATTAAAGCAATTATACCAGCTACTGTCAACAGCCTCGCACTGAATGTGAAGGTATATAATCCTTGTTTAATTTGTATATATTTTGGCGTAATATGTAATTAACTTAAAAATTTGCTTACCATATACTAATTCCTTCTACTTAATATGAATTCTTGCAGAAACTATACGATTTGGGAGCAAGATCATTTTGGATCCAAAACACTAGTCCCTTTGGTTGCCTTCCTTATATTTTGACATTGTTACCCGTTCCAGAAGACCAAACAGATAGTGCTGGTTGTGCAATACCACATAATGACTTAGCTCAATATTTCAATTCCAAGTTGAAAGAAGTCGTTGATCAACTTCGAAAAGACCTTCCCCTGGCTGCGTTCACATATGTAGATGTTTATACTCCAAAGTACAATCTCTACAAAGAACCAAAAAAATATGGTATGTCATGATCCATCTTACTCGAATCCAATTTGAATAATTAATAGCACAAGAATATAACTTAATCATATATATAAGAAATTCCCATATAGAATAATTTACTTCACTCAAACACATTCAAATAAAATAATAATTGTTATACCTTAATATAATAATCATCAACATGTTAGAAAGTTGTAGAAGTTCATTAATATCAATAATCCTCAATCTATACATTTGTATAATAATTTTTTTTAATGAAATTTATACAATATGCAGGATTCAAGTTCCCTCTTCTAGCTTGTTGCGGGTTAGGAGGAAAATATAATTGGGCGGAAACTGGATTTTGTGGACAAACAACTACCATAAATGGAACCCAAATAATTGTGGGACCATGTGAAGATCCCTCTGAACGAATAAGTTGGGATGGAATTGCTTTCTCAGCTGCAACTGATCAAATCGTTTTCAAGAAAATAGTTACAGGCGAATTTTCAGAACCACCCCGTGCCCTAAACATGGCATGTAAGAAAATATGATTGCTAGAAGTTACTAGCGGATATTGCAATGTACTTTTATGACAAAGTTACCTTGTTTACAATTTCCACATTCAATGTATTACCAGTCTAATGAAAAGCTCCTATTCATATTTAAAATTCGTTGTATCGTGTATCCCCTAAAATAAAGTGTAAAATTATTTTATGAAAAAGTGGCCTTAAAAAATTCTTCTAGATTGTTCATGAATTATCTTAATTAGTATTAATATATGAATGTGTAATGTCTAATTAAGTACATGATACATGTATGTACATAAATGTATTTAAAAGTGTCTTGGAACATATATGGTTAGATTCATGTATATGTATTTGGTCATATAGTAATTATTAAAGTGGCTTTAGAAGTGTCATAAGATCCCTATAAATAGTCTTGTATGCGAGTCATTTTAAGTAATTAGTGAGTTGATTTAAATATTTTAAGGTTTAAACACTATTCCTCACTTCTCTAAATTACATCCTCTTCCAAATTGTCCAATACCTGCGCCACCCCCACCAACTTGCTGAAAGTATTATGTTGCGTTTGTGAGTTTAGAGGGATGAGATGTGAATGAAAAATATAGGAGGGAATGGGATGAGAAAGGATGGGAAGAGATTATAATTTTTCTTTGTCATGGTTGTGGGTTTTAGAAAGAAAGAGAAATGATCATATTTTAATTAATTATATTTTGTCTTATAATTATATTTGATTTAGAAGTAAGAGAAGGGATTTTTTTAATACTTTTTTTGTACTTATTGCGACCATTCAAAACTGTCTGGCTTATCGGAGTAGTCCCGAGGAGACGAAGGAGTTACAAAGAAAAGTTGACAAACTGATGGAAAAAGGGTTCGTGAGGTAGAGTATGAGTCTGTGTAGATACAGTGATTTTAGTGCCTACGAAGGATGAAAAATGGCGAATGTGCATTGATTATCGAGCGGTAAATAACATTACGGTAAAATATCGACATCTCATCCCTCGTTTAGATGACACGATAGATGAATTGCATGGGTATTGTATCTTTTCAAAAATTGATTTAAAAAATGGTTATCATCAAATTAGAATGCAAGAGGGTGATGAATGAAAAATAGTGTTTAAAATTAAATATGGTCTTTATGAGTGGTTAGTGTTACGTACCTTTTGGTTTAACTAATGCACCCAACACTTTCATGAGATTAATGAACCATGTTTTGCGTCCATTCATTGGAAAATTTGTTGTTTATTTTGATGATATCCTGATATATATATATATATATATATATAGCTAAAACTAGGAAGATCATTTATTGCATTTAAAATATATTTTAGATGTACTTAGAGAGGAAAAATTATTTGCTAATATGAAAAAATACACGTTTTGTTCTGATATAATTAGTTTTCTTGGCTTTGATGTGGGTTCACAAAGAGTCCAAGTTAATGAGGAGAAAATACGTGCAATCCGAGATTGGCCGAGTCTGACAAATGTGAGTCAAGTACGAAGCTTTCATGGACTCGCAAGTTTTTACCGGCGCTTTGTTCAGAATTTCAGTAAAATCATAGCACCATTAACTGAGGTTAAGAAGAAAAGTGTGGGTTTTAAGTGGAGTGATGAACCGGAAAAGGCATTTAATTTGATCAAAGAAACATTAACTAATGCACCTTTACTTATTTTTCCCAACTTTGCTAAAACTTTTGAGATTGAGTGTGATGCTTTAGGTTTAGGAATTGGAGCTATTTTGATGCAAATAGGGAAACCAGTGGCGTATTTCAATGAAAAATTGAGTGGGGCAGCCTTGAACTATCATATCTATGACAAGGAGTTATACACATTGGTTAGAGAATTGGAGACGTGGCAACATTACCTGTATTGGTCCGGATGCGCCCCAGCAAGTTCTGAGCCCGCCTTAGCGAATTGGTTTCTGTATTTATTCGCCCCAGAGAATTCCCAAGGCCTTTAGGATTCGCCCTGGTGGATTCCCACAGTTCATTTGAAATCGCCTCAGCGAATTGGGCCATTTTCAGTTGGTTTCTTTCATGCATTTTTGATAAATTGGACACGGATTTACTTTCTAAACTAAATCATTTTAGCATATTTTTCATATTTCTAATGTAATTCAAATACTTCTAGTTAGAGATTTGATTCCAAAACACTTGTTGATTACTTATTGGAATTCTAGGGTTTTAATTACTACTATTGAAGGTTTTATGGATGTAATTCACATTAACATTCAATAATATTCATATTTATTAAAATCTTGTGAGATATATTATTCTCTACTTTAGGCACTTTAAAGAATTCTGAAGCTAATTTATTAGTTGTTCTTTGAGATTCAATTTGACTTATCATACAACAATTCATAGTTGTGTGTGGCGTCTTTTACCGCATCAATCGTTGATTGTACGGAGTTTCATGTTTTAATATAAACACGGGGTTTAGGTGACGTTGGTGTTCCATTCAACAGAGAATCCATTGCTTGATCGATTGTACCAAGTTTCTCGTCTCAATATAGACGTTGGGTTGAGGTGTCGAGAGTTTCACTATAGTAATTGTTATACCTTAGTTTAATAACCATCAACATGTTAGAAAGTTGTAGAAGTTCATTAATATCAATAATAGTCAATCTATACATTTTTATAATAATTTTTTTTAATGAAATTTATACAATATGCAGGATTCAAGTTTCCTCTTCTAGCTTGTTGCGGTTTAGGAGGAAAATATAATTGGGCAGAAACTGGATTTTGTGGACAAACAACTACCATAAATGGAACCCAAATAATTGTGGGACCATGTGAAGATCCCTCTGAACGAATAAGTTGGGATGAAATTGCTTTCTCAGCTGCAACTGATCAAATCATTTTCAAGAAAATAATTACAGGCGAATTTTCAGAACCACCCCGTGCCCTAAACATGGTATGTAAGAAAATATGATTGTTAGAAGTTACTAGCGGATATTGCAATGTACTTTTATGACAAAGTAACCTTGTTCACAATTTCCACATTCAATATTAAAAAAATTATAGGAACTCTTACTTTTTCAAAGGGATAGAGCAAGCGACAAAAATCAAAAGGTTAAACACACATTATAATTTTGAAGAGAATGAATAAATATTTAATTATATCCCATTTCAATATTCGTTAGAGAGAGAAAATGTTTAAAAAATAGAGATAGAAGTTAAAGGAAGATAGAAATTAAATATAATAAATAATTTGTTTCATTAGACCATAGTGTATTTTCTTCTTCATATTATGTTCACCCAAAAAAAGAATAAAAAAAAAACTGTAAGATTAATTCTTAAAATCATTAGCCAGACCACGAACGTTCTAATTTGAAAACAAGCAATTAGATTAGGCCCTTGTTACATAATTGAATTGGACTCAAATTCTTACATAATAAATATTTTTCAAAAGATATTTCAACTTTTTTAGTAATTAAATAGTTCCAACCTATGTTTCTGGAAATTATCTATGTTTCTAGTGTATATACGTGCTGCACAAATGGCCTGTCAAGCTTGGTCAAGGTCCGGCCTGACCTGCAAGGCTATAGCAAATCATAATTTTTTGGCTAATGCACGGCCCGATCTGGCCTTTTAATAGGCTGCCCAAGTCCAATTGGCTTGGCTTGCCAGCAAATGGACCCGTACAAGTAATTTATTTTCAGTGAAGGATGAATGGTTATTTATATTGTCAAATGCCTAGAAAAAATTTGGAGGATAGGCTATGTGGGACTTAACAAAAGCTATCTATCATTCATCAAAAGACAAGCATTAGTTAAGGAGTCATTTTTCATGTTAACATCTTTTAAAGTGCACATGCATGAAATTCAGTTACTTGTCGGGTGCTCATGTGTTTAAGTCTTTTTTAAGAATATTGAATTCAATTTGTACTGAACTATAATCTACTGTATCAAAGGCATTTATTTAGCAACTTTTATTATAAACAGTAATTAAAAATGTTTTAGTGGCTGACCTCTTTGGAATTAATTTACTGCATGTTTTCCTAAGCATTAATTTTTTGTTTTTTTTACCATTTTTAATTAAATACCATGTGGAAATAGCTGATCGGAGAGGTTTGACTATGGGGTTGGTTTAATTCTTTTTTGATCCATTGAAATATTCCTTATTCTCAAATTCTTCAAAAACTGTTGCACTTTGTAGAACTCTTAGCCCAGGTTTATAGTGGAAAGTGTTTAGCAGGATCATCCTAATTGGAAAATGAAAGACTTACCACTTGTTCTTTTCATATTAAAAGCTGAAATTTATTCCATGCATCAGAAACTGCTCTGCATAGTTGGTTCTGTTGGAAGTTCTAAAGGAAAACACATTTATAATATTGATTCACTATCATGTATTTTGTATTATATTCTACTGTAATTTAATGATCCTGCATTTTGTATTATATTTTACTGTAATTTAATGATTCCATAAAGTAATTCTTTTCTTGTGGAAGGATATCTTTTGGCTTCGTAGTGAGGATATACAAGAAGGAAACTAATTATGCATATTTCATAGCATCCCTTAAGAATTGTGGCTTGTTGCTTTTCTTGCAGCAGATTCCATAGCAGCACTTAGTTTAGGAGTCATTTTTCCATGTTAACATGAGCACAGAAGAAGTAACATATATATCTTAGTGACAGTCTCACATTGACTAATTTTGTTGTCTTGTCCTATCTTTGTTCTGTAAATGGAGGGTCGTCCAAGATAATTTTTTAAAAGTTAAAGCATGCAAGTTCCAAAAGGAACTGTTTTGGGCTTGGTTTGAGTTGGGCCTGGCTTGGTCTGTGGTCTTCAACGGGCCACATTTTTTTGTGCCATACCTGGCCTGGCCTAGCAATCTGAATGTCAAGGCCTGGTAGGCTAAAGCCAACTAGTATTGACTAGTGTGAGATGAGAGATTACTGTGTTTGTTTTTATGTTTTAAGGCTTTAATTATTTTTTTAGCGATTACTTTGACGCCCCCAAAATAGGTATAGATCACACATCTTGAGTCATCAAATACATGGTACAAAATTCAAATACAACTTAATTAGGGTTAAATGCTTATCACTCTACTATAAGTCGACTTACAAATGGGTCACTGAACTTTTTTTTCTTACAGTCAACTCTCTAAACTTTAGTTTATTAACACAAAGTTACAAAAACCGTTAAGTCAAGGTTGACTTAACAGAAATGATGATGTGGCAGCTGACTTGTCTAAAAAAAAGCCTATGTGGCAGTTAGTAAGCGACGTGACAGTGAAGATGTGGAATTTGGATGAAATTTTTTATGAAAAAATGGAAAATAAATTTTTAAAGTATAATATAAATTATAAAAATTATCCAAAAAAATAGAAAATAAATAAATAAATACAAATAATGGAATAGGGTAGACCAAGTATAGGGTAGACCGCGTATACAGGTTATTCCAACAGAATAATAAAAAAAATGGAACAACAGAAGTTCTCTTTATGAATACGAAAGAAATAATACCCCTTACCTTAGAAGAAACTGGATATAGAAGTAGTGAAGTAGCAAAATATTTTTCTTCTTTCTCTCTATAGTTTTCTCTCTCTAGAGTTTCAGTGAATTCGTAAGAAATAATGAAGGAATGAACTTCTATTTATAGGAGAATAGAAAGGCACTGTGTAAGGATTTTTCACGGATGCAATAATTATAACTCACGGATGTATTACCAACTTTGCAGGCAATTGATATTCAACTAACTCTAGTAAAAAAAACAAAAAAAAACAGAACATAATATATATATATATATATATATATATAATACCTATTCCCTCCCACATATGTTACTCCCTCCCACCCTCATTTCTACAATCAATTTTTCAACACATGGACCCCACCTTTAAATAATTTTCTACCAATTATTTTGAAAAATGGGTAAATGGGAGTCCATATAATAACAAATACTTCATAAAAATATCCTCAATATTTTTAACAATATTTATCATCATTGTTATAATTCACAATATTAATCGATTAGGTCGTTCCCAGGAAAGAGGGGGCTTTCCAATAAGGATTTCTCCCTATTGGCGCGCAATTAGGTGACCAAACCTCTCCTTGACAGAACTTCTAGACATCGTTAATATTGCAAATAATAATATTAATAACATTGTTGTCTCAATTATTGATTTACTAATATATATAATATCGACAATAATTGAATCAAATAACGTGAGATACTATGCAGCAACTACTATAGTAATAATTAAACAAAACTGAGTGACTTCTCACGTAAGCATCACTAATCAATACTGTGTGTTACTATGCAACCACGCGTATTACTGTACTTTTAACACTGGGTGTTTCAACAGTTAACGGTAAAACTTCCGCCGTTATTTTCATAAAAATATTTTTGTCGTTTTCTCAATCCGACAATAATTTTGTTGTGGGGTTCATCAATGATTGTGTCGTCGTACGATATTCCCTGTTAAAACGAATATTCCCCGACCAATCGAATATTATATAACAACTTGCGTACTTTGCAAAATTTATAATTATTATCCACAACTATAACATTATATCAAATTCACTCCATAATATTCAAAAATGATATTTATAGAAAATTCATCTTTATTCATAAAAGTTGGGGTCCTACAATTAGTGTGTTTGTTTTTGTGTTTTAACTTTTAATGCTTTAATTTTTTTTATTTCTTATTCGATTAACAAAATTTTAAAAAACAAATTCGAATTCGAAAATCGGATATTAAATTGAATATAATTGAATTTTAGAAAATAACCGAATAAATGAAAAAAATCGATAAAAGTTTTGATTCGATTTGGTTATTCGGTTTTATCCGCTTTTTTACTCATTCCTAGTAATTATTATAAATAAATTTACTACTATAAAAAAATTAATATACTTATATTACAATTTATATTAACCACAATTAATTCTTAAAAAAGTTATTTAGAACAAAACAGGGACAAAATTTATCTCTCACAAAAAAACTCTGAACAATAATATATAGTGAGTAATAATTCCTTCATTAATAGATTTTTTTTTCCTCTCAAAATTTCATCAGAAATTAGAGCCAAAAATCCTTCTATCATCTCAATTTTGCGAGAAAAAAATATAAATTGTGAAGGATGTTTTTTTCGATAATAACTATATTGTCACTATATTTTTTTCTTTCACTGTTACTTCGCTAAAAAACTCCTCATGTGAAGGAATAAATTCCTTCACAAAATTTCCTTCGCTACATCCCTAATTTCTTGTAGTGTGATGATAATATTACTAACGATTTATGGTAATATCAAATGTTTGATTATGTGATTACATGTTAGCTAAATTATTATGGAATAATATTATAAGTAAGATATATAATGCTAATTGAGAGATTGGTCTTATTAATGATATGTCTTACGAAAGAAGTTAAATTAAATTGTGTAGCAGTAGTCAACAGATCGGACAAGTTTCCTAACTCAAACTTGAGTTATTATTTTTCAAGCATGTTAAGTGGATAATTATTGTTGATGATTCCACATCTGAGATTATTATTGAACATTCACATTTATTGCAAGTTTCCTTAACTCAAACTCGAGTTATTATTTTTCAAGCATGTTAGTGGATAGTTATAGTTGATTATTCCACATCTATGATTATTATTGATTATTCGCACCTATTGCAAGTTATTGAACTTTCTTATATATTACTCTGTACAGATTATTTCTTTGTGCAAATTATCACCTCTTGTATAAATTTTATGATATGTGAGTTCAATAAATTCCTTTTATTATCTAAACTTGTACGATTGATTATTGTGTACAAGTTCATATGTTCATTTGAGATTTTTCTTATGATTATTCTGCAATGGTTGAAAACTCTAAATTTATTCAATGTTCATACGTTGATTGAATCCTAAAACTTATATGAATCTTTTATATTTGTATAAGTATTCAAACCATCTTTAAAATTCGATTATACCTTAATTATTTGAGTACTACGTCGATGCCATTTCTTTCGGCTAAACTAATATTGGATGAAACATTCTATGATTTGTGAATTAACTGTTATTCAAGTTCGATGCCATTTGTTTCAACTAGACTAATATTTGTCAAAACATAAATTATTCTATTAATTTAATTGAATTATTATTGAAGATTTATGCCACTTATTTTGGCTAGATCAATATTTTGAAATCATTAACATTTCTTTGAATTCAATCCAAACCATATTATTATGGTACAGACTCATGATGTAAGACTGAGATGAACAATCCTTATAAAACAAGGGAACTTTATTGTCGTAAAACGACCCATGTGCTATTTTTGTGTATTATACATAATATAGGGTACAATGAGGCTGAAACCCTTAATTACTTGCATGAGAATATGATTTAATCTTTATGGTTAAATTATACTCTTGAGGTACTAGTACAAAACCAAAAAAAAAAAAGACAACACTTAAAAGATGGCGTTTTTAAAAAAAGCGTTGTAGTATTTTTTACAACGTTTTTTAACAAAACATTGTAGATACATATGAAAAAATGTTATCTATTTATAAGGGTAATTTTTGATTTTAAATAGATAACGTTTTTAAAAAAAACGTTATCTATGTAAAAAAACACGGAGCAAAAAACCGCGCTTAAATGAAAACTTAAAATTAAAACACGGAGCGGAGCATAGTTATATGTCTTTCTCTGCTCTCTTTCACTCACAAAACCAAAACCCTAGTTATCAATCTCTACTCGCCTCCCTCCCTCTCTGTTGCCTCTCTGACTGACGATTGACTTAACCTCATTCTCTTTCTTTATCGTTTTCTCGTCGTAGATCTCTTCCTCTCTTTCTTCTCTCCGGCGCTGATCTTTTTAGATCTCGTACAGAGAGAGAGACAATTTGTAATGACCCCAAAATTCATACAATAATATTCTCCTTCTCGATCATTAACAATACAACTTTAATTTTTCTTTACATCATTATTCGATATTAAAATCACTAAAAATGCAGAATATTTAAAACTTTTATACATTTCCTTCTGTATTGCCCTAAATCGTAACCTGTTACATCTCTTCGATTCAAATTTATATCATGAATCGTTACAACGAAATGACTATACAAAGTCTTACATCATAAATAGATATTCATATACACTAGATAGCTCAACTTACAATTCAACATGTTACATTCAAAATATTAAATACATTTCTCATAAAACATAAGTAATCTTCATGAATATGGATCTCTATAATTCACTTAGTACATATCCTTACCTTGAAATCTTGACCTGTAAAAATGGTTATTTGCAAGGGTGAGCTCGACAACTCAGCAAGTTCTAACAGTTTTCATGCATCAGATATCACATAATAATATGCTCAACATACATATCCTAATAATTAAAATAACATGGCATACATGTTTTAATTCACATAGCAAATATAAAGATTGAGTTCCTTACCCAATCATCATTATTTAACCAAAATAATGTAGTCATAAATTGATTTTAACATTTCATGATTACAACATGTATAACATATCATGCTCGCTTACAACACATATAACATATCATGCAATTTAAAACAGTTCATCAAGTCCACGTAGAAAATAGGAACCGAAAGATTTGCCTTGATCGTTGTTTACCAATAACAGTTTAACAGCTTACAGTTATCTACACTTCACATGCCCTACACAATTATATAATCATACACATAAATTATTAGTCACATAGCAATGCATAGTAGTTGTAATGTAAACTTTACTCTATATCTCATAAGTCCGATGACATCCAACTTTGGATATGCTATAAACATCATATTAAACTATTTTTAAAAGTTATTGAACACCCATTTTGGATAAGATAGACAGTCCAAAACAGTGTTCAAAAAGGGGCGTTCAAAACTATTTTTCATTTTTTTTCCAACTTTACCCTTTCTCGCTAAAACAGTAATAACTTTTCCATTTCAAAACATTTTTGAGCAATTCTTGAGCCCACGCGAAGCTAGCTTCCAGAACTACAACTTTTATTATTTGACCTTTTTCAAATTCTAAACACAGAATTCGATAAAATTAGTTCAAGGTGACTGCCCCGAGTTGGTTAGACAGTTTTGACACGACTACTTTGAATGGTCATAATTCTTTACTCCGAAATCAGAATTAGTCCATTATAGAGTCTATGGAAAGCTTATTCAGTGTAATATAACATACCTAAAATCCAGAATTTTCTGAAAACTTTAACAAATTGAAACAGTATCCTGAATAGCACATCCCGCTGCTGACTTCCAGTTTGACAAATTGACACATTTCCTTCCAATCACCATAACTCCCTCATCCGAGGTCAGAATGAGGTCATTCCAAAGCCTATGGTTTCCTAACTCATTGCACTACAACTACGCAGAAACTCAGAATTTTTCAGGCAACATAGCTATTCCAAAATTTGACACTGTAGTCATTGTTCATTCTGTTTTTATTTCTAGACATGGTTTACTAAAATCTTCACCACGGATTCATTTTAACTCCGTTTTGGTTCATTCAAGTTAGGAAATCTTCAAAACTTAGAGGGATATAACATACAATCATCAAATTAAGCTTTCAGACATAAATCAAAAGCACAAATGTTCCTCAAGCTTAGTCCCAAAAACTGTCCAACATGGTTCTTTGTAAATCTTTTATTTTATGAGTTTTGGTTACACTTGGATGATGTTAAGGCTTCATATCTCTAATTACAATAATTAGAAGTCATTTATATAATCAATCCCAAGCCAAAATAAACATAGTAAACTAACTAGTTTACTAATAAAACTAACTAAACTTCCAAAATTTAAACTAACTAACAAACTAAATACAATATTTAAAATAATAACATTACCAAAAATTAAATAAGAAACATACCCGAAAATACGAGTTCCACAAACTGAATACGCACTTTCACGCCAAAATTTAACTAAGGAGGTCTTTATAAAAAGTCCTCCCACAACAAAGCC
This sequence comes from Panax japonicus, assembly GCA_020205505.1. Taxonomy (NCBI): domain Eukaryota; kingdom Viridiplantae; phylum Streptophyta; class Magnoliopsida; order Apiales; family Araliaceae; genus Panax; species Panax japonicus. The sequence goes on from CM035095.1 coordinate 29,463,499, forward strand.
TTTCTCAAAATTGGAGGCCTTATTGTTGGTGAATGAAACAAAGGATCAAGCCCTTCTATTTATAGGTTTAACAAAGGGCAAAGTTCTCAATTTAGTTGATGTGAGACTTGGTTTATACTAATTCTAATTTGTTTATACTTATTTTTACTATTTTCAACATGCTAAGTATATTCATTTATCACGAATTCGTTTCTCAACCAATTTGATCCGTTCAAGTTGCGTTGTTTTCGTTTTATAGAGGAGAACAACAATCATCCATCAATTTAAGGTTTCCATCACGAATTCATCATCAACTTTAGTCCCAAAGTACACCAAAACACACATTATAATCAAAACTCAAATTCCTCTTCTTTAGTATAAATACATGAATTTGATTTCTAAAAATTTGTTTCTAGATGACCATTATCAAATTATAAAAATCTAATAACATATATAACATCTTAACCCACAAATTCATTAACCAAAACTCCAATTTTAAAAGAAACTCAAAAACACATAAACTAGAAATATAAACTAGATTATGTACCTTTAATTCCTTAAGAAATAAAATTAAGCTTATCATTAAAATTATAATTTCTATTCAACCATTATAATCATAACATTATTTAACAAATTCTCACTCCTCTAATTTAATTATTTAATTAAATTAGAATATCACAATTATACTAGCGTAATAAAATACATATAAATCTCATCTATTTTATCACACTTAAATAAACTATCCCATAAATTTTTTATCAAATATTTATTTAATACCATAAATATTCATTTTATTCCATAAAGTTTCCAACTAAAATATTTAATGTACTTAATAAATATTTTACTCGCATTGTACTGACATTTATATTTTCATGTAATATATTACATTCTCACTTTATTAAATCAATTATACTTGTATTAATTCACTATTTTAATTAAGTGAATTATTTACACTATTTATGAAACTTAACTTATAATAATTCCATTGCCCACAAGGCATAATAATTAAAATTATATTATCTCATAACATAATTTCAACTTAATTAAATTAACTAATATTATTTAATTTCTTTAATAGTTTAATTAACTATTAAATCTCACATTCTCCAACATATGAATATATAATTCTCTTCACACCAAATCACATAATTCAAAATATATACACCTCATAATAAGAATTTTAATTATTAAATTTTTATTTTAATAACTTATGAAAATTCTGGTTGTCACACAATTCCCACCTTCTCACCATTGACTTTCTCTTTCTTCACTCGCTCGCTCCCAAGACTCCATACACACAAAACAAACATTCATTCCCTCCATGGGACAGTGTTAAGACAAGACCTTACCTACCTCCGACGGACCCGGGGTCGGCGATCTCGCTCCCCAGTCACTGTTCCCCTCCTCTTCCGTCAATGCTAATAACACTTCGACTCGATCCTCGGCAGCCAATTTCTGGCCGAGTCCGTATCCTCAAGGAAGCGGTGCTAGTCCGCTTCTGCTCGGAGTTTCGTCTTCTCTGGCAAGGTCCACCCCGCGGAGGTTCTTCAAGAGATCGTTCCCTCCGCCGTCGCCGGCCAAGCACATCAAAGCTTCCCTAGCCAAGCGCTTTTGCCATGCCAAGCCCCGTGAAGGTCCGATTCCCGAAGATGGTGCCACGGAGCCTGATCGCTTGCTTGATAAGAACTTCGGCTACAATAAGAATTTTGGTGCCAAGTATGAATTGGGGAAGGAGATTGGCCGAAGGCATTTTGGTCATACTTGCCATGCTAAGGGTAGAAAAGGCGAGCTCAAGGATCATCCTGTTGCTATGAAAATCATCTCCAAGTCAAAGGTCCTTTCTTTCTTCTTCATCTGAATTGTTCGGTTATCTATTTGAATCATGTTTTTGATCACTTGGAAATTAATTCCCAATTCCTAAACATCAAATGTATTTAGGAAATTAAAGTAAAAAAAATTAGGTTTACTGACTAGCTTATCTGATTGAAAGATTGAATTTTTATAGGCAATTTGATTATACACTTAATAAAGATTTAAATTTTACTGTTTGTTTCACTCAATAACTCTATTATATGGAGGGAATCCGGTAAGATGTACAAAACTCTCAATAGTTTTTTAATCTTTCTATTTTTTTCAACAAAATGGACAATATATATATATATATATATATATATATATATATATATATATATATATATTTATTGACTATATATTTTACCAATAACCTTATCATTGACTCATGGTTGGTTTTATTAGAAGCTTTTCCTATAGATGCTAACATTGGCTTAATAAGCTGTAAGAAACAAGTACAATAGCTCAGTGGATAAACTTGACTAGAGCTCATTCAAGGCAGCTATTGAGCTAATTTAAGCTTTCATTCTGGAGCTTCTAAAATGAGCCCAATTTGAGCACCAACTACAGGCTAGTCATAACTTAGTCTTAGCCGGTGATATTGAGTTGAACAACGCGTATTGAATAAAATCTTGTAAGCTGCCTATTTTCTTTTTGATGAATTACATTACATTGTACCACCTTGTCTTTTGAAGAAAGAACATAATGTAGTTGTGTTTAATTATGGGATTTGTCAGCATATAGTTATTGAATTTGGTTACATTATATTGGGTACTATTTTGGGACAGCAGGTTAAGCCTTATATGAACAATGTTTTGAGCCTAACTTTCTTGCTAATAAATTGCTATAATATCTAAGTTATGCTAAAAATAGAATACTAACAAATTAGAGTATCTAGGGTTTTTAAGTGGCAAGGAAAGGGGTTTAAGAGCTGCTGTCTTTTGACAGCAGTTAACATGAGTTGGGGACTTTCTTTTGAGTTCTCAGTCGACTTGATTAAAACATATGTACAACTTGGTTTGTAATTTAGAGGTGTTCAAATTACCTTGTCTCCAAAAATAGTAACATATTAAGAGTGATAACTTGGAAATAGGACGGGGGACAGGGCACGGTTGCTGCCTAATGGTAGCAGCGGGAACCATTTTGGGAGCAAGATTAAAGGATTTTCTTGGCTTTATGATCAACCTAATTATGTTTATCAAATCATTCTAATAATGTATCTAAATACTCTATAACAACTTAATGGTATATGCATGAGAGGTTGGTCAAAGCATAGGATAAACAATAGGGGTTGTTGCAGTGGACAATAGCAAACAACAACTGCTGTCTTTCTGCACTAACATATAGTAGCAGAAGATAGTTACTGGGCCATTTTGGCAACTAAGTTTGCTTCCTTTTTGACTACAATTAGTAAGTTAATAGGGTGTAAACTATACATATGTGTGTTTGCATGTTATTATCATACTACACCCCATCAAAGAGAAAAATGGTGATGATAAGAACATTGATGAGATATTTGAAAAATGTATCAAATATAGGAAATCTAACCATGGTCACTGATAGCTATTATTGATGTTTAATTGTCAAAGTCAAGTTCCTGTAGCAGTTCTTGTCTTCTTGATCTTGGAATTAAGTATATATTCTTGTTGTGCTATATAAGTTATATTTCATTGTTCAACAGAATTGAGGACTTTTATGATATGCATCTAAATTATAGGCATCTAGTTACCATTTGTTCTCCCATTCACACTAATTGGTTATCTTGGAAGTGCATAATCTTGCTAAAGCTTATAACAGAAACTAGATCTTTTAGAATATGTTATTTATACATGTCAATATATATATATATATATATATATATATATATATATATATATATATATATATATATATATATATATATATATATAAATTTCTGGATTCTATGCTTGTAATCATTCTATATTTTTGATGAAGTTCCTTAATTCTTGTTAAAATATAGAAAAGCTTCGCTCTTTTTCAAGTGAGACATTTTTGTCTTCGATCTTCATTCGAAACAAAAACAAAAAAAAAAGGTCAGAGAATTTGAGTTCATCTTTTCTCACACGCAAGATGTATTTTTGAAGTGATTAATAGGTTATTCTTTAGACAATATTTTGGAAATATAATACCAATAAATTTACCTTCGCGCGTGTCACCAGTATTGTGTCTCAGAAGAACTTTACCTATATTTATAAGAAATAATATTTATACTCATACTTCATTTGCCTATATTTATAAGAAATAATATTTATTTTGATTATAAATCAGTCAATTTGACTCTTAAATTAGGCAAATACACAAAATCAACTAAAACCATATATATATATATATATTGTAAATATTTATATTTGACTAAAGTACCCTGATATTAAAAAGTTGCAATGTTTTGCTGCAACACAACAACTGCAATACCATTCAAATCCCATTATCAATTTTCCAAGATATATTTCTATTATAAAATAATACTAGTAATTTTCTGAACCAGCATAGGTAGCCAAATTTCAAGTTAAAGTTATCAAATATTTTAAAACAACAGTAAATTGAAGCATGTGTATGCAATACAATACGGTAATGCTAAAAGATTTTCTAAGTTCTTCAATAACAAAAAACTATCAGAGCTTTCAATTTCAATAACCCATGGTGTGTATATACATAAATACACATTAATATTTGTATAGGAAAAAAATTAAAATAAAAACTTAACAGGTTTCAGCAATATGAACATAAAGTTTCATATATGCAGCATAAATAAATAGTGTACCGAGTACAAAGATTTAGGGATTTAGGAATTTAGGGATAATTAAGGGTTACCGGCGTGGTGCAGCGGTGGTGCAGCGATGGAGCAGTGGTGCGGTGGTGCGGTGGTGCGGTGGTGCGGTGGTGCGGTGGTGCGGTGGTGCGGCAATGGTCGATTCTCTTCCCCCCTACTCCCTCTTCTCACTCGTCTGTAACTCCCTCTTTTTTTTTCTTCTGTGATACTGATTTCGCGAGCCTGAGACTGATTTGTTTAATTTGATCAGCGACTGCTTTCTGCGACCGCACGCGGTCGCAGATATTTAATGATGTGGACATATCAGCGACCGCATGCGGTCGCTGATTTTGAGTGGTCGCACAAAACCTAGGCGCCAACATTTCCCACCAAAAATTGGGAGGCAAAATTATAGTAGCGACCGCATGCGGTCGCAGATAATGGTATTAGCGACTATCTTTAATCGGTCGCAGATATCGGTCGCAGATATTAGTAATTGCGACTGCATATGCGGTCGCTGATATTATTGGTCGCTGTTAGGCCTGTTTCTTGTAGTGCGTGTCACCAGTATTGTGTCTCAGAAGAACTTTGTTTCCTTTAGAAACAAGTGAATCTTTTGTAAATGCTTTCTTTTGTTAGACAAAATAACATTAATGTCCAGTTAAATAAAGTATATGACTTTACATTACATGCTTCCTACAGGTGTCCAAAAAGATGTGAGAAGAAGTTCCTTTAGCATTATGTAATCTTTCGAGCATAATGAGAAGCAGTATGTTTTGAATGACAAAAGGTAACCAACATACCAGTTTTATGCTTGTAATCATTCTATATTTTTGATGAAGTACCTTAATTCTTGCTAAAAGCCATAATGTGCCAGCGGGAACTCATCTAATCGAAGTGGCTGCGATTGGTTATTTCTTTTCTCCAGTGAGACTATTTATACTTGCATATTTTCTGTTGATACAATTTTTAGTTGACTATAAATCAACCTTTTCAAATTTCTGCACCACTTTCTTATGTGCAGGTAAATATAACAAGATAATTGTTATTCCTACCAAGATTTTGCATCTCCTGATGAAATTTTATTTGCATTAACTGCATACCAGCTCTTGTAGTAGAAAATATCTTCATCACAATTATCTTGTTATAACATTTTTTGTCCTTGAAAATAATCTGACAATTGAATTTGAAAATGCACAAGTTACTTTGGATGCTAGTCAAACTGGAAAATTAGGGATTCGTTACATGAGTCTAAATCAAGTTCAAGCAGAAACATGTTTGTATTTAATGACAATTCATTAAATTGCTAACTTTTGTATTTTGTCTAGTGTAATATTCTTAATCTCTCACGTTCTTCTTTGTAGGCGCAAGCAGAATACAAGGCATATTTTATGGATAGTTTAATTAGGTAGTCGTTTAATTTTATGGATAGTTTGGTATATTTTGTGGATGTAGTCAAATTCACAATTCAATATAGTAGTAATTATATTGAAAAGTGAATTTGAGATGTATGGATAGTTTGGTATTATAGGGATGTAAACGTATTGTATGGTATTAATATTCTTTGTAATTGGTATATTTTGAATTTGAGATGTATGGATAGTAATATTATTTGTAACTGGTATATTTTGAATGTTTGATACATTTTGGCTTTAAATAGATGACACCTTCTAAACGTTGTATAATTGTGTTTAAACGTTGTCTGTTGTTGCTTGCTAAGGTAGAGATCCAAAAATAGTTGTTATATGCATATATTCCAACATTTTTAAGTCAAACTAAAACGTTTTAAAAACGTTGTATAAAGGGTGTCAAATAGATGACACCTTCTAAACGTTGTATAAATGTGTCTAAACGTTGTTTAATGTATCAAATTACAATATTGTAAGCCAGAAAACGTTGTGGAATCATACCATCTACAACGTTTTTAAGCATCCAATGATTTTTGGAAAATAAATATACAACATTTCTTAAAAAACGTTGTAAATGTGACAAACCACAATGTTTTAAAAACATTGTACAAAGGGTGTCAAATAGATGACACCCTTAACCACGACGTTTCTGGGATACGAACCACAACGTTTTTTACGCGTTATCTATTTACTGTTTTGTAGTAGTCTACCAGTAAATGAACTGGTAATGTCATTCCTGATTGTAGCATTGGTATGTCATTCCTTATCAATAGTATATCAACATTTAATACTAGGAATGTCACGACGCTCTTACTGACCTTTTTGTACACACTAGGTTCATTCTTGTTTTTGATAAAATCAAACTCTTTTGATTGTCTCATCAAAACGAATGTTCCATTTTTGAGAAGCTTGCTTCAATTCATTTATCCAAGTATCTATAACTCTTACCTCATCATATGTAATTGGATAATCGTCTTCTATGATGCGTACCTCATCATCAACATCTATGATGAATCCATATCTCCCAGGTATCTTCGGTATTTTTCCATATTTACGATTCGGTTGTGGTACAATAGGTCTATTTACAGGCTCCTCTTATTTGACTTATAGTTCCTTGTGGTTCTTGAACTCAATCTTCAAGATTCTATTAATCTCCCACTAGCCCCTTTAATGATAATCACCTTTATCTTAGAATACAATGTGTTTCGCAACAAACACCTTTTTCTAAGTAAGATTATAGAACATATACCCTAAAATTTCTTTAGGATATCCCACAAATCTATACTTGTCAAATATTATCCAAAATTATCATTTTGAAACCTTTTTCACATAAGCTAGACACCTCTTTATCTTAACATACTTAAGATTAGGAATCCTCTCTGTCCATAACTCTTATGGAGTCTCGGGGCTGAATTTTGAGCTTACCTTTTTGTAGATATGCAGCCATTTCTAGACATTACTCAGAAGGATACTGGAATATTGGTAAAATCATTATGGACCGCATCATGTCTAACATGGTACAATTTTTCCTTTAAGATACATCAATCAATTGTTGTGTATCAGGAAATGTCCATTGTGAGAAAATCATTTGAGATGATCTAGAAACTTATTTCACAAGTATTCCTTCCTCGATCTAATCAAACAATCTTAATACTTTGCCAATTAGTTTCACCTCTAAATTCTTTGAATCTTTCAAATGATTCAGACTTGTATTTCAGCAAATACACACATTCAACTCTTTGAATGATCATCTCCTTTTCTTATACTAGTTTGTTCAATTTGCAAAATAATTTTATGTAAGTCAAGTATACAAAGTCCATTAAGTAAAAATTCCAGTTCTATAAAAAAAATTATTATTATAAATAGAACAACAATTGTTCTTAAATATAATACAAAAAATTTTTGTTGTCCAACAACAAAATGGAAATAATATCTTTAACAAGAACTGAAATACAATAACAACTTGTTGACTTAATATACTTACTCGTAGGCAATGCTAAACTATAAGTTCATATGGCTATTGCAATAACATTTACTTCGTTTCCCACACTTAGGATTACTTATTCCTTGTTTAGCTTTCTATTTCTGCTCGGTCACTTCATAAATCTTTATTTATGAGAACCAATGTAACAACCCCAAAATCGGGACCAACTTAACCCAATATTAGGATTAAAATTAGTCTCGACCTTGTGCGCTCACTACTATTTAAGTTCAGCCTTACATCAAAATTAAATGCAATATCGGCTGAAAAATGCGAATAATTAAAAACTTATTTTATATATCTTTCTTTTCTTGCGTTCCTTGAATCACAACTTCACGATTCCCAATAATCAGAGTAAATTAACTATGAGACTTCAATTATCAATACTTAACATCTTTGTATTGATATTCTACCTATATAATTCTATATACAAACATTCACCACAAAACATCCCATTTCAAAGTAAACATTTCCTTATTTATTGAATACCTTCAATTATACATATTTGTTACTTACACTTTTCAAAACTATTAACTTCTAATTAAAGAAAGTATTGTTCTTTTGCATATCGTCCAATCTTCATCATCCAGATAACAAGTAATGTTGCATTTTATCGTTAACTTGTAAGAAGTTTATTTTTGCAAGTTTGAGCTCGACAAGTCAGCAAATCTAATAGCTTTCATGCCACACATAGCACATAAGTTTTATGATCAACATATATCTCAATTTAAAATAGTTATACGATTTCATTCTCAACATAAATATCAGTTTAAGATACATGTAAATTCCACATGCCTGATATATCACATATCACAAACTGAGTTCCATAACTCAACCACATATAGTCATAATTTGACTTTCGAGATTCATATACACATCATATGAAATTTAACATGCTCATTGTAACACAGTTTATAGATATACCAAATCAAATTCATATAACAAACAAAAACTAGAAGACTTGCCTTAAGCATTCTTCTTCTTGTCCTTAGCTTTAATCACCCCTCGATCTTGATCTTCTTCTTCTCCCTCTTGATCTGATTACCTGTCCCTCTTTTTTCTCCAATTTTCTAGAGTTTCCCCTCTTAGTTTTGGTGAATTGGTGAGTACAAAGTGAAGAAGAAGGTCTTATTTATAGAAAACTCAAGATGTAGCCCCTAAGTCTTATATTTTAACAATTTTGACATCTCTTGCTATATTAAGCTTGACAAGACTTATAGTCAACCACCTCGTGCTAGGTTTTAGCTTGACAAAACTTATGGTCAGCCACCTCGTGCTAGATTAAGAGCTTGAAAAAACTTATGATTAACCACCTCGGGCTATGTTTAAAAGCTTGACAGTGCAACTTATAACTGAAAATATCTTATAAGTAGCTTGGACAAAATTTTTGGTTGATTGTGGGGCTAATTAGTGGCAACCTACTTGTGTCGTGCATTAGATTTTGACTAGCTATAGAAAACCAAATCCATGACCTTTAATCTGATTGGTCCAATGTGGTTTCTTAGATACTTAATCATTAAGCCTTAGTACGTAGCTTACAAGTTACTTAACTTGGAAGCACGACAAATCACTATATTAGTTTAAGCACGACAAAACATATTTTCATAAATATACCAAGAAGCTCGTCGGTGAAAATATTTTTAAGCTTGATGTTTTTATTTTTAAGCTTGGCGTTTTTCTCTGAAAATAATTTGATTTCGTCTGTGAAACCACAACACATACACATAATCATATAAACACATACTAGGTCTTAATTTGACCTTAAATGTCATAAAATCACATTAACACATAATAATATCCATAAAATTTTATCTTAGTAGATATTCATATTCATGAATCCAAATAATAGATTACACGAATTATCGGGTTGTTACAACATAGCACAACTTATATCCACTTATGCGATCCAATTTTCAAAACTTATCACATAATAAGAATTTTATGTATTAAATTCTTATTTTAATATTTTACGAAAACTCGAATTATCAAAACCAAAGCAAGTATCGATCCAATTGAAAGTAGTATGCACACAAGCCAATCATGTTTGATGATAAATCATATACTTTGTAACAATCTTATTCATTTATTAATAAAAAGTATTAATTTATTAAAGACTTTTAATTATCTACATGCTGCTGCTTTATAATATGTGATAAACTCATAGTTTTAAGCAATGCTTTTAGAATAATGATGATGATCATTCTAATAAGATCTAAATTCTTAGAAAGCTTAAAACTAAAATAGTTTCCAATCGTTGGATTACTAAATTAGGGATTAGTGATTCCGGATAGATTGGTGCATACGTTGCTTGCTCATTAGATGAGGATGATTGATCTCATGATAATTTATGTGGAGACACTAAAGTAAGTATGCATGTGATTATTGGATAATAAGTTCACTGAACATGGCTCGCTAAGGAATCCCTGTAGTGATAGTAGTATAAGTGATCCTTAGACTTGAGATCATCATAGTATTTTGTATATAATAAGTTATACTTTGGCATGTCCCTTAAGACCCTTAGGTTATATCAAAGGGTATGATTGGGTATAATAAGTTATATATAGAGATAATGATTGATCAATAAAGAATCGACCACTTCTAGTAAAAGAAGAGAAATGTCCAATGTGATTCAATAATTGACAACCCAGCAGTCCTTGGCCAAGGCAGAATGAAATTAGAAAGGAGTTTCTAAGTTGCATTATTTGGAGATGTGCATTTAAGAATCGAAATACATATAATTAAATAAAATAAGACTTGACAGTAATTCCATGTCTTATATTTAATTGGGACATTATATGGTGGAAGGATTGAATTGTACGGTAACTATTTACTCAAAGGTTCTTTTCTGATTAATGTTAACATCTATATTATTTGAAAAGTCGTTGATCGCTTATCCTTATTGTAGAATAAATATTATTTATTTAAATAAATTAATAGTTTAATTTATTTATTTAAATAAGATTAGAATTGTTCTAATTGATTTATTCACAACCGGTATAATATGGAGAACCTAAAGGGTCACACCATAAAAGGAAGAATAATTATTTAAGAAGTTAATGGCATAATCGTAATAATATGTTAAGTGTATTTAATTTAATCTATGGTGATAGGGTAAATTAAATAGCATAATATTTACTATTTAATATTTTGGAAATAATAAATATAAATTAATAAAAGGAGTCTTATTAATATTATTACAATTATTATTACTTTAATTTCTAAAGGAGTTTGGGAATTAATTTAATATAAGTACTCTCATTTATTCCTAATAAGATTATTTGGCTAATTAATTAAAAGAGTTTAATTAATTATCCCTAATAAGATTAGGGAGCCTAATTAATTAAAGGAATTTAATTAATTAAATAATAACATATTTTAATAATATTAAAGGGTTAAGTGATATCTTTATAAGAGTGGTCTTATATCAGATATCATGACGTGATTTCAATTGTTCGATAGTACGCTCTTTTTCTACACAGATAAAAAAATTAGGGTTTTGATAAATACTCATCTTCTTATATACTTCTTCTTCCTTGGTGGATCACTACTAGAGGCCAAACACTTGAGTAGGTAACGTTAATCAAAAGAAGGAATCAAACCCGGTGGATTCAAGTTGATCACAAAAAGAATTTAGAGGTGAACTTGTACATGAGGAAGCTCGAATCTTCAAGGGTATAATTCTTATTCTTTATCTTTTCATTTAATTAACAATTGTGCATGAAAAATGATTCGGGTTTATGGTTTGTAAAATTTTAAACTCTATTTTACCATGCTTCCACTTACTTTGTGCAATTTGATTGCGTTCGCGAATCATATAAACCTAACAGTAGTATCAGAGCCAAACCTTTATGCAAATTATTAATTGTTTAGATTCAATATGTATGTTGATATGTGTTTAGAACGAATTTTTTGGGCATAATTATTGGTATAGAATCATGTTTTGCTGAAAAAACTGCACAATTCGCGAACTGAAAAAATAGATTCTGGATATTGGTGCCGTAACGCCTTATTGCAGTATAATCATAGTGCTGCAGCGCCTGCTCCGTGTTTTTGAAGATGTGGACGTAGCGCTGCAGCGCCTGAAACCAGTTCTTTTGTTCCACTGCAACATAAACTCTGTGTTTTTTATACTGGTGATGTGGCACCGCAACACCTGATGCTAGTTCACTAGCGGCGCCGCAGCGCCACTCACCAAAAATAATTTTTTTTAAAATTTTTTTTATTATGATAAAAGTTTTATTTAATTAAAATTAAATTAACTGTTTTTTAGTAATTCTAAATTAAAATAAAGGAGTTTATTTTGATTTGGATTTGGATTAAAATAAAATTATTTATTTTAATTGGAATTGGATTCTACGTTTGTTTGAATATAAGAGTTTATTCAAAAAATTTATATTAACTTGGAATTGGATTCCACGTTTGTTTGAATAAAAGAGTTTATTCAAAAGTTTTATATTAGTTTAAAATTGGATTCCACATTTGTTTGAATTAAAAAGTTTATTCACATATTGAATTGAATTTCATGTTTCCTAGAATAAAGGAGTTTATTCACATATGGAATAGGATTCCATGTTTCCTAAAATTAAAGGTGTTTAATTTTAATAAGGAATATGGTTCAACTAATTTTATTTTTCCAGCAGTTTAAAGGTAAAATAAAAAAAGGTTTTATTTTTTACTTGAAATTGGATTCCTTATTAATTAAAATAAATGTGTTTATTTTGATTGGGAATTTGATTAAAAATAAAAGAGTTTATTTTTATTCAAAATTGGATAAAATAAAATAAAGAAATTTATTATGATTTTAATTAAAATAAAAGAGTTTATTTTGTTTCAAAATTAGATTTTATGCTAATTACAATTCTTCATTAAATCGATACCAAAGTATAAAGTGAATGTTTATTATTCATGAGATGAATGTTATTTATTGATTGATATGATGATGTGTATGATAATAAATGGGATTGATTATGGACTATTGACCAATGTGATTGGATTTTATTTTAGTTGGATACATAAATGTTTGTGTTTTATTAAATGGGGTCTATGTACCTCGTCTTCTCTAAATTTTTTAATGTAAATTTTATCTCCCTTATATGTACTTTTCCTTGACTGCTGATCAAGGTTTCTATTTATATTAAATAGTTTTGTAATAGAAATAGTTAGAATTAATTTTGAATAATTGGAGATCAAGGAGCAATGAGCGCTTGAAAAACCGTTTGTAATGGAGCCCGTGATTTAAATGTAATAGTTATATTTAAATTTAATTCTTTCACCCTAGGGTTGACCTCTTAGTTCACTTGGTGGCTCTAGTGAACCAAACTAGAATAAAGTCCACAATCAATCCGAGTAGAATATAATATTCTATATGTGCATGCTTATACTATATTATGCAAACATGCTTCGCATGTTAATTAATATGACGTGTATTTTATATATATATGTGTGTGTGTGTGTGTGTGTGTGTGTGCATGCGTGCTAAACAAGATGAGACAAATTAACAACAAACCCCTCAAAGATTTTTGGAATATCGAACGTCGCCTTCTAGCATGATAAAAAATAATAGAGTATCAATTAATTATTATAAGTTTGTTGTGTTACCACAATGCTTATCTTAACTTTTTGAGATGTTAATTTATCACATTTGATGCTTATAAAGAAAATTGAACAATGTTATTTTGTTGTGTCGCCATAAGGATAATGTTTTTTCTTTTTTGAATATATAGAAGTGTTAAGTTGGATTTAACTTAGATAATTTTGATTTGGATGTGCCACCACTTGATCAAAATAATCTAAGAGGAAAAATAAAAGGAGTTACATGATGTAATTGGCAAGAGTTGTCTACCTATTTATTTATATATAGTTTGTTGTGTCACCACAAGGCTATATACATTTGAAATGAGATCCTTATTCTCACTAGCAAATCTTTAATTAGATTTTGCTGAACTATATAAGTGAGGGTAGTATAGTTTGATAAAAATAGTGGGAGATACCAATTTAAAACAAGACATAAATTATTTTGGTAATTAATAAAAGAATGTATACTAAAATATTGTTAATTATAAATTCATTTACAAAATTGTATAATGTCTAAAATTACTATCACTGCGTAGCATATTAGATGCTAAATTAACTAGACCGAATTAAACGGATTGGTAAAGAAATTTGAGAATAATTCTCATGGTTGAAAAGTTATCTTATGTCCTTAATACGTCTATCCCTGCAATGGTTGCAAACAATGCCTTTGAGGAAGAGATTGCTACTTTTAGAAAGTGTCAAGATGATGCACAGTTGGCTCAATTAATCATGCTCGCATCCATGAGTAACGAGTTTTAGCGTCAGCATGAAACTATTGATGCTCTTACTATATTTCTGCACATCAAGTAGTTGATGATGAGGAAGTAGGACTGATAGATATCGAATATCTAAGGAGCTCTTCCGATCTAGAATGACCGATGACACTACAGTACAGACAAAAGTCATTAACATAATCAATTTGATTGAACAATTAGGACAACAAGTTTTGTCATGGATGGAGAGTTGAGTCAAGATTTGATATTGCAGTTACTCCCAGACTCCTTCTCATAATTGTTGTGATTTTTTCATATGAACAAGCTAGATATCAGCATCGCTGGCTTGCTTAACATGTTGAAAAATGTTGAGAGTCACTTTCCAACCAAGAAAGACCAAGTTTTACTAGTAGGGGTCAAATGATCTTCTGAAAAGAAGAACGATTCAAAGAAGATAAATAGAAAGGCAAAAATAAAGGATAATAAGAACAAAACTGATATAAATAGCAAAGGAGTTTGCTTCCACTGCAATAAGCCTGGACACCAGAAAGAAATTGCGAGAAGAATCTTGCAGAAGTTAACCAGAATAAGCTTAGTGAAGCTTCGGTTACAAATACAGTTTTGTTCATTATTGAAATAAATTTTTCTTTAAGTCAAGGTTCTACTTGGGTATTGGATACCGATTTTGGCTCTCATAAATATAGATTTATGAAATAACCAAGCAGAAGTAGAAAGCTAAACAAGGGATAAGTAATCCTATTGTGGGAAATGAAGTAAAGGTTGCTGCATTAGCCATAGGAACTTATAGTTTAGCACAGCTTGCGGACAAATCTATTAAGTCAATAAGTTGTATTGTCTTTCAGTTCTCATTAAAACATTATTTCCATTTTGTTGTAGGACAACAAATTTTTTGGTATTATATTTAAGAACATTTTTTGTTCTATTTATAATAATAATATTTTGTTTAGAACTAGAATAGTACTTAATAGATTTTGTGTACTTGACTTACATGAAAAATTATTTTGCAAATTGAACAAATTTGTATAAGAAAATGGAGATGATCATTCAAAGAGTTGAATGCTTGTATTTGATGAAATACAAGTGTGAATTATTTGAAAGGTTCAAATAATTCAGAAGTGAAACTAATTACAAAGTATTAGAATTCTTCGATCGGGTTGAGGAAGGAATACTTGTGCAATAAGTTTCAAGATCATCTCAAATGGTTTTCTCATAATGGACGCCTCCTGATAAGCAATAATTGATTGAAGTATCTAAAAGGAAAAATCGTACCTTGTTGGACATGGTGCGGTCCATAATGATTTTATTAACATTCTAGTATCCTTCTAGGTAATGCTTAGAAATGGCTATATATCTACGAAAAGATAACCTCAAAATCTGACCCCAAGACTCTATAAGAGTTATGGATAGGGATGATTCCTAATATTAATTATGTTAAGATAAGGAGTTGTCCAACTTATGTGAAAAGGTTACAAAGGATAAGCTTGGGACAAAATTTGACAAGTACAGATATTTGGGACATCCTAAAGTAAGTTTAGGGTATATATTGTATAATCCTACTTAGCAAAGGTATTTGCTGTGAAACACGCTACCTTCTCAGATAAAGGTGTTTATCATTGAAGGAGCTAATGGGAGGATAATAGATCTTGAAGAGTTCAAGAACCACAAAGCACTATAAGTTATATAAGAGGAACCTGTAGATAAACCTTTTGTACCACAACCAAATCATAAATCTGGAATAGTATCAAAGATACTTGAGAGGTATGGATTCATCATAAATGATGATGGTGATGAGGCACACATCATATAGAAGATGATAATCAAGTTACATACGATGAGGTTAGAGTTGTAGACACTCAGAGAAAATGATTGAAGCAAGCATCTCAAAAATGGAACATTCATTTTGATGAGATAATCAAAAGAGTTTGATTTTATCAAAAACAAGAATGAACCTAGTGTGTATAAAAGGGCCAGTGGGAGCATTGTTATATTCTTAGTAATTTATGTTGATATACTACGGATAAATAATAACATACCAATGCTACAATCAGTAAAGATAAAATTGTCTAAACATTCCTCCATGAATGATTTGGAAAGAGTATCTTAATTGGGGATAAAAATCTATATCAATAGATTTAAAAGGATGATCGGCTTAACCCAAGGAACATATATTCATTTGATGCTAAAGTCATTTAGCATTACAAACTCCAAGAGATGTCTCATGTTAATGAGATAAAGAGTGTATAATTAGTTTTTTCCTATTTTTGAAACTCGAGTTTCCATTTTTGAAACCCGGACCGGCGCCGCGGCACCCATCTGCATAATCAATTTTTCTTGTTCGTGAATTATGTTGTTGTTCTCCAAAAACATGATTATTTGCCAATAATTATGCCCAAAAAAATTGTTCTAAACACATATCAATATACACATCGAATCTGAACAATTAATAACTCGCATAAAGGTTTGACTCTGATACTACTGTTTGGTTTGTAATATTCATGTACACAATCAAATTGTATTAAAGTAGCGGAAGCGAGAAAAATCAGAATTTAAAAAATTTTACAAATCATATACCCGGATCATGCTTTATGTGCAATTATTAATTAAATGAAAGAAGAAGAATATTAGATTCATACCCTTGTAGAACCGTGCTTCCACAAGTACGAGTTCACCTCCTATTCTTTCACGTTCCCCTTGAAAAACACCGGGTTGATTCATTCTCTGAATCAACGTTAGTCACCCAAGTGTTTGGCCTCTAGAGGTGATCCACCAAGGAATAATAGTTATTCAAGAAGATGGGTGTTTGGCAAAACCCTAATTCTATCTCTATAGAATATTATATACTCTCCCAACTCTTGGAATTGTCATTAACATTAAATCAAAATACGACTCCTTTTATTTATAGATGTAGGCAACCCTCCTAAACAATTTAGGAATTGGGTTTTATTTTAATTAATTAAACTCCTTTAATTAATTAGGCTCCTAATCTTATTAGGAATAATTAATTAAACTCTTTTAATTAATTAGCCTCCTAATCTTATTAGGAATATATGAGAGTACTTAATAGAAAGTATGAATTCTCAACAGTAGCATGCAATCGACAAAAATCTAAAATCTAAAAATTTTCTATACTTTTTTTTACCCAACAATTCAAACAGAAACTTAAAAGATACATAACTTGCTAGAGGACTTAGCTTTGATACCAAATGATAGATTCCACGACACGCTTGCGTGATATGGTCGTTGCCTGGATCGTTTCTAGCACAGTTGATAGAGTGAAACTCTCTCGACACCTCAACCCAACATCTATATTGAGAGGAGATTCTTGGTACAATCGATCAAACAATGAAGTCTGCGTTGAATGGAACACCAACAACACCTAAACCTCGTGTTTATATTGAACAAGAACCTCAATACAATCGATGATTGATGTGGTAGAAGATGACACACACAACTATGAATTGTTGTATGATAAGTTAAATTGAATATCAAATAACAACTAAAAAAATAACTTTGGAATTCTTCAAAAAATTAAAATTAGAGAATAATCTCACAAGAGTTTAATAAATTTGAATATTATTGAATGTTAATGTGAATTACATCCATAAGCCTTTAATAGTAGTAATTAAAACCCTAGAATTCAAATAAGGAATCAACAAGTGTTTTGGAATCAAATCTCTAACTAGAAGTGTTCGAATTACATTAGAAATTTGAAAAATATGTTAGAACGACCTAGTTTAGAAAGTAAATCGGCGTCCAATATGTCAAAAATGCGTGAAAGAAACAAACTAAAAATTGACCAATTCGATGGGGTGAATTTAAATGAACTTTGAAATTTACTTTCCTAGCTTGCGTCGGATTGATCTGAAACATTTGTTTGGACCATATTAATGAACTTGGGCACAATTTCAACCTCCTTGGACCAAGTTGTCATGCTATTCTCATTCCACATTACTTGCACCAAACCCAAAAGTCATTCCTTGAAACGTTTAGCTCGCCCTCTCGTCACAGGTCCAACTAGAACTTGCTCTGGATTCGATCCATGATTTCCATTTGAATTCCAACTAGGCATGTCCTCATCACAAAGGTTGGTTTGGACTTGGAGCCAAAGAATTGGGAGACCATGTGTAATTTGCGAACAAATTAACATGTGATTTAATGAGAAGCTAAAGAGGATGAATGAAAAGTGGAGGGGCATGTGTACGTCATGTGTTGGTGATTAAATACATAGGATAAAGAAAGCCAAAATGGAGCTAGGAATGAGGGAGATCCAGATATATGGAGCAAGGGGGGAGTATTTGATGACTCATGGGCATTATGTGGCACAAGACATATTGAATGCTAGTTTATCTTCTTAAGCCTCTTAACCACTAAGTCTCAAGTGTCATCCTTTTAATCATTTACCCCACATGAGTTAGCTTAACCTAAGAGGATGGTTAGGTTAGTTGGTGGGAGATGAGATGAGTTAATTCTCCACACTTACCTAATCCATTTCGTTTACAAGAGACAAAAGAAAGAAGAGAGAGAAAGACTCTCAGATAGATGAGAAAAAGAGGCAGAAGGAAAGAGCAAGCTTGATTCAAGCTTTGATCATCTAGCAACAAGAACAAAAGGAAGAACTCTAAGAAGGTAAACCTAAAATCCTAGTTTCATCATCTTTCTCTAAAGCTTTGTAAATTAGCATTGATGGAGGTTGAAGGTGATATATATGAGTATGTTTGTAAATTACCCTAAAGATGCATTAAAAATAGAACAATAATGAAAAACACAAACCTATGCGCAAGGATGAAAATGGACTAATAGTGGACTGCTAAGGGCTGATTTGGGTCCAATTTGTTGTGGTGTCCCGAACCTAACAATTAATTTCTGTAATGATGGGTTATGCTCTTATGAGTTATGAAAATAACCCAATTAGAACGAAGCAAAAAGAAGCTAAAATAAATTTATGGTGAGTGTTTTGGTAAAACATGTTAAAAACTGAAATCTAGTGGGCTGCTAACCTTTGGGAAATTTCGGGGCTACTTTATATTTCTAAAAATTATGTGTTTTTTTGGGGTGTATAGTTCACTGAATAAGGAATCCATAGCCTCTAGAACGGACTCATTCCGAGTTCGGACGACCGAGTTATGACGTTACAAAGTAAACACATCAAAACTGTCCAATCTGGAAAATCATATTCGGATCTGCTGTTTATATGAATTTTCTGGACTTGTGTGTTCCGAATTTGAAAATAGTTAAAGCATAAGAGTTGTATCCCCTGAAGTTAGCTTCGTGTAGGTACAAGAATCACTCAAAAATATTTAAAATAAATTAGTTATAACATTTTTAGCGAGAGAGTATAGCTAACAAGATTTAGTAATAATCTGACCTTAGTTGTAAGAAGTAAAAATATGTTTTTATTGAAGGAGGACCTTGAACTAGGGCCTATATGAGTAAAGTATACTATGACGTGAACTTTATGCCGTAGACTTTACGCGGAGATCCAATAATACGTCTGGCTAATTTTTCATGGTCTAAAAAAATGACTTATTTCTCGTGGACTTTATGCCGAGATTTTTTTTTGGAGAAGTCATCAATTTTACCAGTTCAACTCTCATATTATGACTCCTTTCAGCTTCAAAAAAACACTCTTTTTTTAATTATTTATTCAAACAAAGTAGTCATTATTCTATTAGTAGTAGAATTGATTAAGCCTGGTAAATTATAATTATGGTTTGATTTTAATTTACGTAATATGATTCTAATTTTATTAAGAATTGAAATCACAAAATCTGTTTTTAATATGGAGTGTGTCGGTTGAAATCAAATAGTTATGGAACTAAAATAATTCAACTCATTTTTCAAATTTTAAACTTACTATTACTATGATCCAATGAAACAAATTATTTATTATATTTAATTTCTAACATCCTTTAACTTCTATCTCTATTTTTATTATACATTTTCTCTCTCTCTCTAATGAATATTGACATGGGAGATAATTAAATATTTATTCATTCTGTTCCAAATTATAATGTGTTTCTTTTTTATTTTTATCACTTGCTCTATCCCTTTGAAAAAGTAAGAGTTCCTATGATTTTTTTTTAACTCAAGCAATTTGTTTAACTTCAACAATTCGTTTAACTTATGCAAATATTATTAACCTAACTTGTGCAATAATCATTTACAATTGTAGGCTCTTAATGACAATAAAATTCCTTCAAACGAACAAACACTTGCCATGGGTCCAATCAGAGACCAAGTCAGTCGCAATGTTTATAAAGTAAATGGTTGTAACTTCCACAAGAAAGTTTATGTTGGGGGTGAAAGAACAACTAGTACTAGTGTGTGGGTGAAAAGAGATTGTTCAACAAAATTGGTCGTGACTTCCAGGGTAAATTGAAGGATATTATTGAGATATCATACATGGGTACCTATGGAGGTCAAATTAATATGTTAAGAGTCGATACATGGTTTGACTCGGAAAAAGGGATAAGGGTTGATTGATATAGAAACGTACGTGAATGACCTCTTTGTGTTGCCAACTCAAGTACTACAAGTCCAACTAGTGTCATTAGAGAGAGAGAGAGAGACCACCAGCGGATTGGTAAGTTGTTATTCATACTCCCACAAGAAGTAGGTTTCAATTAGAAGGAGATATCTACCAAGAGGACACTTTATATAACCCTCCTTTAATAAATTTTGATCATGATAATCAATTAAATTGGTTAAAGTGTAGAGGTGATGACGATGAACTGAATGCTAAGATCGTAGAACATTTAAATAGCCTCACTGAGTCTGACGAAGAAAAATTCTCAAGTGAAACTGAGGTTGAGGAATAGCAAAGCAAGGCTCTTAATTAGAATATTTTTTGTTTTCCCGCCCTTCTTCCGCAGAATCGTACAAATTATAAATAGTTACAGAACTCACTCAGTGTAGGATCCTAATTAGCAATCCTAAAGTATATACAACCCGATCGTCACTACACAATTTCTATCAAAAATAATCGTATATTGGAACTTATTGATGAGTGAGTTTTATACTTATTAATTGAGTGTATTTGAGCTTAATCTTTTGGAAGTTTTCAAGTGTTTGTGTCTATTCATGCATGTTTTATGTTGTTTTGTAGGAATTGAGACAAAAGTTACTTGGATCGACGTTTGGGGTTGCTAAATTCGCGTTTTCGGCTTGTCATTTACATAGCAGTCACTTCAGGGCCAATTTCAACATTTCTCTAGACCTTATTTCGAAAAACTTATAGAATGAAAGTTGTAGATCCACGTCTCCTCTTTCCAGAACATATTGAATCATCAAAATCGGAGTTTGAACGAAGAAGTTGTGATTATTTTCCCAAACGACGTCAGAGCAGAAAATTTCCAAAAAATTAAGCTCCAGCGCGGGAGCGCCCATTTCAAGCTTATTTGCAGCGCCGGGATGCTAGGACGCAGCTTCCCAGCACCATGAACAGTGCTGGGGCGCTGGTCAAGCATGGACGCGTTTTGGGACAAATTTTAACACTTTTTGACTCCAAATTGAATTAGGTTTCCTCCTAAGCTAAAAATTGGACTTGTAACCTATAAATACATGATGAGAGGCATAGAATAAGAGAGATGAGATAGATTAGCTTAGATAAAATACTCTATTAGATTAGAACATAAACCCTAGTTTATATTGAATTGTTGGAGATTGAAGCAACTTGAGGATCATTGAAGATTCAAAGCATGAGCGAAAGAGGAGTCTCAAGACTACTGACAACAGATTCTATTATCTTCTCTTCTCTTACTTTTATCTTTTAATGTTTATTCAGTTGTGGATTCTTGATTTTAATTCAATGACAATGAACTAAATTTCTTTTATTAAGATTACAAATTGAACATTTTATGTCTATGAATTAATTATTCAATTTATTCCAATTATTTGTGTCAAGGTGAATGATTTATTATGTCTTGTGCGTTTTTGATTAATTATTTGGCCAGTAATTACCTTGTTAATCTAGAAGGATTCGGAAGATGAAATCTAGGGTTGGAACTGGACATGATAACATGTAGGCTTAATTATTTGCATGAGATGAATAATTAGGGTTGTGAATTGAATAGGAATACTTGTTCACTGAATGTAACAAATTGGGAATTGGAACTTAACAGGTTTGATTTAATTATTTTGCATAGGAATATCGCATGATTAATTGAATTGAATAAAAGTTATCTGTTTACTTAGGAAAGGACTTTTAACAACTAAAATTCCTGTTAACAATTCAGGTGGCGTAATAATTGGGTTAATTGGATTATTGGTTTATTATTCATAATTAGGGATATTGTAATCTTAACATTTATTTATTTGAATTCATTTATAAAGTAATTCAGTTTAATTAGTTAATTTAGTTTTCTTAATTAGAAAAATCATAATTTGCAGTTGTTTAAATAAAATTGATTTGGTTAAGAGTTAGTACTTGGTAATTTTTATTAAATAATTCCTCGTGGGAACGATACTTTTCTTATTACTTTATTACTTGTTGATCGTGCATGTGACGCCCCCAAAATAGGTATACATCACCCATCTTGAGTCGCCAAATACATGGTACAAAATTCAAATACAACTTAATTATACAACAGTCGTGTAAAATACGACAAAACATATGATGTGAGTTTTAATACAAATATTGTCATCTAGACAATATCCACACTCAATTGAGTCCTCATTACATTTATTATCACACTTTTTAACAGAATAGTGAGGACTACTAATGCTATTATCTGGATCGTCACTCCGTTCCCCGACTAGTCCCTGCTACGTTCTCATTTCCTGAAGAGAACAATGAAAGTAAAAGGGTGAGCTCAACTAGCCCAGTAAGAAATATTATGACTAAGATAATACATAATAAATTATCGTTAGCCTTCAACAGTGTCAAACTGATACAATATAACAAACATCAAGTCTAACTGCAGCGGAACAAATAATCCATTGAAAGAGTCAAGTAGAAAATAAAATCTACTATCTTTTATGATTTAAAAGGTTTTTAATCACTTTTATCGCTGAGACTCAACTTAATAAATAATCCACATCATCCCTGCACTACGACCAATGATATTCATTAGTATCACAACCCCAAATTATCTATGCACTACGGGCCAAGGATATTCGTGTATTCATCAATGATTATGATCATGCCAACAACTGTCTATCAATGCACTACGGGCCAATGAGAACTTTTATCACATCATTTCTAACATTACGGTCATGATTATACCGAATAATCCCTGGTCATAATCATACCAAGTCCATCTATGCACTACAGGCCACAAATGACTTTCAACATAATATAAACATGATGATGATGACAATGATATAAGAATTCAATAAAACAAGTTCAAGAATTAATTTATCCAGGAACTACTATCGTCCAAATTGTTAACATGATACTTCTTTGTAGAGTAAAATTCAATAATGCTCAGAAGAATATTTCCATGAAAAGATACTGGATGAAGCGCAAATATCAAGGATATTCCACTAATTTCATGGAGTATAGAAGTCAAAACTTTAACCAATTGAGTATAATAAAGAATGAAATAACAAAAGAAATCACCAGACATGCGATAGACCGCACAGATAGGTTATTCCAACATAATAATAAATAACGGAACCAGGTCATGCGTAAACGCCAAGACAGGATATTGCAACAGAATAATAAATTATGGAACCAGGTCAGGCGAAATTCGCACCGACAGGATGTTCCAACAGAATAATAAATAATAGAACTAGGTCATGCGTAAACGCACAGACAGGATGTTCCAACAGAATAATAAATAATGGAATAAAAGAAGAATTTTAGCATGTATGCGGTACTTCGCATAGACAGGTTATTCCAACATAATGATAAAGAATGGAATAACAGAAGAATTTCACGAAGTATAGGGTAGACCGCGTATACAGGTTATTCCAACATAATAAAAAAATGGAATACCAGAAGTTCTCTTCATGAATACGAAAGAAATAATACCCCTTACCTTAGAACAAACTGGATATAGGAGTAGTGAAGTAGCAGAATACTTTTCTTCGTTCTCTCTATAGTTTCTCTCTCTAGAGTTTCAGTGAATTCATAAGAAATAATGAAGGAATGAACTTCTATTTATAGGAGAATGGAAAGGCACTGTGTAAGGATTTTTCTCACGTATGAAATAATTTACGAAGTCACGGATGAAATTTTGATACCACAGATGCAAATTGTCAAACCTTCAACCAATGATAACAAAGCAATATAAAGTATAATATATATATATATATATATATATATATATATATATATATATATATAAACCCACATGTTATAAACATATATATATATATATAATACCAATTACCTCTTTGAAAAGCAATTCTATTTCCCACCCCATTTCCCACTCGTGAACAACTTTTGCAAGATTCCTCCCAACAATTCAATTTTCAACACATGTGGGCCCCACGTATTCCCCTCCCACCAACAACTCATAATCACATGTGGGTCCCATTAAAATAAGCAAAACCTCATAAAAATCACTTTAATAATTTTAACAACATTTATCACCTTTATTATAATTTACAATATTAATCGACCAGGTCATTCCTAGGAAAGAGGGGGCTTTCCAATAAGGATTTCTCCTTATTCGCGCAATTAAGTGACCAAACCTCTCCTTGGCAGAACTTCTAGACATCGTTAATATTGCAAATAATAATATTAATAACTTTGTCGTCTCAATTATTGATTTAATAATATATAAAATATTGACAATAATTGAATCAAATAACGTGAGATACTCTGCAGCAATTACTGTAATAATAACTGAACAAAATTGAGTGACTTCTCACGTAAGCATCAATAATCAATACCGTGTGTTACTATGCAACCACGCGTATTACTGTACTTTTAACACCAGGTGTTTCAATAGTTAACGGTAAAAACTTTCGCCGTTATTTTCATAAAATATTTTTGTCATTTTCTTAATCCGACAATAATTTCGTTGTGGGGTCCACCAATGATTGTGTCGTTGTATGAATATTCCCTGTTAAAACGAATATTCTTTGACCAATCGAATATTATATAACAACTTGCGTACTTTGCAAAATTTATAAATATTACCCACAACTATAACATTATATCAAATTCATTTCACAATATTCAAAAATGATAATTATAGAAAATTCATCATTATTCATAAAAGTTGGGGTCTTACAGTGTATACTTGCACGTATTCATTGATTGCGAAATTGATCAACAAGTTTTTGGCGCCGTTGCTGGGGAATTAGTTTAATAATTTTGCCAATATTAATTTTTATCAAATGAGTTTTAATTTAAACGTTTTTTATTATTATTTTCTTTAATTCTCTTTCTATTTTTCTTTCTCTCTTTTCAAG
The DNA here is from genome assembly GCA_020205505.1 of Panax japonicus. Lineage (NCBI taxonomy): Eukaryota > Viridiplantae > Streptophyta > Magnoliopsida > Apiales > Araliaceae > Panax > Panax japonicus. The sequence continues at coordinate 29,489,161 of CM035095.1, forward strand.
TACCATGGCAGAATTTAATTATCAATGGCCGTATATGAGACGACTCAGCCAATGGGAGCGGAGATTGATGGACTCACGACAGTCTTTATGTATTATCAGCACAAATTGAGACACTTTCAAAGAGGTTAGACACTTTTGCATCACAACGTCGTCAAAGTGTGGCGGTTACTTGGGATTATTGTGCTGGAAATCATATGAGTCATCAATGCGCCATCAGTTTTGAGCCGGTACAGTATGGTGGTGATTACCCCAATAATTATGTCTATCCCAACAACTATCATCAGGATTGCGGGTATAACCCAGATTTTTTATGGAGCCATACTCATCAAGATCAATTTTATGCTCCAAGTCCAATATACCCACAAAATTTCTCGTGTCCACCTCTACTACAACAGGAGGAACATTCAAATTTGGAGGAAACTTTGTCCAAGTTCATAGCTTCAAGTGAGGAGAGGAGGATTAATGATCAAGAGATATCGAATCAAATTAAATTTTGCGAACCAAATGGAACAACTAATCAATGCCTCGAACATTTTCCCTCAATACACTTGGCCCTATGACATGGATTCCGAGACTGATGGAGAACTCGAACAAAATCTACAACTAGATGAGCCACAAGATGTTGAAAGAGAGGAAACAATTGAAAACCAAAAAAAGGAGATCAACGAAGATGAGCCGATTTCATTAGTATCCCATGTGTCTCCTCCACCAAAGTTCAAGAATCCGGACAGTTTTGCAAAACCATGCCCAATTGGCAGTCATGTCGTCAGCAAAGCTCTTTGTGACATAAGAGCTAGTACGATTGTGGAGTCATGGTGGGATGAAAAGGAGAATATATAGGAAGATCCCGTTATGTTTATTAAGCATCAATGCCCTAATCTGATCATCGACATAATGGAGAAAAAACATAGTTTTTGGACGTTCTTAATGGGGAACATATCTATAAAGAGCATGCTAGGTGACTTTAATTCTAGGGTCATTACTAATGGGAACCTCCCAAAAGAGACATTGCTTCTGATGGATGGAGGGTTCCTCAATTTTCATAGGGGAATTGGATAGAGAATTGAAGAAGTCAGGCTGAGACTATAAAACAAGCGCTTATTGGGAGGCAACCCAAGTTTAATTTTTATTTTTAGTTTTTATTAGGTTTTATATTAGTAGTTTTGAATTTGCATTTATTTAGAATTTAATAGAATTGTTTCTATCATGGTTTACAGGTTATTCAAGTCAAATTCAAGTGTGGTGCCTAATTTATTCCATGAGCCTAGCCTATTCTCCAAACTTAGCGGACAATTAGGAAGATTTCTATACTTTCAGGGAAGTCCTCTACTTTATTTTTTCCTATTTCAGCCATTCAAGACAATGTCTAGTTCAAGTTTGGGGGCATTTTTGTGTCGTATTGCATATAGTTAGTTATTTACATTGTAGTTCGTTATGTTTTCGGGTTATTTACATTTAGTTTTGGCATTCAGTTTCTTGTTAAAAATTTTTTTAAAAAAATCGCAAAAATAGTAGTTAGTTTATTGTGTTTGTTGCATTTAGTTTATATTTGCATGATTCCAGCTGTTAGATAGTAAAAGTCTATTTTGGCCAATGATGAGACTGAAATTGAGTAGATAAGTATAGTATTGAATATTAAGGCTTTGATGTGATTTCTTGTTATGAATTGATTTTTTTTCTATTTGAAATTGAAATAATAAGGTTAGCACAGTAAAAGCAACTTGATGATTGATTGAGTCTAAATTGATACGTAATGAAATTCTAAAGGATAATTTCTAGTTTGAATGATAGGAACTCATGAATAGGCGGTGATGGCTAAAGTTAGACAAGAACCTAAGTTTGGGAGAAAAATTTGGGGTATATAAGATTTATAAAAAAGAAAAAAAGAAAAAGAAAAAAAATGAATGATGATGAATAAACACTGTAACTAGTCTTGTTTTGGGGCCTTTGTTACTTGAGCAAGTACGTCCGAGGGAGTGTCTTTACACCTAGCGCCCTAAGGTATTTATGGTCTGGGAGTCATTGGTCGAAAGCTCGTTAAGGGCTAGCACTATTAGCGTAATGGAATGAGACATTGCACAGTTATGGGAATTAAAAAAATGAAAAAAAGTGAATAAAATGGGAAAAAGAGAAAAAAGCCCCCGCAATTGAAAAATAAAGCATAAGTATCCCATGTTGACCCTCGATATTAGTAATTATTTGATTTTAGTAGGATCTAGCTCATTTGTAGATTTCTTGAGTTTACACTGTATGATGCCTTCGAAGATATATATTATGTATTAAATTTGATTTTATGTCAGTTAGCATTTTTGTGGAGCACACACGCACTATATCAGTGATAACAGTTTAAGATTTGATGATTGATTGGGAAATTACTGATTTATTTTAATATGATGTATTATCACGTTTACTTGATTTCTCTAAGGCCGGTTGAATAGACTTGTTTATGTCATTACTGCTGGATTCCTAGGCATATAGATTAGTTGCATTACATTGCATTGCATAACATTTTTGTGTTTTTTCTTGAGGACACACAAAGGTTTAAGTTTAGGGGTATTTGATGAGTGAGTTTTATACCCATTAATTGAGTGCATTTGAGCTTAATCTTTTGGAAGTTTTTAAGTGTTTGTGTCTATTCATGCATGTTTTACGTTGTTTTGTAGGAATTGGGACAAAAGTTACTTGGATCGACGTTTGGGTTTGCTAGATTCATGTTTTCGGCTTGCCATTTACATAGCAGTCACTTCAAGGCCAATTTAAACATTTCTCCGGACCTTATTTCGAAAAACTTAAAGAATTAAAGTTGTAGATCTGCGTCTCCTCTTTCCAGAATATCTTGAATCATCAAAATCGAAGTTCAGATGAAGAAGTTATTGCTATTGTCCCAAAGAACGTCAGAGCAGAAAATTTCCAAAAAAGCCCCAGCGCGGGGGCTCCCATTTCAAGCTTATTTGCAGCTCTGGGGTGCTAGGGGGCAGCTTCCCAGCGCCATGAATAGTGCTGGGGCACTGGGGAAGGGCCTGGTCAAGCTTGGACGCATTTTGGGGTGAATTTTGACACTTTTTTTACTCCAAATTGGATTGGATTTCCTCCTAAGCTAAAAATTGGACTTGTAACCTATAAATACATGATGGGAGGCATAGAATAAGATAGATGATATAGATTAGCTTAGATAAAATACTCCATTAGATTAGAACATAAACCCTAGCTTATATTGGATTGTTGGAGATTGAAGCAACTTTAGGATCGTTGAAGATTCAAAGTAGGAACGAAAGAAGAGTCTCAAGACTACTGACAACAAATTCTATCCTCTTCTCTTATCTTACTTTTATCTTTTAATGTTTATTTAGTTGTGGATTCTTGATTTTAATTCAATGACAATGAACTAAATTTCTTTTATTAAGACTACAAATTGAACATTTTATGTCTATGAATTAATTATTTAATTTATTCCAATTATTTATGTCAAGATGAATTGTTTATTATGTCTTGTGCATTTTTGATTAATTATTTGGCCAATAATTACCGTGTTACTCTAGAAGGATTCGGAAGATAAAATCTAGGGTTGGAACTGGACATGATAACATGTAGGCTTAATTATTTGCATGAGATGAATAATTAGGGTTATGAATTGAATAGGAATATATGTTCACTACATGTAACAAATTGGGAATTGGAACTTAATGGATTTGATTTGATTATTTTGCATAGGAATATTGCAGGATTAATTGAATTGAATAAAAGTTATATGTTTACTTGGGAAAGGACTTTTAACAACTAGAGTTCCTGTTAACAATTCAGGTGGCATAATAATTGGGTTAATTGGATAATTGATTTATAGTTCATAATTGGGGATATTGTAGTCTTAACCTTTATTTATTTGAATTCATTTATAAAGTAATTCAGTTTAATTAGTTAATTTAGTTTTCTTAAGTAGAAAAATCACAATTTGCATTTTTTTTAAATAAAATTGATTCGGTTAAGAGTTAGTACTTGGTAATTTTTATTAAATAATTCCTCGTGGAAACGATACTTTTCTTATCACTTCATTACTTGTTGACCGTGTATACTTGCACATATTCATTGATTGCGAAATCGATCAACAAGTTTTTGGTCATCCCCTTTTATTTCAGCAAATAAGCCTTTATATACTCTTTTTCATCTAACCACAATCCTATTCCGGCAACGGCGCCAAAAACTTGTTGATCGATTTTGCAATCAATGAATACGTGCAAGTATACACGGTCAACAAGTAATAAAGTGATAAGAAAAGTATCGTTCCCACTAAGAATTATTTAATAAAAATTACCAAGTACTAACTCTTAACCAAATCAATTTTATTTAAACAATTACAAAGTGTGATTTTTCTAATTAAGAAAACTAAATTAATCAATTAAAACTAGATTACTCTAAAAATTAATTCAAATAAATAAAGATTAAGACTCGACGAATGAATTCAGATAAATAAATGTTAAGACTACAATATCCCCAATTTATGTACTACAAACCAATTATCCAACTAATCCAATTATTATGCCTAATAAATTGTTCACATGAATTCTAAGTGTTAAAACCCCTTTCCCAAGTGATCAGTTAACTTTTATTCAATTCAATCAATCTTGCGATATTCCTATGCAAAATAATTAAATTAAACCCATTAAGTTCCAATTTTCAATTTGTTACATGCAGTGAACATATATTCATATTCAATTCACGACCTTAATTATTCGTCTCATGCAAATAATAAAGCATACATGTTATCATGTCCAGTTCTAACCCTCAATTTCATCATCTGAATCCTTCTAGAATAACACGGTAATTACTTGCCAAATAATTAATCAATACGCACAAGACATAATAAACAATTCACCTTGGCATAAATAATTGGACTAAATTAAATAATTAATTCATAGACATAAAAGGTTCAATTTGTAGTCTTAATAAAAGAGTTAGTTCATAACGAAAAATAAAACCAACAATCTCATGAAAATCATCTTGAAAGGATTACACAATTAAAAATAATAAGAAGAAGAAACTCTTAAAGAAAATCTCCCAAGCTTCAATCTTCAATTGGAATTCTTCTCCACAAAACTTAGGTTCTTGTCTAACTTTAGTCATCACCGCCTATTCACGAGTTCCTTTCATTCAAACTAGAAATTATCCTTTAGAATTCTATTATGTATCAATTTAGACTCAATCAATCATCAAGTTGTTTTTACCGTGCTAACCTTATTATATCAGTTTCAAACAGAAAAAGATTCAATTCATAATAATAAATCACATCAAAGCCTTAATATTCAATACTATACTTATCTACTCAATTCCAGTCTCATCATTGGCCAAAATAGACTTTTACTATCTAACAGCTGAAATCATGCAAATATAAACTAAACGCAACAAACACAGTAAACTAACTACTATTTTTGCGATTTTTCAAAAAAAATTTTAACAAGAAACTGAATGCAAAAACTAAATGTAAATAACCCAAAAACATAACGACCTACAATGTAAATAACTAACTATATGCAATACGACACTTATAAATTAAAGCCTAAGAATATATAAATTTAACTTACTGATTGAATTAAGCAAGCATACTTGGAGAACCAGAGAGGATAGGGGATGAAAAAAAGAAAGAGATCGTGGGAGAGAACAGTGGTCAGGAAAGGGAATGAAGAAAGGGGAAGGCCAGACAGTGGAAGAGGTCGTGGGTGAGGGTGACAGACGCCAACGAGGAGATCGACGGCGATGGAGATAGCGACGACGAGGTTGATCACAACGACGACAAGAGAGAGGGAAGGAACAGACGAGTGGGAGAAATAAAGAAAGGAGAGGAAAGATCAAAAACTAAAATTTGGGGATTAAATAAAACGTCATTCTCGACAGCAGTGTCCGTCGATATTGTGCCCGTCAATATCGACGACACTATTCGTCGCCAATGTTCTTTTCCCCGTCGACCCTCACTTTTGCCTCACACATGAAATGGAAACTTGGCGCGGTTGAGGTTTAGGGAGTCATTGCTGACGGGTATCATTAACGACGTCGATGTCGTCGCCATTGATGTCATTCTCGACGGCGTGATGCCTGTCGAGAATGGTCCTGTAAGACCCCAGTTTTTATAAATAAAGATGAATTTTCATAATTATTATTTTTGAATATTATGGAATAAATTTGATAAAATATAAAGTTGTGGGTAATATTTGTAAATTTTGCAAAGTACGCAAGTTGTTATAAAATATTCGTTTGGTCGGGGAATATTCTTTTTGTCGGGGAATATTCGTACGACGGCACAATCATTGGTGGACCCCACAACGGAAGTATTGTTGTAGTTAGAAAACGACAAAATTATCTTTTTATAAAATAACGGCAGAGGTGTTACCGTTAAAACTGTTGAACTACTCGGTAGTAAAAGTACAGTAATACGCGTTGTTGCATATTAGCACACGGTATTAATTATTGATGCTTACGTGAGAAGTCACTCAGCTATACTCAATTATTGCTACAGTTATTGTTGCATCATATCTCTTATATTATTGATTCAATTATTGTCACAGTATCATCTGTATAATATGTTATATTATCTAAACAATAATTGAGACGACAAGTTATAAATGATTAATAATTGTTGAAAGATTAAATATGTGTTGATTAAAATAAAATAAAATGATTTCTGGTAATTTTTATTCAATCCTTGATGTATATAAAGAGTCTATTATTAGACGTTTGTGGTAAGTTTAATTATTTATGGGGGGCCATATGTCATCATCTAAGAGTCTCTTTCATAAATAGTAATTACCTTCGTAAATAGTAATTATTTTTGTAAATAGTAATTACCTTCGTAAATAGTAATTACCTTCATAAATAGTAATTACCTTCGTAAATAGTAATTATTTTCGTAAATAGTAATTACCTTCGTAAATAGTAATTACCTTCGTCAATAGTAATTACCTTCGTAAATAGTAAATACTTTCGTAAATAGTAATAAATCTTCTATAAATAGAGGCCTAGGGCTTCATTATTTTTCACGAATTCGTTCAAGCTATAGAGAGAGAAAGTATAGAGAGAGTAATAGATAAAGAAGAAGAGTATTCGGTTACTACACTATTGCAGTATTCAATCTCCTAATACGGTAAGGGGTGTTACTCTTTCTTCTTGAAGAGAACTTATGTTATTCCATTCGTTGTTATTCTGTTAGAATAACATGTAAAAGTGGCATACCCTATACATGACCTGTATACGCGGTGTACCCTATACTTGGTGAAATCCTTATGTTATTCCATTTCTTATTATTCTGTCGGAATAACCTGTATACGCGGTTTACCCTATACTTGGTGACATTCTTCTATTATTCTGTTGGAACATCCTGTCTGTGTGTTTTACACCGGACCTGGTTCCGTCTTTATTATTCTGTTAGAATATCCTATCTGTGTGTTTTACACCGGATCTGGTTCCGTCTTTATTATTATTCTGTTGGAATATCCTATCTGTGTGTTTTACACCGGATCTGGTTCCGTCTTTATTTATTATTCTGTTGGAACATCCTGTCGGTGTGAATTTCACCTGACCTGGTTCCGTTATTTATTATTCTGTTGGAATAACCTGTCTGTGCGGTCTATCGCATGCATGGTGATTTCTTTTGTTATTTCATTCTTTATTATACTCAGTTGGTTAAAACTTTAACTTCTATACTCCATGAAATTAGTAGAATATCCTTGATATTTGCGCTTCATCCAGTATCCTTTCATGAAAATATTCTTCTGATCATTCTTGAATTTTACACCACAAAACAGTATCGTGTTGACAATTTGGACGTTAATAATTTCTGGATAAAATAATTCTTGAGCTTGTTTTATTGAATGATTATATCATTGTCATCATCCTCATGTTTATATTTTGTTGAAAGTCATCTGTGGCCTATAGTGCATAGATGGACTTGGTATGATTATGACCAGGGATTATTCGGTGTAATCATGACCGTAATATTACAAATGATGTAAAAATTAAAAGTTCTCATTGGCCGTAGTGCATTGATGGACAGTTGTTGGCATGATCATGACCACTAATGAATACACAAATATTCTTGGCCGTAGTGCATGAATAATTGTGGTCGTGATACTAAAGAATATCCTTGGCCGTAGTGCGGGGGTGATTCGATGATGTGGAATATTTATTAAGCTGAGTCTCAGCCATAACGATGATGAAAAACCTTTTAAATCATAAAAGATAGTAGTTTTTATTTTCTACTTGACTCTTTTAATGGATTGCTGGTTCCGCTGCAGTTAAACTTGATATTTATTGTATTTTATCAGTTTAACACTGTTGAAGGCTAATGATAATTTATTCTGCATTATCTTAGTCATAATATTTCTTACTAGGGCTAGTTGAGCTCACCCTTTCTTTCACTGTTCTCTTCAGGAAATGAGAATATAGCTGGGACGAGTCGGGGAACGGAGTGATGGACCAGAGAATAGTATTAGTAGTCCTCACTATTCTGTTAAATAGTGTGACAATAATTGTATTGAGGACTCCTTTTGAGTTTGTATGATCTCTAGTGGATATTTATTGTATTCAAACTCACAGTTGTATTTTGTCGTATTATACACGACAGTGGTATTAGTAAGTTGTATTTGAATTCTGTACCATGTATCTGACGACTCAAGATGGGTGATGTATACCTAATTTTGGGGGCGTCACAGGTCCCGTCGGCTATGACATGATTTTTTATAGTGTACTTCTTTTACCTTATTTGACCCCAACTCGACCTATTTTGACCCAACTTGAACTAGTTTGATACAACCTCAATTTCACCAATTAAAATTAAAAAAGATAAAAAGTTTTAGAATAATAATTTTTTTAATATTTTATAATAAAATAATTTTTTTAATTATTTTAAAATAATAATTATTTTTAATATTTCAAAATAAAATATTAATTATTTTTTATATTTTAAAATAAAATATTTTTTGAAAAGAATTATTATTTTCAAAAAAATATATTATAAACTTTTATTTTTTTTTCAAAAATGAGTATAGTTTTATAAAATATAGATTCAAAAAAAAATTAATTTTTAATTATTTTTATGAAAATTTACTAGATCATTTGACTATATCAGCATGTAGCCTTAGGTTCACAGAAATTAGTTATGTTTCTTGTTATATATAAACACCGAAATGTGAAATCATTATTATTTCTATTTTTTACTTTTTATTTGCAATAACTTTTAGCATGAAATCTATGAAACTACATAGTACTAAATATATTGTTAAGATATTTCACATAAATTTCGTATTGTATAAATTCAAGAGTATAGATGAGTTAATAAATAAGGTGAAACTTCAACTTAATATGTTAACCTTTTAGGTAAGAAAATGGTCCAACAAGATATTTGGTCAGTCTACATAGGTTTGCGCTGCATTGGTGATGAATTGATGTGGGATGGATCATTCAATTTCGCTACAAGTGGTATCAAAGTCCATGGTTAGATGTGCCCAAGTATCATGATGACACTCCAGGGTGGAGCATTTGCAAGCCAGCTCGCGCGATGGAGCAAATAGAATTGACTCAGGTGGAACACAAGGGGATCAATCACGCGTTTGTCATCTGACGTGCGTGGCTGAGTAGTATTAAGGTGTGCTCAGTGGTGACTAACTAATATGATACTTCTGATGATATTCAAGTTTTTAGGTAAGGAAGTGATTCATCATGTTTGTTGGACTAATTTACACACGCGTACATTGTATTAATAATAAATTGATGTGAGATAGATAGTATAATTTAGTACTTGACTAACAACTTCTTCATGCCGTGTTTAAATAAAAATGAAATGGTCAATACTTAGAATCAATGAAAGTATTACTTATATTGTCTTTTGCAGACATGATGCCTGATAATATACGCAAGTCTTGACGACTTTCTGTGCATGACAAATTCTAACAGGAATTAAAAAAAAAATCATAATATACGCAAGTCTTAACGACTTTCAGTGCATGACAAATTCTAACAGGAATTTTAAAAAAAAATATATTCATAAACTACTATATAAATGAGACTCCCCTGCCTTGGCTTCAATATCAAAAGAACACAACACAGTTATATTATATCTTCTTCCTAGCAAATATAGAAATTAACATGAAGTCCCTAAGCATAAACCGAACTGCATACTCTCTCTCCTTGTTTTGCATTTTTTTTCTCTCTCCTGTTTTGGCATTGCACACTTGTGATTTTCCAGCTATCTTCACCTTTGGTGACGGGAATTCGGAAACCGGTGGGTTTATTGCTGCCTTCACTGCAGGGACACCTCCATTTTATGGACAATCCTACTTTAAAAGGCCATCAGGAAGAGCCTCTGATGGGCGTATCTTGATCGACTTTATAGGTTAATATTTTTGAATTCTTATTTCCGGCAATTGAAATGAACAGTTTATTTAGACAGTCTATATATAGAAACGAGTTGCATTTATATAGCACATTCTTGCATTATAGATGACTTTTGTTATACAAGTATTATATATTTGCAACTCTTATCTATACATACATAAATGCCATTTGTTATTATAAAACTGTCCAAACAACTGCCCAATTTTAACATTTCCAGAATTCAAATCCTACAAGTTCACTCGCTTTCTAGTTACTACATTACTTACAAACCGAATGACTAAGTTTAATGTTGCAGCTTCAAGTTTAGGTAAACCATTCCTCCACCCTTATCTTGATTCCTTGGGTGCCAACTTCTCCTATGGTGTTAATTTTGCCCAAATATTGGCTACAATCGCACCACCCAAGTTAATTCTTCCGGTGGCCCAACAACCGCGTGCATATAGTCCTTTTTTCCTTGACATTCAAATCGAACAATTCAAACAATTCGTGAATAGATCACAGACGGTCAGAAAACAAGGTATATTTTTTTTAATTAAATGTGAATTAATTTGTATTCTTCCTCATATAACTTTTTATCTTGTACTTTTATAAATGTAAAAATTTTTGGTTGTTATTTAACTTATTTTAGGAGGGGTGTTCAAGAATTTGATGCCCAAGAAGGAATATTTTTCCAAAGCATTGTATACTATTGATATTGGCCAAAATGACATCACCCAAGGATTGTTTACTAACATGACATATGACGAAATTAAAGCAATTATACCAGCTACTGTCAACAGTCTCGCACTGAATGTGAAGGTATATAAGCCTTGTTTAATTTGTATATATTTTGGCGTAATATGTAATTAACTTGTAAATTTGCTTAACCTATACTAATTCCTTCTACTGAATATGAATTCTTGCAGAAACTATACAATTTGGGAGCAAGATCATTTTGGATCCAAAACACTGGACCCTTTGGTTGCCTTCCTTATATTTTAACATTGTTACCCGTTCCAGAAGACCAAACAGATAGTGCCGGTTGTGCAATACCGCATAATGATTTAGCTCAATATTTCAATTCCAAGTTGAAAGAAGTCGTTGATCAACTTCGAAAAGACCTTCCCCTGGCTGCGTTCACATATGTAGATGTTTATACTCCAAAGTACGATCTCTACAAAGAACCAAAAAAATATGGTATGTCATGATCCATCTTACTTGAATCCAATTTGTGTAATTAATACCACAAGAATATAACTTAATCATATATATAAGAAATTCTCATATAGAATAATTTATTTCACTCAAACACATTCAAATAAAATAATAATTGTTATGTCTTAATATAATAATCATCAACATGTTAGAAAGTTGTAGAAGTTCATTAATATAAATAATACTCAATCTATACATTTGTATAACAGTTTTTATAATGAAATTTATACAATATGCAGGATTCAAGTTCCCTCTTCTAGCATGTTGCGGTTTAGGGGGAAAATATAATTGGGCAGAAACTGGATTTTGTGGACAAACAACTACCATAAATGGAACCCAAATAGTTGTGGGACCATGTGAAAATCCCTCTGAGCGAATAAGTTGGGATGGAATTGCTTTCTCAGCTGCAACTGATCAAATCGTTTTCAAGAAGATAGTTACAGGCGAATTTTCAGAACCACCCCGTGCCCTAAACATGGCATGTAAGAAAATATGATTGCTAGAAGTTTACTAGCGGATATTGCAATGTACTTTTATGACAAAGTTACCATGTTCACAATTTCCTCATTCAATGTATTACCAGTCCAATGAAAAGCTCCTATTCATTTTTAAAATTCTTTGTTTCGTGTATCCCCCAAAATAAAGTGTAAAATTATTTTATGAAAAAGTGGCCTTAAAAAATTCTTCCTTCTTATATTTCTTTTAGATGTGTGATTTATGTACTCCTATCCAAATTGATGATATTAACTGGACTTTTTTACTAAAGCTGGTACTATGCAAAATTGCTATTTGACAGAAATTGGATGTAGAGATGTCAACTAACTTAGGTACTATGCAAAATTGCTCCTGATATCTTCTGTGACAAATATGAAACCTCACTGATAATACTCTGTTCCATAGATCTGGAGACTAACATTTTCCAAATTTAAAAGTCTGCTATCCAATATAATGATGAAAAAGCAACTCAATCTCTCCATATACATTCCATTCTAGCCAAATCATGATACCATCTTTACACTATCATTTGGATATCAGATTGCAGAAAACTCGAACTTGGGTAATATTGGTTTAGATGATATACAGTTTGTTCCTTCTTCTACCCAAGTAGTTGATATCTTGACTAAAACTTAGTTTTGTTCGTTCCGATCCAAGCTTGGTGTCAGGGGCAAATCCAGCTTGAAAGTTCAGTGGGGTCAAATTCGAAAAAAAAATTCATTTAAGAATAAAAATTTAATAAAATGAATCACAAAACTAAATAATTCTCAAATATTGTTTACAATAACATTTTTCGAGATTTTATTGCTTGAAATTGTTGCATGATAGCCTCATTTTTAATAGTTACAAAATATCATATATCAATAACATTTACGTGTCTTCTTCCCATTCCTCTGCCTCTTCATAAATATATATACACTACAGTTATTAATATATTCACAAAATTTAAGGTTTAGTGGAACAAAATAAGTAGAGTACTACAGTTATATTAGTACACTGCTATTATGTTACTGAAAAAAAGAATATGTTACTATCATGTTAATATGATAGATAAACATTTTAATATACTTTAAAATGTTTAAATTTGATTGAGTGACTGGTGGATTGTTCACAACAGCCGACAACATTATTGGGAGAAAATAAATATAATGATGTTGATCTTGAATTTTATACTACTACTACTACTACTACTAATGATGTAAGGACCAAGAATTTTACATGATTATATATGTAAATTTTTACGAATTTTTTTATATTAAAAAGTACTTGAACCAAATAAGTTAATAATATGTGAATTAAGCAAGATAGTTAATTTATTTATTTTAAGTTAACTAAGATGAATACTTAATCAATTTGATTAAGGAAGAGTAAGATAAGTAATGTTAAAAATTGACATAGCATGAATATTAACATTGATTAGTAAATTAAAAAGGTTTATAATCTTTAAGTAAATAATTATTCATTTAGATTATATAAAGTGATTATATGATTATGTGAGTATTTAAATATGATAAAAATTTATCAACAATGATAAATGTGTTATGGATTATGTGGAACAATGTATGTGGCTAAATAAATATATATTATGAATATGAATATTTATTTACTAAGAGAATCAAAAAGGAAAGCTACATAACCTAATTGTACATTAGGTATGGAAATTAAATAACCTAAGGGTTATAATATGGAAGAATGTTAGTATTTAAAATATATATTAACCCTAAGGGATTTATTTTATATATCTCAATTAGTTAATTTTATAACTTAATTAAAACAAGTCTAATTGAGTTATAAAAATTTAATGTACATGAGTGATTATTTAAATTATAAATGAGTGAGTGTAAACTCTAATTAAATAATTAGAGTAAAATAAAATTAAAGTGTTGGAACCATGATTATTTACATGGTCCAAGTAATTAATTAGAGAGACCAATAATTTAATTCAATGGCCCAAGCTTGGCCCAAATTGGAAGGGACTTAATAGTCATTTGATAATCTAAATAAAGCAATAAAAATAATTCAAAAATGGGCTAGACAAGGGGAGAGGGGCGGCCACATAAGGGAGGAAAAGAGGGGGAGTGTATGTAATGATGATAACTTGTTTTAGTTTACAAAGTGGTTCACCCACTCCTACCAACTCCAATTAGGTGTCACATTTTTACTTTGCCACATTCTTTAGCCAAGCTTTCAAGAAACCTTAAGATGATTAAGAGAGAGAAGTCTAGATAGAGTTGGACAATTTTTATACATATACACATAATATATCTATACATTTTTTCAACAATTAAAACCTATCACTACAAGATAAAGCTTAAGTCCGACAGAATATTCCCTCGAAAATAAGGCTATTCAGTCGGCAATAGATTATTTCCGTCAAAAACTTCTGTCAGAAATTCGGTTGTATATATACGCGTCGAAGATCAAAATTTTTGGCAGATCTGTCTTATCTTCGACGAACTTATCAACGACGAAATTTCGTCGAAAATAAGCTATTTACGACTGAATAAATAGGATGAAACTTTTTGTCGAGTATAATATTTCTTATTTTCGACGGATCTATTCCCTCGGAAATAAGTTATTTTTGACTGAATATTAAAATAAATCGGTATTTATTTAAAATGGCTAATTATTAATTCTGACAAAATTTGCATCGGATATAACCTATTTTTGACGGATATATTCCTTCATAATTAACTTATTTCCGACTGAAAATTAAAATATAACAATATTTAGTAAAAATGGGGTAATTATTAAATTCGACGGAATATCCGTCAGAAATACTTGTTCCGTCAGAAATAACTGTATTTGTTTTTTAAATACAGATTTGAAAAATTCAGTTTCCAGGTGTTTAAACCCATTTATGTATCTGTAACCTGTCACAACCCAATACACAGTAATATAAACCTGTATCTCACATTCAAATAGTCAACGTAACGCTAAAACGTAATGTCCACCAAAACGTAATATCCAACTCATTATCATTCACATACATTCACATTCACATTCAAATATCCACCAGAAAGTAATGTTAAACTTATTATCATCAACACTACTGAGCTAACCAATTACAAATATAAGTTAATGTTCCATAAATGATAAACACTATAATTTACAATACTTATACAGACGCAATTAGACACTACAATATATACAAATGTTATACAATAATATGAATACAAATGAACTATAAACTAGTAAAAGTATCATCATCGGGTGGAGGTGAACGACGCTGCTCTGGTGTATGGAAATCAGCATCATGCGCCTGCTCGTCACATCGCCAGTCTGCTCGCCATTGCCACCCTGTTGATAGAATCAAAAATATAAATCATTAGTCCGTATGTGTGTATATATATATATATATATATATATATATATAGTATGAGTCCGGATCCAGTCCGGAATCCCGGACTCTATTAAAATACGGACCTTTTTTTTGTTTTGTTTTTGAAACAACTAAAAAAAATTTATGGAATTGGAATTTTTACATAATACAGTATTTTGGGCGTGATTTGGATGCCTATACCAAAACATTTCTGTACAGTCTGGGCAGACTGTACATACATTGGTTGGTATAGGTATTAAAAACACACCCAAAACACTGTATTATGGAAAAATTTTAGTTCCATATTTTTTTTAGTTGTTCTACAAAAAAAAATTTGGGGTCCGTTTTTGAGCAGGTCCGAGAGTCTGGACCTGATCTGTTGCCTATTATATATGTGTGTGTGTGTGTGAGAGAGAGAGAGAGAGAGAGAGAGAGAATGAGAGAATTAACAAGCTAGCCTTAATTGAAAAAAAACATAAAATATAAGAATACCTGAGTAGGCGTGGGTGGATGAAAATCCTCCTCCAAGAGGGTAATCACCATCCGGAGCATCTCGACGCTCCAAGCGTCGAACTGCTCCCGTGGTAATCTCGTACTCTCTACGGAGGCCCCTGCTATAATATCCTGAGCAATCTGGTGAAGACGTGAACTGAAAGGCAACTACTGACGCTGAAAGACCGGATCAGTACGGAACCTATCCGACACGGCCCCTATCAGCCGTCGGAAGATATTATCATCCAAGTCGGCACCCGTATGAGATGGTCCGACATGAGTTCTCGGACGTTGGCACTGGCTGGAGTGTAGATACAAATTCGATTACTAATAATAATTTATATAATGTGATAAATTAGTATAATTTGGTGAAACATAAAAAAAATATTACTTCCAGGAAGTGTATATGTAGGTATCCTCGGCAGACCCAACACTCGATATTTGCCGGTACTGCTAGTAGGGGATCTTGAGATGAAACCCATAGTCTCAGTTCCTCATCTCGATCTAATAAAATATCAGGAATAGGGGTGGCAGAATCTAACGGCTCAGAACCCCTCCTAATAGCCTCCAACTCAGCTATACGCTCGTCCTGAAGCCTCTGAAATCGATCTTGTAATGTATTTTTTATGAGGGTGTTAATTATATCATTTTATTTATGATTAAATATTACTAAAAGCAAAATAGTATGATGAGTTTTACCCGTATAGATAAAGTTGTCTGAGACAAAGCACGCTCGGCCATAGGCATGTGGGCTCGATCTTAAAACTCTAAAATGGTAGGATGTCAGTCCAAGATCCTCCCCAATGCCTAATAAAAACATTCATAAATCAGGTATTAAGTATTTATGAGAGAACTTGATAACTAAATAACTAAATACAACGCACTTACCATCTTCGCCTCCTCAAACGACTGAGAACCAGTGGTGTGTACTATCCGGAGCTGACCACGATTCTTTTTTGCCTGCTCAGACTTTTTCTTGAAGTCATCAGCCTCCCAATGTGCACATATAGCCTCCCAGGCTAAATCAAAGACTATACGGGGCTGATGATCTCTGATGGTGGTCCCGGGCTGGTCCTCAACTGCCCGAGCTGCCCTCTGTCGCATCTCATACAACCAGCCAGAGTAATTCACAGTGACATAATGCTCAATCACATCGTTGACAGCTGCCTAGGAGATGCTCGGGTCAAATCTATAAAAAACCTATAACAAAAGTTAATTTAAAATTAGGAACAATTGATTTCTTCATCCTAATGCAACTATGTAGTAATTAATATAATATGTTTGACTTACGTGGAACTCCTGAAAGACGGTCTGCATAAAAGTGGCATCGTACCGCGCATACTGACTAAACCCATGCACCCTCTCGGGAGATGCGTCAAACAGATCGCGTGTAGGCTGTGCTTAGCCACCGGCTCTAGTATACTATAAAAAATTATAACAATATGTGTTATGTGAATTGTGTTATGCAATAACCAATAAAAATATTACGAATATATTAACACTTACTGCTGGGAAGCGACATCCACCGGTACTGTAAGTGGCACTACCGGCCGATGACCAAAGATACCGAGGTTTGTCCCTTGGTGTCATCGATGAGGTGCATCTGTAATAATTGTATTTAACCGAGTCAATAAACATTGTAACTAATGCGGCTTGAGATATATTTAAATCCTGTTAATTAAGATAACTTACTAACGCCTGAAGAAAAGCCTCCATCGTAGCTACCGTCTCCAGTACCTGATCGCCCACCACCTCGGCGACCTCCACCGCTATGTCTAGCCATGAATATCCTACTATAATAACCAAATTGATAGATTATGAATATGTAAGGTTTAACAATATGTGGTATATACTAATATAAATGCTCATTTTCCATTATGCACGTCATCAAACCCATCAGAATCAACGTGTATATCATTCTCAGATTCAGTATCTTCCTCATCCTTAGTTTCGAGATCTGTTTCATCATCGTTATCATCCTCAAAGACTACATAATCATTCATGTGTACGTTTTCAACTGTGTACAACTTTATTATGAGTATTTGGTGATTGCTTCAAATACATAATTTTTGATTGGGTTATGACGTAGGCAATAAGCCGGTTAAGACGGTTGGAACTTTAAGTATTCCTTATAGATATATGGTGGAATGTCTTTATCTTGCGTCTCTCGAATCATTTTCTAGTCTTTGTCCAATCAAATCACGTGCTGGATTACAGAATAGGTAAGTGTGGGTTTCTGTTCAATACTAAACTAGGAACTTAGTGAGGATGGAGACCGTTGAAAGAACAGTTCAAGAAAATAGTGAGAAACCCCTTAACAGATATAGAATAAAGGCTATTTGTGCGAAAAAATGGTGGTGGGAATGTAACTTTCATAGATAAGTCAATACCACTTCTGTTTACTAAATAAATGTGCCAATGGCTTATCACTAGATATGCTTATTGTTCAAAAAATTTCATTTTCGGTCCTTATTGCAGCTACGTGGCATATAAGGACTGATTCAATCCATAAAAATAACAAATACAAATAAATCCTTGAGTTACATGATTATTCTTTGTAAGAATACTGGAACCTTTTTGTCCCATGTCCTTGAATCTTGTTTCCCAATTTGGAAACATTCCTAGGTGTCAGATACATTTCTTGAAATTCCCACATTACATGTTTGATGTCTGAAAGGTATTAAACTGAAATGATTAAATTTAAAGAATAGGCAAAACAAAAAAATGTAAATAGCCCAGGATGTTGCATTATAGAATAAACAACTACAAATCTGGAATGAAAATTATGTCCATTGCTCTTTCTTTTAGTTAGTAGAGTTGCTTTCGATAGTAGAAATCAGAATCCTAGGGCATTTGAAAAGTTAATTACATTATACTGCCCACAATTGCTAACGAATTCATAAAACCATCTCACTGATATCGTTTAATCCCAAAGATACAAAAATTACAAATTAAAAATCATGATAAATTACAGTATATTAAAAATTAAAGATGTTCAATAAACATGGTGGCAGTGAATTGCTTAAAGGACTTATCGACGGTGGTACGGTGGTGGTGAAGCTACAGCCCACCGGTGATATTGGTGGTGAACCCTCTTCTTTTCTCCCCTTACTCCCTCTTCTCCCTCTGCATTTCTCCCTCTTTTTTTTCTTCTCGACTGATTCGAGCGACCGCCATCAGCGATCATATGCGGTCGCTAATTTTTAATGATGTGGACATATCAACGACCGCTAGCGGTCGCTAATATAGATTGGTCGCCACGCCAAAGTTTCGCACCAAATTTTGGGAGGGAAATTCTTCTTAGCGATCGGTCAGCGACCACAGATGGTCGCTGATATAAACTAGTGACTAGAATCATTAGCGGTCGCAGATAGCGGTCGTTATTACTATTATCAGCGACCGGATAGGTCGGTCGCTAATATCATTGAAAGTAGTATGCACACAAGCCAATCATGTTTGATGATAAAGCATATACTTTGTAACAATCTTATTCATTTATTAATAAAAAGTATTAATTTATTAAAGGCTTTTAATTATCTACATGATATTGTTTTATAATATGTGATAAATCTATAGTTTTAAGCAATACTTTTAGAATAATGATGATGATCATTCTAATGAGATTAAATTCTTAGAAAGCTTAAAACTAAAATAGTTCCCAATCGTTGGATTACTAAATTGGGGATTAGTGAATCCGGATAGATTGGTACATACGTTGTTTGCTCATTTGATGAGGATGATTGATCTCATGATCATTTGTGTGGAGACACTAAAGCAAGTATGTAGGTGCTTATTAGAGAATAAGTTCACTGAACGTGCCTCGCTAAGGAATACCTAATGGAGTTTTACTTGCATGTCAATAGGAATTCCTATAGTGATAGTAGTATAAGTGATCCTTGGACTTGAGATCATCATAGTATCTTGTGTATGATGAATTATACTTTGACTTATTCCTTAAGACCCTTGAGGTATATCAAAGGGTATGTTTGGGTATAATAAGTTGTACATGGAGATAATGTATGATCAATAAAGAATCTACCGCTTCTAGTAAAAGAAGAGAAATGTCATATGTGATTCGATAAAAGACAACTCAGTAGTCCTTGGCCAAGCAGAATGAAATTAGAAAGGAGTTTCTAATTTGCATTATTTGGAGTTGTGCATTTAAGAGTCGAAATACATATAATTAAATAAAATAAGACTTCATAGTAATTCTATGTCTTATATATAATTGGGACATTGTATGGTGGAAGGATTGAATTGTACGGTAACTATTTATTCAAAGGTTCTTTTTATGATTAATGTTGAAATCTATATTATCTGGAAAGTCGTTGATCGCTAGGAAGGCTTATCCCTATTGTAGAATAAATATTATTTATTTAAAGAAATTAATAATTTAATTTATTTATTTAAATAAGATTATAATTGTTCTAATTTATTTATTCATAACCGGTTTAATATGGAGAACCTAAAGGGTCACACAATAAAAGGAAGAATAATTATTTAAGAAGTAAATGGCATAATCACAATAATAAGTTAAGTATATTTAATTTGATCTATGGTGATAGAATAAATTAAATAGCTTAATATTTATTATTTAATATTTTGGAAATATTAAATATAAATTAATAAGAGGAGTCTTATTATTATTATTATTATTATTATTATTATTTAATTCCTAAAGGAGTTTGGGAATTAATTAATAAAAGTACTCTCAAATATCCTAATAGGATTAGGAGGCAAATTAATTAAAAGAGTTTAATTAATTATCCCTAATAAGATTAGGGAGCTTAATTAATTAAAAGAATTTAATTAATTAAATAAAACCTAATTCCTTAATTGTTAAGGAGGGTTGCCTACATCTATAAATAAGAGGAGACTTATTATGGGTGAGGTGGTTGACACTTTCACAACACGTGAATACGTAATTCCAATAGTTGGGAGAGTACGATTTTTTCTATAAAGATAGAAAACTAGGGTATAGCCAAACACTTGGGTGGCTAACGTTGATCAAAGGAATGAACCAGTTGGACGCGAAAGGATTTGGAGGTGAACTCGTACCTGAGGAAGCTAAAATCTTCAAGGATATGATTCTTGTTCATTATCTTTTAGTTTAATTAATAATTATGCATAAAGGATGATCCGGGTATATGGTTTGTAAAATTTTAAACTCTGATTTTTACATGTTTTCGCTTATTTGTCCAATTTGATTGCGTTCATGAATATTACAAACCTAACAATCATTGGTCGCAGATGTCACTTTTTCTTGTAGTGGAAGAATTTACTAGAATATCTGAGAGAATATAGAGATATCTTAATTTGAGTACAAACTTAAATTACTTCACCAGAATAACTATGTGATGTAACCCAAATAAAATACCCTTTTATTTGAACTATCTTTCTCTCTATTTTTCTCTCTTTTTGTTGCTCTCTTCCACCCTCACCCGGATGGGATTACTTTCATCCATCCTCCTCGCATGGGATTTCTCTCACACACCCCTTTCCTTTTCTCTCTACTCTCATATGAGAGCTTGAATTTTGGTGCGTATTATCCTTTGCAGCATTGGTGGCCTTTTTATAGCCGAATGGAGGAGATGAGAAATAAATGAGGTGGGCAAAATATTCAAGGGGCAGGGAGGAAGAAAATTCAAGGGGGATCAATAAATGGGTGAGGACCAAGGATTTTGACTAACAATCTCCCCCTCCGAACCTATTAGAGGAGGTATTTACCATGACTCCATCACTTGGAGTCGATTCCTGTGTCAAATCCAACTCTTGAAGAAACCACAACACTTCATTGTCAACACAGTAGTAGACAAAGAAATTCACTTCTACAACTTGGACTGCTATAACACGTCTTCCCCTACAAAAGTAAACAAATACCCCGAAGTAGACTCTTTCTCTTCGAAACCTGCTATGTCTGCTTCTGTATAACCTTCCAAGACTAAATTTGCACGGCAAACCACAACCCCTCACACTATAAGAAAAAAGGCTAAGTTCGACGGAATAAAGTTCGACATAATAGTTTCCCTCGGAAATAGTATACTTCCGACTGAATTATCCCTCGAAGATAATTCTGTCGAATATAGACTAACTCTGACAGAAATCAATCGGAAGTATAAGGGCTATATTGGCGCCAAGTTTCCCGCCAGCGCAAAAGTTATCTTCAACGAAAATATAATTATATCTAAAGGAACGTCCGTCGGAAGTAGCTTATGTTCGAGGGACTTATATGCGACGGACGTTCCGTTGGAATTATCTAATAAAACCTATTACACAGACGCCTTTTCATTTCAGTCTTTTCATTTTCTCTCACCTCTCTCTCTCTCTCTTCTGCATTCTGCACCGCTCTCTCACCTCGCCTCTCTCTCTCTCTCTCTTCACCTCTCTCTGCACTCAGCCCCACTGTCGGCCACCCTTCCACACAACGCCACTACCGGCGACCCTTCTACATGCAGCCGACGTTGACGACTCGCATTTTGGCTGGATTGGACTCTGCTCTCTCCTTCTCCTCCATTAACCAGTTTTCAAACTAAAGCCTAAGGTTAGTAATGGTTTATTTGTATATTTAGGTATAATATCATGCCCTATATTGTGCATATTGCACTGAAATTGGTATTATATATATCTATTGATGATAACTTCTACTATATATATTTTGGATAAATTACTGAAATTGGGACTTAAGTGTTAATTGTCAATATTGTAATTCTGTAATTAAGCACACCTAGAGGGGGGGTGAATAGGTGTAAATACTTAGAAGTGATCTACAACGACCAATTTTCAAAGTTAACTATAGCAGACTATAATCGGACGGTCTAACCCTGTCCGTATTAGTTATATTCTTAACTGTTAAAAATGGACAGCTAATGCCTGTCCGGATTAGTGTAAAACTTTTTCGACGCAAACAAAAACTGCAGAATATTAACTATTAAAAACGGACAGCTAATGCCTGTCCGGATTAGTGTAAAACTTTTTCGACGCAAACAAACAGAAACTGCAGAATATTAACTGTTAAAAACGGAAGCAAACAAGTAGAAAATCACACCGAGATTTTTACGTGGTTCAGCCCCTATCCTCTACTCTAGTGGCCTAATCCACGTCCAATCCCAACTAGGATTGGAGACTCACTTTATTAAAATAATATTCAGCAATTACAAAGACAATAAAACTCCCTGTTACAACGACGATCGATTGGACACCTCTGCCCCCTTTGCACTTCTGCAACACCTCTCACCTCTGAGACTTTGATACCTTCGTTGTACAGCCTGAATATTACTAAAATAAAAACCCCAAGCCAACCTAGACTTGTACTGTGTTTACAATAGATATTGGAATAAGAAATACTAGAACACTATTGACCAAGACTAAAAGAATGATATTATAATTGATGTGTATCTTGGATAGCTTGAAGAGTTTCTGCCCAGTAGTCTTGTGTGTTTCTTGAAGCCGTATAAACAGTATATATATAAAGAAGTGAGTAACGGCTATGTACCCTTCCAAATCCTCCTGCAACGTCTATATATCTTTTTGATTGAAAATAGGAGATCCACGTTACCAAAAATAACATTAGTAGTTAAAGAATTTCAGCCATGAAGGAGTCAATTAGGAATCAAATACTAGTTGAAAGAGTCCTATTGGCAATTAGCAAGATCCCTTAAAAATAGCAATTACTGTTTTAGCATGTGACAAAATAATAGCTCCATCAACTTTAAATAAGAATCCTTAATAAAACCAATTCCTAAATGATCTCTCAATTACGTATAAATTGGTATCACAAAATATATATATATATTGGAAGGATATATCCTCATAATTAAATATGAGAAATTTAAGGAATATTAAACATATTTCCAATCTCCATAAATTACTCCAATTTTGAATTAGACTTTAAAGAATATCAGGATTAATCCATGACCCAATAACATAGTGATTAATCCATGCAATAACTCATGCATTATATATCATATAATTAATATGCATAAAATTATTTGAATAACATGACACAATTAAATTATAAGTCAAAATTAAATCAATTAAGCCCATATAAACATTGTCATCATTAAAACCACAAAGTATAAATACTAACAAATATAAGTGTTATTATTTGTGTTCTGCCGAAATGGGTTATTGCTTGTGGTTAACTGTTGTGTTAATTGCCTAACTGTTGTAAAAATTGGGTTCTGCCGAAAATTAGGTTCTGTCAAAAATTGTGTTCTGCCTAACTGTTATGCAAACTGTTGTGCAAATTGGGATTGCAGCTTATATTGCAGCTTCTGTCTAGTGTATAGCATCTGGTAAATGTTTCAATTTATTTTTCTTTATGCAATTGCAGCTTATTACAGTGTATCAATTGCAGCTTATTACAGTGTATGTTCATAATTTTGGTGAGTGTATTTGATATTTTCGACGGAATTTCTAACTGAATTTCTGTCTAAATTCTTCAATTGCAAATTTTGTGGGCCCATGTAACTATTTAAATACGTTACTTAATTAATTTTCCAATACTAAAATAACCTAGTTTATAGTAAGGGAAACAAATACCTCGACAGGGGGGTCCCACAATTTTTGGACCACAGTCCCAATTCTCCCAATTCAATGAAGGGCTTGGGAAACAAACTGATTATGTTGTACAAGAGAGCTACATACCCACCACACAAGCATATGAGGAGAGCTCCATTCCCACCACCCAAGCCTACGAGGAGTGTTACATTCCGACCTCCCAAGCCTATGAGGAGTGTTACGTCCCGACCTCCCAAGCCTATGAGGAGTGTTACATTCCAACCACCTCTGATTTTACGGGGCTTTCTAACGTCATAAGAGATTGTTCACTTAAGGTATATATAGTGATGGTTTTAATTAAAGCATGCTTTGCATTATTTATATTCATATTTATAAATAAAAATGGCATTCTATATAATAATAATGTACATTTGGGTCTCAATTAGGTACAAAATGCGAGAGATCACATCTCTTATGGACCAAAAGGGTCCTTAACCAAAAAAACTGAAAGATTGGAAGGAGGCATTTATCAATAAACATATGTTTGGAAACGTGGTGGCCTCGGAAGAGAATTTATATCCTTTGTCACATCCACGACAATTATATATTTTAGACCACAGTGCATTGCATTCCTTAGAACCTGGGAATTGGAATTTTGAGCATGTCCTCGACGCTTATATGTTGTTTCTATGAGACCGAGAGGAACACTACAAGTCACGGGGAATACAAAGGTGGGCCAAATTTGGTTTTGTGAATTCATTATTC
Source organism: Panax japonicus (assembly GCA_020205505.1). Taxonomy (NCBI): domain Eukaryota; kingdom Viridiplantae; phylum Streptophyta; class Magnoliopsida; order Apiales; family Araliaceae; genus Panax; species Panax japonicus. The sequence continues at coordinate 29,514,305 of CM035095.1, forward strand.
ATTCATCTTGGGCAGAGCTATATGCCCCCAACTAAAGAGAATCATGCATGGAGTTTTTACAATCCGTATGTGAATCAAGATGTTAGCCCACCTTTACACGAATGCCAATACATATTCATGTCGGTGTGTAGTACACATCAAATCCATTTTGTCTTGTTCGTATTTGGAGTTGAAGATTGGATGGTTACGATACTTGACCCGTACTACAATGATACCAAACATATGAAGTTGCAGGAAATATACGCAGAATTCGTTAAAGTTGTGGTATATATGTGTAGTTTTAAAATATTTTACTTTGATAATGTCTTTTAATATAAAAAAATTATTAACCAACTAATTTGTACATGCAGGTACATTTGATACCATTTTATTTGAGAAATGGTAATCCGATGCGTGCGTGGCCCAGCGATAATCCTACTGTGCAGACCACAAAGATTCGACCGAAACAACACAATAACTCAGACTGTGGCATTTTTGTATGCAAGTATGTTGACTCATTCGTTAGGGCCACTGGTGATATTTGCCTAGAAAAGTGGTCCTTGGAAGATATCACGATCTTTCGTTACCGCATCGCATGGGAGCTCTACAAGAAATCTGCAAGATTACTTCCGGCCTCTGAGACATAGAACTTGTCCAGCGTTATCTAATGTACATATTAATTAATAAGAATATCTATTTAGTTGAACTATATGGGATTTTCAAATTCATAACTTAGTAATATTTGTAAGACCCCAACTTATTATAAATGAAATTGAATTTCCTCTATTTATTATTTTGCAATAGTAAGGGTTGATTTGATTAATGTGGTTAGTTATGGGTAAAATGCGCAAATATTTCAAATAAGCAATTGGTTATAAAATATTCATTGTTGTCGGAGAATATTCGTTTGGTCGTGGAATATTCTTACTGTCGAGGAATATTCGTACGACGGCACAGCCTTGTGTGGGCCCCATAACGGAAAGAGATTAGATGAAGAAAATGACAAATACAAGTTGTTTATAAATAACGGCGTTGTTGTTACCGTTAATACTGTTGGAATACCCGGTGGTTAAAACATAATAGCACACGGTATTGCACCAATTATTGATTCTTACGTAAGAAGGCACTACTCAATAATTGTTACAATAATTACTGTTCAATATTTTATTTTATTGATTCAATAATTGCTACGTTGATATTTTATATTGTTGTTGTTTCAATAATTGTCACTACACAGTATTTTTCATTATCAGATCAATAATTCATATTATTTGAATAATATTATTAGATAAAATTATTGGCAATGTCTAGAAAGTTCTGTCTAAGGAGAGGTTTGATCACCTAATTGCGCCCCAGTAAGGAGAAATCCTTAATGGAAAGCCCCCTCTTTCCTAGCTAGGAACGGCCTGATTGCCAGTATTGTGATTCTGTAATATTATTTGTGAATAATTAATTATTGATTTATATGATAAGGAAAATATTCATTTTATTTGAATATAGATGGAGAAAATTTTAAAGTGACAATTGTTGAAAAATTGATATTTTATCTTTTCTGATAAATAATTCATTTAAAAATATTATTTTATTTTAATAATATAATAATGGTGATATTTTACAATGAATGTGTGATATATGAATAAATGAGAAGGAAGAGTATTTTTGTTACAAAAAATGTTTAAAATATGTTAAACATGTTTGTGGGCCCCACTTTGTGACTAAAATTGGATTATAGTCCGTAAAATCGTCCGTTTGTGAATTTCGGTCAACTTCTGCTTGGAATTTTGAAAAACATAAACTTATAAAGTTGTAGAGAATGAAATTTTCTATGGAATGGACATAAGATTAGAATTTTTTCTGATAAAAGGGCTATTTATTATGAATTATTGAAGCTCTGAAGTTCCGAAATAATTGATTTTTGGAAGTTTTAATTGTTTTATTTAAGAAAAATGTTTTTTTTCAATTAAGTGGGCTCACATGTGATATAAATGTGTTGAATTCAATTAGTCTAAGGTGATCTTGAAATTTTGTAATTATATTATTATTTTATTAAATTTTCTGCTTTGGTGTTCTAAGCATTTTCCTATAAATAGGGTGCTTAGGTTAGAATTGAAAATCACACCAGAAACTGAAGTCTCTATATTATCGAATGTATTCTTGTGAGTATTTTGATACTTTGAGTGTTGCTATACGGTGTAAAATCCCTTCAGCACTATATCCAGTATTCCAGTCAGAAGTATTGTCTTTTCGAGGTAAGGGATATTATTATTTTTTAAATGATATTATTTCTTTAATATCATTATGCCAGAATATTAGTAAGATTTTTCTTGTGAAATTCTTGTCTTTTAGTGTCGGGATTACTATTCACGTATACGGCACTATTCACAGAAAAATTAAATTTTTGTTTTTTGTCCAAAATATCTATTATGGATACTAGCTTTGATTGTATCCATGTTTTGATCATTCTTGAATTTTACTTCACTATGATTATTAATGAAGTATTTTTGAACTTGGACTATTTAAAGTACGAATCCTTAATATTTGCTCTTTTGTTTCACTGGATTCGTTTTCTTTAAAATATTTTTCATCATCCTCAGTCCTAAATGAAGATATTACTGAATATCTTTGTCTTGTAGTGCAAAGATGGTTGATTTTCTTATGAATATCTTTGGCCTATAGTGCAAAGATGTACAGGTGTTGAGATGAACATGACCAACTGATGAATATCTTTGGCCTGTAGTGCAAAGATGAATATTTGATTCAAGACGAATATTGATTGATGTTACAGGGATAAAATATTGATGATGGACTTTTAAATTCATATATTATAGTAGATTTTATTCTCTACGTAACGCATATATGAATTATTATTTTCGCTGCAAATATTGATCTGAAACTTGTTGTCTATTGTATTTTATCAGATTTTTCCCTGTTAAAGACTAACGATAATTTGTTCTATATTATCTTAGTCATAATATTCTTTAGTGGGCTAGTTGAGCTCACCCTTTTTCTTTGTGTTCCATTTTTCTTCTCAGGGGCGAGAATGTAGCGAGTTCTAGTCGGGGTGTGGAATGATGGTTCTAGAGAATTGTTTTAGTAGTCCTCACTATTTTTGTAAAATAATGTATCAATAATTGTAATGAGGACTTATTTGAGTGTGGATATTGTATAGATGATAATATTTGTATTTAAACTCACAGTTTTATGTGTTGTCGTATTTTGCACGACAATTGTATTAATAAAGTTGTAGTTGATTATGTACCATGTATTTTGGCGACTCATAATGGGCGTTGTATACCTATTTTGGGGGTGTCACAATATTAATATTATTTAATCATATAAAACCACTTCATATTATTAATACAGAAAAAATATCTATTTGGTTGAACTGTATGGATATTATTATTCAGTCTAGTTATTAATAATCACATTATGTATATTAATATTAAAAATAATTATTAATATTATTTACTCATACTCAAATAATAATTAAAATAAATATATGTGTAATAATAAAATAAATTACTATAATCTAACTCCATTTAAATTCCACTCAAACAATTTACTACGACTTTCATAAATAGATATGGCATTCATTTCCTATCATCGAAACAACAACAATATTAATAATATATAAAATAATAATAATAATTGCTTAATAATGAAATTAATAATAATAATAATAATGCAAGATGTAATATAATGATCACTTTATATTTCATTAAAGACTGATATTTATTTTTATATTAATAATAGTATTTATTTTTTATATTAATAATCCTTTTATTGATATTATTACAAAAATAAGAAAAAATATTAAAGGGAATAATAATAAATATAAAAATTAACTTATTTCTATTTTAACAAACCCAATTAATAATATAGATTTATATAAAAATAAATCATAATATAATAATAATATATAAATTTTAGGGGATGGTGAAGTTTTAATATAAAGATATATCCTTGCGAGAAATGAACAGCTAGGCCCGTGGTGCTCGGGTGGTCATATGATGAGGGTTTGGAGCTGGAGGTTGCGAGTTCGAATCTGTTTAGCCGCGAATAGTTGGATATTATTAAAAAAAATTATTCCCAGTCGTGACAGCTTGGTCCGGCTGGACTTCAATTTATTTTTTTCTTTTATTTTAATTTGCTGAGTCATGACATATAATGGAGAAATGGAAAAAAAAAAGGTAAGTCGGTACAAGCTGTACCAATCGGAATATTTTAATATTAAATATTTGCTGAGTCATGACATATAATGGAGAAATGGAAAAAAAGGGTAAGCCGGTACAAGCTATACCGGCCGAAATATTTTAACATTAATTATTTGCTGAGTCATGACATATAATGGAGAAATGGAAAAAAAAAAAAAAGGGTAAGCGGTACACCAATTGAAGACATATAATGGAGAAATGGAAAAAAAAAAAAAGGGGGTAAGCGGGTACACACATCCCCTCACACACACGCACACATACACACACACACACACACACACACACACACATATATATATATATATATATATATATATAATATATATATATATATAAGTTTTATTTTATTAGATTATAATTAAAATATATTTTATTTTATTTAAAGTTTTCATTTTCATATAATATTTTATTGCATAGTGTTGCATAGTAAATTAAATTTTTTCACCGATTCAGTCGCTCGTGAAGGTTTTAGTGTGCGTCCGTAATTTTTCTTTTTAAATAGTACTCTGCCATTCTCCTATAAATAGGATGCTTGGTTTAGAAATTAAAATCACACCAGAATCAGAGAATTCTTCTTCTATAATATTGAGCGTATTATTTTGAGTTTAAGGAATCTTTGAGTGTAGAAAATAGTATAAGTTTTCTTCAAGAATATTCTCGCCATACCAGTCAGAAATACTCTCCTTTTAAGGTAAAGGGATATTATTTTTGTTCAATATTCATAAAAAATAATATTTTCTTCCATACTCTGTAGTATGTAAGTAATATTATTTCATTTCATATTCCTAATTATACACTAATTTTGATAAGTATTGCTTCTATACTCTTTGAAATTAGTAGAATATCCTTGAAATTTGCGCTTCATCTAGCATCGTTTCACAGAAATATTTTTCTGAATATTCTTTTTAAATTTTAATCTTTTCATGTCGGGGTACTATTCACGGGTTACTATTCATGAAGTACTATTCACATAATACTATTCACCTGGGGTACTATTCCCGAAAAAAATTAATTTCTTTTCTGTCCAAGTTATTTTTGATACATGAATATTATTCTTGAATTTTACTCCACAGAGCAGTTATCATGTTGACAATTTGAACATTTTTAAACTCTGGATAAATTAAAAATCTTTAATATTTATCCTAGATTTCGTTTGATTGATGCTTATATCATTGTCATCATTCTCATGCTTATATTGTGATGAAAGTCATCTTTGGTCCCGTAGTGCATAGATGGAATGTTGATTGGTATGATTATGACCAGGAATTATTTATCTGTATAATCATGACCTGTAATATTACAAATGATGTGGTATAAGTCCCCATTGGCCCATAGTACATTGATGAACAGTTAGTTGGCATGATCATGACCACTAGTGATAATAACGAATATCCTTGGTCCATAGTGCATGGATAATTCGTAGATGTGATACTAACGAATATCCTTGGCTCGTAGTGCATAGATAATTCGATGATGTAGATTATTTATTTGGATGTGTTACAGAGATAAAATATTGATGATGAACTTTTAAATCATAGAAGATAGAAGATATCATGCTCTACTTAACTCTTCTAATGGATTGCTTGTTCCGCTGCAGTTAAACTTGTTGTCTATTGTATTCTATCAGTTTTACACTACTGAAGGCTAAGGATAATTTATTTTGCATTATCTTAGTTATAATATTCTTTACTAGTCTAGTTGAGCTCACCCTTTGCTTTCATTGTTCTCTTCAGGAAATGAGAACATAGTTGGAAATAGTCGGGGAATGGAGTGACAGTCCGATATGGTAGCTGTAGTAGTCCTCACTATTCTATAAAATAGTGTGATAATAATTGTAATGAGGACTCCATTTGAGTTTGGATATTGTCTACGAGACAATATTCGTGTTAAAACTCTCAGCTTGTGTTTTGTCGTATTCTACACGACACTTGTCAGTTGTATAAATTAAATTTGTATTTAAATTATGTACCATGTATTTGGCGACTCAAAATGGGTTGTGTATACCTATTTTGGGGACGTCACATTAACAAGGATTTAGGGTTTATTAATTAGGGTTTAGAGCTTATTAACTAGGGTTTAAAGTTTGTTAACCAGAGATTAATGAGGTTAATAAACCTTAAAGTTAACCAGAGATTAATGAGGTTAATTAATAAACCTTAAACCCTGGTTAATAAACTTTAAACCATAGTTAATAAACTCTAAACATTTATTGGTCAAGTCAAATACTTATTCTGATCAGCTAAACTCTTAACATTTTTTAATTTATCGTCCACTAGTAATAATAGCGGACGTCGATTTTCAGTTTCTAATCATCCTCGTTCCTCTTTATTTTAAATGGCATAGATAGTGTATGCCCTATAAGGATCCACGAGAGAGAGAAAGATCTCTAGAGAGAGAGAGAGAGTTGGAGCATGATACTTCTCCGCGAGCATCTTCAAAATTACATTCATTCTGCTAAGGCCTTGCAACAGCACAAAACAATTACTCAACAGATCTGCTCTAAAAGATGTTTGTGCACAAGTACACAGCATCCTTTGTACATGAAGAATAAGACAATCTACACTCTCCAACCAAATCCTGTTTCTAGAGCATCTTTCATTTGTTGAGTGCTCCATTCCAAATTCAAAAATACTTTTTATTTACAAAATTCTGAAATTCAAAATCAATACAAAATTTTTAGATTTTAGTGCAAGCATTTATGATTGCCATAAACTAACTGGAAAAGTACCAATAATTGAAATATTTGTTATATCAAAACTTGGACAAATTCATATTAATTTTGAATTTTAAGATTTCAAAAATTATTCTAAAAATTCTAAATATACCTCAAAGTTTGGAACGAATGTAGTAGCTCCAAAGGATTTAAAAGCATTCACATATAATAAATTTTTGCATTAGCTGATGTTGATGCTACTAAATGATCACAAACTACATGCATGTGTCTTTGATCGATCTAAGCCACCAATATGTTTGCCAACATTGTTGTCATGAGGTGCCAACAATGCTCCAACGTCCACACGATCTAGTTGTGGCAACCTGTCCATGGCCTAGGTGGACTTCACCACACCACCAGCCCCCAATGGTAGACATTAAAAAATATATAAAGTGTTATCAACAGACATCCGGTATGCTTGAACAGTCATAATGTATACCCCTTAGATATACCCACCACGTGTTTAATCAAATGTCTGTCACTTGAGTTAAGTGTCAAAACCCAAGTCTTGGCACACTGCCTTACCGCCCATCATGCCAAAACCAATGTCAACCATTTAAGTGGATAACAAACCACTCCCACTAGAATTAAGAGTCTGACATCCTCGTCGGAGGGTGCTCCCAATACTCAGTAGTTTGCTTCTCAGACTACCGCAAGTAACATCTTTCTCCCAACCTGTGTCCACTTTATCGTCACCTTTCAATTGTAGCATATAATTTGTCTTTCAATTCTTTTTGCTCTCACCTTCAGTTTTATAAGCCAAAATCTGTAATGATCGTGAACATCGCTTATCCTTGTAATTAGGGTTAATAATATTTATTGAATAAAATAAATATTTTGATGGAAATGCATGTGTTATGTGGTTAAAGGTCAATTTTTGACCTAGTATATGTGTTATGTGATTTTGTATGTGCTGGGATTTTTAGAAGAAAATAAAATTTTTCGAGAAAAACGCTAAAACCCTATTCATAAAATGCAAAAAACGCTTTTATATTTTTTTAACTTTTCGTATTACATCATATCATTTATTTGAGAAAGGGAGATGAAATCTCTAATAAAATAGTTTTTCGAAGAAAAACATAAAATCACAATTCACATTAAAAATGTTTTTTATTTTTTCGACTTTTCGAATTATGTCATAGCGTTTATTCAGGAAAGAGAGATGTAATCTCCAATAAAAAATTTACGAAGAAAAATTTTGCAGTTTTAGCTAGGAACGAGTTAGGAAAAACTTAATTAGAAGAGAAAACGAACGAGTTGTGAAACGTAACGAGAATCTAACGGAAAGGACTAAAGCTAAAAGGAGTTGGGCAAGGGGGAATACATGGCCATCAAAGGCCAAGAGGTAAGAAGAGTTGGCAAGCAATGCATTTAATGCAAAGTTAAAAAGTATTGCATGAAATGATGATAACCTAACCCTAGTTAGCTTAATTGATTATTAATTAGGGTAACTTAGGGGCGCAATCTTTCAAACGTTGTAGTTGGTAATGTTTTGGTGAACAAATCTACTAGATTATCTTTTGAGCGAATTTGTTGAACATCAATGTCACCACACTTTTCAAGGTCATGTGTGAAAAAGAATTTCGATGATATGTGTTTTGTTCTATCCCCTTTGATGTATTCTTCTTTTAATTGAGATTATAAATGCAGCATTGTCTTCATATAGAATGGTTGGAGTTCCTTTGCTGGTGGATAAACCGCATTTTCCACGAATATGTTAAGTCATTGATTTCAACCATACACATTCTCGACTTGCTTCATGGATTGCAAGTATTTCAGCATGATTAGATGAAGTGGCAACTAATGTTTGCTTTGTAGATCTCCATGATATAGCAGTATCACCACACATAAAGAGATAATCTGTTTGAGATCGACCTTTATGTGGATCAGATAAATATCATGCATCAGCATATCCAACTAATTTATGATTATCATTATTTAAATAAAATAAGCCCATATCCATAGTTCCTCGTAGGTAACGAAAAATATGTTTAACCCCATTCTAATGTCTTCGGGTAGGAGAAAAGCTATATCTTGCTAACAAATTCACAGAGAATGTTATATCGGGTCGAGTATTATTAGCAAGATACATTAATGCACCAATTGCACTGAGGTATAGTACTTCAGGACCAAGTAATTCTTCATTATCCTCGCGAAGTCTAAAAGGGTCCTTTTTCACATCAAGTGATCTAACAACCATTGGGGTACTCAATGGATGAGCTTTATCCATATAAAATCTTTTAAGGAACTTCTCTATGTAAGTTAACTGATGACTGAGAATTCCATCAGCTAAATGCTCGATCTGCCGGCCGAGACAATATTTTATTTTTCCTAAATCTTTCATCTCAAATTCTTTCTTTAAATATTTCATTGTCTTTGGTATCTCTCCATGAGTTTCAATAATATTTAAATCATCAGCATACACAGCAATGATAGCAAAACCGGATTCTGACTTCTTTATAAAAACACATGGGCATATAGGCTATTATTATACCCTTCTTTCAATAAATATTCACTAAGACGATTATACCACATGTGTCCTGGATTGATTTAACTCATATAGGGACCTTTTCAACTTGCTTGAGTAAACTTCTCAGGGATTTAACTTATATGCTTCAGGCATTTTAAATCCTTCAAAGATTTCCATATAAATATCATTATCAATTGACCCATATAAATAGGCTGTAACAACATCCATTAGACACGTATCTAGTTTTTCATGAGTTATCAGGCTAATAAGATACCGCAATGTAATTGCATCTAACACAGGAGAATATGTTTCATCGTAATCAATGACAGGTCTTTGTGAAAACCCTTGTGCCACAAGTCGTGCCTTATATCTTACGATTTCATTTTTCACATTTCTTTTTCGCACAAAGACCCATTTGTATCCAACCGGCTTTACTCCTTCGAGTGTTTGGACTACAGGTCCAAAAACTTCAAGTTTTGTAAGTGAATTTAATTCTGCCTGGATTGCTTCTTTCCATTTTGGCCAATCATTTCTGTGTCTACATTCTTCGACAGAATTAGGCTCAAAATTCTCATTTTCATTAATGATATCAAGCGATATATTATATGAAAAAACTATTGTCAACAACTATCTCACTTTGGTTCCATCTTTTCTTTGTAGAGACATAACTTATCGAGATCTCATCATTTTTATTATTTTCAGATACCTGAACATCTTCTAGGGTTTTATGATTAGCTATATCTATATCCTCATGAATATTTTCCTCCTCAATAATGTCAACTTGTTTACTTACTTCTTTTCTTTTTCAAGGATTTTTGTCTTTCGAACCTGATTGGTCTACCACGCTTCTGGCGTGCCTTAGACTCATTTGTTATAATTTTTGCAGATTGTTCTATTGGGACTTCAATCCGAGCTGAAGTATTTACAGCTGGTATATGAGATTTAGTTACTCCTTTTGAGTTAGTGAATGTATTCGGTAGTTGATTTGTTGTATCTTGCAAATGAAGTATCTTTTGAACTTCTTGTTCACGTTGTTTTGTACTAGGATCAAAATTCAATAATGACAATGCATTCTAAGTTATATCTTTATCCAACTGTTTAATTTCTCCCCCTAATGCTGGGAACATAGTCTCATCAAAATGACAGTTGGTAAATCGTGACGTAAATGAATCACCTGTTAAGGGTTCAAGATATTTAATTATTGATGGGGACTCAAACCCAATATATATTCCCAGCCTCCTTTGAGGGCCCATCTTTGTACGTTGTGGAGGATAAATTGGAACATATACCGCATAACCAAATATTATTAGATGGAAAATACCTGGATCATGACCAAAAACCAATTGTAAGGGAGAGAAGTTATTATATGATGTTGGCCTAATGCGAATAAGTGTTGCTGCATGTAAAATAGCGTGCCCCCAAACAGAGACAGGAAGTTCTGTTCTCATGAGAAATGGTCTTGTAATTAACTGGAAGCGTTTAATAAATGATTCAGCAAGACCATTCTGAGTATGAACATGGGCAACAGGATGTTCATTATTTATCTCAAGTGACATGCAATAATCATTAAATGTTTGGGATGTGAATTCACCAGCACTTGTCAAGACAAATAGTATTGATTGTATGATCCAGAAATTATGCTCGTAATCTAATAATTTGAGCAAGTAATCTCGCAAACACCAAATTAGCAAGTTGATAATAAACACACATGTGACCATCTTGTAGATGCATCTATTAAAATCATAAAATATCTAAATGGTCCACTTGGTGGGTGAATAGGCCCACAAATATCTCCTTGAATACGTTCGAGAAATCTTGGAGATTCAATCCCAACTTTAACTAGTGATGGTCTAATGACCAATTTGCCTTGATAGTAAGCAACACACTGAGAATTCCTTAAATTGAATAATTTTTTGGTTCTTTAATGGATGGCCATGTGACTTCTCAATAATTCTTCGTATCATTATTGATCCAGGATGACCCAACCGGTCATGCCAAATAATAAAATTATTTGGTTCATTGAAACTTTTGGTTTATTATTGCATTGACTTCAATTGTACTAATACTTGTATAGTACAAACCTGAAGATAAAACAGGTAATTTTTTCAATATTTGTTTTCTAGTAGAGACATTTGATACGATGTAAAGATATTCTATACCATTGTCATTGGATGTCTCAATATGGTACCCGTTAAGTCGTATATCTTTAAAACTTAGCAGATTCCTCCTTGATTTAGTGAAAACAAAGCATTATCAATAATAAATTTTGTTCCAGTAGGAAGCATTATATTGGCTTTTTCCAGAGCCTTTAATCAAGTCTGCTGAACCTGATATTGTATTCACTTTTGCTTTCATTATTCTTAGATTTGAAAAATATTGCTTATGTCTGAGAATCCTATGTGTTGTTGCACTATTTGCTAAGCATATATCTCCACCACTAATATTAGGCTCATTTATAGCATGACGTAAATTCATATTTTCTTCATAAAAATAAATATATATATATATAATAAGTTCATAATAAGACATAATATTAATAACACAATCCATATATTACATTAAATAAACCAACATGAAATGAAGAAAACAAAATACATTAGAATATATATTAGCATAAAAGAAATACCCTTAAAAGGATTAACATAATTTTGAACTAATTATTTTCATTACAAGAAATATCAACTTGCTCATTATTTTGCTCAAAGAAATCTGCAACGTCAAGGTGTGTCTTATCCAAATGATCAAAATAAATATCATCATTATCTTGATGTGGATGGGAAAAATTTATTTCTATGTTCTTCTCCTTTCCTTTCAATGAGAACTGATATTAATCAACAAAATGTTTGGTTGTATGACAGGTACGAGACCAATGTCCTTTAATTCTACACCGATAACAGATATTTTCTTCCTTCTTGGTATCTCTGTTATTTATATTCTTCCCCTTTCTTGTTTCTCCTCATTCTTTGAAGGTTTGGTATAATGGTTGCGGTAATTTAATCGTCTTCGCTCATGGCCACGTCCATGACCTCTATTATGACCACGACCATAATTATTATTATATCTCATAGCATTCACTTCAGGGAATGAAGATGAACCATTTGGTCGTGATTCATGATTTTTCCTTAAAAGTTCATTATTTTATTCAACCACAAGGAGACATGAAATCAGTTCAAAATATTTCTTAAAATCTTGTTCTCTATATTGTTGCTGCAGGAGCACATTCGAGACATGAAAAGAAGAGTATGTTTTTTCTAACTTATTTCCATCAGTGATATTATCTCCACATAATTTCAATTTAGAACTTATTTTAAACATTGCAGAATTATATTCACTTATTGATTTAAAATCCTGCAATCGTAAATGTATCCAATCATAACGAGCTTTGGGGAGAATAACTGTCTTTTGATGGTCATGTCTTTCTTTCAAATTATTCCAAAGAATAAGGGGATCTTTTATTGTGAGAAACTTCCACTCCTCATGGAGATGATGGCGTAAGAAAATCATGGTCTTTGCCTTGTTTTGACCAGGTGTTTCATTACCATCTTTAATGGTATTTCCAAGACCCATAGCATCAAGAAGAATTTCGACATCAAGGATCCATGACAAATAATTCTTACCTGTAATATCAAGTGCCACGAACTCAAGTTTGACAAGATTTGTCATTACAACTTCATAAAAAATATCAAAAAATAAATATTGAATAAACATTAAGTCCAATGTTAAATGTAGCGTTGTTACACTTGAGAATGATTTTAAGATTTTTGAGAATGTAGTATTGAAAACAAAGGATGTGATAACATAATATAATTATAGATAAATGCACCAGTTGTGCAACTTGTGCTTTTTTTTAATATGGTTTATTTTTTTAATGGGATAGATATAATTTTTATATCATGTCCTATACATTCTGTAAACTTTGTTGTTTGGAGTTGCACAGATTAGAAAAATAACAAATCAATGAAAATTAACGTACAAAATGTATATAAATAAATTTTAAGTACTACTATATATTAAACACCCCGATCTTATTTATCAATGTTTTTTCCATCCCCTTTTTCCATTCGGTAGTAATAACAGAATATATATATTATATTATATATATCTATCTAATAAAATACAAATGATTTTGAATTTCCCGCTCACTCAATAAATCATCTGGGCCGTCCAAAGTTTGAGATAAATCTCACCGTCCATACATCTATCTAATAAAATATATCTATCTATCTAATTTATCTAATAATGATTTTGAATTTCCCGCTCACTTAATAAATCATCTGGGCCGTTCTAAGTTTGAGATAAATCTTACTGTCCATACAGTGCCGGAGGCACGGGACCCAGCTAGTCTATCTGATAAAATACAAATAATTTTGAATTTCTCGCTCACTCAATAAATCATCTGGGCCGTTCAAAGTTTGGGATAAATCCCACCGTTCATACATCTATCTAATAAAATACATCTATCTATCTAATAATCTAATAATAATTTAATAAAATACAAATGACTTTAAATTTCTCGTTCACTCAATAAATTATTTTGGTCTTTCAAAGTTTGAGATAAATTATATTGTCCATACAGTGCCGGAGGCACGGGACCCAGCTAGTATATATATATATAGAGAGAGAGAGAGAGAGCGAGAGAGAGAGGGTTATACGTTCTTTTGCATTAAATCAAATATGATTATCTTTAAGACGAAAGTGAAGAGTAAATCGTGTTGATAACGTATTATAAAAGAATACTAATATTAAGAACAATGATTAGTGAAAAGAGAGAGCATTCTCCTTATATTTTTATGTGTATCATTCTCTTTACAATACATCTATTTATAGGTACATCAACATCAATATTTAGAGGTTTTAAAACTCAAAGGTCATGAGTTTCAAAACTTAAAGAATATGGGAGTTTCAAAAGATCAAAGATCATTTCAATAAAGATGAGAGCAATGAATCTAGACATACATACATATATATATATATATTATAATTTTATAACAATCTCGACCTTTTTATCAAATTGTTTCCTTATCGCCGATGGTGCCCTCTTGGCTTGTTTTAGGCTTGCATCACATAAATCTTGCTAAAATGGCTTCAAATAGCTAACATGATAGGTTGGGTGAAGTTTCAACCGATCTGAAAGCTTTAACTTGTAAACCATAGCCTCAACTTTCTTCAAATGAACCGTCATACTTCAAGATCAGCCCTCTATGCATTCACTTACTATTTATCTTCTTCAAAATCCGAGGAGTTAACTTTAAGAACACCATATCTCCCACGCTGAATTCAAGCGGCCTATGACTACATCAGCATACTTCTTCATTCGCCTCACTACCTGTACCTTGTTTAGAATGTATTGTGCTTCTTCAAGCAACTTTATTTTAGACCTCGCAAACCAATAAGCAGTAGGACAGTTACCAATCATATGTTGCAGCAACATCAGTCGGAGTCATTGGCTAAAAACACATGCTCAACTCAAAAGGACTCATGCTCGTTGCATATGAACTATTCAAATCGTAATAAAATTGTGCTTTTTTGACTTGCACTCTCATAATGTCGCAAATGTCTTTCAAGCAACTGGTTTATCCTTTCAGTCTAACCATCTATTTATAGATGATTGGCCGTACTAAACTTCAATTCAGAACCCATTAATCCAAACATAACTTTCAAAATATGCCTATAAACCAATTGTATCACAATCACTTATGATGTCGTCCGACAACTTAAAATATTTCACAATATTTTTGAAAAATAACCCAATGCATGGAGGTACTGGGATCAACACCAAATACTTGAAAAAGCAATCAACCGCAACAAAAATTGATCTCATTCCATCAACTTTCGACAATTTAAAAATGAAATCCATTGACACTGATTGCCAAAGTTAGAGGCTGACAAACATTTTAATTATCTCAACATATTTGTCGAGGTCTTATTTATGAAACTGAAAGTAAGTCACAAGGCTACAAATATTTAATTATCTCAACATATTTTCAGCTATATGAAACGGCCTTGAAAGCTGAAATTTACCAATATTATAAGAATGAATTCAGTGGTTGACAACAAATAACATACCATTACGTGGTAAAAATTATTTTTTCTTCAAAAATATAAAACTCCGACTGGTTTTTAAATTAATTTAAAAATATTTTAAATTCAAAATTAATATAAATTTAGTTTATTTTATTCATATAATTATAAATATTGTAAAATATTCAAAAAATTATATTAATTGTAAATTTTATTTATTTTATAATTTTTAATGAATGCTATCTACTTTGAGTTTGAAAATTTATCAAATTACTTTAAAAATCAATAACGACCAAGAACGGAAGTAGTGCTTCTTACGTCTGAAATAAAATTTATCATATTCTTGTGTTAATTTTTGCAAATATTAAAATTTTCATAGTAAATTTTACTACTTAAAGTTAATATTAAAAACAAAAACATGAAGACAAAAAATATATCAAAGGACCTCCTTGAGCAAATCTTAATCTGTTAAAATAACTAAATAATTCAACATAAAAGTGCAACTCTTTTCTTTTGGAATCGAATTTAGTTATTAAAAAAGGGAAAGATATATATATATATATATATATATATATATATATATATATATATATATATATATATATATAGAGTCCGGATCAGGTCCGGACTCCCGAATTTTAACAAAATCCGGACTTTTTTTTTTTTTTTTAGAACTAAAAAAAAAAAATTATGGAACTTGAATCTGGGCAGACTGTACATACATTGGTTGGTGTAGGTATTAAAAACACACCCAAAACACTGTACTATGGAAAAATTTTATTTCCATATTTTTTTTTTAGTTGTTCTACCAAAAAAAAAAAATAATAGGGTCCGAATTTTGGATCAGGTCCGGACTCCCGGACCTGATCCGTGTTATATATAGGATCCGGACTCCCGTACAGGACTAAAATACGGACTCCAAATTTTATTTTATTTTTTGGCTTTTTTTTGAAACAACTAAAAAAAAATTATGGAACTGGAATTTTTACATAATACAGTGTTTTGGGTGTGATTTGGATACCTATACCAAAAAATATATGCACAGACTGTACAGACATTTTGTTATAGGTATCCAAATAACACCCAAAACACTGTATTATGTAAAAATTCCAGTTCCATAATTTATTTATTTTTTAGTTGTTTCAAAAGACAAAAAAGCAAAAAAAAAAAAAAGGTCCGTATTTTATAAAGTCCAGGATCCCGGACTATATATATATATATATATATATATATATATATATATATATATAGAGAGAGAGAGAGAGAGAGAGAGAGTTGGAGCATGATACTTCTCAGCAAGCATCTTCAAAATTACATTCATTCTGCTAAGGCCTTGCAACAGCACAAAACAATTACTCAACAAATCTGCTCCAAAAGTTGTTTATGCACAAGTACAAGTACACACACCCTTTGTACATTAAGAACAAAACAATCTCTATACTCTCCAACCAAATCCTGTTTCTAGAGCATCTTACATTTGTTGAGTACTCTCTCCGTTCCAAAATCAGAAATACATTTTGAAGTTTTTGATCAATTTACAAAATTCAAAATCAATACAAAATTTTTTGATTTTAGTACAAACAATAATGATTGCTATAAACTAACTGGAAAATTGCCACCAAGAGACAAACCTGTTATTTCAAAATTTGAATGGATTCGTATCAATTTTGAATTTCAAGATTTTGAAAATTGACTTCAAAAAGTCCAAATGTATCTCAAATTTTAGAACGGAGGTAGTAGCTCAAAAGAACTTAAAAGCATTCACATAATAAATTTTTGCATTTGCTGATGTTAATGCTTTTGAATGATCACAAACTGCATGTATAGGCCAAAGCTGCATGTCCATTGTGCATATTTATAAGACAATCTTTTGCACATACCATCACACAAGCGGAATACCAGATCCTTGCGAGGAAGGCTGCAAGGTGCAAATTCTAACATCATATCTTTTATAAGCTGAGAATTTACTTCCCGAGGCAGAATCTGATCCATCAGATACAATTGGATATGATGACGCATTATCGTCATAAAAAACTCCAACATTGTTGCCGCACTTACGGCAAAGAAGTTTGGTTCTACGGCGAAAAAAACCCCAAGACTGCTTGGAGATGAAGTAAGGTACACACTGGAACTCCTCTAACTGAGTAAATCTGCTCTCGTCTATGTGAAAGAATGATATGATTCCCTTCTTTATAGATTTTCCATATTTTGAACCAATTGTAGAAGTATTGCGAGAAGAGGAACTCAAGTTTAGATCAAATCCGCATGAGCCACAGCTGCATAAGAGAATAATTTGTACTTGAATTGAATAAGTATCCATCAAGTGGTGAAACGAAGTGCCAAAAAACCCAACGTATTTAAGAAAATTATGAGAAACAGGTTAAGGTAAACATTTCACAGATGAACATGCCATTCATTGTCATAAACAAAAGCTACATGGCATGCTGCCATGCTGATTAACTCATATAGGGAACTGTCATGACTTGAACAACTGTAAATACTGGAAAGCTAAATAAGCCAAAAACTTTGAACAAACTTGTAACCTAGCTTATTTCACATCATTCTCAATAATTAATTTAAAAGTTTAAAGATCAATATTAAAAATCAAAAAAGAACTACAATATAATTTACCAAAAAAATAAAAAACTACAGTATCTTTCAGTAATTACCACTGTGCTTACATTTAAGTTCATACAATGGGCAAGGACTCACAGACTCACAAATACATCTGTCGTACATCGAGATATTTGTACCTGGAAGGAAAGATGTATATCACTCACTACACACTTCTTTAGGTATAGTTCTATATTTCAATAGTATTGCAGCCAGCTCTAGCGAAAGCTATAAACTTACCCGGTAAAGGATGTAGCTAGGTGAAAGGGACTAGTATAGACGGTATTCACCTGTCAGCTGGATAGAGGAGAATTGAGTAAGATACTGAAAAAGGGTATCTCAAAACATGTAAAGAGAACATAGACATCTCTCTTTCCCCAAAATTGGCAGAGAGAGGCTGAAAGGCCTTTGCCATTAGTGCAAGCTGTCAACTCTCAACCCTTAAAGACCCACAAAGGACAAGTTGCAATCTTAAGAACACACCATATTCCTAGGGAAACATCATAATACATACAATACAACCATATATTAAGGAACACAACGATGTTTCAGGGTGCATGTACAAGGAGATTACTCGATGATGAAGGACAAAAAATAAAGTCTGCAGACAGGAAGATGCAGAAGAGGTGAAAAAAAATGATTAGTTGAAATCTGGAAAGGGAGACAATAGCCCGCATGTAAGAATACTTCTCCTTTGCAAAGGATAGTTAAACCTTCGAAGAATTAAGCACAAAGCATAGCTCAGAGATCATTCAACTCCACTGAAACTCCATGGATTATAGAGAATCCTCATTTCTAAACTTACTTCAATTAAACCCAGTATGTCTCTAAATGTATTACATTACCCATGACGAGTATTCTTTGGCATCTCTCTCAGCATTCTTCCGATTGTTAAATGGGTACATCCACTGATGCTGGACCGAGTTGCATTGTCAGGATAGTGATCATCAGAAGGACTTAGACAAGAATAAATCTCCAATTATATTACGCAAGTCGTCGAGAATAACAAACTCACATGTGTTGAGTTTTCATTTTATAATTCATAGACAAGTTCTGTCTGATCCAAGACAGAACTTCAAACCATTTAGCATCCTTTTATATTGATTCTTAAGTTAATTACTCTGCTTCAGATTTCACTACATCTTCCTCTGTTTCTTCTTCAACATGTTCCTTAAGCTCGACGTTTTTTCCAGAAGTTCCATGTCTAGCCACATAACTTAACAAACCACTTAACAAAAAGAATTTAGACACGGAATGCAGGGGTTAAGATTCCAGCAAAGATCTACTACCTTTCCTTCTTTTCTTTTGGTCTGGGATCCATAAGCTTGATGTTCCATTTAAAAAAAGGACCATTTAGTTGTGCTACCAAAAGCAGTTGCTTACTTCTTCTACTAAGAAGGGAGGTTAGCTTTGAAGAACTTCTTCTGCTCAATTACAGTCCAAGTTGGCTCCCGGCTCCCGCCCCAAATAAAACCCTCTTTTTGGTAAAATCCTATTATTACTCCATGCAACTTGTCAGGCCAGGGGTAAATCAGGAAAAAAAGAATAAGTTAGTATATTCTAGAGTAGTTAGTATATTCTAGAATTAGATATTTTGTATGCAAATGTAATGCACATGTAATGCACATGTAAGCACATGGGTGGTTAGTTAGCATGTGTGTAGGATAAGGAAGTAATGTAGCTTAGGAGTAACTACACTTTTCAGCATTTCAGCAGCTATATATGTGCGTGTAATGGGTGGAGTAACTTCAAATCTTTTGAATATTATGCATTTTATGAATGGGAATAACTTGTTAAGCTTTTTCTCTCTCAATTTCTGTCTCACGAATTCAGTAACAAACAAATAACTGAGTTCTTCTCCTTCCTCCCTTATTCTCTCTGAATTCTCTCTTATTTCTATCTCTATCTCTATTTTTCTCTTATATTATGGTTAGGCTTCAACAAGGGCCTGATAAGTTGATTAAGAGCTCAAGTTCTATCCAAACTCGTCTTCTTTCCTCTACATCCTCTGTTCTTCTCGGTCTTCAACTTCTGATCTTCAACAGTGTTCTTCAACTTCTGATCCTACAAAACTGTTTCAGTCGTAGAGTCTTGCAAATTGTTTCAATCGTAGAGTCTTACAAAATTATTTCAGTCGTAGAGGCCTAAATCGTAGAGTCTTACAAGTTGTTTCAATCGTAGAACCTTCCAAGTGTTCCAGTCAACAATCGTAGAGTCCTATAAGTTATTTCAGTCTACGATCGTAGAGTCCTATAAGTTGTTTCAGTCTATAATCGTAGAATCTTATTATTTGTTCCAGTCTACGATCGTAGGGTCTTATAAGTTGTTCCAGTCTACGATCGTAGAGTCTTCCAATACTAAACTTGTTCGGCCAAGGATACTCAATTTATTTCACTGAGGAAGTCCATTTCTCATTTAAATAGCTACTTAAACTCACTTACTCTTACTCGAGTAGTATTGCTACTGTTTGAATTCATTTTCAAACTCGGAATAACAATTATTATGTCTCATTTTCTCTCTACTCTCCATAACTATGGTTGGTCCATCACAAATGTTGCATCAAGATTTCATAAACTACAGAGAGTACACCAATGAGAAATTACAACTCATTGATGAGAAAATGGACCACTTCATGAAAAGTATGAATGAACTGTTGAGACAGAGGAGTCTAGATAATGATGACAGGTTTGAAAATCCTTTTGGGGATAATGGAAGGGGCGAGAAAGAGGGATAAGAGCTGCTTTAGATACCCCCAACATGTTGAGCAAGAAAAAGCAAGGAAAGATGAAGAAGATGATGATCAATGAAGGAAGAGGAGGAACCAAAATGGTGATGAAGATGAAGAGGAGAGAGAACTTAAACATCTTAAATTGGTGTTCCCTTTATTTACTGTGGGTGATGATGCTAAAAGCTGGATATACGATTGCGAGGAATATTTTGGCATATATGGGGTTCATTCTCATAGGAGGATTGCCATAGTTGGGATACACCTCCATGGTTCTCTAAAATATTGGTATAAGTCTTATGTCAATGGCAAAGAATGGCACTTGGAGGGAGTTTGCAAATGACTTGTGAGGTTCACTAAGGCAAGTGTGGAAAACATATATGAACAATTCAAGTTATTGAAGCAAGTAGGAACTGTGAACTTATACTATGATGACTTTGAAGGGCACAAGGGGAGACTGCTTGAGAAGTTGTCTCACTTGACTGAGTACTTCTTTGTGAGAAACTTTGTTGGCGGACTGAAAGATGAAACCAAAAAAATAATAAAGTTGCTTGATCCAGAAACTCTATCCCAAGCCTACAAACAAGCCAAGTTCTATGAGAGTCATATTCCTAAACTTGCTAACACCCACAACTATCCTAAACCACTACCCAACCACACCAACACTCAGCTCAGCTTCAAAAAAGAACTCCCTGCACCACCAACCACCAACCACCAAAACTCCTATTACTGCAGCTCAAAGAGATGAGAGAAGAGTCAGGGGTCTATGTTTTTATTGTGATGAGAAGTACGCCATGGGACACCAATGCAAAGCTCCTCAAAATTTCATGATCACTTGTGAGGATTTCCAGAACTGTAAGGACTCTCAAGAGTTTGTGGAATACTCTGGACCTCCCCAATATGATGAGGAACCAGCCTGTGAGCTTTCTGAAAATTTACCAACCAAGAGAATATTGAAGTATCTCTTAATGATCTTGAAGGCCAAGGTAGTCCCCAAACCAAGAAAATGACTAGTTATATGGAAAAAAAAGTCTATATCAATACTCATTAATGGGGGCAGTACCCATAATTTCTTGGATCCTAGAGCAGCACAGAGGCTCAAATGTGCTCTAGAACCCACCTTGCCCATGATGGTTTCTATGGCAAATGGTAGTCAACTCCGTAGCAACCAACAATGTTCAGAGCTTAGATGGGAAATGGGAGGGTTTTTTTTTAAGGATGTCGTGAGAATACTACCACTAGGAGGATGTGACGTGGTATTAGGAGTTCAGTGGTTGAAACAGCTGGGGCCAACCACCTTTGACTATGAGAAGCTAACATTACAGTTCAATTATGCAGGGGAAATCGTACAGTTACAAGGGCAGATTAAAAATACATGCCTAGAACTGAAAATGATCACACTAAAAGGTCTGGTCCAACATATTAATGAGGAAGAACGTGGGTTCCTAGTGATTGTACAGCCACCACAACTCCACTAGTTATTCCTTAAACTCTACCACTACAGACCCAAAAATACAGTCCTTGCTAGAAGAATACTCATATTTTTCAAGAATCTCAAAGTATGCCACCAAAAAGATCTCTGGACCATAGCATTCCTCTTAAAGCCAACTCTTCACCTTTCTCCATCAGACCCTACAAATGTTCTTATGACCAGAAAAATGAAATAGAAAGACTTGTGCAGGAAATATTACACACGGGAATC
The DNA here is from genome assembly GCA_020205505.1 of Panax japonicus. Lineage (NCBI taxonomy): Eukaryota > Viridiplantae > Streptophyta > Magnoliopsida > Apiales > Araliaceae > Panax > Panax japonicus. The sequence goes on from CM035095.1 coordinate 29,536,742, forward strand.
ATAAGACCAAGCCAGAGTCCATATGCTTCTCCCTTGCTCCTAATTAAGAAAAAGGATGACAATTGAAGATTTTGTGTTGATTACAAACACCTCAACTCTCTGACTATCAAAACTAAATACCATATTCCCCTCATTGATGAGTTAATAGATGAATTACAAAAAGCTAAATTGTAATAACCCGGATTTTTGTTAATAATTATATATTAATTTTATTTTTCCTAAAAGCGCGATTGAATTGAAAAAGGTAGTTACTAATTTTTTCTTTCTTCCTTGTTTCGTTTGGAAAATTAAATTCTTTTAGTAGATAATTTAATAATTGATTTTATTAAAATTAAAGAGTTCATTAGGGTTTTGGTAGCTTCTATTGTTTCCTTGTTATACTTAAGGAGTAGAAATGTAACCTTAATCATATTCTAATTTGATTAGTTGAATTCCCGAGTAGAATACTTGTACGCAATGCAGTCCATTAGAAAAATCATAATTAATTCATCCGATGTCAGAATTAAGTAAATCCAAAGTCTATTTCTTCAGTTTTTCGTCCTCTAAAATTGTGAAAAAGGAAGAGAAGTTATTTGTCATCATCTTCCTGTCTTAAATTGTTGAAAACCGCAACCTATGCTGATTCCCGTCACTATTTTCAGCCCTAATTTTGAAACTTTGTAACTCAGACATTAACTCTGAATCGAGTGATTCTTGAGCCTATTTCATGTATCTTTTCGAGAGCTACAATTTTCATGAAGAATGAAGAGATTTTGAATACTCTAGAAGACCGAAAGTCAGATTTTTTACTTCTACGTATTGAAGACAAACAAACAAGGAAAGTAAATATTAATTTATATTTTGATTTTAAGTTTAGTTATGAGGATTTAAAATTAGAGATTGTTTTTAAATAAAATATGGACATCGAATTAGATATCATGATAATCAGAAAGAGGAGATAAATTTTTATTAAGAAATATAATTTGATTGAATGTAAACGTTAAAATCTGAATAAATTTTTATATTTGAAGGTATATTGCATGTGTTATATCTCCTAATCCGACTGTTGGATCGTTATAATTTTTAGATTGTTATACATATGTAAGCTGAGAATATGTTTACCAATTTTGAAATGTTAAAGATTAACGTATGATTTGTTATGAATTTTAAGAAGGGACTGAGGATTTTTCAAGAAGATTTTCAGCAGTGGGTTTTAATTTTTAAAATTGTATGACTTGATTTTAAATCCAATTTGGGTTATTCTTGAGGTTAAATTGGAGTATTTGAAGTCTAATTTCTGTTAAAATTAATTAAATTGAAAAATTATTATAAAAGCATATTGATATGAGTGATATACAATGAACTGAAGTCTGAAGTCTTAAGAATAAATTGTCATATTAGGATTTTAAGATTTCTTAAGTTTTGTTATTGATTTTTAAGTTTTGGAGTATTATTAGTGATCTAAGGCGATAAATAAAGGCACCTTGAATGGATTACGAATTATTATGAAATTATTAGTTTAGATTATAAATAATTCGAGGTGAATATATTTAAGTGGTGAATAACATTTCGTATTTGATATAGTTGGCATTTGAGGGTAAGATTTTATGGTGTGTGCTATTAAGTGGTATTGAGTATCAGGTACGGATTTCGTACTTCATTCCTTTGATTATGCTATATTCTATATATCTCTTCATTCGTTACATTTTTCCTATATTTTTGTTGGCATTCTTGAATAGAAGTTTAATATTTGATACATTAACTTTATTCTGTAATTTGAAGTATTTTCCTTCTATTATAATTTGAACATATTTCATATTTCTTCAGCGATACTATCATTATGTTGATTTGTTTGTACCGCTAATCGTTCGAAATTTGGGCACTCGCTTAATTGTTTCGTTTCTAATCAAATCGGCAAAACTAATGATTTAACCACTGTAGTTGACAAGTTTTACTTAATATACTTTTGAACTTTTAATTTTTCAAATTACCCCATTGAACCAATTATTATTTTAAAATTGGGTCATTTTGTTAACTCTAGCTCACCACTGTTAAATCTTTTCCTACGTGTACACATGAAAAAGAAAAAAATGACATGGCCTATTCTTACTTTCTTTCTCTCTCCTCTCCTCTGCCTCTCCCTTCTTCAAACATACGAGCTGATGGAGAGATTTTCTACATCAGAAACAGTTCAGAAAGAGGGGAGTATCAAAAGCAAAGAAAGAAACATATTAAACTTTCCTTCTCTCTATATCTATTTGTATATATATATATATTTGTTTTGTCTACTCTGCAAATCTCTACAACTTACCATCATGGTGTGTCTACCTCATTTGCAGCCGTCGTGCGCGGCGGTGGAGTTGGTTTTGACGGCGACGATAGCGGAGAGGGTTTTGGCTCTGACGACGTCGCGGTGGAGGCGGAGGGTGAAGAGGGCGTCTGGGGTGGCGTTGGCATTATTGAAGGAGGTGAGAGAATTTAGGTGGTGTAATTGTAGGGAGAGGGTATTTTGGTCTGTCCCTTCTTCATTTTCTGGAGGTTTAGAGTTTGGGAATCTTCAGTCCATGTGAGAGATTGGGGTGTGGGAAGAGAACTGGGGAAGATGGTTTGGTACTGTAGAGGTGTGGAGAAACAAGAGAGAGAAAGGAATATCATGTACCCACTTGAACAAAACAATTTGGGATTAATAATGTATATTGTTGCTACAATCCGGGTAAGATCTGTAAAACACACAAACGTTGCTACAATTTTTGTTTCTTCCATGAAAGGAATGCTACAATTCTTTGCATCTGGGTCTCTTGCCCTTGCCCTTATTCTGTCAAATTAGTTTTTAAAATTATACCTTCTCTGAAGCTAATCCAAATATGAAGTTGATTTCAACTAATTTTTGCAATAAATTTGTGCCCTCGCCGAGTCAAATACGAAGCTGACGCACGAGAGAGGTATGAACACATATTTATATAGAGAGAAGGATATGCAGACATATGTAGAGGGGGATGGAGTGATTGTTAGTAGAGGAGGATGAAACGGTGGTTGACGCTATGGTGACGGTGCGGGAAGATGGTGGTGGTTGTGGCAGAGGAAAAAGATGGTGGCGGTGGCAGTGATGGTGGTGGTGGTGGTGGTGGGGGAAGAAGATGGTGGCGGAGGCGGCAAGGGAAGAAGATGGTTAAGCTTAACATTATTTTTTTCTGTCCAAATTTTAGGTTCCGAAGGACTCAAAGACAAAAGTATGCTTGAAGAAGGCAGAGTCAGAGGAGAGGAGAGAGAAAGAAACTAAGAATAGGTCATGTCATTTTCTTTTTTTTTTTCTTTTCATTTTAACGTCCACGTAGGAAAAAATTTAACAGTTGTCAGTCAAGAGTTCACAGAATGACCTAATTTTAAAATAATAATTAGTTCAATGAGGTAATTTAAAAAATTAAAAGTTCAGTAGTGTATTAAGTAAAGCTTGACAACTACAGTGGTTAAATCATTAATTCTGCCTAATCAAATCCTTATTTTGCTTTGGTTTGGTCTAGATGTTCTGAACTTCATATTTTGTAATCTTTTGAATTTGTTTCATGCATAGAACTTTATTAATATTTGTAGAGCGGTACATGTTACATTACTTTGGAGGTATTTTGTCTATGATTTGATTTGGTTCAACATGTACGTTTAGAACCCTTTTGTTGGTATCATGTCGCATGTGTTGTGACATCATATCTTTGTAGGATAAGTGTAAGGGTGTTCCTGAGCTATAACCACCTATGGGGGTACCCACAGGCATGTACTCTTGGCACCGACGCATGACACTTTGTGGCGGTGTGATTAATCAACGGCGTATCCTTTTGTATGTTTGCTCGAAGTATGAGCTTTGGCCATTTGATATGTTTGTTCAGGATGCGTATGGGTCGACTGATGGGGACTCCAAGTCAATAACAAAGAAGAGATTTGTTATATTTATTATTTTGAGTTTTTATTATGTTTAATATAAAAGTAGTTGCATGTGATTTATGTATTTTATTTATTAGTGGAGATTTAGGACATTAATTAGTGATTAGAAATTATTAAAAAGGGTATTTTAGTTGTTTAGTACTTTTATTATTTCCCAAGTAATATTAGGATTATAAGTCTCTTTAAATAGTGATGTAATCCCCACAAGTCATTTAGACTACAGAATATTGATATTGAAGTTTATTATTTTGTTCATACCGTAGAGGTATTTTATCCATCTTGGTGTTGATAAGTGGAGTTGATACACTTCAGAGATCTTAGTGGTATAAACGTAGAGTTTAGATCCTAGTTTATTTTTCGTTAATTCTTCATCTTAAATTTGTTCTGCATCATCAACCCTAGTTTTTGTTCTATTTACGGATTGGTGATGTTTGTGCTAGACACCTTCCGATTTGCATGCATTTGGATTCGTGGTCCAATGTGTGATTTTTGTAAATGTGACATTATTTTGACTTGCCCATGTGGCAAGGAATATTTCTGTTTTGTTTTGAGCTCAGTATGAAATAATCACTTAGCCACTTTGATTCAGTCTTCTGTTTGTTTCGTTAATTTTGTTGATTCAGATATATTTTATTTAGACTTTGGATATTATATTATCGCCGGTATTTATGCTTGAGGCCTTGTTCGGTATTTTGTCAATTGATTCCGTATTTTAGTTGTGCATCTTTTGTATATCTCTATCCGTACTGGACTATTTGACTCATGTTGTGTTTTTCTTTCGGTAAGTTTGCAAGAACGATTTAAGGTTTCGTGTGAAGAGAACTACATTTGACCTAATAGGTTGATATAACTTTAGGTTTTTATTATTGTGTAAATTTTTGGAGATTTGTTTTTATTATTTTGAGGTTTGTTATGTTACATAAATAGTTTACTAAGCTGGACTTAAGGGCTGGGTATCACCAAGTCAGAATGTAGAAAGAGGGCATTGAAAAGACAGCATTTAAGACACATCAAGGGCTATTCGAATTCACAATCATGCCATTTAGGTTAACTAATGTCCCTGCCACATTCCAAAATTTGATGAACAAGAAAAGTGTTTTGGTATTTTTTGATAACATCCTAATCTACTCCAAGGATTTGGATGGACATTATAAACATCTTCAAGAGGTATTTCAGATTCTAAGGGACAATCAGTTATTTGCTAAAGGGAGCAAGTGTACTGGATTGGCCTGAACCAAGAACCATCAAGTAGTTAAGGGGTTTTCTTGACTAACAGGATACTATAGATAGGGATATGGAATCCTAGCTAAACCACTGACTTCTCTGCTACAAAAAGGAAAATTTAGGTGGAATCCAGAAGCTCAACTTGCTTTCACAGCTCTTTAAAAAGCTCTCACTACTTCTCTAGTTTTGGCATTACCATACTTCACCAAGGTCTTCGAAATTGAGACTAATGCATCGAGAACAGGGATTGGGGTCATTCTAATGCAAGAAGGCAGTCCCCTTTGCTTATTCCAGTAAAGCTTTTCGGTTCTAAAGCTCATACTTACTCAACCTATGAGAAGGAAACTGATGGTTGTAGTTGAAGCTATTAAGAGATGGTCTTCTTCTTTAGGGCAAAGACAGTTCATTATCACAAGTCCTGGAAGTACTTTTTGGAACAGAAGGTAATTACATGCTTGCAACAAAGATGGATGAGCAAACTTTTGGGATATGATTACATTATCACATACAAAAAAGGAAAGGATAACACAGCTTCTAGAAAATTTGAAGAGGGAACAAACTCAGAATTCATTCATGAGGACATGGATGTTCTAAAGGAAGGGGAATGTCAGGCCAGGGGTAAATTGGGAAAGAAAGAATAAGTTAGTATATTCTAGAGTAGTTAGTATATTCTAGAATTAGATATTTTATATGCACGTGTAATGCACATGGGAGGTTAGTTCGCATGTGTGTAGGATAAGGAAGTGGTGTAAGTTAGAAGTAATACACTTTTCAGCATTTCATTAGCTATATATATATATATATATATATATATATATATATATGCGTGTAATGGGTGGAGTGAACTTCAAAGCTTTTGAATATTATGCATTTTATGAATGGGGATAGCTTGTTAAGCTTCCTCTCTATCTATCTCTCAGTCTCACAAATTCAGTAACAAATAACTGAGTTCTTCTCCTTCCTCGCTTATTCTCTCTGAATTCTCTCTTATTTTTAACTCTATCTCTGTTTTTCTCTTATATTCTGGTTATATTCTGGTTAGGCTTCAACAAGGGCCTGATACAACTTTTTTCATTTCTTTAACTCTTGCAAAGTTCTTTCCATAAAACGATCTTTAATTTCTAAAATTGACAAAATTCGGCATCCTACGTATATTTAATCTTTGGTAAGTTAATATGGAGAAAATATCCTAAACCATCTTCTGTACTGTGTGCTTAAGAAAATAAATGGATAATGGAATCTGAAGATAGTTGACCATCAAAGCCAAAGACAGAAATGATATCCTCTGCATTTCGTCTAATTCATACCGATTTCCCTCCATCTTTTAAGATCTCAGTTCTTCACCCTTCATCTTGATAGTGTTTATTTTTCTACTGGGTACTTTCATAAAACTCAATTACATCAATGTGATTCTTCACCTCTTTCTGTTGTTATATTTAATCAGTTTTCTAAACTCATTCCGTTAAATAGAAATATTTAGTAATGGAATTTATTGAGAGAAATTATAGTTAAAAATAATACCAGATGAAGTTATAATAATTTCTTCGGATGGAATTCTTTCCAAGCAGAAATAAGAGAGAACAATTCCTACGGGTCTTTTCATGCCTACACTTGATATATAAGATCACTTGCCTTTGTAAAAATACAAAGAAAAGTAATCTCATATTTTGAAACGGATGGAAAATTAGTTTTCATTGCCTTAATGTACTGATTTGATGTGAGACTTTATGCCACTGTGGCCTTCTGGCAGCCTTCTTCTCCTATTTTTTCCTTCCCTATTTTTCCCTTCTGTCTTCCTGCCTTACCCTTTTCTAGATCCTTGCAGAACTTGTCCTTCATCGACAGCGAATGTTATATATTCACATCATTGTACAAAGTTTGGATGCTTAGCCTTCATATTTTAGCATTCCCTATCACTGTCATAACAGTTGAAAATTCATGTTACCAAAGTTCGTGATTAACTCTTCTGAGTAATTAAAATTCAACTATGAGCTCACTAATTCATGCTCCCAAACAGGACCCTAGACCAACAAATCAACGGAAAAAGAAAAACAACAGTCCACTATGTTTAATCTATATTTGCTTTAAACAGAACACAAAATACAAACATAAACCCAAATCAGTATTATAGATACTAAAACAAAAATCAATTTTTTTCATGAATTATGATTTGACAAAAAAAATTTAATGATATCATTGACAACAACTGATCTGATGAAAGTGAAATTGCACACACCTGTAAGTGACGTCTCTCTGAGAACCAGCAAAGCTATGAGTATGTTGATATTCGTTTAGGTAATTGTTTGAAGCGTCCATCAAATGATCGGAAACAGCACCCACGGCGGCGCTAAAAGGTACGGTGGCGGAGATACAAAAGTAGTGATTTTAGTATAGAGAGAGAGGGCTTGGCGGAAGATCGTGGGCTATCGGTACCGCAGATTTAGCAGTTGGATCGGAGGGGATTGTAATTTTATGTGTGTTTATAGTGTGTGAGAGAGAGAGAAATAGGAGAGAGAAGAGAGGGGGGTTTAATGGTTTGGTCTCTCCGCTCCTGGCTGCGAAGGGGAAGAGTGTCGGTGTGGGTCCTCGGTTTGCAGTTGGGACTTGGGAATATCTTTGCGAAATAGAAGACGAATATGGTGGTAGGGTTGACATTGACCTCATCATGCTGTGTTGCACGGATTGGGGTCTAGATGCTACTCCTTCAGCCTTCATTTACAAAATTAGAAATGCAATTAAATATTTTAAAAGTATTAAATTTTAAATCAATATAAATATCTTTAATTTTAATTGATATAATTATAATAATTATATAGTATATAATAAAAATTATTAATTATAAAATTTATTTTATTCTAAATTTTTTATAATTTGGAGTATTAATTTTAAAATTTAATATGAACCTTAAAAATCAAATTACATCTCTAATTATTACCATTTATGTCCCACAAATAATGTTATGTTTGATACTTATCTTAGTTATCTATCTATCAATATCTATATTATAACGTGGGAGAAAGAAATGATAATTTTTTTGTTATACTACATAAATAAGTTTTAAAAAATTGATTTTTTTTACCCTTTAAAGTTTATTTATTCATTTATTTCTTTTTCTCTCTCCTATTATCTCTCATTTTTTATCTTTTAATATTTTATTTTTTTGTCTTTTAATACATATGTAGTGTGTGCCATTCAAATAGAATTAGAATTACAAGTTCTCCTAACAAGTGAGCTTAATGAACTAACAACAGTCTAGACACTTCAATTTTTTTTTTATTTTTTGTTTTTAAGGATACCGTCACAAGTTCGATGTTGTAAAGTGTAAACACATAATATATGAAAATAATAAGCTCTCAAAATAGGGTCTGGATCCTCTTCATTTCATTTTGAAATGGAGAATCTTCATTTAAAAGTTTAGATGTAAAATTATTAAATCTAAGCTTAGAAGCCGTCATCTCATTTAAAAATCACTAACTTAACTCACATTATTATTATTATTATTATTATTATTATTAGCACTTTGTTATGTTCCTCATTGTTTTTTTAATAATTATTTTATTATTATATTATTATTTTATATTTTATTTTTTTCTTCTTTATTTGGTGTGAAAGTTATGTACCTATTTTGTGTAAATATTTATTGAGTGGAGTTTTGTGATGACCACTTTATCATATTAAGATTATGAAGGACAAAAAAAATTATGCTACATAAATTTACATGTTCTTTAAATGTCGGTTATTCTATTAAAAAATTACATGAATTTTAAAAATATTTCTTTAACAAATCTTAATATGTATGAAATAACTTAAAAGAAAATTAGTTTTTACCAGTCATTTAATTAATGCACGTAGCAAAAAAAAATTTAATATTATTTTATATGTCGTTTAACTCAAAATTTTAGGTTGTCATGTGTAAGTTAGGATTACATGTAGTCATGTAAAAAAATTTGAGTAAATTACAAGTTGTAATTTTTATTTTATTCTTCTTCTTTTTTTGTACTTCATAACCTGTGACTCTCCACACAACTCATTCTGAGTCGCCAAATACATGGTATATAATTTAAATACAACTTCATTTATATAATACGACAAAAACGTAGTTGAGAGTTTTAACACGAATATTGTCTCATAGACAATATCCAAACTCAAATGGAGTCCTCATTACAATTATTATCACACTATTTTATAGAATAATGAGGATTACTATAGCCACCATATTGAACCATCACTCCGTTCCCCGACTAGTCTCAGCTATATTCTCATTTCTTGAAGAGAACAATGAAAGAAAAGGATGAGCTCAACTAGCCCAGTAAAAAATATTATGACTAAGATAATGTAGAATAAATTATCTTTAGTCTTCAACAGTGTAAAAACTGATAGAATACAATAAACAACAAGTTTAACTATAGCGAAACAAGCAATTCATTTGAAAAGTCAAGTAGAGCATGATGTCTATTATCTCCTATGATTTAAAAGTTCATCAACAATATTTTATCTCTGTAACACAGCTTAATAAATAATTCACATCACTGAATTATCCATGCACTACGGGCCAAAGATATTCATTAGTATCACATCCATGAATTATCTATGCACTACGGGCCAATGATATTCTTTAGTATCACATCCACGAATTATCCATGCACTACGGGCCAAGGATATTCGTTAGTATCACCAGTGGTCATGATCATGTCAAACAACTGTACATCAATGTACTACGGGTCAATAAGGACTTTTATCACATCATTTGTAACATTAGAGGTCATGATTATATCGATACATAATTCCTGGTCATAATCATATCAATCAACAGTCCATCTATACACTACGGGCCAAAGATGACTTTCATCACAATATAAGCATGAGGATGATGACAATGATATAAGAATTCAATTAAGTGAGATAAAGGATAAATTTTAAAGATTTATAATTCAATTTATTCAGAGTTTAAAATATGTCCAAATTTTCAACATGATAACTGCTTTGTGGAGTAAAATTCAAGAATAATATTCATGTATCAAAAATAATTTGGACAGAAAAGAAATCAATTTTTGTTGTGAATAGTACCCCGGGTGAATAGTACCCCGTGAATAGTACCCCATAAGTAGTACCACATGAATAGTAACATATGTATGAATATTGCTGTATGAATAGTGCCATATGTATGAATAGTACTTATAAATAGTACTCCGATATGAAAAGCTTAGAATTTAACAAGAATGTCCAGAAAAATATTTCAGTGAAACGATACTAGATGAAGCTCAAATTTCAAGGATAATCTACTAATTTTAAGGAGTATAGAAGCAATACTTATCAAAATAAGTGTAGATTTAGGAATATAAAATGAAATAATATTACTTACATCCTACAAAGTATGAAAGAAAATACTATTTCTTACGAATATTGAATGAAAATAATATCCCTTACGAATATTGAACGAAAATAATATTTCTTAAGAATATTGAACGAAGATAATATTCCTTACGAATATTGAACGAAGATAATATTCCTTACGAATATTGAACGAAGATAATATTCCTTACGAATATTGAACGAAAATAATATTACTTATGAATACGAAAAATAATCTCTTATGGATATGAAATAAATAATACCCCTTACCTTAAAAGGAGAGTACTTCTGACTGGTATAGCGGAGATATTCTTGAAGAAAACTTCCACTATTTGATACACTCAAAACTTCCTTAAACTCAAAAGAAATACACTCAATATTATAGAAGAAGAATTCTCTTATTCTGGTGTGATTTTCATTTCTAAACTGAACATCCTATTTAAAGGAGAATGGCATAATACGATTTAAGAAAAAATATCACGGACCAACAGTAATTGAAATTCACGAGCGAATTCTTCGGCTGATTTCGTTGAAAATTTTTAATTTTACTATGCAAATACTATGTAGTACTATACAAATACTATGCAGTACTATGTAACATAATAAAATATAATATATTCTATTTATAAAAGGTATTCTGTTTTATATATAAAATTTTTGTTTTATTACTATAAAACAAAAACTGAGATAACTTTCTACCGACGATTTTTGAAAAACTGAGTAAGTGGAGGTCCATGTAATAAACCAAATTTATAATAAATACTTCATAAAAAAGCCCCTCCATTTATCACAATTCACTTGGCTTCACTAAACACATTTTAATAACATTTATTCATCATTAATATTATAACTCGCAATATTAACAACCAGATCATTCCCAAAAAAGAGGGGGGTTTTCAATAAGGACTTCTCCTTACTAGCGCGCAATTAGATGACCAAACCTGTGACGCCCCCAAAATAGGTATACACAACTCATTCTGAGTCATCAAATACATGATACAAAATTCAAATACAAACTTAATTATACAATTGTCGTGTAAAATACGACAATACATAAGTTGGGAGTTTAAACACGAATATTATCTCGTAGACAATATCTAAACTCAAATAGAGTCCTCATTACAATTACTATCACATTGTTTTATAAAATAGTGAGAACTACCACTACAAGAAAATCGGCTAATTCCGACGGAACTATGTTCGACGGACACATTCCCTCAAAGATAATATGTATTCCGACGGATTATTCAGTCGAAGATAAATCAGTCGAAACTACTTTAATTACGACGGATGTTCGTCGAAAATATATATATCTCATTGGCACCAATGTTCTCGCCAGCGCGAAACTTATTTACGACTGAATATTGCTCATTCCGACGGATTAGTCCGTTGAAGATACATTAATTACGACGAAGGTAAGTACGACGGACAGTTAGTCGAAAATAAGCCTAAAACCCTTACGTCTTCCGGCCCCCTCGTTTCTCTCACTTTTCAGATCTAATATTTCTCCCTTCCTCTGATCTCTCATTTCTCTCTTACACGATATCTCTCACACATAGATCTTTCTCAGTCTCACTTCTCTCACTTCTCTCATCTCCACCACCACCACCAGCGCCGCCACCACCACCACGTACTGCCACCACCACCACCACCACCACCTTCGATTCCACCACCACCACGTACTGCCACCACCGTACCACGTACTGCCACCACCACCACCACCACCACCTTCGCTTCCACCACCACCACGTACTGCCACTACCACCACCACGTACTGCCACCACCACCATCACTGTCGAGTGGTTCCGGCCACCACCAGTAGACGCCACCACCACCAGGCACCATCGTCACCACCACCACGACCACCACCAGGCACCATCGTTGGTTAGTTTGCACATTAATTCAATTTCAAGGTTAGTTTTTTGTCAAGTATTAGATTTTTAGGGTTAATTTGTTGCAAATTGTGAAATTTGTGGCTTAATTTGTTTTAAGTTTAGTTTGAGTTTGAATATGAGATTAACCCAATTTAGATAATTTGTTGTTGCTGTGAATTTGTGGGTTAAAAATTTGGGTCTTATTCTTCTTCTTGTTTATATTGCTGATTGCTGAAATTAAAAATTTAATTTTGGGTTTATGGACTGCATATTATTTAACTGCATATTATTTGGAATTTGGAATATTGCAGAATATTGATATCAAATTTGGGTTCCTTATCATAATGTAACTAATTTTAGGACTGATTTTAATCTTGATATATTTGTTATTTACGACTGAATTTATGACAGAAATTTTGTCAGAATTATGAAATTACAGAATATTTGTGGGCCTTGCATGTATTGTATTAGTAATTAGTTTCCCAATATTAATAAATCATAAACTAAGTACCATTTACTTAGTTTCTTACTACTAAAATAAAATAAAGTAAATATAATTTAATTTAGTTTATTAAATAAAATAAATTTTAAAAATAAAATAAATAACATAATATAATACAAAATAAAGTAAAATAAAATAAAAAATAAATTAAATTAAATTGAATAAAATTAAAAAACTTTGATTTAATTTAATAAATAAAATACAATTTAATAAAAAATAAATAAAAATAAGAAAATAAAATTAATTTTATTTAATTTAAATAATCTAAATTAAATTAAATTAAATTTAAAATAAATTAAATTTAATTAATTAATTTAATTTAATAAAAAACATTAAGAATTATATAATATATATATAATATAATACAAGATAAAATAAAATAAAATAAAATAATTTTAATTATGAAATCAAATTAAATTAAATTAAATTAGAACTTTTATACTATAATACAAAATAAAATAAAAAGTAATAAAAAATTTAATTTAATTTAGTTTAATAAATAAAATAAAATAAAATGATTTAATTTAATTTAATTTAATAAATAAATAAGCCAATTATATAATATACTACAAATTAAAATAAAAAATATATATATAATAATAAACTAAGTATGAGTGAATGTCGAACAGTAGTCTCCATAGATTCCAAATAACAATTTTTATAAACTAAGTACAACTTACTTAGTTTATCATCATTGACAAAATAAACTAAGTATAGCTAGAAGTGAATGTCGAACAGTAGTCTCTATAGATTCCTAAATAACAATTCTCATAAAATAAGTACCACTTACTTAGTTTATCATCATTGGCAAAATAAACTAAGTATAGCTAAAGTGAATAGTCGAACAGTAGTCTCTATAGATTCCAAATAATTAACAATTCTCATAAACTAAGTATCACTTACTTAGTTTATTATCATTGGCAAAATAAACTAAGTAGCATTTGCTTAGTTTGCCACAATTTTCAATATATAAATGCAATAATACTCTCCCTACATATATGTACTCTTTATTGTATGCAGGTTTCGACATAGCAATTGCAGCTAAATAGTACTCCAATCGGTTCCTCGGCAACAATTAAAAAAAAGGGGTCGTAGTTCCTGTTTGTGTCCTATACTCGAATAATAAAGGTAATTGAATTACTGTAGACATTCCTCACTGTTCCATCATAACAGATGGCAACATCTGGAAGGAGTACCAGTAAGTTGTTGAACAAAGTTCTAGATTAAGCAACCCTCTAAATGAGTGAACAATCACTTCTCACATAGGAATGAATCATCTCCCCATATGGGTCCAATCCATGATATAAACAGCTTCTCACCACTCCGAATTCCTCAGATGGGTAGTTCTCACAGAACGTCTCACCTCTTGAATGAGAACTATCCATTTGAGGAATTCGGAGTGGTGAGAAGCTGTCTATATCATGGATTGGACCCATATGGGGAGATGATTCATTCCTAGCAGAGAAATGATCAATAGTTCATCTAGAGGGTTGCTTAAGCTGAAACTTTGTTCAATAGCTTAATGGAACTCCTTCGGGATGTTATCATCGGTTATGATGGAACAGTGAGGAATGTTTGCAGTAATTGAATTAACCTTATTATTCGAGTATAGGACACAACAGGAACTACGACCTTTTTTTTCCCGGTTGCCGAATCAAGTAGAGATTCCACATAAATTCTCATAAACTAAGTAGCATTTGTGTAGTTTGCCACAATTTTCAATAAACTAAGTAGCATTTTCAATTATATATGTACTATACTTTAAAACTTAGAAACCCGTTTGACATACACTCAATAGGGGTGAATGTCGAACAATCCCCTAGTTTGGGACTATTATTGGATGTTAATTATGTCTCTCACTTAGGCTGGTGCAAATACAAAACGGTACATTTATTGTTATTTTAAGGATTAATCGACTGTTATCTCTATATGTTCTCCGAGTGCATACTTAGATTAAGTTATCTTAGTCTATTTCGTGTGCTTGGAGACCATGGGGAGGTGCTGCCGAAATTTTCTTAAAACTCATGAAACGTACTCAACGTGTTTGCACTAGTGACTGAGACACATCCAATAATAGGATAGAAGCCTTACCCCTGTCCTGTAGAGATACTAGGTAAATCTAGTTCACTGCATGAATATCCAAATTAACTTAATGCGTACTTCTGTGTAGTTAAAAATGTCAGCCGACTGGAGTTGGATGTACCGTAGGATACCCAGTAATGGGAGGGGATTAGTCTCATCTTATCGTGTTGGGGTTTTAGATTTCTTTAACAAAGCACTAGAACATATGGATGATCCACACGGGAAGATGCGATGCCCATGTGTGAAGTGTAAAAATCTGATTTGGAAGAAAGTCTACGAGATTAAATTCGACTTATTTTCTCGTGGATTTGTAGATGGGTACTTCGTATGGACTCATCACGGGGAATCAGAAGTGATTGAAAATATTGTGGAACAACCAATTCCACGGGATTCATACGTCGAAAACTATGATCCAGTTGAGATGTTGGTTGATGCTTATGGCCCTACTACTATTGACTGGGCTGAATATGAACCTTCTTCAAGCTGTGCGAAGTAAGTGCCAAATGATACAGCTGCTTGCCTTTTATAAGTTGCTATCTGAATCTGGGGTCGCGTTGTATCCGGGAAATGATACGAACACCAAGTTTTCTGCAGTGATAAAGCTCTTACACTCTAAGAATGAGCACGACTGTAGTGAGAGAGGTTTCAACGATTTGCTCGCTATAATTGGACAGTTCTTACCCAAGGATCATACTCTTCCTGCGAATTATTACGAAGTGAAGAAGATGGTCAAGGGGTTAAATATGGGGTATCAGAAAATCGATGTTTGTGAGCAGGATTGCATGTTATACTATGGGGAGGACAGAGATAAGGGACAGTATGATATATGCAGCTTATCACTGCTACAAGGTTACAAAACGTGGGGGGAAGGAGGAAAAACATGTTCCCAGGAAAATCTTACGATACTTTCCACTTGCGCCGAGACTTTAGCGGCTATTCATGTCGTCTCATACGGCTCAACGTATGAGTTGGCATCGAACAAAGGATGTCGTGTCTGGTCAGCTGACTCACCCAGCGAATGGAGATGAATGGAAGAGATTTGATGTAAATTATCCTGAGTTTGCGGAAGAAGTTAGGAATGTTAGGCTTGGCATGGCTACTGATGGCTTTTGCCCTTTTAATAATTTTAGCCAGCCGTACTCAGTTTGGCCAGTAATTATGGTCGCTTATAATCTTCCACCGGCAATGTGCATGAGGGATCCATATTTATTTTTGACTTTACTCATTCCGGGGGATAAAAGTCCTACAAAAGATCTTAATGTGTACCTTCGACCATTAGTGGATGAACTAAAGATGTTGTGGGAGACGGGGGTTCAGACGTATGATAAATCGATATGCGAGAATTTTGTGATGAAGGCAGCCCTGTTATGGACTATCACTGACTTTCCGGCTCTTGGGATGGTTAGTGGTTGGTCAACTCACGGGAAGATGTCATATCCAGTGTGTATGGGGGATGTGCAAGGCAACCAGTTGCATCATGGGCGGAAATGTAGTTTCTTTGGAACTGCTCGTAGATTCTTGTCTCTTGATCACAATTACAGAAAGATGTCTACACAGTTCAACAGAAAGATAGAGAAGAAGGGGGTTGTTGGTCGGCTGTCGGGCAGTGAGGTCTTAGGAGTGGTTGAATCAACTTGATTCCTTTACCGAGGAAGGAACACAGTAAATTGAGAAGCAGTCGGGTACGGGAAGACTCATAATTGGACTACACTTGCCTATATGGTTTGAGTTGTCGTATTGGGGCACACTTTCAGTTCGTCATTGTATAAATGTCATGCATACCGAAAAGAATGTTTTCGAGAACTTGTTTTACACCGTGTTAGATGCGAGTGGTAAAACTAAAGACAATGACAATGCTCGAAAAGATTTGGAGGCATTGAACATTAGGCCAGAATTGTGGCTTCGCCCTAACACTACGAAACCTAAAGCTCCATTTAGTCTTACTAAGCAACAAGTTGAAGACGTCTGTAAGTGGGTTAGTGGGTTGAAGCTCCCAGATGGATATGCGTCGAACATAACACGTTGTTGTAATGTTGAGCAATTGAAAATTTTTGGATTCAAGAGTCACGATTGTCATGTATTCATGCAGAAGTTGATTCCAATTGCATTTCGTGAGATGTTACCCAGAAAAGTTCTGGATGCATTGACCTAACTGTCAAATTTCTTTGGAGATATTTGCTCAACTATAATTAAGCACAGTGATGTCGAGCAGATGGAGAAGAATATTGTGCTTACCATGTGCAAGCTTGAAATGATCTTCCCTCCAGGATTTTTTGACTCGATGGAACATCTGCCTATTCATCTGCCGTATGAACTCAAACTTGGAGGGCTGATGCAATATCGGTGGATGTATCCTTTTGAGAGGTAATATATAAACTGCTATAATTTCTCTATCCTGCCCATATTAATAATACTTCACTAAGTCTGCATATTATTTATCGTAGGTATATGTGCCGATTAAAACAAAAGGTCAAGAACAAAGCTCGTGTAGAGGGTTCTATTGCTGAACGATATATTGTAACGACCCCAAAATTGGGATTATTTTCCTTCCCAATCTTGTGCGTTAATACTTATAGCTTTAAAACATTATTTAATGTTAAAATAGCTAAAAATGCAGAATAAATTTTTTTTCTTCTTTATTTCCATTCATTTATTCCCTGAATCGCAACCTTTACTATTCTTCTTTATACTAGAATCATATTTATTCTCATTTCAGAATAAACATTATTTATCCATTCAACATTTTAAACTATACATAACTGCCAATTACATTTGACAAAACTATCAATCGTAAATTTATACCATTTTTAATTCAAAGAAATGTATTCATTTTGCATATCGTTCAATCTTCATCATCCGTATAGCAAGTAATATTGTTTAACATCATTAACCTGCAAAAAGTTTGTGTTTGCAAGATTGAGTTCGACAACCCAATAAATTTAACAGTCTATCATATTTCACATAGCACACAATTCCATATGCACTATATTTCCTTTAGTATGCATATCCGCATGCAACATATATTCTTTACTATGCGTATCCTACATGCATCAATAATTCCTTACAACACATACATTCATGCATTATACATTTCTAAATTATCAAGTTACATCATACATCATGTGCTATCACATATCACATATAAATTGAGTTCCATAACCCAATTAAGTTAGTCATATTTTGACTTTAACAATTCATACAACATGGTATGTAACTCACCATATAATCACATTTAATCCACAAACATAATAGAACTGAAAAACTTGCCTCGTTAAATGATCATTGATACTAACTTTGGTTTAACTTCACTTCATGAATGTAACACCCCCTTCCCGAAAAGGAAAGGGAGGTCACGTGCAAAGCACAACAAACCTCAAAATAAGAAAACAGAGCACTAACAACCTCAAAACATTAATAGTGGTGATCCATTAATAACGTATTAAATACAATTCTCCAAATAGAGTCAAAATAATCAAACTTAAAATTTGAAACAACCTAGATGGTCAAGGGCAACTCTCTCATCACACTAGCTAGCCCTGAATCACCCCTGCAAACCCGCCGGAAGAAAAAACAGCATGAGCCAATTGCCCAGTACGGATACAGATATACAAAAGATATACAACTGATATACAAAAATAACTGAGACAAAATACTGAACAAAGCCTCAAGTGCAAATACGAACAAAAATATAATATCCAAAGATCTGAATGGAATATATTTGAATCAACGTAATGAATATATCTGAATCAACGTAATTGACGAAACCAATAAAAGAATAAAGAAATAACAAACTGAAGTAACTAACTCAATGACTTGAACTGAACAGAAACCAACAAACTAATCCAATAAAATAATAGGCTGAAACAATGGCTGAAGTTATTTTATACTGAATGAGCTCAGAAATACACATTGCCACACAGACAAGTCAAAATAATGCCACACAGGCAAGTCAAAATAATGTCACACAGGCAACCAAAATAATGCCACACAGGCAATCACACATTGGACCGTGAATCCAAATGTATGCAAATCGGATAGGTGTGTTTAGCACAACATCACCAATCCGCAGAACAGAAATCTAGGGTTAACCCATACGCCTCCCACAACAAAACACCAAATGACCCACTTACTCCGGAGCCCAAAACGGAGACGCCGTGGACTAATCACACTGTCACGAAAAGTGTCATGCCTCTCGTGCCAAGACGACATGCATGTGGTACCCCCACAGGTGGTTATAGCTCAGGTATACCCTACGGTATATTCTAATAAAAATACCATGTCACAACACATGCGACATAATACCAACAAAAGGGTTCTATATGTACATGTTGAAACAAATCAAATTATGGTCACAAGGTCTCAAAAGAAGGTAACAACATGTACCGCTCTACAATTATCAAAAATAAATACTAAACATGATATCCTAATTCAAAGAGTACAATTACGAGTCCAATGTGTCAACTCCAAAATGAAACTAATATATTTATTTCACAGGAAACAATTATGTGAAATAATAACGAAATTCGAACAAGTGACAAAACAAACAAATCAAATTTAACAAGAGTATCGCAGAAAGAGTACGGAATCCGTACCTGATACTTCCAACCCATTTATAGCACATTCCACCAAATCTTACCCTCAAATGTCAACGATATCAAATACGAAACGTCATTCACAACCTAAACATATTCACCTCAAATTAAAAACAATCCAAACTAATAATTCCAAAATAATTCATAACCTATTTAATATGCCTTTAATCATCGCCTTTTATCAATTATTAATACTCCAAAATTTATATACTAAACATAACTCTTAAAATTCTTTCCGTTCCATTTAAATAATTTAATAAAATTCTATAACACTCCAATCATTAATAACATAATAATATTAAACGTATTATTAAAAACTTTTACAACTATATCCACAAAATTAATTAATTCAAATTAATATACATAACTTCAATTGATTTATTAATTTTGTTATAAATTTCATGACCAAAACTTTATTAACATATAATATATATATATATATATATATATATATATATATATAACAAAAATCGTCACTTGCAGGAAATCCTGCAATCAACATTATATACAACTATATATAAAATCCCTATATAATAATAATATATATAGCAACAATAAAAGCCTGCAAAAAGTTGAAATCTTACATAACTTACTAAATATATATATAATCCTTATTATGCTACGCTCGCTAGTACAGGAGCTTCCATCTGAAATCTAACGTTCTTTTTTTTTTTGAAAAGCAATCATCACTTTCTATGCACATCAATTCACGTGAACTCCACACACACACACACACACACACATATATATATATATATATATATATATATAGAATGATCAGAGTACAATATATATATTATATGAATCATATATATATAGATGATACTGATGTACCATACCTGAAATCACAAACTATAATCCAGTAATCTGATTTCTCCTTCTCCTTTGCACGCCGCCAATAGCTTTCTCTTTTTATTTTCTTTTAAACTCGTATCAGACGTGCTCATAGGATTAGGTTTTACACTTATATATTTATTATTTATCTTATTGTGTCTCCTAATTTTAATAGAATTTTAATATAACCCAAATACAAATTAGACCCAATTAGTATAAAAACCCAAATTAATGTAATCACATACTTATTATAGTCCACACAAATTAAATACGAATTGACCCAGACATAACAAAAGCCCAATAATTTAAATAACTAGTTTGACCCAAATAAATGACAAGTTCCAAACAATATGTTTTAAGAATATAAATTTAATATTATTTTATTATTTTTTTTCGGGATATTACATTACCTCCCCCTTAAAAAGGATTCCGTCCCCGGAATCAAAAGAATGAAAAATACCTAATTATAAAAAGATGCGGGTATTCCGCTCGAATAGACTCCTCCATCATCCAAGTAGTTTCCCGCTCCGTAACAAAAGGAATTATCTTCCTCAATTTTAATTTAATCAGTTATTTAATTATCTACTAAAAGAATTTAATTTTTTTCCAAACAAAACAAGGAAGAAAAGAGGGAAAAAAAATCATTTATCTTTTCCAATTTAAACACAACTGTATAAGATAAAATCAATTAATATATAATTATTAATAAAATAATATGGGTTATTACATTTTTCACCCCTTAAAAAATAATTTCGTCCTCGAAATTCAAATAAGCTACAAAAAAATAATTTAGTTACGACGTAGCGCCGCCATTTGTAACGATCAACGCGGATAGGTTATCGGTCCACGTAATCATCAATGTACTTGTAACCGTTTCGTCAGCTACCGTGTCAAGCCTTGGTAAAGTTCTTCGTGTTGCATCAAATTAGGTCACATGCTCCACCATTAGTGCGGGCCGTCGCTAATATCTTTGAGTTTAATTCTTGTAAACGTACTCTTCGGAACATAATTTGAAATCACAAAAAAAAATTCATCTAAAAACGATTCGAATACCCAAAATATTTAAAATTATCTCTAATTCGTAAAACGTTTATATTCCACACATGACAAAGATATAACAAATTATTTTTATTTAATTTTACATAAATTCACGCAAAACTCTAAAGACATCAGATAACCAAAATAACTATGCAACCATATTACCAACTCTCCCCAAGTCCTCAAGAGCTTCAAAATATCTCATCCTTAATTTACACTATTCACCATATAATATTACACCAAAGAATATACTACTAATATCTCTTTATCACCAGCTCTCCTAAGTCCTTAAGAGTTTCAAAACATCATAACCTCAAATCAAATTAGTTCTCAAATATTATTACACCAAAAATATACTACCACTAAAATCTCTCCATCACCATACCAAACTCCAAATCATATATCCTACTATCTGAATAAACAAACGATAGCTTTCAAAATCTCTTAAAGATTCATCACTTAATATTTAATCATTCAATAAATCAATCATTCTCTTAATGAAAACCTTAACCCAACAAATTTCAAAATCTCATCTTACTATCACAAAGAAATTTCATATAAAATAATTTCAATATCATATTAGAATAACCGAAAAGTTGATTTACTCCAAAAGATTAATCTTATTACCTCGAACCTCTACCACTCCTCAAAATTACAAGAGATCCTCTGTATTTAATAGCTTTCACTTTATCATATTATCCCACCGATACACATGCCTCAAATTAACCACAAACTTAACAAAATTTAAAGAATAACCCAAATCAAATCAAATTCTAAATTCTAAGATCTCATAATAATTGATACCTGAAATAACTCTAACAAATAAATCTCCAATATAAAATATTCGCTGATATAAGTACTCATATCATAATCACATCTCATATAAGATCGTTTCTTATATGCACAAGGTATAGTTTTATTCACCTCAATGATTAAATCACAATTCTTAACTAATATCATTACTCAATCACCTTAATAAATTATTCCACTTTCCTCAAATCAACTACAAATAGAAAAAAAATCGACAGTTAGTCAAAATAGAGACCAACCAAACAATTAACAAAATCGAATCAAACTCTTACATCTACCCAATGGTTTACCCACAACTCACAGGTCAAACCTAAATAGGTTTTCTACAAGAAAGAACCTGGCTCTGATACCATCTCTGTAACACCCCCTTCCCGAAAAGGAAAGGGAGGTCACGTGCAAAGCACAACAAACCTCAAAATAAGAAAACAGAGCACTAACAACCTCAAAACATTAATAGTGGTGATCCATTAATAACGTACTAAATACAATTCTCCAAATAGAGTCAAAATAATCAAACTTAAAATTTGAAACAACCTAGATGGTCAAGGGCAACTCTCTCATCACACTAGCTAGCCCTGAATCACCCCTGCAAACCTGCCGGAAGAAAAAACAGCATAAGCCAATTGCGCAGTACGGATACAGATATACAAAAGATATACAACTGATATACAAAAATAACTGAGACAAAATACTGAACAAAGCCTCAAGTGCAAATAAGAACAAAAATATAATATCCAAATATCTGAATGGAATATATTTGAATCAACGTAATGAATATATCTGAATCAACGTAATTGACGAAACCAATAAAAGAATAAAGAAATAAAGAACTGAAGTAACTAACTCAATGACTTGAACTGAACAGAAACCAACAAACTAATCCAATAAAATAATAGGCTGAAACAATGGCTGAAGTTATTTTATACCGAATGAGCTCAGAAATACACATTGCCACACAGGCAAGTCAAAATAATGCCACACAGGCAAGTCAAAATAATGCCACACAGGCAAGTCAAATGATGCCACACAGGCAACCAAAATAATGCCACACAGGCACATCGAACATTGGACCGCGAATCCAAATGTATGCAAATCGGATAGGTGTGTTTGGCACAACATCACCAATTCGCAGAACAGAAATCTAGGGTTAACCCATACGCCTCCCACAACAAAACACCAAATGGCCCACTTACTCCAGAGCCCAAAACGGAGACGCTGTGGACTAATCACACTGTCACGGAAAGTGTCATGCCTCTCGTGCCAAGACGACATGTCTGTGGTACCTCCACAGGTGGTTATAGCTCAGGTATACCCTACGGTATATTCTAATAAAAATACCATGTCACAACACATGCGACATAATACCAACAAAAGGGTTCTATATGTACATGTTGAACCAAATCAAATTATGGTCACAAGGTCTCAAAAGAAGGTAACAACATGTACCGCTCTACAATTATCAAAAATAAATACTAAACATGATATCCTAATTCAAAGAGTACAATTACGAGTCCAATGTGTCAACTCCAAAATGAAACTAATATATTTATTTCACAGAAAACAATTATGTGAAATAATAACGAAATTCGAACAAGCGACAAAACGAACAAATCAAATTTAACAAGAGTATCGCAGAAAGAGTACGGAATCCGTACCTGATACTTCCAACCCATTTATAGCACATTCAACCAAATCTTACCCTCAAATGTCAACGATATCAAATACGAAACGTCATTCACAACCTAAACATATTCACCTCAAATTAAAAACAATACAAACTAATAATTTCAAAATAATTCATAACCTATTTAATATGCCTTTAATCATCGCCTTTTATCAATTATTAATACTCCAAAATTTATATACTAAACATAACTCTTAAAATTCTTTCCGTTCCATTTAAATAATTTAATAAAATTCTATAACACTCCAATCATTAATAACATAATAATATTAAACGTATTATTAAAAACTTTTACAACTATATCCACAAAATTAATTGATTCAAATTAATATACATAACTTCAATTGATTTATTAATTTTGTTATAAATTTCATGACCAAAACTTTATTAACATATAATATATATATATATATATATATATATAACAAAAATCGTCACTTGCAGGAAATCCTGCAATCAACATTATATACAACTATATATAAAATCCCTATATAATAATAATATATATAGCAACAATAAAAGCCTGCAAAAAGTTGAAATCTTATATAACTTACTAAATATATATATAATCCTTATTATGCTACACTAGCTAGTACAGGAGCTTCCATCTGAAATCTAACGTTCTTTTTTTTTTTTTGAAAAGCAATCATCACTTTCTATGCACATCAATTCACGTGAACTCCACACACACACACACACATATATATATATATAGAATGATCAGAGTACAATATATATATTATATGAATCATATATATATAGATGATACTGATGTACCATACCTGAAATCACAAACTATAATCCAGTAATCTGATTTTTCCTTCTCCTTTGCACGCCGCCAATAGCTTTCTCTTTTTATTTTCTTTTAAACTCGTATCAGACGTGCTCATAGGATTAGGTTTTACACTTATATATTTATTATTTATCTTATTGTGTCTCCTAATTTTAATAGAATTTTAATATAACCCAAATACAAATTAGACCCAATTAGTATAAAAACCCAAATTAATGTAATCACATACTTATTATAGTCCACACAAATTAAATACGAATTGACCCAGACATAACAAAAGCTCAATAATTTAAATAACTAGTTTGACCCAAATAAATGACAAGTTCCAAACAATATGTTTTAAGAATATAAATTTAATATTATTTTTTTTATTTTTTTTCGGGATATTACAATGAATCCTTTTGTTTGCTTTGAATTAGCTAGAACTATATCCTCTTAAAATCACCTTGATCAACCCCCTTTATGCTCAGCTCATTCGAAACAGCGACCCCATTCAATTTCGCACTTAATTCTGTAATTTTAGCCGAAAGGGAGAAAATTTGAATATACTTTTGAGGTGCAATTACTACGAAGGAGTAAGAGAAAGGAACGAAATGGAAGGGAATGAATGGGCTGAACTAGTAAAGAGAATCAGGATTGATTCTTGCTCTGCCATTTTCTTTTTTCTTTTTTTTCCCGTTACCACACACACTTAGTGGCCTTCTATTTAGTTAATGCTATGCCAACTCATGCTAAAGGTAGCTTGGTCATACTAAAATCAGGCCACCTCCTGCTATCTTTATTAACTTCCAAAATTCTTATCTCAGCATACACTATTATATAATAAGAATGTCCATTATGTATATCTCATAATATATATTTATAATATTCCATATATTATATTCCCAATATCCATGTATATTAATTTATGAATTTCACTTACATATAATTCCAATATCAACCAAAATTGGATATTATATATTTATACTGATGTATAAAATTATCTCACTAACTATGGAATTAATCCATAATTAAGTTAACACAACGAACCATTACATCAAATATTTTGTTCATTAATTATTTTAATTCCATCATCTAATTTGTTCATTTATTTTATACAACTAAATTTAATTACATTCTTCATTCCATAAATTGTTTTCCAACAATTTAAATGAATAGTAAATATAATTTATTCCTTCTTTCCATAAATTGCTCTATGCCCATTTATTTACCAAATTTAATGCATACAATAATTTTGTATCCTTCAATTTAACTACTTCTTCCCACTTTTAATAACTTGCTCCTCCATAATTTATTTACATACAATAAATATATAATACCAATGTATTTATTAAGCATAAACATCAGATATTGCATAGCTCTTACTCATTTATGAAATATTATATCGCACAACAAATTATCTAATAAGAATTTTTTTTATTTAATTCTTATTTTAATATTTACCAAAAATCTGGGTTATCACATATACAGAGGAAGAGCTTGTCAACTTCTGCTCATTGTATTTTGACGATGTTGTCTCAACGAAGCACAACCGTTTAGCAAGGAATGAGGTTGTTGGTCCAATGACTCATGCTGATGATGATTTAGTTGTATTCACATATCCGGCTAAACCATTTGGCCCTGAGACTCTGACTTACTTAAGCGACAAAGAGTTGAAGGTTGTATCTACATACGTGCTTCTAAATATGCCCGAAGTATCATCATACATCACGTAAGTCTAAGCTTATTTGCTCCAGTTTGTACAATTTACAAGTGTAGTCATCTCTATATATGTTAAAGACATTTTACTAATATCGCAGTTCATTCGAAGAGGAAGCGTATGCTTCTAACCCAACTTTTACTGCAGCAGAATTGTTAACATTCACTAATGCTAATTTCCAACAGTGGTTTAAGAAAAGGGTTGAAGCGGAGAGTATTTTGAGCGTGTTATAGATGTCATCCAAGGACCTTACAAAGTTGTTAGTTCTTTTCCTGGTTGCATCGTGAATGGGTATAGATTTAGAGTCGATGACTTGCATGAACTCACATCAGTCAATTCTGGGGTTGTGGTGTTAGGAAGCTACTATCAAGATTCTGAGTCCAATTACTATGGTTGTTTACAGGATGTAGTTGTGCTCAATTATCACGGCAGCAAAAAGGTAGTTATATTTAAGTGTAGCTGGTTTGATACTAAAAAGGGGGTTAAGTTGATCGTAATAGAATCACAATCGTGGATATCAAGTCGGTGTTAAATTCTGATGACGTGTACGTGTTAGCAAGTCAAGTGACTCAAGTGTATTACACTCCTAATGTCGTAAATACTCGAAGCCCTTGGTACACAGAAGTCACTACTAAAACACGCTTATTTAATGCTGATAACATGTTTGGTATGGATGAGGCGTTGTAAGAAGATGTGAGCAACCCATTGGCCGTAGTGTTCCATGCTGAAGATGTGGTGAGTACTGATGTCATTGACGTACCTAACGATGAGGATGTCGAGGCCACCGTACACATGAATGATTATGTAGTCGTTGAGGATGATAACGATGACGAAACTGAGGATGAGGAAGATACCGAATTCGAGAATGACATACACGTTGATTCTGATGGGTTTGATGACGTGTGTAATTGAAAATGAGCTTTCATATTAGTCCTTACCGCATATTGTTAAACCTTACATATTCGTAATCTACCAATTTTGTTATTGCAGTAGGATATTCATGGCTAGACATAGCGGTGGAGGTCGCCGAGGTGGTGGGCGATCTGGTACTGGAGACGGTAGCCACAATGGAGGCTCTTCTTCAGGCGCGAGTAAGTTATCTTAACTAGGGACGAACCTCGGTATGTACTATGTTAATTACAATGATTACAATGATTATTGAAGTACTATGTTAAATACAATTACTACAGATGCACCTCGTCGACGACACCGGGGGACGAACCTCTGTATCTTTGGGCGTCCGCCGGCAGTGCCCCTTACAGTACCGGTGGATTTCGTTTCCCAGCAGTAAGTGTTAATATATTCCTACTATTTCTATCTGTTATTACAAAACACAATTCACATAACACATTTAGCTTGGGCCTTGGGCCGAGATCCTACCATGCTAGAGTTTTGGGATCGAGCCCACACGCCTATGGACGAGCGTGCTTTGTCTCAGGCAGCTTTAGCTATACAGGTAAAACTCATCTTACTATTTAGCTTTTAATAATATTCAATCATAAATAAAATGATATAATTAACATACGTATACGGAATACATTACAGGACTGATTTCAGAAGCTTCGGGACGAGCGTATAGCTGAGCTAGAGACTATTAGGAGGGGTTCTGAGCCGTTAGATTCCGCCACCCCTCTTCCCGATATTGTATTAGATCGGGATGAGGAGCTGAGACTATGGGTCGCGTCTCAGGATCCCCCTAGTAGCAGTACTGGCAGATATCGAATATTGGGTCTGCCGAGGATACCAGCATATACACTTCCTGGAGGTAATATTTTTTTATGTTTCACGAAATTATCCGAATTTATCACATTATATAAATTATTATTAGTAATCGAATTTGTATCTCTTTATAGGCTCCAGCCAGCACCAGCGTCCGAGAGCACATGTCGGACCATCTCATACGGGCGCTGGCTTGGATGACTATATCTTCCGGCGGCTGATAGGGGCCGTGTCGGATAGGTTCCATACCGATCCGGTCTTTCGGCGTCAGCAGTTGCCTTCCAGTTCTCGTCTTCACCAGATTAGTCAGGATATTATAGCAGGGGCCTCCGCAGAGAGTACGTGACCTCGGGAGCAGTTCGACACTTGGAGCGCCGAGATGCTCTGGATGGTGATTACCCTCTTGGAGGAGGCTTTTCGTCCGCCCCCACCTACTCAAGTATTCTTATTGTTTATGTTTTTCAATTAAGGCTAGTTTGTTAATTCTCACATATATATATACGGACTAATGATTTATATTTTTGATTCTATCAACAGGGTGGCGATGGCGAGCAGGCTGGCGATGATGAGCAGGAGCACGAGGCTGATTTCCATACACCAGAGCAGCGTCGTCGTTCACCTCTGCCCGATGATGATACTTTTACTAGTTTATAGTTCATTTGTATATATTCATGATATTATAGAACTTTTGTATATATTGTATTGTCTAATTGTGTCTGTACAACTATTGTAAATTATATTGTTTAACATTTATGGAACATTAGCTTATATTTGTAATTGGTTAGTTTATAATACGTTTTGGTGGATATTTGAATGTGAATGTGAATGTGAATGATAATGAGTTGAAGATTACGTTTTAGTGCTACGTTGCATATTGGAATGTGAGATACAGGTTTATAATACTGTGTATTGGGTTGTGACAGGTTACAGGTACATTAATGGGTTTAAACACCTGAAAACTGAACTTTTAAAATCTATATTTTAAAAAAAAAATTTAGTTAATTCCGACGGAATAAGGTAGTTGCTACGAAAATTCCCTCGGAGATAACAAAAAAACAATTTTTAATAATTACCAGAATATTCTAATTTCAGTCGTAAATACTCCATCTTCGACGGAAACACATCCGTCGTAAACATCTTATGCCCGACGAAAATTCTGTCGACCTTAATAAGCAGTTATGTTTTATAATTTTTGGGCTATTTTAATTTTCGGTCGAAAATAAGATAATTTCGAGAGAATCAGTCCGTCAGACATAGGACTTTTTTAATCCGACAGAAAGTTTCGTCCTACATATTCTGTCATAACTAAGTTATGTTCGACGAAACTCCGTCGGAGATAAGTTATATCCGACAGAATTCTCGACGGATCTTATTTCCAACGCGATTATTTACGATCGAATTTTGGACGGACTTTTTCGTCGGAAATAGTCAATGTTCGACGGAAGAGGATTATATCCGATGGAAAATTCCGTCGGAATTAGCCGATTTTCTTGTAGTGTACTATAGCCACCATCTCAGATCATCACTCCGTTTCCTGACTAGTCTCAGCTATATTCTGAGTGACTTCTCACGTAAGCATCAATAATCAAAGATACTGTACAATACCGTGTGCTACTGTGCAACCACGCGTATTACTGTACTTTTATCACTGGATATTTTAACAGTTAACGGTAAAAGTTTTGTCATTTTTTTTGTAAAAAGGTTATTTCTGTCGCTTTCTAAATCCGACAGTAATTCTGTTGTGGGGTCCACCAATGATTGTACCGTTGTACGGATATTTCCCGACAAAAAGAATATTCTCCGACCAAATGAATATTTTATGACAACTTGCTTACTTTGAAAAATTTATAAATATTACCCATAACTAGAATATTATATCAAATCCACACCTTATTATTCAAAATAATATTTAGAGAAAATTAAATCGTTATTCATAAAAGTTGGGGTCTTACATAACTTTAACATGATATAGTGTTCGTCACAAAGTTCTACTCAATAAATATTTAGACAAAATAGGTACATAACTTTCGCACCAATAAAAAAGAAGAAGAAAAAATAGAATACCAAATAATAACAATAATAATAATATATTAGTGTTATATTAAATTAATGCCTAGAATTAGGTTATTGGTTTTTAAATTTTAAATGAGGTGGCTAGAGTTAGGTTAGTGACTTTTAAATGAGGTGGTTAGAGTTAGGTTAGTGACTTTTAAATAAGGTGACAACTTTTAGGCTAGATCCAATAATTTTAAATATAAACCTTTAAATGGAGACTCTCCATTTCAAAATGGAGAGGATCCAGATCCCTCAAAATAATAGTGAACATCAAACTTAAAATTTACTATACGTTTGGATTACATGAATGAAAATGAGAATGAAATGATTCAATCACACGAAATGAAAAAAAATATTTATGTCGAGTTGTTCCATGGAATTAGACCTGGCAAAATCGGTCTGTCCTGTCAAAATGCAGGCTTTGAGCTTCATTTTTTCAGCCTATCAAAACTTGGGCCGTTTTGGCCCGGCCCGTTTGGGCTAAGCCCAGAAATGTGTCAAAATTTGGTCATAAATCAATCCAGACTCGTGGGCGAGCCCGACCCGCCCGTCAAAAAGCAGGCTTTGGGCTTCACTTTTTTAGCCCACCAAAACTTGGGTCAGTTTTGGCCCGGCCCGACAATGACCCTGTCCGTTTGAGCCAGCCCGGCCTGTTTGCCGGGTCTACATGGATTTCTAGTAAATTTCTAAATTTTAATTCTCTAAAGAAATGTATAGGATGACTTATTCCAGCTGAAATAGAGTGAACCATTTCACTCTCTATTTCATTTCCTTCTCTTATTCTATTTTTTTTTTTACCAAATTTCATTTCTTCAATCTAAACGTATCATAAAAAATTTAAGGCTCAGTTTTAACAATTGTGTTATTACCTCATTAGCTTCTTTTTTTATCTTGAACTAGATTGTTTTTTAATAATACTTCTCTATATTATAAAGGGAGAGAAATTAGGGGTAAATACTTTTTGATAAAGGTTATGATAAAAAAATATTAGGGACATTATCTAATTTCTATTCCAACTCTTTGTTCTAATCATTCCTACATTAGCTCCACAAAATATAACTGAGATACTAAGTTACACAAAAAATTTAGCTTCCAATATATTAATTGCACATACATAATATGTACTCAGAGAACTAATTATTCTCTCTTTTTCAAAATTAGAGATACAATTTAATTTTTGAAGTTAAACGACGGTATATTAAACTTCAAATTGATGTGAATTTATTTAATTTTATATAGTATATAACAAAAATTACTAATCACAAAATTTATTTCATTCTAAACTTTTACCCATCATACCAATTTTGAAGTTTAATATGTTGTCGTTTGACCTCAAAAGTTAAATTGTATCTTTAATTTTGAAACAGACGGAGTATAATTTAATGTACTATGTTTCTCCATATATATTAACAACAAAAGAATAAAGAAAAGAGTTTTGCTATATATTGCCAAAGAGTTATGCCGAATTACGATTGCGACGTGTATCAATATATGAAATTGGATATAATTATAAAATTAGCCCAATGTATCAAATATATCTTAAATATATTACTAATTAAATTTATCTAACTAGTAATAAAAAATCGACCTGTAAAGTCGCAGTATATATATATATATATATATATATATATATATATATATATATATATATATATATATCCTAAAGAAAAAGGATCATGATTATATGAAAATCTATGTTTTTCCCTTTTTCCCCCAAAATATGTTTGAATAGAGAAAAAAAATATTCACATAAAGATGTCTTAATTATGCAAGTTATCTGTGTGGTTCATAATTAAGTTTTTTGTGTTTCATTCTTGTGAACGTATCCCTTGACAATAATTTTTGTTACAAAATATAAAATTTAATTTTTATTAATTTTATTTTAAAATATATTAATAAAATAAAAATTTAAAATATAAATATACAATTAAGTACTTCATTTAGTTAGAGGACTAGAATGAATATATTCTCATACCCAAAGAATTGATATTGGGCCTGAGCCGGTGCCTACGTAGTGTTTATTCGGCTTGAATGGCCCAAAATCCATTCAAGTCATATGTTTGGTCCTAATGCCTTTCTTATCACTACACATAATTTAGGTAAAAAATAATAATATTATCACATAAAAAAGTATCACATAATACTCATATATACATACATATTTATTGCGGACCCCACATATCAGGCGGGGGTCAGTATACATGTGTGTATGTGATCATTTTTTATGTGATAGTAGAATTGTTAGTTGTAAATTAAAAATTGTTTAAAAAGTGAAGCCATTTCTTGTAATCCAAATATATCAAACACCTTATCAACTTCCAAGCGATGTTTTAAAATGCGGACCCGCGGTCGAACCGATAAAAATCTAAGTTGGTCCACCATCTGGTTAAGTTTTGGTAAAAACTCGGATTGGCCAATTAACCACCGGTCCAATCAGTAAACCTAGTTAATTGACCCGGTTGACCCATTTTTTTTCCAAAAAAAATTAATATTAAAATTAACCACTTTTATTAATATTGTAACTCATTTTTATTATGTTTTAGTCCATAAAAAAGAAAAAAAAATAAAATTTTATTATTTACTAATAATATATATTTTATATTTAATGACGTTGGTGGGTCAATAACGGTTCGATTACTGGTTAGACCAGTGACCCATCCATCCAGTACTATATCTGGTTCGATAAATGGTCCCATTTTAAGAACCTTACAGTTCGAAGCACTGTTTTCAAACCCGGACCGGACCGCCGGTTCAACCGGAAAAAACCGGACCCGGTTCACTCAACGGTCCGGTTTGGACCATTAAACCACTTCTGCTCAAAAACCGTTCAGAACCGGTGAACCGGCGGTTGAACCGGTTGACCCAGTGAACCAGTGACCGGTTCACGGGTTTGACCGGTTCTCTCCTTAAAGATTAAAAAAAAATATTACAGATTTTATTTTATTTTAGTAATTTAGTTGAGATTTTTTTTTGGTATTTTACATATTTTTGCATTCATTTAATCAAACACTTGAACTTGTGGTTGAATTTCGGAATTTGAATGTATCTTAGAGATGTTTAGTTTTTTTTTTGTAGATAAATTGATTAATTTTACATATTTACTAAATATAATATACAATATATAATAATAATTAATATAATTAATTATTTATTATTTATTACATATTAATGACGTTACTGGGTCAATAACGGTCCGACCACTGGTTGGACCAGTGACCCATCCACCCAGTAACTTTTCCGGTTCGATGACCGGTCCGAGTTTAAAAACCATGGTTCGAAGGACTTTTGAAAATGTCTCCAAGAAACATGTATTAAAAATGGTGGGTTTCTAGTTCCAATCTCTCAAATCAAGATTTTTTTTGGTAATTTTCGTGAAATGACCAGGTTTTTGGAAATCCAAAATAAAGTTCAATTCACTGTCTAAGAGTATCAGTTGGGTCTTTTTGAATCCATCTAAATATTATAACAAGTTAGTAGCACTCTATGTAGCATAGTCGAGACCTTATATACCGGAGTTGTTAGCATGAATTTAACTTTGGTCAATTAATCAATACAGTGTCGACACGTAAATCGGAGGTGATCTTTCTCTCAACGTGTCAGTACTGTATTGTTCAATTTGACCAACTTGTCATAAAGTTAACTTCATGATATCCGAATCCCTTATATACAGTCTTAAATGTTTCACACTCGGTGCATTTTACGCCTTAGTTTGGGCTCAACTGTTGTTTAGTTCCATTTGTGTGGTTTTGTTTTTGGCATCTCATTGTGACAATACAAATCATGTTTTTTTTATTTTCTCAAGGAAAATGATCCTCCAAAGTTAATTGAATCATCTCAAACAGTACCGGCCCTAGGCTAAAGCCCAAGGTGCCCGGGCTTTAGGTCCACAAATTTTTAGGTTCCCCTTAAATATTCTCTTCCTTTCATTACTTAATATTCTTTGAAAAACAAATTGATTGAGTGGTGAGTGACTGCCGCAGTGCGGCAATTGAGCTTATCCTGTTCTCCAGCGGACACCTTCGTTTCCTTCATCATTGTCCCTGTCATAGCTGAATTACATATAGATATAAATACAGATAGAAAATCAGAAAATCAAAAGGCTCAAGTGTTAAATGTTATTTCAGTATTCCTTCTCACATATTTCAAGCTAATTTCAGGTATTATATTAATTCTATTTTTAGGGTTTTTAAATTAATTGTTTTGTTTATGAGATTTAGAAGCATTGTTTAATTTAATTGGGCTTGATGACTGATTAAGTAGATTTATTTATGCTATTATGAATCAAGTGAAAAATTTAATCTCTTTGGGGTTTTTTTAATTGTTTGGGAGTAGTGTTAGACTCTTAATAAAGGAGGCCTTATTCGGTAATTAATTTATAGACAATCACGAGATTATGCTGGAATATTGCAGATTTTTAAATTTTAATTAGTTGAATGGATGCAGATATTATTAATACTTTTGCTGCTAAAACTGCAAGAAGGATGATATTCAAGTGATGTCTTTGAACTGATTACTTTTTTGACTTAGTGATAATGTGATATCTAAATGATGCTTTGGAAATATTGAAATAGTCGGTTATTATATTTGGTATTCTTTCGTATTAATGCTCTTTTATTCAGAAAAAATTCTTCATTTTTTATGCATATCTTATTAGCAATTCGCAAAAAGCTCATTTTCTTTGTTGTCCACTTTAGGCCCTTAAAAACTCAGGGCCGGCCCTGAGCTCTCCAAACATTGGAGAGAAGGGGGGGGGGGTGTAGGGGAAAGAACAAATGACAAAATTAGTGAATCACACTATTATATAATTTTAGAAAATTACTACTACTTACATGAACAAACTACAAGCCAGCTTCTTATAAGCTAGCTGCGCAATGCGCATGCATATATTAACCAACATTCACTACCTAACTAATCTTCTGCTTCATCAGTAACAAATTTTCCAGTCCCCGGATTCAATGCTGCGAAGAAGAAGAAGGCAACATTGAACAACACAAGCGGCTCAATATCGCTAATTGGAATTCCTGTCTCAATGTTAAGCTGTGCTAGAGCTCCCTTTCCTGTAATAATCTCTCCAATTAAAGAGAATGCAATTCCCAGTTGAGCCAATCTTCCCACAAAAAGCTCATTTGCCTTTGTGAATCCGAATAATGGACCTATGTATCATGCAAAACCCATGTCCACATTTTTAATACAATAAACAGAAAAGAGATCAAACAAAATAAAATAAAATTCTGGTTGGATTAAATCTATATATGGAGTTTTTCAGTTACCACCACTAGATGACATCTTTCTTTTCCTTCATATCGTCACAAAATAAAATTCTGGTTGGACTAAATCTCAGTTCTTGAGGCAAGAATCCTAGAGCTCGCATAACAGAGACTTTAATTAAATGGAAAGCATTTTCAAGAGAATTTATTTCCCTCAATTTTGTCTCGTAAGCTTGTCTACAGACCAGACATTTTCTTTTCTTTTTTTTTTACTCTATTAGTTAAATGCTAGTTTTAGAAGTATTATTTCTGTTTTTCAAGAACATGTTAATTTGTAGAGTTTTACCTCCTTCTTTAAGACCCAATGCTGATCTGAATCCTTTTCCAGGAGCAATGACGGCCTTTTCAAGTCCGGTGGCAGTGTCATCAACGAACTTGCCACGGTCACCCAAAGCTCCAATTGCTCCGAGTAGAGTGAAGAGGATGAAGAAGAGAAGAAGAGGCTCAGCTTCATAAATTGGAATTCCGGTTTCTAGATTAAGTTGTGCTAGAATCCCTTTTCCAGTTATAGCCTCTCCCAATATGGATGCCTGAAAATTTCAATTCCATCACACATATATATATATATATATATATATATATATATATATAGGGAATATATCTTAAGCTCACCTCTTATTCAACTCACCCGAGCTCACTCCCTTTTAGCGACGGACACGGTGACGGTTCAATCATACAATCGTCGTCTATACTTGTAGCGACACTATATGTTGTCTGTCGCTAAAAGTATAGACGACGGTTGTATGACCGAACCGTCGTCGGGTCCGTCGCTAAATGGGGGGTGAGCTCGGGTGAGTTAGATAAGGGGTGAGCTTAAGATCCGGACCGTATATATATATATATATATATACACACACACACAACAGATCAGGTCCGGGAGTCCGGACCTGATCAAAAAACGGGCTCCAAAATTATTATTTTTTTTGTAGAACAACTAAAAAAAAATTATGGAACTGAAATTTTTCCATAATACAATGTTTTGGGTGTGTTTTTAATACCTATACCAACCAATGTATGTACAGTCTGCCCAGACTGAACAGAAATATTTTGGTATAGGCATCCAAATCACGACCAAAACACTGTATTATATAAAAATTCCAATTCCATAATTTTTTTTAGTTGTTTCAAAAAAAAAGCAAAAAAAAATTCCGGATTTTAAACCTGTCCGGGAGTCCGGACAGGATCCGGCCTCTATATATATATACTAGCTGGGTCCCGTGCCTCCGACACTGTAGGGACAATATGATTTATTTCAAATTTTGAACGACCAAAATAATTTATTGAGTGAGCGGGAAATTTAAAGTCATTTGTATTTTATTAAATTATTATTAGATTATTAGATAGATAGATGTATTTTATTATATAGATGTATGAACGGTGGGATTTATCCCAAACTTTGGACGGCCCAGATGATTTATTGAGTGAGTGGAAAATTCAAAATCATTTATATTTTATTAGATATATATATATATATATATATATATATATATATATATATATATATATATATATGTTTAATTAACATCGCTCAGCTTTGTTCATGATCAATTTTGCAGTTAAGATCAAGACATGCCTTAGACTATTAGGTGAGGCTTTCGCATACGCGAAGTCCAAACAAAAGAAGAAAAAAAGATAAGATTTATTTCTAATAACGGGATGAAGTTGTCATATAATTTAGCATCGTTCAGGTTCTATATCCTTTTGACGCATTGTTTGTAGAAAATGTTGTATTATATGTTGGCCCGTAACAAAGTCCTAGAGTTAGAAATGCAACTTTACTATAATCAATGTAGTAACAAGCTAAATAATTCGTCATCGTTAAGTTGAGGTCTCCTTCTCCAGCGAATCAAAAAAAATGAATTAAAGACGAACCGACTATAGTGACGATTTTTTGAGAAATAGCGATTGTTCGAACCGTAGCCATATCTATGTCGTCGACTTTGTATGTTATAGCGACTTAAAAAAACCGTCGCTATAGCCGGTTCGTTTTTAGTTAACTCCCTATGGTTCGCTGGAGAAGGAGAACCGTATATATATATAATTCATCATAGGTAAATTTTATTAATTTTATTGTGTCGTTAAAAGTGACGTTATAATCAATTTTTTTGTCGCTAAATGTATGTTAAGAGAAATTGTAAGGCATCAAAAAAAAATTGAATAAAACTTATAATAGAAGGGGATCTTAGGCCGTGTTTGTTTAGCTCTGAATGGCTTAGCCTCTAATTCGGACTTGTTTGATAAAAAAATTTTGTCTCTTCATACCTCTTAATTGGTAAGATTCAAATCTAATTTTAAACTATCCATAATTGTATGTGAAAATGAAACTACGTAGAATGTACTAGAAATCATAGTTGTACGAGGAATGGTCCACAAAATTGGGACAATGACATGGACTTTGTAATTTTTTGCGGGAGAGACTCAGCTTAATATACAAACTAGACTTAACCATTGGTTATTCTATTTGGTTGTGCGTGCATAATATTCTCAACACATGCTGTCACTAAGAAAACTATGTTTAATTCATGTACTGTTGGGGACAAATTGTTTAGGAAAAACCAACAAATCATGTAGCTAGAACGTACTCTGATTATTTCCGGTAGGATTCATGAAGGGGTATGAAGAGGGTAGGAAGAAGAGAATTGAATGTACTCACAGCAAAGCCAATCATGGCTACACGACCAACAAAGAGCTCATTTTGTTTGGTAAAACCAATGCCTCCTGAGGTCCCAAATATACCATCTTCAACCTTGGGCTTAGGCGCCGGGGCCTATATATTATATATATATATATATATATATATATATATATTACCCATAAATGAAAGAACAAACATTCTTCTTCATCAGATATATGATAATTAAATACATTATTAATGCCTATATAGCTAAATATAAAGATCGAATTATGTAAAGTACTAAATAAGTACGTACCTTCTTGACAGGAACAGCTTTAGCCTTGGATTTGAAGATAGCAAGGGTTCTTGATGTTGATGATGATGATGTCTTAGAATTATAAAGAGGAGGCAAACAAAATGGCTTGGGCCTAAGTGTTTGTAGTAAACTTGGCTCTGATCTTTTCAAATGATCAAGCGCATGGCTTGAAACAGAATTACTAGAAGTGAGCAGCATGCTTTGAGCCATATACTAAGAGATGAGAAAGATGTGTGTGTGTACTTTATAAGATATGATATGAGTTTTTGTTCAAAGAGGAGAGAATGGATATATATATATATATATATATATATATATATATATATATATATATATATATATATATATATATATATAAACTTGATGGTGGGTGTATAGAATGACCACGTCTTAGGGTTTCACTCTCTCTTTTTTTTTAATTTTTTTTTTCCAAATTATCTTTTGTGGATATATGTATATAGGGTGAGTATTCTTTTGTGGCTTAAGTTATCACAATAATACAATATCACCTACCTCCGTCCAAAAATTAATGATAATATTTTTTATATTTTTATTTGTGTTTTAAGCATATATTAAACAAATCTTTAATTATATTTTCTAATAACAAGTTTTAACATTGATTAACAAAGTAAATATAGTAATTTAATCTAAATATACGTGTTTATTACAAATTATATTACGCTTTGAAAAAAATCAACAGTCAAATGAAACTGTCGGGAAACAATAAGACTGCTTAAAGCGATCATCATTGTGTGGTGGATGGTGATTATACTAACAACGATGATGGGATAGCCAAGTGTCATACCTTGGACCTTTGATCTCTTATCGCACTCTCAAAAATGCTACTGCCAAAATGTTGGTCAATTTATTAACAGAGGCAAAATGCAAATGTAAAATGTTACTCAATTTAGGTTGTTTGGTTAACACTGAATGGCTAAATGACTGACCGATTCATCCATTCAGTGCGTTTATTTCGAAAAAAAAAATTGTCTGGGTAGTTGAATCGGTCAGCCATTTAGACTGATTTGGGCTGAA
Organism: Panax japonicus; assembly: GCA_020205505.1. Classification (NCBI taxonomy): domain Eukaryota; kingdom Viridiplantae; phylum Streptophyta; class Magnoliopsida; order Apiales; family Araliaceae; genus Panax; species Panax japonicus. The sequence goes on from CM035095.1 coordinate 29,576,147, forward strand.
TGGCTAAGTCCCATTTTTTTTGGCTGAATGAGCTGGATGATTTTTTTTTTTTTACAATATTAACTATTATATTAAGTAATATTAAATAAATTTACAATAATTTTGTTCACAAACAATTGGAAAAGAGGATGCCTGCCACTTGTCCAAACTGTATTTGAGACTTGTCACAGTCAGAAACAGACGTCAAAACGCCTAGAATCATCATGGGTTTTGGACTGGACATTTATATAAGGGTCATTTACATAAGTATACAACAAATAGAAAGAAATTACAAGAAAAGTGCATCAACTAAATAATTATATTAACAGTACAATAATGTATAATAATATCAACAATAGTGCAAAACAAGTCATTGTATCCAATCCAACAAAAATACAAATTTCTTAATTCAAGGAGAAAACTACTCCACTAAATTTGGTAGTTACCAAATAACCAAAAAATTCAAAAATAAATTTGGCAGTTACCAAATAACCAAAAAATTCAAAAATCACGTCTCAAATTTACGAAACCAACGAAGAACAAAAAGGAAACTTCATAGATGATTTTCTTCGTCCTCAACCGATTCACCATTATCATTTTCTCTCTCTTCGTCCTACTCTTGAACTTCTCTGCTCCGACCTCATTTCTCTACTACAACCATGTCCACGTTTATACCAAGGTAACCAATAAAAAATAGAACACTGCATAGGAAAGAGAGAGATAAGAGAATGATGTGTAATGTAATATTGATAAGTGATAACCAAACATTCGTACCAATGTAACCAAACATTTATACCAATGTAACCAAACCTTTATACCAAGGTAACCAAATCTACATCCACACCTGTAGTATGAATTTGTTACCTTAGTCTAAAAGTTTGGCAACCAATTTCATGTTGGTAAATAAAAAATAGAACACTGCATAAGAAAGAGAGAGATAAGAGAGTGATGTGTAATTAATGTAATATTGATAACTAAACCTTCGTACCAAGGTAACCAAACATTTATATCAAGGTAACCAAAACGTTATACCAAGGTAACCAAATCTACCTCAACCCTTGCAGTATGAATTTGTTACCTTGGTCTAAAAGTTTGGTAACCAATTTCATGAAGGTTTGACTACTAATTATATCACATTCAAAAAAAATTGGTAACTTAACAAAACTTAATACGACAACCAATTGGATTGTGTTTTTGTTTTGTGTTGTTGATTATTGTTGCATATGGTGTGTGGCTATGCTTAGGTTGCAAATTGAGGAGCATACCTGTTCAAAAAAAATGTCTTAGCCATGTCATTTGCACCTAGAGACTCGCATGAAGCACAAGTTCAATTTGCTTTGTAAAGAGGAGTACCAACAGTCATTGGCGTGCTTGGAACTATAAAACTACCGTATCCACTAGAGCTTTTGGCATGGCCCATTGCTCTCGTTGCTTAATTCCATGGGGTGCAAATGGTGAGGACAGAGATGACTTTAGATCTATTTGTGGTGTACTACAGAAGTTTGAATATGAAAGTTTCAATTTTCTACTTGACCAAAAATTGCCAAATCAAGCTCTTCTACCTTTAGCACTGCACTTTTGCTGCTAACCAGTGAGACAGTGATCTAAAGAAACCTCCGGGAAAAGACAGATCCTTCGATAAAGATATAAGATGAGAATGGAGAAAGAGAGGATAGTGAAAGTAAAGAAGAATAAGAAAAAGAAAAATTGATGATTGATTTGGAGCTTGGTTGCTATGTTTTATAATTGATGTTGAGTAGTCCTCCTATGGTCGTTTCTCTCTCCTCAATTCCCAATCCCTTTTCCCTTTCTCTATCAATCAGGTCGTACCCTTTCTATATAACCTACTGTTTATCATATATGTCTGCTTTGTTTGCATAAGGAATCCCCTAAATTAAGGAAGTATAAATATGTATTAATAATGAAAAATAAAATTTTAAAGATATTAATTGTGTAAATATTTAATGAGTGCACTTTTATTGTAATTATATTTTTAAATGTACTATAAAATGTAATTGTTCCTTTATATAATGGGTAAATCTCACAAGCTAGAATTTGGGCTGATAAAGCCTATTGTATGACACTAGTCCTTCAGTCCAATTCAAAGTTTTCTGATCCAACATATGATGCCCGTTAAGGTGTAGCTTTTATCACCGGCCCATTAGATTAGTACTTGTAAATTTCAAATCTTTATTTTATCAATAAATGCCTTGTTTCGAAGTAGACCTGGCAAACGGGTCGGACCAAAATAGCTTGAGTTTTGATGAACTGAAAAAATTAAACCCAAAGTCCGCTTTTTGACAGATAAACCAGGCTGGCCCACGGGCCTAGATTGATATATGATAAATTTTTGACATATTTTTTGGCCTAGCCCAAATGGACCGGGTTATTGCATGACAGAGTCGGGCCAAAACGGCCCAAATTTTGGTGGGCTAAAAAATGAGACCCAAAGCCTTTTTTGACGAAGGAGCTTGCCCGGCCCGCGGGGTTGGGCCAATTTTGCCATGTCTATTTCGAAATAATTGTTTAATTATGAAATCATACTCTTTCAGTTTTAAAATTAGACTTTTGAGGTTAAACTTAAACACGACATATTGACTTTTAAAATTGATATGACTCTTAAAAAGCTTAGAATGATATAAATTTTATGATTAATAATTTTTATTATATATTATACAATTATAATAGTTATATCAACTAAAATTAAATATATTCACATCTATTTGAAATTTAATATACCATCGTATGATTTCAAAAGTCAAATTATATTTTTAATTTTGGAACAGATGGAGTATTATTTAAATAATAATAAGATTTTACTTTAAACTTCACATAATTATATTTTATTTAATTAATAACAGTATATAGAAATTAGGAAGGATGATCATCGTTATAAAATTATTTCATTCTAAAATTATATTATTTAAAGTAATAATAAGTTTATATTTAACTCAACTAATCATATTAGTATTTTATGAAAAATAATATATATTCTGAATTTACATGTCGATTTTTTTATTGCAAGTTACATGGATAAATTTAATTAATAATATTTTTTTGATATATTTAATACAACAAATTAATTTTATAATATTATTCAACCATATATATTGATATACGTGACAACCATAATTTAATTAAAATATTTCACAATATAATAATAGTATGTGGACAATTGCATCCGACCAACTTAACCGAAGGACATTGTTAATTTTTTTTTGTCTTATTATATAGCATAGATACAAAATAAATATGTTTGTATGGTATTCTTGCTGGCATGAGACTATCTGTTGGACTATATTTAGTTCATCTGACATTAGCAAATGTCTTTTAGTCTTTATTTTTTTCAGCAGATGGACTATCATGTGGACTATCCCGTAGACTATAATATAAAAAGATTAAAATAATCAATGAATTCAAAAAAACTCCAGCAAACATAATCCAACGACCATATTCTAACGGTCATATTCCAACGTTCATATTATAACGGCTATATTTTAACAAACAAATAGCATCTATAAATATAAGTCACATCTAGTCTCTCATATTCACTCATCTTAACTTCATTCTTCCAGTCAAATAAGTTATTTTAAATATGTCTCGTCAATTCGAATTAGCTATGTTACACGTGGATGAAGAAGCATAAGGACAATTGTTAGGCATGACGGCTATTGAAGAAGAACAACAAAATGTCAATAGGCATATATCACGTCATCATGGTTCTGTGCAAGGTCGTATTACCATTGATCGTGGTAGACATGAAGGTCATAATCGACTTTTTCGTGATTATTTTGCAAAATATCCTACATACCCCCCGTATCTATTTCGGAGAAGGTTTAGAATGCGACGCCCACTTTTCCTCCGAATTCAAATAGCAGTTGAAGCGAATGATTCATACTTCGTCCAAAAAATGAATGCTGCAGGACATCTTGGTTTATCTTCTCTACAAAAGATAACTGCGTCAATGCAGATGCTTGCCTACTGGTGTTTCAGCGGATTCCGTTGATGATTATGTGCGTATCGGTGAAAGCACGACTATATTGAGTCTTAAAAGGTTTGTAAAAAGCAGTCATTACAATTTTTGGTGATGAATATCTAAGATCCCCCAATAGTAATGACATCGTTAGATATTGAAATACCTTATCTTGTTCACCTACACTGTAAGACCCCAACTTTTATGAATAAAAATGAATTTTCTATAAATATCATTTTTGAATATTATGAATAAATATGATATAATGTTATAGTTGTGGGTAATATTTATAAATTTTACAAAGTACGCAAGTTGTTATATAATATTCGATTGGTCAGGGAATATTCGTACGACGGCACAATCATTGGTGGACCCCACAACAGAATTATTGTCGGATTGAGAAAACGACAAAAATATTTTTATGAAAATAACGGCAGAAGTTTTACCGTTGATACTATTGAACTACTCAGTAGTAAAAGTACAGTAATACGTGTGGTTGCATAGTAGCACACGGTATTGATTATTAATGCTTATATAAGAAATCACTCAGTTTGATTCAATTATTGTCGATATTTTATATGTTATTAAATCAATAATTGAGATGACGAAGTTGTTAATATTATTATTTGCATTATTAACGATGTCCAGAAGTTCTGCCAATGAGAGGTTTGGTCACCTAATTGCTCGCCAATAGGGAGAAATCCTTATTGAAAAGCCCCCTCTTTCCTGAAAACGACCTGGTTAATTAATAGTGTGAATAATAATATTAATGATGACGTTTTATTTTATTCGTTTTATTAACGTAATAAAACAGAAAAACTTTTTATATAAAACACAATACTTTTATAAAGTTATTCGTTTTATTAGGCTAATAGTAAAATCTTTTTATATAAAACAGAATACTTTTATAAAGTTATCTATTTTATTAGACAATAATTAGAATATATTATATTTTATTATGCATAGTATTTGCATAGTGCTTGCATAGTGTTTGCATAGTAAAATCTTTTTAAAAGTGATTCGTTTTATTAGATTATAAATAGAATATATTATATTTTATTTAAAAGATTTTGATTTAAATATGGACCGTCCGATTAAAGTAAATCAATTTGGACCGTTTATGGATTAGTTACTATTCATTCTATTTTTCTATAAATAGAAGCTTATTCCTTCATTATTTCTTACGAATTCACTGAAAATCTAGAGAGAGAAACTATAGAGAGAAAGAAGAAAAGTATTCTGCTACTTCACTACTCCGATATCAAGTTTCTTTTACGGTAAGGGGTATTATTTCTTTTATATTCATGAAGAGAACTTCTATTATTCCATCTTTATTATTCTGTTGGAATAACCTGTATACGCGGGCTACCCTATACTTGGTGAAATTATTCTGTTTTCCATTCTTTATTATTCTGTTGGAATATCATGTCTGTGCTTTACGCCGAACCTGGTTCCGTCTTTATTATTCTGTTGGAATATCTTGGTGTGCTTTACGCCGGACCTGGTTCCATCTTTATTATTATGTTGGAACATCCTATTGGTGTGAATTTCACCTGACCTGGTTCCATTATTTATTATTCTGATGGAATAACCTGTCTATGCGAAGTACCGCTTGCATGGTGATTTCTTTTGTTATTCCATTCTTTATTATACTCAGTTGGTTAAAGTTTTGACTTCTACACTCCATGAAATTAGTGGAATATTCTTGATATTTCCGCTTCATCCAGTATCTTTTCATGGAAATATTCTTCTGAGCATTCTTGAATTTTACTTTACAAAGAAGTATCATGTTGACAATTTGGACGTTATTAGTTCCTGAATAAATTAATTCTTGAACTTTTTTTATTGAATTCTCATATCATTGTCATCATCCTTATGTTTATATTATTTTTGAAAGTCATCTGTGGCCTGTAGTGCATAGATGGACTTGATATGATTATGACCAGGGATTATTCGGTGTAATCATGACCGTAATGTTACAAATGATGTGATAAAAGTCCTCATTGGCCTGAAGTGCATTGATGGACAGTTGTTGGCATGATCATGACCATTGATGAATACACAAATATCCTTGGCCCGTAGTGCATGGATAATTTGTGGTCGTGACCCTAATGAATATCCTTAGCCATAGTGTAGGAATGATGTGGATTATTTATTAAGCTGAGTCTCAGCGATAAAAGTGATGAAAAACCTTTTTAAATCATAAAAGATAGTAGATTTTATTCTCTACTTGACTCTTTTAATGGATTGCATGTTCCGCTGCAGTTAAACTTGATGTCTACTGTATTTTATCAGTTTAACACTATTGAGGACTAATGATAATTTATTCTGCATTATCTTAGTCATAATATTTCTTACTGGGCTAGTTGAGCTCACCATTTCTTTCACTGTTCTCTTCAGGAAATGAGAACGTAGCCGGGACTAATCAGATAACGGAGTGATGGTCCGAGATGGTGTCTTAGTAGTCCTCACTATTCTGTTAAATAGTGTGATAATAAATGTAATGAGGACTAAATTGAGTGTGGATATTTTCTAGATGACAATATTTGTATTAAAACTCACAGCATGTATTTTGTCGTATTTTACACGGCTGTTGTATAATCAAGTTGTATTTGAATTTAGTACCATGTATTTGGCGACTCAAGATGGGTGATGTATACCTATTTTGGGGGCGTCACATACACCGCTTTGTTGCATTCTTTCAATTGAAGCATAATATCCACAAAATTTGTTCATTGCGAGTTGAATTGTTGACCAACGTTTCGCCAAAGCAGTAGAATTGCGTTCAGACTCAAAAATTTTGTATTCGTGAAAGTATTCGTGAACTCTTTCCCAATATCTTCCATGTTTCTGATCGTTTTCATTGAATTGGATCCATGCTTACATTAAGCCATGCGGAAACAAGAAGGGCATCTTCATCAATAGTGTAATTTCTCTTTCGCCCTGTTCTTTTATTGGACTCATTTTCAGGAGTCTGAATTGGTACATCAGTTTGAATTGAAAATTCATCCAACAAATTTGGATCATCAAGTGAGAAACCTTCAGATAATAATGAAGAATAATACATCGAAGGACCATGATTTTCCATCTAAAAAAATAAATTAAAGAGATATTATTATCAATAAAAAACAAAAAATCAAATATAATAAAAATATAAACTATTATTAACAAAGTACTTACAATTGTTAAATGTTGGAGTAGTTGATTCAAAGATATAAAATGAATTGAATTAATGTACATATTTATAGATGCTCTCAATTTTTATTCGTTGGTACTTTTATTACCGTTCTGAATTTTTTTTATCCGTTGAGACTTGGTACTTGATCTATCTGTTTGTTTTCTTCTTTCATTTTCACTTCACAGACTCCTTCTTTCACAGAGTTTCTTCTTCTTCAAACAAAGTTTATTCTTCTTCTTCTTCAAACAAACAGAGTTTCTTCTTCCTTTTTTCTTCATCCTCTCTCCCATTTAATTATATTAAATTTATAGTCTGCCTCTTTTCTCATTCGCAAATTTAGTCTCTTTGAGCCGCCGAAAAAGTTGAGTTTCCTAGACTAAATATAGTCTACGAATTTGACAACTCCGGCTTGCTGGAGTTGCTCTAAGTGCGTTGATCTATATTACCAAAGTTAAATTAAATTGATTGATGATGACATGTGCAGATGTGCTACTAATATGACTTATTATTATTATTATTAAAGTCGAGTGTTCGAATTGAGTCAAGTTGAATATCGAGTTACTCAGATTTAGTTTATAAAATTTATCGAATATAAAATAAAATTTAATTGAGGCTCATTTAACTATCGAGTCGAACACGATCTTGAATCGATGCCGAATAGTTTGAATTTTTCGAACGAATATGATCCGAGTATTAATAAAAAATTATAATTTGAAAAGGTTAGAGTAATTTGTCGAACTTTAAAATTTATTCATATTTAAATCATTTATATTTCAAATCGAACTTGAATCGAACTTTTAGTAGAACAAACATGAATCGAACCCGAACTATTTGCACATTTTAGAGCCTTACTCATTACTCAATTTTTTAGATGCTTCAATCCAACGGCAAGAGGACAGAAAAATCAAAGTAAAAATATAAATAGATGAAATTTAAATACATTTATATCTATTTTTTATGTCTAATTTCATGTCCATCTAGAAGAACTCTAGCCAAATTATCAACAAACAAGCAGTTGTGGGGTCAAGGGGAAAAAATTGCATTTTTATATGCCCATAAATATAATTCATCCTCACAACTTTGTATAATAAATAAATAAATGTAATAAATAACCAAACAGTAAAAATACTACTCCCTCCGTCCCAAATTAACTGCTCAATTTTGACCTTTTTAAGTCAAATTGATTATTTTTAGAATTAATAATTAAGCATATATAAATATATTTCTAAAATTATAAAAATTAGGATTAGTAATAAATTGTATATACTTTCTTTTGGTTATAATCTCTTTACCTATATTTTAGCAAAAATAGTAAAAAGATTAGTTTTAAAAATGGTCAATTTGACTTTAAAAAGTCAAAACTGAGCAGTTAATTTGGGACGGAGGGAGTAGTACTTAATTTCCATCATCCATAGGCGGGAATAAAATCAGCTTAATTTCAAAAAAATATAATATACAAAAATAATTTAAAATTTAAAATTAATACTCCACTATCTGTCTATCTCATTATAAAAAAGCTGAAAAGTGGGACTACTATTATTCTATTATTAAAGGTGAGCCTCATTCTTCACTTCCAATACTCCACTCACATGCTCTACAGCTCTATTCCCTTTTTATATTTGAAACAAAAGTAGCAGAAGTACCTTATTATATCTGTAAACTTGTGGGTTCTATTATCTGAAATTTCACTGACATTCCACAGATCTTCAGCAGAGCTGTTTTTATTTTTTTATAATAAAAAAAATTCTTTTTTGGGTAATCCTGCAAGCTGAAATCTGAAACCCCAACTCATATTATGTTTACACATTAATTTCTGGTTTCCCATCTAATTTCTGGGTTTGTTTCTTGTCTCCATTCAAAGGTATTGATTTGGGTTTGTTTCTTTCTATATGTTCTCTTTTTTTGTTTTTATTCTTTTGGTGTTATATAATTCTCTCTGTTATGTGTTTATTTTTTCAAATTTCAAACTGTTAAAGTGATTTTCTACTGTTTAATTGTGATGGGGAGCTCAAAGATTGAATCTTTTTGAATTGGGTTTTCTCGAATCTTGAGGTCAATAACTCAATTTTGTTGCAAGTCACTGTTCCATTGATTCTTGATTTTTATTATTTATTTATTTATAATTTTAATAATGAATGGTTGGGGCTTTTAGAAGATTTGATTGATTTTAATAAGATGGGTGCTTCTTACTTTTGATTCTGAGTAATTTGTTTATGGTATCTCTAAGCTTTATAAAGGTTTAATTTTTATCTCTCTCATTTGTTGATTGAACCTGGTTTATCCCTTCCTCATCCGTGTGTAATATATATGCTGTTTATAATTTGTTTACTTTATAAATTTTCCTCCATTCATGTGTTATTGGTTTTAAAAGTTGTAACTTTGTTGTTGGGTTTGGAACTTCTGATGGTTAGTGGAGTGGATTTGAAGCAAAGCTGAGAGAATGATAAGCCAAGTCACCTTTATTGTTGAATGCCTAAGATTCCGGATATTACATGTTTTATTGTTTCTTTATAGAGTTTTAAATGCAGGTTCTGTTACCACCTAATGTGAAGCTTATTGTAGAATTAATGCTGGTAGAGTTTGCACTTTTATGCTTTGTCATTTGATATTTGTCTTAATATTGATGGACATAATAATATGACTTCAGATTGACATTGTGATGCATTAGCGGGGATTTTGGTTAGTCATTCGGATGGAAAAGAGGAGCTGGTTATGGAAGAAGAAATCTTCTGAGAAGCGCCCTTGTGACACTGACAGTTCAGGGTCAATATCTTCACATTCCGAGAGATATTCTGATGAGCAGGTATGTGAACAACACTTAACCCACATAATTAAATCATGATAACCATTAGCTGATTGAAGTGCTAAATAAATGTTTAAACCTGGTATTATTGTGCTTCTCGAGCTCGCAGTTCAGATTTTTTGTTTATCTTTTCCTTTAAAGTTTTAAGCAAGAATATAAGTTTTAACCATGAAAATGCTATGTATATGTTTTGTTTTAAAAGAATTAGGATGTACTTGGTCAATTACCCAAATGAACAAACCGTTTCAAGTTCAAGTTTGTAAAGAAATACTGCTCTTGGTAGTTGATCAGAGTCGGCCTATGAGGCAAAGACCTAGACAAAATGAACCCAAATTATGCTGATCTTGTATGTAAAGAAGGGGAAATGGAGATTTGACAAGTACTTAATGCTGCTATCATATTTTATTTTATCATGAACTATATGGTTTCCCCAATAGGTCTTAAATGAGAGAGTCTTTTTACCTCATAGACTCTAGTCACTCCATAGAACCTAAAAAAAGTTACAAGGAAGTATTTATCTTGGAATGTGCTTGTTTTGTGTGCAAAATGTTACAAATTCAAATCCTGTCATTTCTACCTATTACTTCTCGATTGAGCAAGAACCATGAATAATTTGAGATTGATTAAAATTGTTAAAAGTTTCATATTTTCTGGTAAGAAAGCACTCTTAGCTCACTTTGGTAGAACGTGGGTTTCCAAAACCCATTTGATGAGAAACACAGAATGATAAAGGAAAGGAATGTGAACCTTCTTGGGAATGAAATTATACTTCCTCCCCTATACCTATTGACAAAAAAATCGAGCTGATTGATGCGCTTGTGTGTTTCTGAGTCGAGCGCTGGTATCCTATGTTGTAGATTAAGTATTTGAAGACAGTAATTTGGAATATGCTTCCTTCAACAAATTTCAGAATTCAAAAGAGAGTATTGTGTGTTCACCGTGACGAACTTATCCAGCTTTTCAATAGAAAACTTTTCTTATCCTTATTGATTAGGAGATTTTAATTTCTTAGACGAAGGAGAAAGAGTTTTGTCAGGCTATGAATAAGAGTTGCCAAATGAGTGAATGTTTCTTATTCTGATGCCATGTAAAATGGAATTTTCTTATGTGTTCGATGGTTGGCCTAGGATTGGGTTTTAGCTCTTGAGTTTCCTTTAAAATGACCAAAACTTCCTTTTTATTGATGTTTTACAATATTGCGAGTGAATGCCTATTTTTATGAAAATTTAATCCCTCACACCCTAAAACTGTCCCATGAGTTGTTAAAGCGTCATATACATTACTATAGCTTATTCTATTGCAATAAAACATTTTGATTAATTTTCAGGATTAGTATAACAAACAATCCTATAAATGACATTGTTGGTATACCTTGCTAATCATATAATTAAATGTCATTCATGAGGAGCTGAGGCACTTAGGTACTATTGTTAATTATGACATAGCATAGGAAGATTCATAGAATACTTCTATAAATATCATGTTCAATTCAAAAATTATAACTTCCAAGGTTAGTTGACAATTAACATTTACTAAGTAGACATAAATAATTGTCTGCAATTCATATATTCTACAAGAGCTGAAGAGTACAACTCTTTACCGAATCTTATTATACAAATTTTGCACATGTAGTAAATAAATTTGCAATCTGCATTGTAGCCAGCATTATAGGCATCAATTTGGTATCCTTGTGCAATAGAGTTTAATCCTTTGATGTGCATCATTACAATTTCCAAGCACAGGGATGTGCTGACGAGGTCTTAGCCTAGTGGTTAAAGACTGAGGTGTTGTGACTTTTAGGTCTTAGGTTCGATTTTCACTTAGGTGAGTTTATTTCTTCCTTATGTAAAGTTTGTTTCCTCCTTTATGTGAGACTTGTTTAGTTTGTGAGTTTATTTCTTCTTCTTCTTCTAGTAAGGCTTGATTGGTTCTTCATGATGTACTTGATTATGAATTATAATATACTCTCCAAAAAGAGGGGCTTCAAAAAAAAACAGGCACAGGGATGTTTGATTTTGTAATGCATTTTTGGCAACATATCAACAGCCTAATTAATGGAAATAAGAACAATCAATTGTTGGGGGAAACTTTAGATTGATGTTTTTTTATTTTTGGTGAGCCACAATATTTTTGGTCCTTATGAGTTCTTTCCTTGTGTATCATTTCTTCTTTCTTTTTCTTTGTACAGGAGACACTGAAGGAATCTCCAAATCATCACCCTCAATCACCAGAAGTCACCTCAAAAGTGGTAATCCCAAATGGAGAAGTTAACGATACTATTAACATTCTGACAGAGAAATTATCAGCTGCTCTTGTCAATGTTGGTGCCAAAGAAGACTTGGTTAAGCAGCATGCTAAAGTCGCTGAAGAAGCTGTTGCAGGTTTGTCCTGTAATTTTGATTTTGACGGTCAATACACTCGCTTTTTTCCGAGGTTCTAATGATGCCGTATTAGAACAGTCACAACCTATGCAACCATGGACTGTTTCACACTTTTACTCCTGTAGAAGGAGCATTTTCTTTTAGAGCATGTTTTGTATATTGCTACTTTGACAATTGTGGCGAAGCTTTGGCTGACCTAAAACAATATCTATTGTTTTTCGATTTTTGACATTCTACAGTTGTATCTATTTCAAGTCCCATTTATTTTCGTGTTTACTTTGTAAACTTCTAGGCTGGGAAAAGGCAGAAAATGAGGTGGCCATTCTAAAACAACAACTTGAGGCAGCAGTTCAGCAAAACTTGGGTCTCGAAGTTAGAGTGAACCATCTTGATGGTGCTCTCAAGGAATGTGTCCGGCAGTTAAGACAATCAAGAGAGGAGCAGGTGCAGAGAATTGATGAAGCTCTGGCAGAGAAAACTCGTGAATGGGAAACAACCAAAGTCAAACTTGAAAACCAGCTTATTGAACTCCAGAACAAAGCAGAGGCGGTTGAAGTTGAAAATCCTGCTTCTATTGATCCTAGTGTTTTTCTTAAGCTCAAGTCTTTGGAGAAGGAAAACTCTGTCCTCAAGCTTGAACTCCTGTCTCTATCTGAGGAGGTTGAAATTATGATCATCGAGAGAGACTTGAGCATGCAAGCAGCGGAAACGGCTAGCAAACAGCAGTTAGAGAGCATAAAGAAGGCGGTGAAGCTTGAGGCTGAGTGCCGAAGGCTGCAAGCTGTAGTTCGGAAATCATCATCGGTTAATGACCATAAGTCCCCAGGTGCTTCGTCCCTTTCTGTTGAGTCTCTGACTGATAGCCAATCTGATAATGGTGAACGGCTTAAAACTCTAGAGATTGATACTTGGAAGATGAGTAGAGTGGAAACGAACGGATGTGAGCGAAGCTGCTCCGACTCATGGGCATCAGCCTTGATTGCCGAGCTTGATCAATTCAAGACTGAAAAAACTTTAACCAAAAATCTCACATCTTGTTCTTTGGATATCAATATCATGGATGATTTTTTGGAAATGGAGCGACTTGCTGCACTACCTGAGCCCAAGAGCAAAACCTGTGATGCTGAATCAGAATCTGTTGCTTGTGAATCAAATAACGTTGGAAACTCATTGAGGGCTGAACTTGAAACCATGAGTCAACTTGTTGCCGAATTGGAAGATAAGTTGGAGAAGATGGAAGCAGAGAAAACAGAACTGGAGAAGGCCTTAAATGCAAGTCAAGATTCTATTCAAGAATCAAATGCTTGGCTAACAGAAACTGAAACCAGGTTGGAAGAGCTGCAGAAGGAGCTAAGTTTGGTGAATGAATCGAAGGAGTTGCTTGCGATTCAACTTGTGGGTACGGAAGTAGAGGCCCATACTATGTCTACAGAGGTTGATACATTGAAGGCAGAGGTTGTAAAAGAACGAAGTTTATCAGCTGAAATGGTAGTCAAGTGTCACAAATTGGAGAACGAGCTAACTAGAAAAGCCCAGGAAGTTGAGCTTCAGCAAACTACAAGTTCAAACGGTGAATTGAAAGTAAAGCAGGTCAGCTCTCACCGACTTACACTAGACTTAAATTACATTACACCTTTATTGTCCATCAGCGTCATAATGCATGTAATGTTGCTTTTGAAATTGAAATGACTTTTTCAAAACAAGTAGCTTTCTTAGTTCCTGCTAAAAACTTTGTAATGGATCCAATATAGGGAAAGAATAGGTACAAATAGTACGAAAAACAATATTGTATACTAGAACTTCTCAATGATCTTGAAAGGATGGGGTTCAATCGATCAACTATTGCCTAACGTGGAGAGAAAAAGTTGTAAACATGCCTTGCATGATAATAACAAAGTTAAGTTTCATACAATGACAGTGTAAACATGAGTGGTAGAATTAAAGTTTCATACACTCATAGTATATACACGAGCGGTGGTTGGATTATGACAAATCATTAATAAAGTACTTATGCTGGACAAATTACCCTTAATTTAGTGACGTGTCATGATTCTAATACTTATTGCGAATACACTGTCAGTGTATCAAATATAATCTTGTAATAATAACCAAAAGAACTGTCTATTGCAGGAGGACCTTGCTGTAGCAGCTGATAAACTTGTCGAATGCCAAAAAACAATAGCATCTCTAGGGAGGCAGCTCAAGTCTCTAGCTACATTAGAAGACTTCTTGATTGACACTGCAAATGTACCTCGACCATCCGGAGGAGAAACTCCCGTGTCCAAGCGCGATCAAAATAATTCATCAAAACTACCCGGAGAGAAGTCATCTCCTTCGGTGAATGGTAACAGTGAGGAATCACCAGCATCTTCCTCATCCTCAACTTCATCGACTGTTTCTTTAAATCATGTCACCTCTGCTAAGAGTAAAAGTGGTTTTGGGAAGTTATTTCCCCGGAGTAAAAATGTAGTACAACTTGAAAGTCATCAAGGGTAAAGATGTGGGAATATTGAGTAGTATAGAAGGAATGTTGATGCTGTAAAATTTTGGGGTTGCTGTATGATTATTGAAGGAACTGCTGATTAAATTCTTTTTAGTTGGCTTGATTGTAGTTGGATGGTTACAGAAGGGGCGGGTGCTCTTACTTTTCCAGAAAAAATTATTTGAATTATTATAGTATTTTGTTTGTTACAAATTTTAGCAATGTTTGACAAACTCATATTTTCACCAAATTGTGTACACTTTAACATCCTCCTTTCTAACTTTTTTCTTTTTATAAAATTTAAAGCATCAACAGTTGTTTTCTTTAATCAAAATTTATCAATACTAAATTTATATGGCCGAACTCAGGGATTTTCAATTTTAATTTTTTACATTACTTTAATTTTCATATACTTTGAAAAAATTGACTTCATTTTTTTGAAATATGGCTTGAAAATTTAATATTAGTGATGAAACAATTCGGGTCAAATTCCGAGTCCAGAACAAATATTCGGGTCAAATCTTAAGTTCGAATCAAATCAAATTCATCCAAACAAGACTTTAATTTCTATATATAGGACATTGCTCATCCACTACTCATCTGTTACAGGCTCACTCAATCTAAGGTTATAACTAAAGGAACTATTGTTATGAGTGTTACAAGCAAGTCAAATTTGAAAAGCTGTGTTTGAGTATATGTTAACCTGCAAAATAATTAAGTGAACCTTTTCACCTGGGATTATAATTCGCTATCCTTGGAAATAGCAAAACATAATTCATAAAATTAAATAACGGACTAATCATAAAATAAAATAATCTGTAACAATATAAATTAGTACAAATAATCTTATCTCATTGATTATTTTTATAAATAAACATAGTGTTGAAGAATTAAAAAAGATTACTTCATTCTCAAATAAATACTCCAACACTCCTGGCATAATTTAGTCTTTCTGAATTGTGTTAAAATGAAATGAAATTGTAGAGCAAATTGGTTCTATGGTGTAGTGGTTAGCACTCCAGACTTTGAATCTGGCGACCTGGGTTCGAATCCCGGTAGGACCTCTTTTGCACACCTCCACTGCATTTTGCTATCACGTCTCACATGAAAAAATAAAATTTAATTGTAATAAAAGAATTCTTTTAAAATTTAATCTGGTCCGCTTCAGAATGAGTATTAAAAAAGTTATTAATTTTTCATATTTTAATTATGAATGAGTCCCATATATTTTATTGCCAAAAATATACAATAGTAAAATATTATGGATGACTACTTCCATTTCTCATAAAACAATCTTAATAAGATAAATTTTAAAATAATATAATATAATAATAATAATAATAATAATAATAATATAAAATTTTCAATATTGTTTCAAATCATATAGGATATATTAATTGGTAAATAATTAATAATAAATAATATAGAAAAGAGAAAAGATAAATTATAATTATTTTCCCGAAACTTTTTAAAATGAAAATCTTTCGAGCAAAATTCAGAACTGATATCTAGATGTATGGACACAATTGTCTGAACATCTCCCAACATAAGCCCCCGCACCCCCCAACCCCTCCCCCTCACCCTCCCCCTCCCCCTCCCCCTCATTTGTGGCTGTGGTGATGTTTCATATACACATACATCTCTCATTTTGTATTTAACACTGTTATCATGTTATCAGTGACGGAATCAGAACATTTTTAGAAGAGGGTCAAAATACATAAATAAAAAAAATTATTTATTAACGCGTGATTTTTTCGACTGTACGATTGAGGCAACGGTATCCTGCGATTCTGCATAGTTTAAAAACGTCTCAAAATTTTGGTCAATATCAAAATTTATATAGAAATGTTATTTTTTTATTTCATGTAGAAATACGTGAGAGAGATTCATGTAGAATTATTATTTTTTATATGAAAATATCAATTTTCTATATAGAACAAAGAAAATTAATCCAAAAAGAAATCAACAAATGGGGGAGTCTCTGAAGTAAATTCCTGATGTTTAAAAAGATAAAATGTTTGTAGAAAATAATTTGGTAAATAAAAAACTTGATTTTTGTGATCATTCTTCGACCTCAAGTAGCGACCTAGATTTGATTTTGTTTTAAGTTCTTTCATTTGAATTTCATTATAAAATTAAATTTATTCTATTTTTTAATTTATAGAGCGCATGTAAAAATTTTTTGACTGCTATTATAAACTAATATTATTATACATAAATACATGTATATATATATATATATATATATATATATATGCAGAATTTTGGTGGGGGCGTCATATGACCCCCTCGCCCCCTGGTTCCACCCATGCATTTTAGGAGATTGTCAATATATGAACTCAACGGGATTAAATGCTTCGCAATAAATTATATTGGGATGACCTGTAAAATTAGAGTTTTATATTTTTTAATAATAATATATTACGTAATTTTTTTTGAAAAAATCAATCAAGAGATTTGATATTCAATATAATTAGTAAAATAATTTTATCATGGTAAATAGTAAATATAAAATCAGTCAATGCAATTAAAATTCCTTAATTTTCTCTTAATTGTTATTGGAGAGTGTAAAACTTTAATTTTACATGTCATTCGTATATAATTTATTGTCTAAATGTTTTCTAAACTTTTTTTTTGTTAAATAGTTCTCTAATCATCTATGGTTCACTTTAATTCATTCAAATTTCAATAAACAAAGAGGGATAAATATTTCTTTGGTCACCTACTTTAAGTCAACTTACAAATAAGTTACTAAACTTTTTTTTCTTATAGTCAGCTTACTGAATTTTAGTTTTCTTACAAACTGTTACAAAAACTGTTAAATACTTTGACTTTTAACGGAATTTGACCCATAGGAGAGAGAAAAGTGAGATGGAATTTTTATGCACGAGTTTCAACGCTTAAGTGGAAATGAACAATTTTTATGGAGAAAATGAAGGAAAATCTTTTAAAATAAAATATAAATAAAAAACTTAGTAAAAAAAATATAAAATACAATGACATAAATGAAAAAATATAGTTAATTATTTTTATAATTATTACGAAATGAGTTTTTATGTAATTATTAGAAAATATAATTAAAGAAATTATAAACCATAAAAATTATAAATATTATTATTATCTGTATTATTATTATTATCGATATTATTATTATTATTGGTATTATTTTTATAATAAAAATTATTATTATTATTATCGGTATTATTATTATTATTATTATTATTATTATTATTATTATTATTATTATCTTCTGTATTAGTATTATTATTATATGTATGTATGTATTTATGTATTATTATTATTATTATTATAAATGAAAAAAATATTTAATTATTTTTATAATTAATATCAAATGAGTTTTTATGTAATTATTAGAAAATATAATTAAGGAAATTATAAACCATAAAAATTATTTTTATTTGTATTATTATTATTATTATTATTACTACTATTGTAGGTATTATTATCGAAATTATTATATTTCACATTGGATTATTATTGCTACATCAACACTTTTTTACAACTGAGCATCATATTGGTCAAATCGTTAAAAGTCAACACGACTTAACGATTTTTGTAACAGTTTGTAAGAAAACTAAAGTTCAGTGAGTTGACTGTAAGAAAAAAAAAATTTAGTCACTCATTTGTGAAAGTAATATGCGTTAGTTCTCATAGGCACAATAGTTATCTAGAAGGGGGGTTGAATAGATATTTTAAAATTTCTTTTATAAAATACTTGTCAAATTTGTTAATGAACTAATCACAGCGGAATTTAAGTTTTTTTTGTTTTCCCTTTAAGATAAAACAAGTTGATGAAAGATAAGTAGTTATGACAGATATTGTAGTTATAACAAGAATATAAGAGACACAATATTTTTAAGTGATTCAGAACACTCAAGGCTCCTATTCCACTCTTCTACTCCTCGAGTAGAAAATCTACAAAGGATATCTTTACAATTTTTGAATCTCAAAGATTCCTTCATGACCAACAGTCTTAGAACTTCTTAGTTCACTTTGAACTCTTCAAGTCCAGCAGACTTGGAACTTCTTTCTTCGTGTTAAAGATGGTTAAGTTCTTGAATGGTGCTACTCAGTTGTCGTTAAACTTGTGTTCGAAAGAACTGAGTAGTTGTGCGCGTTTTTTCTTCAGATCGTAGAGTTCAGCGTTGAGTGTTCTTCAGCTTTTCGTTCTATGCTTGCATATTTTCTTGCATCTGTATCTGGTTTATATATAAGGTTCTTTTGAAAATGTATCCGTTTGAAGCATTAATTGTATTTGACATTTCTGAGCACTGATGGTGACTTTCTAGAAAACTTCTGTCCAGCCGTCTGACCCACTGATACCGCAAACTGCTATCTTACCTAACACCTAAAAAAGGTGTTTTCAGCTGATAATAGTAATTTCCTTAGCTTCTTCAATACATTTCTTCGTTCCATACTAATGATGGATGTTTTGTTATTGGGATTCCCAAGAGTTTCAATGTCTATAATCGATTCCATATTTGTTGAATTTTATTCTTCAACAAATGGTCAAATCTCGATGTTTCTGATGCAGACAAATGATGCACTACGATCAAGATCGTGGTGTCTGGCTACATTTGTGCTTGATCCGGTACTGATAACAGAGAGCACTACAATTTCTCTTAAGCACTGGGTAGACTACGATCTTTGCTTGCTTGATTTGCAGAATCTACGCTTTCGAGAGCACACTACAATCTGTGAGTTGGCTAGACAGGTCTTTGGACCACTCTACGATTCTGAGTGAGGCCCTCCAAAGCAGACAAACTACAATTCTTGATACTCTATGATTCTGCCTTGGCTTCTGCAATCTCTTGACAAGCTCGATAGACTACGATTCTGTTGAAGCCTATCTATTACATCTCAAGGGATAGATCAACCTAACATCTTTGATCTTTTCTTCTATACATTCATTTACAGAATTATAAACATTAAAGCACAGATCAACCTAACAAGTTTGATCTATCACTAATGTGACGCCCCAAAAATAGATATACATCACCCATTTTGAGTCGTCAATAACATGGTACAGAAACAACTACAACTTTATTAATACAACAAAAAAACTGTGAGTTTAAAAATAAATATTGTCTTCTAGACAATATCAACACTCAAATAAGTCCTCATTATAATTATTGGTACATTATTTTACAAAAATGGTGAGGACTACTAAAACAACTTTTTAGAACCTTCATTCCATACCCCGACTGGTACTCGCTACATTCTCGCCTCCTGAGAAGAAAATGGAACAAAAAGGAAAAGGGTGAGCTCAACTAGCCCAGTAAAGAATATTATGACTAAGATAATATAAAACAAATTATCGTTAGTCTTCAACAAGGAAAAATTTGATAAAATACAATAGACAACAAGTTTCAGATCAATATTTGCAGCGGAAATAATAATTAATAGATGAGTTACGTAGAGAATGAAATCTACTATAATCTATGAATTTAAAAGTCCATCATCAATATTTTATCCCTGTAACATCAATCAATATTCATCTTGAATCAAATATTCATCTTTGCACTACAGGCCAAAGATATTCATCAGTTATTCATGTTCATCTCAACACCTGTACATCTTTGCACTACGGGCCAAAGATACTCATAATAAAATCAACCATCTTTGCACTACAGGCCAAAGATATTCAATAATATCATCTTTTAGGACTGAGGATGATGAAAAATATTTTAAAAAAAACGAATCCAGTGAAACAAAAGAATAAATATTAAGGATTCATATTTCAAACAATCCGAGTTCAAAAATACTTCATAAATAATCATAGTGAAGTAAAATTCAAGAATGATCAAAACATGGATACAATAAAAGCTAGTATCCATAATAGATATTTTGGACAAAAATCAAAAATTTAATTTTTCTGTGAATAGTGCCATATACGTGAATAGTGCCGTATACGTGAATAGTAATCTCGACACTAAAAGACAAGAATTTCACAAGAAAAATCTTACCAATATTCCGGCATAATGATATTAGAAAAAATAATATCATTTTAAAAAAATAATATCCCTTACCTTGAAAAGAGTAGTACTTTTGGCTGGAATATCAGATATAACGCTGAACGAACTTGCACCGTATAACAACACTCAAAATATAAAAATACTCACAAGAATACGCTCGATAATATAGAGAGAGAAAACTTCAGTTTCTGGTGTGAGTTTCAATTTTAACCTAAGCACCCTATTTATAGGAAAATGCTTAGAACACCAAAGCAGAAAATTTAATAAAATATTAATATTTTTAATAAATCTTCACGCCCACCTCTTGAATTTGAATTAATCATGTTTTCAATACTAGTGGGGCCCACCAATAATAACAAAAATGTTTTTCTTAAAAAAAATTATTAAAACTTCCAAAAATCAATTATTTCGGAAATTCGAAACTTCAATAATTCATAATAAATAGCCCTTTTGTCAGAAAAAGTCAAACCTTATGGATTTTTCATAGGAAATTCCATTATCTACAACTTTGCAGAAGAAAGTTTTTCCAAATTTCAAGCAAAAATTGACCGAAATCCACAAACAGACGATTTTACAGGCTATAATCAAATTTCAGTCAAGAAATGGGCCAACAAACATGTTTAACATGTTTTAAACAATTTTTGCAACAAAAATACTCTTCCTCCTCATATATTCATATATCCCACATTCATTGTAAAAATATCACCATTATTATATTATTAAAATATAATAATATATTTTAATGAATTATTTTATCAGAAAAGATAAAATATCAATTTTTCAACAATTGTCACTTTAAAATTTTCTCCATCTGTATCCTCATAAAATGAATATTTTCCTTATCATATAAAGTTAATAATTAATTATTCAAAAATAATATTACAGAATCACAATATCGACAACTAGACCGTTCCCAGGAAAAAGGGGGCTTTTTCAATAAGAATTTATCCTTACTGGCGCGCAATTAGGTGACCAAACCTCTCCTTAGACAGAATTTTTTAGACATTACCAATAATGTTATCTAATAATATTATTCAAATAATATGAATTATTGATCTGATAATGAAAATACTGTGTAGTGACAATTATTGAAACAACAATAATATAAAATATCAACGTAGTAATTATTGAATCAATAAAATAAAATATTGAACAGTAACTTCTGTAACAATTATTGAGTAGTGCTTTCTTATGTAAGAATCAATAATTGGTGCAATACCGGGTGCTACTGTGTTTTAACCACCAGGTATTCCAACAGTATTAACGGTAACAACTGCGCCATTATTTATAAACCACTTATACTTGTCGTTTTCTTCATCCAATCGCTTTCCGTTATGGGGCCCACACAAAGCTACGCCGTCGTACGAATATTTCCCGACAGTAAGAATATTTCACGACCAAACTAATATTCCCTGACAACAATGAATATTTTATAACCACTTACTTATTTGAAATATTTGAGCATTTTACCTATAACTATCCATATTAATCAAATCAACCATTACTATTTCAAAATAATAAATAGAGGAAATTCAATTTTATTAATAATAAATTGGGGTCTTACAACCTCCCCTCCTTATGAAATTTCGTCCTCGAAATTGACGTATGTACCTGGTGTTTCGAAAAGGTGAGGATACCTCACTTTCATTTCCGTTTCCAACTCCCAGTTCATTTCCTCAATAGCATGGTTCCTCCACAAAACTTTGACTTGTGGTATGACCTTTGTACGTAAGACATGCTCCTTCCTATCCAAGATCTTGACAGGTACCTCTTTGTATGTTAAGTCTTCGGCTATCTCGTCCGGTTCTAACTCAATAACGTGGTTCGGGTCTTTCACATATTTACGTAGCATAGATATATGAAAAACATTATGAACACGAGACATACTTGGAGGTAACGCGAGTCTATAGGCTACATTTCCTACTCGGTCAAGAATTTGAAATGGACCAATAAATCGTGGATTGAGCTTTCCTCTCTTCCCAAATCTTGTAACTCCCTTCCATGGAGCAACACGCAACAATACATGATCCCCAATACTAAATTCCACGTCCTTTCGATGAAAATCCGCATAACTCTTTTGTCTATCCTGTGCCGTTTGTATAAGTTGTCGAATCATTTGGATCTTTTCTGTAGTAATACATACCACCTCTGGTCCCAACAATGTTGCTTCACCTACCTCATCCCAACATACTGGAGAGAGACACTTTCGTCCATATAATGCTTCAAATGGAACCACACCTATACTTGCCTGATAACTGTTGTTGTAGGAGAATTCCACCAATGGTAAATACTTATCCCAACTCCCTTTGAAGTTTAGGACACAGAGTCTTAATAGATCTTCAAGAGTTTGAATAGTCCTCTCTGATTGTCCGTCCGTTTGAGGATGGTATGCCGAACTGAATCGTAAATCCGTGCCCATAGCTTTTTGCAAACTAACCCAAAATCGTGAAGTGAATCTTGGTTCACGATCCGAAACTATGGATACTGACATGCCATGCAATCTTACAATCTCATTCACGTACATACGAGCAAGACGTTCAAGGGAATAAGTCTCCTATATCGGCAAGAAATGAGCAGACTTAGTTAATCTATCAATAATAACCCAAATCGCATCTATGCCTTGAGAAACCGCGGGAATACCCGTAACGAAATCCATGGTAATGTGTTCCCACTTCCATTTTGGAATCTCAAGTGGTTGCAATGGACCCTTAGGCACTTGATGCTCCGCCTTTACACGTTGACAAGTTAAACACCTCGAGATAAACTTTGCGATCTCTCTCTTCATATTATTCCACCAAAATGTATATCGAAGATCACGATACATTTTAGTACTTTCAGGATGGATTGAAAACGGTGTATTATGTGCCTTCTTCATGATCTTGTACTTCAAATCAGAGTCGTTAGGAACACAAAGTCTAGAGTGGACTCGAAGTATTCCTTCTTAATCGATTCTCGCTTCCGGAATAACACCTGCTTGTACTTTATTCTTCATACGCATCAGCTCCAGGTCGATGACTTGAGCAACTTTAACTTTATTGATTAAAGTTGGTTCTATGCGTATACTTGACATCATCACACTCGTTCCTGCATATGATCTTCTACTCAATGCGTTAGCTACCATGTTTGCTTTTCCAGGATGGTATTGAATAGTGTGGTCAAAATCTTTCAACAACTTGAGCCAACGTCGTTGCCGCATGTTGAGTTCCTTTTGGGTGAAGAAATATTTTAGGCTTTTATGGTCTAAATATATCTCCACTTTCTCCCCATATAAATAGTGTCTCCAGATCTTTAGCGCGAAAATGATTGCTGCCAACTCTAGATCATGAGTAGGATAATTATTCTCATACTCTTTAAGTTGTCGCGAGGCATAGGCTATGACTTTTCCATGTTGCATGAGAACACATCCTAAACCTTTGCCTGAAGCATCGCTGTAGATAACAAATCCATCCGAACCAGATGGTATTGTCAGAATAGGTGCCGAAATGAGTCTCCTCGTAAGCTCTTCGAAACTCTTTTCGCATTCCTCGCTCTATACGAATTTTGTATCTTTCTGAGTCAGCTGAGTTAATGGAGTAGAAATTCGAGAAAATCCTTCCACAAATCTCCAATAATAACCAGCTAAACCCAGAAAGCTACGTACTTCGTTCATCGACTTTGGTTGCTCCCAACTTTGTATTGCTTCAATCTTCGTCGGGTCAACAGATACTCCATGTTTTGACACCACGTGCCCAAGGAATGCTACTTCCTCAAGCTAGAACTCACATTTCTTCAACTTGGCATATAACTTATTTTCATGAAGCCTTTGGAGTACCAGCTTCAAATGGTGCTCATGATCTTCACGGCTTTTGGAATATATGAGGATGTCATCAATAAAGACAACAACGAACTGATCCAAATATTCCTTGAACATTCGGTTCATCATATCCATGAAAGCTACAGGAGCATTAGTCAATCTAAAAGACATAAATAAGAATTCATAATGCTCGTACCGAGTTCTGAAGGCAGTCTTTGGAATATCCTCAATTCTAATCTTCAGCTGATGATATCCAGAATGAAGATCGATTTTTGAAAAGAATTGTGCTCCTTGCAACTGGTCAAACAGGTCATCAATACGAGGTAGAGGATACCTATTCTTGATGGTGACATGGTTCAATTCCCGATAGTCAATACAAAGTCGGATGCTCCCATCTTTCTTGTTTACAAATAAAACAGGAGCACCCCAAGGAGATATACTAGGACGAATGAAACCGATGTCCAACAACTCCTGTAGTTGGACCTTTAACTCCTGAAGTTCAATAGGAGTCATTCGATATGGGGTTTTGGAAATGGACTTTGTACCAGGTTCAAGATCAATAAAGAATTCAACTTCACGTTCTGGGGGTAGACCGGGAAGTTTTTCAGGAAATAGGTCAGGAAATTTACTAACAACAGGAATATTATTCAAATCTGACGTGTCTTTATTCAAATCCATAACATGGGCTAAGAAAGCTTAACATCCATTTTTTAATAAATGAATGGCTTTATGGCTTGATATAACAATGATTGATTTTAGTAGTTTAGTTGCTTGAATTCACAAAACAGGTTAGTTAGGAATATGAAAACTAACAACCTTACGAAAACAATCAATTTTGGCATGATGAGTAGTTAACCAATCAATCCCTAAAATCACGTCAATTGCAAGTATCTTTAAAGAGATAAGGTCAACAGGTAAGGTGATGGTGCCAACTTGGATCAAACAAAATTTATAAACAGTGGATGTAATGAAAGTTTCTCCTAACAGAGTCTCCACAGATAAATCAAAGTATAATTTCTCCAGAGTCAAGTTTAAACATTGAGCACAAGCAGGAGATAAATGAATGGGTAGCACCGGTATCTAGTAAGGTATAAACTTCACAAGAATTTATGATTAGCTTACCCGTGATCACCTTGTCTGGGTTCCTCGCATTTTGACCAGTCACGACAAACGCTCTTCCAGGAACCATTGACTTTGACTTTTCTGGGACAACCTTTTGAGTCACCATCCCCGCTGGACTTGGTTTCGCTGCTGTACAATCTCGAGCGATATGTCCTTCCTTTCCATAATTATAGCATACCTTGAACTGTTGTGGGCAGTTTGGGCTGATATGTCCCTCTTTCCCGCATTTATAGCATACGACCGATGGTCGTTCTCCTCCCTTAGAACCAGTTGCTGCTGGTGCTGACGTCTTTGCATTGTCATTGTTGAATCTTCTTTTTTTAAAATCTCCCCCCGACTAGCTTCTTCTATTTTCATGGCCATGATTACCACCAGAGTGGTTACCGCTTTTTTCCGTATTTTTCTTTCTCCGCTGGTTATCGTTGGTCAATGACTGTTGTCACCGGCATGATCCTGGTTGTGGTCCCTCGGTTGAAGATACTCGTTATCTCGCTCTAATAATTGAGCCATGTTGACAACATCTGAATAGGTAGAAAATTTATGAGAAATGAGATATTGACGTATTCCGGGTTTCAAACCTCTCAGAAACATCTGTGTTATACGTTCCTCATTTTCCACCAAATGAGGTGCAAACCTGGATAACTCTACAAACTTCGCCTCGTACTGGGACACCATCATGTTGTTTTGTTCTAATCTAATAAACTCCACTTCCTTCATATGACGAATACTTTTAGAAAGTACTTATCATTGAACAGTTTCTGAAACGTCTCCCAAGACATGCTGAGTGTGGCCGGATGGGTACGCTTCACAGATTTCCATCAGTAATCTGCCTCATTACGGAATATAAAGGTGGCGAATGGAACCTTATGTTCCTCCGTGCATCCCAAGACATCGAATATCTTGGTAATTTTTTTGACCCACGTTTCTGCCTTAATCGGATCCGGCTTTCCCCAAAATTCTGGTGGTCCAAACTCTTTGAACTTCTTGGCTGTGACAAACTATGCGTTGTTATCATTTCCTCCTGTATTTTGTGCACGAGTCTCCCTCGTCTGATTTTGCATGAACTGCAAAAAGCTTCTAAACATTCCTTCGTTCATCGTCTAATCAATGGTGTTGTTTACAGGAGAAACATTGTCGGCTTGTTGCATGTTCTCCTTATTAGTGAGTAAAGGAGTCTCCACGGTCTCATTTACTCCACTGTTAACATTCTCAGTCGACATTCTCAAATATTGCCATAAAACAAGGGTTAATTAAAGAAATCAACATATCACATAATATCCCTATATACAGACCAACCAACAAATAAGCTTAGGTAAGACACACTAGCGAAGGTTTTACTCGTCTCTTCCCTCCTAGTTCTATTTATCGATCTCCGCCAGAGATTATATCCCTAAGCTCTGATACCAACTGTGACGCCCCCAAAATAGGTATACATCACTCATTTTGAGTCGTCAATAACATGGTACAGAAATAACTACAACTTTATTAATACAACATAAAAACTGTGAGTTTAAAAATAAATATTATCTTCTAGACAATATCAACACTCAAATAAGTCCTCATTACAATTATTAGTACATTATTTTACAAAAATGGTGAGGACTACTAAAACAACTTTCTAGAACCTTCATTCTATACCCCGACTAGTACTCGCTACATTCTCGCCTCCTGAGAAGAAAAATGGAACAAAAAGGAAAAGGGTGAGCTCAACTAGCCCAGTAAAGAATATTATGACTAATATAATATAGAAAAAATTATCGTTAGTCTTCAACAGGGAAAAATCTGATAAATACAATAGACAACAAGTTTCAGATCAATATTTGCAGTGGAAATAATAATTCATAGATGAGTTACGTAGAGAATGAAATCTACTATAATCTATGAATTTAAAAGTTCATCATCAATATTTTATCCCTGTAACATCAATCAATATTCATCTTGAATCAAATATTCATCTTTGCACTACAGGCCAAAGATATTCATCAGTTGATCATGTTCATCTTAACACCTGTACATCTTTGCACTACGGGCCAAAGATACTCATAATAAAATCAACCATCTTTGCACTACAGGCCAAAGATATTCAATAATATCATCTTTTAGGACTGAGGATGATGAAAAATATTTTAAAAAAAACGAATCCAGTGAAACAAAAGAATAAATATTAAGGATTCGTATTTCAAACAATCCGAGTTCAAAAATACTTCATAAATAATCATAGTGAAGTAAAATTCAAGAATGATCAAAACATGGATACAATCAAAGCTAGTATCCATAATAGATATTTTGGACAAAAATCAAAAATTTAATTTTTCTGTGAATAGTGCCATATTCGTGAATAGTGCCGTATACGTGAATAGTAACTTCGACACTAAAAGACAAGAATTTCACAAGAAAAATCTTACCAATATTCCGGCATAATGATATTAGAAGAAATAATATCATTTAAAAAAATAATATCCCTTACCTTGGAAAGAGTAGTACTTCTGACTAGAATATCAGATATAACGCTGAAGGAACTTGCACCGTATAGCAACATTCAAAATATCAAAATACTCACAAGAATACGCTCGATAATATAGAGAGATAAAGCTTCAGTTTCTGGTGTGATTTTCAATTCTAACCTAAGCACCCTATTTATAAGAAAATGCTTAGAACACCAAAGCAGAACATTTAATAAAATATTAATACTTTTAATAAATCTTCACGCCCACCTCTTGAATCTGAATTCATCATGTTTTCAATATTATTGGGGCCCACCAACAATAACAAAAATGTTTTTCTTAAAAATAATAATTAAAACTTCTAAAAATTAATTATTTCGGAACTTCGGAACTTCAATAATTCATAATAAATAGTCCTTTTGTCAGAAAAAATTGAACCTTATGTCTTTCCCATAGGAAATTCCATTATCTACAACTATGCAGAAGAAAGTTTTTCCTAATTCCAAGCAGAAATTGACCGAAATCCATAAACGGACGATTTTACAGGCTATAATCATATTTTAGTCAAGAAATGGGTCCACAGACATGTTTAACATGTTTTAAATAACTTTTGCAACAAAAATACTCTTCTCCTCATATATTCATATATCCCACATTCATTGTAAAAATATCACCATTATTATATTATTAAAATATAAAAATATATTTAAATGAATTATTTTATCAGAAAAGATAAAATATTAATTTTTGAACAATTGTCACTTTAAAATTTTCTCCATCTATATCCACATAAAATAAATATTTTCCTTATCATATAAATCAATAATTAATTTGTGACGCCCCCAAAATAGGTTCATTCCATCCAACCCATTTTGAGTCGTCAACAACATGTTAGAGAAACAACTACAACTTTATTAATACAACCATAAAACTGTGAGTTTAAATACAAATATTATCTTCTAGACAATATCTATACCCAAATAAATCCTCATCACAATTATTTATACATTATTTTATAAAAATGATGAGAACTAATAAACAACTCTCTCTATAACCATCATTCCATACCCCGACTCGTACTCGCTATATTCTCGCCTCCTGAGAAGAAAAATGAAACAAAAAGGAAAATGGTGAGCTCAACTAGCCCAATAAAGAACATTATGACTAAGATAATACAAAACAAATTATCGTTAGTCTTCAACAGGAAAAAATCTAATAGAATACAATAGACAACAAGTTTTAAATCAATATTCGCAGCGGAAATAATAATTTATTAGAAGAGTTAAGTAAAGAATGCAAATTACTATCTTCTATATATGAATTTAAAAGCTCATCGTCTATCTTTTATCCCTGTAACATCAATCAATATATATCTGGAATCAAATATTCATCTTTGCACTACAGGCCAAAGATATTCACCAGTTGGTCATGTTCATCTAAACACTTGTTCATCTTTGCACTACTGGCCAAAGATATTCAACAAAAATCATTCATCTTTGCACTACAGGCCAAAGATATTCAGTTATATCATCATTTAGGACTGAGGATGATGAAAAATATTTTAAAGAAAACGAATCCTGTGAAACAAAAGAACAAATATTAAGGATTCTTACTTTACACAATCCAAGTTCAAAAATACTTCATAAATAATCAGAGTGGAGTAAAATTCAAGAATGATCAAAACATGAATACAATCAAAACTAGTATCCATAATAGATATCTTGGACGAAAAACGAAAATTTAATTTTTCTGTGAATAGTGTCGTATTCGTGAATAGTGCCGTATACGTGAATAGTGTCGTATACGTGAATAGTAACTCTGACACCAAAAGATAGAAATTTCACAAAAAAACATCATCATGCTTTGTGAATAGTACTCGTGAATAGTAACTCGTGAATAGTAACTCATGAATAGTAACTCGTGAATAGTAACTCATGAATAGTAACCCCGACATGAAAAAGTTTTAAATTTGATAAAAAGTTCCAACCAATATTTCAGCATAATGATATTGAAGAAATAATATCATTTGAGAAGAAAATAACATCTCTTACCTCGAAAGACAGTACTTCTAGTTGAAACACCGGATATAGGCTATAACTTGAACTTACACTGTATAGAAATACTCAAAGTATACTCAAAATACTCACAAGAATACGCTCGATATTATAGAGAGAGAAAGCTTCAGTTTCTGGTGTGATTTTCAATTCTAACCTAAACACCCTATTTATAGGAAAATGCTTAGAACACCAAAGTAAAAAATTTAATAAATTAATATTATTTTTTTTCTACATCTTCCTACGCATCAAGCATCTGAATTCAGCAACTTGACATGTGTTAAAGATGCCCACTAAACACAAAAAACATTTTTCTTATTTAAATTATTTTAAACTTCCAAAAATTAATTATTTCGGAGCTTTGAAACTTTAATATTCATAATAAATAACCTTTTTATTAGAAAAATTCGAAACTCATGACTTTCCATAGGAAATTCCATTATCTACAACTTTGCAGAAGGAAGTTTTTCCAAATTCCAAACAGAAATTAACCGAAATCCCTAAACGGGCGATTTTACAGGCTATAATCAAATTTCAGTCAAGAAATGGGGTCCACCGACACACAAAACATGTGTTAAACAACTTTTGCAACAAAAATATTCTTCCTCCTCATATACTCATATATCCCACATTCATTATAAAAAATATCATCATTATTATATTATAATAATATAATAAAATATTATTTTATCAGAAAAGATAAAATATCAATTTTCAACAATTGTCACTTTAAAAATTTTCTCCATCTATATCCACATAAAATCAATATTTTTCTCATCATATAAATTAATAATTAATTAATCACAAATAATGTTACAGAATCACAGTACTGGCAACCAGGCCGTTCCATGGAAAGAGGGGGCTTTCCAATAAGAATTTCTACTTACTGGCGCGCAATTAGGTGACCAAACCTCTGCTTAGACAGAACTTTCTAGACATTGCCAACAATGTTTTCCAATAATATTATTCAGATAATATGAATTATTGCTTCGATAATGGAAAATACTGTGTAGTGACAATTATTGAAACAACAGTAATATAAAATATCAACACAGCAATTATTGAATAAATAAAATAAAATACTGAATAGTAACTACTGTAACAATTATTGAGTAGTGCCTTCTTACGTAAGAATCAATAATTGGTGCAATACCGTGTGCTACTGTACAACAATGCGTATTACTGTGTTTTAACCACCGGGTATTCCAATAGTATTAACGGTAACAACTAAGCCGTTATTTATAAACAACTTATACTTGTCGTTTTCTTCATCCAATCACTTTCCATTATGGGGCCCACAAAAGACTGCGCCGTCGTACAAATATTTTCCGACATCAAGAATATTCCACGACCAAACGAATATTCTCCGACAACAATGAATATTTTATAACCACCTGATTATTTAAAATATTTGCGCGTTTTACCCATAACTAACCACATTAATCAAATCAACCCTTACTATTTTAAAATGATAAATAGAGAAAACTAAATTTCATTTATTAATAATTTGAGGTCTTACATAATTATTCACAAATAATATTACAGAATCACAATATCGACAACTAGGCCGTTCCCAAGAAAGAGGGGGCTTTCCAATAAGGATTTCTCCTTACTGGCGCGCAATTAGGTGACCAAACCTCTCCTTAGACTAGAACTTTCTAGACATTACCAATAATGTTATCTAATAATATTATTCAAATAATATGAATTATTGATCTGATAATGAAAATACTGTGTAGTGACAATTATTGAAAAAACAATAATATAAAATATTAACGTAGCAATTATTGAGTTAATAAAATAAAATATTGAACAGTAATTACTATAACAATTATTGAGTAGTGACTTCTTACGTATGAATCAATAATTGGTGCAATACCATGTGCTACTATGTTTTAACAATTATTGAGTAGTGACTTCTTGAGTAGTGACTTCTTACGTAGCAATTATGATTTGTATCATAATCATCAATTTTTAGATGCGGTTTCTAGAATGTAAATATGACCTAGTGATTCAGTGAGCAACTGAAATCTTTAGAGAATAAGCATGAATTTATTGATGTTTGTTAGGATAGATATTACAGTAATGCTTAGTTACATCAATAAGAAATGAATTCAAACATCTCTATTTCTTCTGCCTTTTTCTCCTTGGAGGATTGGAATGCTCTGCATCTCTCCTTCTCCTACTGGCTTCATCTCTCCAAGCTATGTCTTCCAGCTCGCTTTGACTCAGCCTTTTTCCATGATCATGTCTATTCATAAAGGCAGGGTCTCCAATCGACATATGTAGGCCAGTAGTGGTTACCCCTTGTGAGTCGGGAGATGGCCCTTGACTCCTTAGCGGTTGCGCCATGATAATTTCTTGTTGTTCATGTCATGAAGACTGATGGTGAGGCTGTCTCGAGGGAGGGCTCCTTAAAGATTGAGCAATGAAGTTTCCTTCACCTCTGCCTTTTTCTTTCTCTCCTCCCTCTTTATTATTCCCCTTTATGTCATCATCAAGGGTTCGAATGTATTCAGACAGTCGAGTCATGCCCTGGACAAGCTCGCGAATCTGATTCCTGGATTGAGCAATATCTTCACGATTTTCTTGAACCAGAGAATTAGTTCGAGATGTGTTCTTTTGTAGAATAGCCAAGACAGTTTCTGTTTGTTGCATTTGACCCATTGAGAATGCTTGGAATTCTTTCATTGAGGTTCGTAGACTTGAGAGACTTTCCATTATAAGTTTATTTTGAGATTCTTGAGTCTGCTGCAAGAGGAGAACTGCTTCCTTGTGCTTCTTAGTAGCCTAAAAATGAATTTGATCCCTTTCATTGATACTATGGATCATTTCCTTGATGATCTCCCTAAGCTTCTTTGTAAGCTCAGTACTCAGATTACTGGGGAGGGTGTTGGCAACATCGAGCAAATGGTTGAGCCTCATATGAACAAGCTCAGAGTGAATTTCAAGATTTGCTTGAATCTCTTTGGTCACTTTTTGTGATGTATTAGACAGCTCAGATTTGGTGGGAAGATCTGAGATAAGCTCAAGGAGTTGCTGAGTGTTTGAAGGAGAAGTTCTAGTATTTTGATCTTGGAGAGTGTAAAGAGCAAGTTCAAGATCAAAATAGTTTTTAGTTGATGATGATGGAATATCTGAATGAGGGGCAGTCGTGTGAGATTGATCTTCAGGGGAGGTGATTTTGGTGCTTGCTGAGAGGGTGACTCTACGATTGGAGTAAGATCAATATTGGTAGAGCGAGAGATGGTAGGAGATTGAATTAATATAAATTTAGACATATTTGGTTCCTCAGTTACAGAATGTTGGGATTCTGTAATTGGAAATTGGTTTAGTGGATGAAGTATCACTTCCAACCATCTTGGCAATTCCTAGAATTGGTTGAAAGTTGATGGAGGACAGTAATTAACCTTGAAAGAGATGGGAATAAATTTTACCTCACGCCCATTGACTGAAGATGAACAGTTAGCGATCAGCTTTAGAGCAAACGTGAGGTTCCCTGGGAATCCATGAGCTAGCACTGAGATTGCTGGATAAGCTTTGAAGGTCCAGAACATGTGATCCCAGGAGTTGAGAATTTGGGCTCTATGAAAGGGCATCAATGGCAAGTAGGAGAATAACGGATTGTAGTTAGCTCTCTTATATCCATCACATCCTACTGCAATAATCTCAACTTCTTTATCCTCTTCTTCTTCCCGATTTTCATGTTCTTCATTTGAAATTTCCACTACTTCAATCATTTCCACTTCTTTTCTCTGTTCTTCTACCTTCTTCACCTCCATAGCTTCAACCATTTCTTCAGTTTTAGAAGCTAAGACCTCTTGAGGAACTGAGGGATGTTCAGGATAATTTTGACGCCCCCAAAAAAGGTATACATCATTCATCTTGAGTCGCCAAATACATGGTACATAGATCAAATACAAACTTAATTATACAACTGTTGGGTAATATATGACAAAACATAGCAGAGAGTTTAAACAAGAATATTACCTTCTAGACAATATACACTCTCAATGGAGTCCTCATTACAATTATTATCACACTATTTCACAAAATAGTGAGGACTACTAAAGCTACTTATCCTGGACAATCTCTCCATTTCCCGACTCGTCCCAGCTATATTCTCATTTACTGAAGAGAACAATGAAAGAAAGGGTGAGCTCAACTAGTCCAGTAAGAAATATTATGACTAAGATAATGCAGAATAAATTATCCTTAGTCTTCAACAATATAACAACTGATAGAATATAATAGACAATAAGGTTTAGATCAAAAACTACAGCGGAATAAGCAATCCATTAGAAGAGTCAAGTAGAGCATAAAATCTACTATCTCCTATGATTTAAAAAGTTTTTCATCAACTTTATCGCTGAGACTCAGCTTAATAAATAAAATCAAATCATCTCTGCATCACGACCAAGGATATTCATGTAATCATCAATGGTCATGATTATACCAAATAATCCATGATCATAATCATACTAACAACTGTCCACCAATGAACTACAGGCCAATGAGAACTTTCACCACATCATTCGTCACATTACGGTCATGATTATACCGAATAATCCCTGGTCATAATCATACCAAGTCTATCTATGCACGTAAGCCAAAGATGACTTTCATCATAATATAAGCATGCAGATGATGACAATGACATAATAATTCAATAAAACAAGTTCAAGGATAAATTTTAAAGATTTATAATTTAATTTATCCAGAAATCAATAACGTCCTAATTATTAACATGATACTGCTTTGTGGAGTAAAATTCAAGAATGCTCAGAAGAATATTTCCATGAAAAGATACTGAATGAAGCGCAAATATCCAGGATATTCTACTAATTTCATGGAGTATAGAAGCCAAAACTTTAACCAACTGAGTATAATAGAATATATAAAACTGCAAATGGATTTTCTCCCGCCATGCGGTAATCCACATAGACAGATCATTTCCACAATTTAATAAGGAATGAATACGAAGGATCATTCACTATGCATGCGGTAATCCACATAGACAGACTATTCCAACAAAATAATAAAGAATGGAGTAACAGAAGAATTCACCAGGCATGCGATAGACCGCACAGACAAGTTATTCCAACAGAATAATAAATAATGGAATAATAGAAGAATTCACCAGGCATGCGATAGACCCCATAGACAGGTTATTCCAACAGAATAATAAAGAATGGAATAACAGAAGAATTCACCAGGCATGCGATAGACCGCACAGACAGGTTATTCCAATAGAATAATAAAGAATTGTCAGCCAGAAACTCATACTTCTGGGGAAGCTCTTTCTTTTTATATCCCTTGACGTTCTGCAACTTTATGTGACGCATCTTCTTCAGACCTTCATGAAAGTCAATGACCTCCATAGATGCAAGTCCCTTTGATTTGAAACCTAGGGCTAGGTTTATATCTTCAACCTTGAGTTTAATTTGTACTCCCTTAACCCTTGTGGTGATGATGTCGTTCTCAAAGACTCCATTGCTGTAGAAATCTTTTCAGCTTCGGGTAGATCTATGTGCTGGTATTTAGGGCTTCTTCAAGACCAGTTTTCTTTAGAAGAGAAAGAATTTTATGAAATTGAGGGTCAGCCGTCTTGAGCTCGTCGAAAAAGAGTTGGTAACCAGAGATAACATTGGAAGAAACCATTGATTTTCTTAAGCTAAGGATGGATGGGTGTTCTGAAAATAAGGGTTTCTGCTGAGAGAGAGAGACAGAGAAAAGTGAGCTTTTTTAACTTCTGAGGTGATTTTTCAAAAAAGACCTTTTCAATCTATACTTGCAACTTCCCTCCACTCGATCTGCATAGTGGGGCACATGTTGAGTTCTGCCAGGCTCCATGATTTTAAATGATGTTGAAAATACTGATATGCCCTTAGCTCCCCCTGAGCTAGTGTATCCTTTTAGAGGACTACGATCGTCGAGGTTGCACTATGATGTTGAGTTCACTGCTAAATCATTTCTACGATCGTTGTCTGTCCTGGTCCTTGTGGTGAACTTTGACTTAGCACTCCTTCTGGTTAAGGTAGCTCAGGAAGGGTCAACCTCTTAGAGTGAACTAAGGATCAGGTTTGTCCCTGAGGCACTTATCAGAGGAGTTTCTTGGATTTATTAGGAATGGTGTCACCACAAGATGCTTCTTTGTCATGTCAAGGCAGCTCTACAATCTTGGTTCTTCTTTAGTCACCTCTACGATTTTAAACATAGCCTTTATGCAAGGTTAGAACGCACTAGAGCACAGAGTTTTATGGTTGCAAATTTAGCATGCCTAACTCACTTATCAATTTATTAAATTTAGATTCATCTAGAGGCTTTGTAAAGACATCAACAAGTTGATTTTCAATAGGGATGTATTGAAAAGATATAGTTCCATTTTGAACATGGTCCCTAATAAAATGATATCTTATTTCTATATGCTTAGTCCTAGAGTGCATGAAAGGATTATGTGTTATTGCTATGGCACTTGTGTTATCACAATGAACAGGTATAGATTTGAAATCAAACCCATAATCTGCTAGCTAATTTTTCATCTATAGGATTTGAGCACAGCAGCTACCAGCAACAATGTATTCAGCTTCTGTTGGGGAGGTTGATACTAAGTTTTGCTTCTTGTTAAACCAAGACATAAGTTTGTTTCCTAGCAACTGACAAGTGCCACTGGTACTTTTTTTATCGATCTTGCAGCCTGCAAAATCAGCATCTGTATATCCTGTTAGTTCAAAAGTGGACTCCTTGGGATACCAAAGTCCCAAGTGAGGTGTGCCTTTGAGATACCTGAAAATTCTTTTTACAGCAGTTAAGTGTGATTCCTTATGATAAGCTTGAAATCTAGCACATATGCATGTTGTAAACATTATGCTTGGTCTACTGGTAGTTAGATATAGAAGAGAGCCTATCATAACTCTGTATTGAGTTATATCAATACTTTTACCTTTCTCATCTTTGTCAAGCTTGGTTGCTGGAGCAATTGGTGTTTTCATGGGAGAGGCTGATTTTATGCCATACTTTTTAAGCAAGTCTTTAATGTACTTGGATTGGTTTATGAAGATAACTTCATCAGTTTGCTTTACTTGTAATCTAAGGAAGAAATTTAGCTCACCCATCATACTCATTTCAAAGTTGCTCTACATAAGCTTGGCAAATCTCTTGCACATTTTTTTATCAGTAGAACCAAAGATAATGTCATCAACATATATTTGAACTAATAGAATTTTGTTTTTGTGCTTTCTAAGGAATAATGTGGCGTCTACTATACCTCTAGTAAAACTATTTTCAATAAAAAAAAGTTAGTTAATGTTTCATACTATGCTCTAGGTGCTTGTTTAAGTCCATATAAGGCTTTGTCTAGTCTATAGACATAATTAGATAGAGTTAGATTGATGAAACCTGGAGGTTGCTCCACATATACTTCTTCTTGAATTTCTCCATTCAGAAATTCACTTTTGACATCCATTTGAAAGACTTTAAACTTCATATGTGCAGCAAATGCAAGGAATATTCTGATGACTTCTAATCTGGCAACAGGTGCAAAGGTCTTATCATAGTCGATGCCTTCTTCTTGAGAGTAACCTTTGGCTACTAGTCTTGCCTTGTTCCTTGTTATCACCCCATCTTCATCCATCTTATTTCTAAATACCCACTTGGTGCCGATGACTGAGTGGTTTCTCAGTCTTGGAACTAATCTTCATACTCTGTTTCTCTCAAACTGATTTAGTTCCTCTTGCATGGATTCGATCCAACTTGAGTCTTCCATAGCATCTTCAATTTTCTTGGGTTCCATTTGTGACAAAAAGCTTAGATAGAAGCACTCATTTTGGGTGTCAGATCTTGTCTTGAATCTAGTATTTGGATCTTCGATGATCAGGTCTTGAGTGTGATCCCTTGCCCATCTGTTTCTTGTCGAAACATCTGACTTGATCCCCTCTTGTCTGAATTCTTCAAGATCAACCTCTGCTTCTTGATGTGGAGGTTTGTTGTCTGGCGTAGTTCTTCCTACGATCTCCTCTTCAGGCTCGATGATTTCATTTTCTGGGACTACGATCGTTGTGTTGGGCTCGACTGCCTTGTTCTTAGTGTCTGAGGTATCGTTCGTACTGACTGAGTTGTCATTCGTAGTGTCTTGTGACACATTTTTGTCCAAGTCTGTTTCATCGAATATGATGTGAATTGAGAATTCAATATTTAGTGTCTTTTTGTTGAACACTCTATAAGCCTTACTGTTTGTGGCATATTCGAGAAGGATTCCATCATCTGACTTGGGTTGAAACTTAGTCAGATATTGTTTTCTATTATTGAGAATATATCATGCACAACTGAATACATGAAAGTAGCTGACACTTGGCTTTCTTCCTCTCCACAGCTCATAGGGAGTCTTCTTTAACGTAGAGTGTATGAGAGATCTGTTTTTGAAATTTAGATATGGCACACTTAGAAGGGGGGGGGTTGAATAAGTGTGAGAGCAAACTATGACCAATTTTTAAACTTTAAATCAAACTATCGAATACAGCCTACTGAATCAAAGAATACAGCTTGCTGAATGAATGCAGTCTACCGAATTGAATTTTTGTTTAAGAAAATATCTTGGTGAATTTATAAGTCAGCTAAAATACTTGATGTAAAAAATACTATCTCAAAATGAAGCAAAAGATTATATTTTAAATATTAAGAAAACTAATTATCTTGAGAAATATTAAAGAAAATCAAGCAATAAAATAACACCAAGATTTTTTATGTGGTTCAGCTATTACCCTCTATAATAATAGCCTAGTCCACGTCCAATACCAACTAGTATTGGAGACTCACTTTTATTCCTTTAAAAATGACCCTTGTTACAAAACAGATTCAATCAAATTGAATTACAATAATTCTCTTGAGCACACTTGCTCCTTGTGCACCAATGCACCCCTTAAGCTCCTAAGCTTCCTTGAACCCTGTTTGTAAACAAACCTTAATCCACCTGGATTAAATTCCTTTAGACAACACTTAGTCTAAAAATATAAGATTACAATTTATAGAGGTCTAATGATCAAAGCAAATAAACAATTTAACAATGCAAGGCTTGACTAATGTATGCAATGATCAATTAATAATAGAAAAATATTACCGATTTATAGCCCACAGTAATGTACTGAAAAATAATCAGAATTATAATATCACAGCAACTGGAATTTTTGCACAGAAGATAAAATTGCTTTTCAAGTATATGAGTGCAATAATTGATTCAAGTGTTGTTATTTTTCACTGAAAACAGTTCTGCCTTTATAGCCCAAAATAAAAGAACGTTGTGAAAAAAAAACAAATATTTCCGTTGTCAAACTTTTATTCTGTTAGAACCACTAGATATAATGTGATAAGCATTCCAAATAGTTACGTTGCTACAGAAATAACAAATTCAATTGACTTCGGATATCCTTTGAAAACTGACTCTATCAGTATTTGACTAGAGAGACCAAGTCACACATAAATCACTCAATGCAATTAATACTTATCAATATCTCTAGTAATTATGAAGTCTGCCGCCACTACTATAGCATTAATATAGGAGTATGAAACAACTCTTTCAAGATAATGATTACCTTACATTTCCAAGAAACTTATCTCATTATTTTAGAAAGTAATCATATCCTGCCAACCTTCTTCAACAACTTTTTAAGTCTCCAAAAATATCTCAAGACTCTTCAAATTTACATAACACATGGCATTTAATTTGTACAATAAACAATAACTTACGCATGCATAAAATATAAGTACTAATCAACTAAGATAAATCAATTAGCATAAAATCTTTAGGCAAGCATAAATATTTAATCACATTTGAATGCACAAATAAAATGTCCTAGAGCCTTGTATCGAAAAATTAAATATTTGCAATGACCTTACATATTTTTCTTAGGACTCAAATCTTCAAAGTCTTTCATATCAATGATCTTTCATCAATTTTCTGAAATTTCACAATAGACAAATTAGTCTATAATATTAAGTCATCATCAAAACAAAAAGGTTAGAATATTACAAAACAACAGTTTTGAGTGTAGCATGCAGTGTTGATAACTTCTGCCCAGAAGTATTAAAGCAGACGGGCTGCTGCTAGTAGAGTTCTTTCAGCCTCAATCAACATTCTGTTCTTTCTTTTAGCTACTCCGTTTTGCTGTGGAGTTCGTGAAATTGAGAAGTTGTGACTGATGCCATTGTCTGTGCAAAACTGGTCCATTATAGAGAAGTCGAATTCTCTATCATGATCACTCCTTATAGCCTTGATTTTCTCCCATTTCTCGTTTATCACCAGCCTAAACATCTTGATGAGTTGGGAGCTTATTTCATCTTTTGAGTTAAGAAAGAACACCCATGTAAATCTGGTATAGTCATTCACTACGACCAATAAGTATCTTTTCCCTCCAAAGTTTGTTGTTAGAATTGGCCAAAATAGATCCATGTGAAGTAACTGTAGAGGCTTATCAATTAAGTTGACAGTTTTTCTCTTGAATGAGCTTCTAGTCTGTTTTTTAAGCTAACAGGAATTACATGCCCTTTCTTTGACAAAGCTGAGCTTGGGTAAGCTTGCTACTAGATCCTTGGAGGCCAATTTTGACATGCTTTTGAAATTGAGATTAGACAACCTTTTATGCCATAGCCAACTCATTTCTTTAGAAGCTTTAGTCAGAAAGCATATTGTCTCGTCAGAACTCAATTGACCAAGATTAACAGTGTAGACGTTCCCTTCTCTTGTTTCGGTCATCTTTATAGAGGAGGTCTTCAGATCTCTAACTTGACATTGATTGTTGAGGAAGGTGACTTGATGACCCTTGTCGCAGAGTTGGCTTATGCTCAGAAGATTATGTTTTAGTCCTTCCACATAGGCTAATTTACTGAAGGACACTGCACCATTCCCAGCTGAGCCATATCCTCTTGTCTTGCCAGAGCCATTGTCTCCAAAAATGACGGTTGGACCCTCATTTTCTATGAAGTTTGACATGAGGTCTTTGTTCCCGGTCATGTGCCTTGAGCATCCATTGTCCAGATACCAAGTTGTGATCGTGGAGCTCTGTTCCTATGGCAAGATTAAACTCTCATTTTGGTACCCATACTTGCATGGGTCCTACCTTGTTAGTGCCCTTGGGAACCCAAATCTGTTTGACTTTGGGTTTGATATGTAGAGAGTTATTGCAGTATACTACAACTTTATGACCAATTTTATGACATACATAACATCTAGCATGGTGCATGCTTGTGTGTGTATGTGGATTCTTCCTCTATTTGGACTTATGTGAGTTCTTGACAATCTTTCCTTTAAACTGGTTCTTCTTTTTCCATATATCCTTTGATTCATGATTTGTGAAGAATGAAACTTAACTCTACTGTTCTTACCCAATTGGTTCGTGGAGTTGATTTTACTTGAATCTACGACCCTTCGAGGTTGGAGAGTAGTAACTAAGTTACTCTTCTCTTTTCTGAATCCTAGGTTAGTATGGGATCTGCTATGCCTTGGAACATGGATTGGATCAGAAGAGCAGGGATGGATTGGTTCTTTCTTCTGTGAGGATTTTACAAATGTAATGCTTCTGTTAAAATTTGAAACATCACTAGAGTTAGTTTCCTTTATCTTTTCCACATATGGTTCTGAGGTGGATTTCCCAAAACCTAAACATGTTCTATCAGATGCACTTCTCTGACTGGAGATCGGGAGTCCATGGATG
The DNA here is from genome assembly GCA_020205505.1 of Panax japonicus. Classification (NCBI taxonomy): domain Eukaryota; kingdom Viridiplantae; phylum Streptophyta; class Magnoliopsida; order Apiales; family Araliaceae; genus Panax; species Panax japonicus. The sequence continues at coordinate 29,618,057 of CM035095.1, forward strand.
AAGAGGATCTATTCCACACTGAGATTATCTTTTCTAGTTCTTCAATCTTGGAGGTTAGATTTGACACTCTTTGTGCATTAAGTTCATTGGTGTTTTAAGAGTTTATTTTTAATTTCAAATTTGGAGAGAGAGTTAGTGCTTAGAAGAGCTATTTCCAGTTCTTCCTGAACTTTCTCTTTCTCTTTTTCTTTTTGAAGAAGAGAATAATCTTTAGACAGAACTCTGAACCACTTCATGTATTGATGCAGATCAGATGTTATGTCATTTAGTGAAGTTCTTAAATCATCAATATCTACATCAAGAGAGTTAAAGTTAAATACCTCATCTATACTTACTTCATGATTGTCAGAGTTGTTCTTGTCCTTTGCATGTTTGGCCATTAGACATAGATTTTCTACTTAAGGATCTTCATCATCTTTAGACTCAGGAGTTGTGTCATTGTCTGAGTCACTCTACGATCCTCCGGCAATAAGACCTTTGTCTTTCTTCTGGAGTCTCTTGTTGCCTTTGAATTCTTTCTTTGAATTTGATTTCCTCTTTAGTTCTTCTCTAAGAGGTTTGTTGCAGTTTACAATGAAATGGTCATGCTTCTTGCAGTTGTAGCATAAGTCATTTATCTGCTCCTGACTGTTGTTGTTGAATAATCTCTTAGGTTTTTTGCTTATGACTTTATGCATGAACCTCTTAAGTCTTTTTACCAGCATTGCAATATCCTCATCATCATATTCCTCAGAGTCAGAGTCATTTTCAGTGTTAGCTTTGAAGATGTTATCTGTTTCTTTGAGAGCAACTCCTTTGTCCTTCTTCCTTCCTTCAGATAGAGTTTCTGCTCGCTGAGTCAACTCTAGTTCATAGGTGAGAAGGTTGTCATATAATTGTTAAATAATCATTTCATGGAGATTCTTTGATTCTCTGATGGTAGTGGCTTTAGGATCCCATTTGCTAGGTAAAGCTCTCATGAATTTTATGACCAGATCCTTATTTGGATAGATATTTCCAAAAGCTCGAAGAGAGTTGAGTAGTACATTGAATCTCTCATAAGTGGAAGTGACATTTTAACCTGAAACATGGGCAAACATTTCGTATTGTTGAGTCAGAAGAGATTGTTTGTTCTCTCTGACTTCTTCAGTTCCCTCATGTATAATGAGCAGTGCTTCCCATACTTCCTTTGCAGTTTTACTGTTGACCACATTTTCAAACAGATCATATTTTAAAGATTGAAACAAAATGTTATTGGCCTTTTTGTCGAGTTGGACAACTTTCTTTTTGTTGTCAGTCCATTCTGCTTTGACCTTGATTTGAACTCTGTTTGGATCGTTTGGAGTTGGTGCAAGCTTTGTTGGAACGTAGGGCCCATTTAGAACAGTTTCAAATAGATCTTCATCTATTGAATCCATGTAGGCTTGCATATGAACTTTCCAGTTGGCGAATTTATCTTTGTTGCACATTGGTGGCTTGCTTCCTCCTCCAATCTTAGATTCACATATCAGCTGTGCCATTTGATCTACTCAAGCTTTGTAGGCTGATTGAGAGAACATGCTCTGATACCAATTGTTAGTTCCCAGAGGCACAATAGTTATCTAGAAGGGGGGTTGAATAGATATTTTAAAATATCTTTTATAAAATACTTGTTAGATTTGTTAATGAACTAATCATAGTGGAATTTAGGTTTTGCTTGTTTTCCCTTTAAGATAAAACAAGTTGATGAAATATAACCAGTTATGACAGATATAATAGTTATAGCAAGAATATAAGAGACACAGTGTTTTTAAGTGGTTCAGAGCACTCAAGGCTCCTAGTCCACTCTTCTAATCCTCGAGTAGGAAATCTACTAAGGATATCTTTACAATCTTTGAATCTCACATATTCCTTCAAGACCAGCAGTCTTGGAACTTCTTAGTTCACTTTGAACTCTTCAAGTCCAGCAGACTTGGAACTTCTTTCTTCACGTTAAAGATAGTTAATATCTTGAATGGCGCTACTCAGTTGCCGTTAAGCTTGTGTTCGAAAAAACTGAGTAGTTGTGCAAGCTTTTTCTTCAGATCGTAGAGTTCAACATTTCCACATTTTTTGAATTTTATTCTTCAACAAATGGTCAAATCTCGATGCTTCTGATGCAGACAAATGATGCACTACGATCAAGATCGTGGTGTCTTGCTACATTTATGCTTGATTCGGTACTGATAGCAGAGAGCACTACAATTTCTCTTAAACACTGGGTAGACTACGATCTTTGCTTGCTTGATTTGCAGACTCTACGTTTTCGAGAGCACACTACGATCTATGAGTTGGCTCGGCAGGTCTTTGGACCACTCTACGATTCTGAGTGAGGCCCCCCAAAGCAGACAAACTACAATTCTTGATACTCTACGATTCTGCCTTGGCTTCTGCAATCTCTTGACCAGCTCGATAGGCTACGATTCTGTTGAAGCCTATCTATTACATCTCAAGGGATAAATCAACCTAACATATTTGATTTTTTCTTCTATACTTTCATTTACAGAATGATAAACATTAAAGCACAGATCAACCTAACAAGTTTGATCTATCACTAAGTCCTTGTACATGTATTCCTTGAAGGACTTTAAATATAAGCATGAATATTTACTTTCAACATCAAATTTAAATATGAAATTTCCCAACAGTATGCACATAAGTTAAGCATGTTGATGATAAAGTATGTACTTTGTAACAATCTTATTCATTTATTAATAAATGTATTCATTTATTAAAGGCTTTAATTTATCTACATGGTAATGTTTTATAATATGTGATAAACACATAGTGTTAAGCAATGCTTTTAGAATCATGATGAGATCATGTTAATGAGATCTAAATTCTTAGATAGCTTAAAACTAAAATTATTCCCAATCGTTGGATTAATAAAAAAGGGATTAGTGAATCCGGGTAGATTGGTACATACCTTTCTTGCTCATTAGGTGAGAATGATTGATCTCATGATTATTTGTGTAGAGACACTAAAACAAGTATGTATGTGCTTATTGGAGAACACGTTCACTGAACGTGTCTCGCTAAGTAATACCTAATGGAGTTTTAATTGTCTGTCAATAGAAATTCGTGTAGTGATAGTAGTACAAGTGATCCTTAGACTTGAGATCATCATAGTAAATTGTGTATGATGAATTATGCTTTGACATATTCCTTAAGACCCTTAGAGTATATCAAATGGTATGTTTGGGTATAATAAGTTGTGCATGAAGTTAATGTATGATCAATAAAGAATATATCGCTTCTAGCAAAAGAAGAGAAATGTCATATGTGATTCGATAAATGACAACCCAATAGTCCTTAGCCAAGGAAAAATGAAATTAAAAAGGAGTTTCTAATTTACATTTTTTGGTGTTGTACATTTTAGAATCGAAATAAATATTATTAAATAAAATAAGAGTACTTGATAGTAATTCCATGTCTTATATTTAATTGGGACATTGTATGGTGGAAGGATTGAATTGTACGATAACTATTTACTCAAAGGTTCTTTTATGATTAATGTTGAAATCTATATTATCTGGAAAGTCGTTGATCGCTAAGAAGGCTTATCCTTATTGTAGAATAAATGTTATTTATTTAAATAAATTATTAGATTAATTTATTTATTTAAATAAGATTAGAATTGTTCTAATTGATTTATTCACAATCGATTTAATATAGAGAACCTAAAGGGTCACACCGCAAAAGAAAAAAAATATTTATTTAAGAAGTAAATGACATAATCATAATAATAAGTTAAGTGTATTTAATTTAATTTATGGTGATAGAATAAATTAAATAACTTAATATTTATTATTTAATATTTTCAAAATATTATATAAATTAATAAGAGAAGTCTTATTATTATTATTACTATTATTATTATTTAATAATAATAATATTTGTTCTCTGGAGAAGTCTTAATAATATTATTATTTATTATGGGAGAGTATTGACATATTCTCTGGAGAGAGAAAACTAGGGTTTTGCCACACACCCATCTTTTTGAATACTTGTTCTTCCTTGGTAGATTACCTCTAGAGGCTAAACACTTGGGTGGCTAACGTTGATCAAATGAAGAAATCAAACCCGATAGATTTAAGTTGATCGTGAAAAGGAATTATAGGTGAACTCATACTTGAGGAAGCTAGTTTCTACAAGGGTATGAATCCAATCTCCTATCTCTTTTTTATTGATTGATAATTATGCACAAAGTATGATCACAGTGATGAGTTTGTATGAAAAATTTTAAATTCCGTTTTATTGTGCTTCTGCACTTTTTATGTAATTTGATTGCATGATCGCGCTATATACAAACCTAACAATTTATAAGTTGACCTAAAATAAAATAACCAAATAAACATTTATCCCCAAAGAAGAATACTGTGCAATAAGTAATTTCAACTATCATAGTCCCTCTATTCACAAAAATAATTTAATTTATAAATAAAATATGTGAATTCTAAATGTATAGTTTTATTCTATAAAAAATTTAAAAGAATAAGTTACCTTAGTGGTATGATATCATCATAAAATAATAATGACAAATTAAAATAATAATGATATATATGAGATTATTGTGCCACTTTATATTATTATTAAGAAAAAAAGTTGTTAATATTGTCAAAATAAAAATAATATCCAGAAAATAAATATAACAATTTTGTAATTATAATAATTCTAGAGATACAACATTTTTATAATTATTCTAGGGGGGATAAAAATCCCTTCCATTATTCTTGTCATTCAATTTCACTCAATACATATTTAAAAATAAAAACATCACATTTTTTAACACAATAATAATCGTTGCACCAAATCATAATCAAATTTTTGTCGCTAAAAATTTATTGAGAAAAAGTAAAAATATATGATGTAATAGAAAAGTGATAAGATCTATCCATTTATTGTGCAGTGTTATATGTTCCTCACTATATTCTAGGATGAAATATATATTTAGAATTAAATTAAATAGAAGAATTTTTTTAAAATAAAAGCAAAAAAGCAAAAGAAAGACATCTAGATTGGAACTATGGGGGAAAAAGAATTAAGATTTCTAAACGGATGTTAGCAAATATGAGCAACCAATTAGAAAGTCTCATTACTGATCAATCTTTTGAAGAACATAAGATGATGATGATGAAAATTACGCAAGAATCAGATAAACAAAGATATCTACAGAATCCGAGTTGGCAAGATAATGGGACCCACAACGAGAAGATACCCTTCCCTCAGCAAAGAGAGCATGTGGCCATGAGTAAAACAGAGGAGTCCCACACTCTTCCACTTGGCTATCCATGGCAGGCAAGCCCAGATCGCGGCCATCACCAACCAAGCATCAACAAAACCAACCCATTAAATCCCCCTCACTAAAATAATCACTATTTTCTCTTTCTCTCTCTTCCCCTTTCCTTCTTTCTTTTCTCTCTATCTCTATCGGTTGAGCTTGTCAGCTTTGAAACGCCATGTCCGCCATTGCTACAGCTGCAGCTCTATCACTTCCCATCTCTTTTTGCCGATCGTCGAGGTCAAATTCCAAAAGGGTAAGTTCCTCTACTCTTTTTTTTGCCAAATTTTTCTGGGTATTTGCTATTTCGAGAGGAAAATTTAGTAAAGGATGCTTTTGTCCTGATTTGTTAGTTGAACTCTAGCTTTGATCAGGTACCCAGAACAAATCGTAGGATTTTATTAATATTATCTGTTAATTAATATGGGTATTTGCTTATTCTGTTATGTATCAGTTGATTTAGTTTAGTTGGTTGGTTTGTTTGTTTGTTTGTTTGGTCTTGTGGGACTAGCATTTAAAGCAAGAGTACTTGTTTTTGTATTTAAAGAATTTGAATTCCTTTTTACTATAAACTACCCTAAGTTCACAATCAAAAGATGCTGTTTACGTATTGTGTTGATTAATTTATCTAGTTAATTAGTTTATCTGGGAACTGGAGAAAATTGTAGCTAAATGGCTAACATGTTTTAAAATGTAGTTTCATAGTTCACCTACAGGGCATAGGTATGGAAATGTTAGTTGTTTGAAGACTATCTAGGTGTCTGTTGAAATTAATTTAATTTGATTACTTATTTTGATGATTTTTGTCTTGGAATCTACTCAACCCAAAAAGCACACCAGGTGACTTTGTTTTATATTTTTTCTTTTGCTGAATTATATGTGCAGGATTAGAGGCAGAATCTGAAACTTTTTCTTCAAGTGAGGAAATAAAATGAAAGGAAAAAGTTAATACTAACTAGAAAAAGTTATAGTCCCTCCATTTGAAAATTAGATATATATTTTTAAAACAATGGATTTTAAGGATAATTTTGTTTTTTCCAATCCTATCCCTAGAGTTTGCTAGAAATGTGATAGTAATGGCATGCTAATATTCAATCTACCTAGAAAATAAGTAAAGTCATGTTAGGAACTTCTTGTCACTGTCTAAAGTTAGAATTTAGAAATATGTCTAATTTCGGAACAGACTAAAAAGCAAAATGTATATCTAATTTTAAAATTGAGGGAGTATATAATTAATTAACTATACTCTACCCTAATATCTAAAGGAAGACTTAGATGAATTCTCAATTGCGAAAAGCACATGTTTGTTTATTGTTTCCCCGTTACAGTTGGATAACTATTCGCTTAACGAGACAATACCTTAGCTATTCAATTGATGCTTGTGCTAAAATGTTACCTACTTGCATACTTGATTCAATGGAAGAGGCTTGACACTTTGGTTTATCTTTTTCCTTTACTTTTTTTGTATTTTTTTGCCTCGGTACTTTTTCTAGGCTTTTGTTTGTCTGGAGCCTATCTTCATACTTGTGTTAGCTTATATTAATCGATTTTTTGCTGAACTATTGTTGGGTGTGGTATTCAGGGTTTCAAAGGTGGGTTCAGGGTGTTTGCTGTATTAGGGGAGGAAAGTGGACTGGTGGACAGGAAAAGCCCTTGGGGCACACTCTTTGATGTTGAAGAACCCAGGTCTAAAGTCCCACAGGTTAAAGGGAAGTTTTTGGATGTAAATCAAGCTCTAGAAGTGGCTAGATTCGATATACAGTACTGTGATTGGCGGGCTCGGCAGGATCTTCTTACAATCATGCTTCTTCATGAAAAGGTTTCTATCATATTTTCATTGTTAATTTTAAATATTCCCCAAATTAAAAGTCGGGTTTTCTATTTTTTGATATATTCTTTCAAAGTTTTAGATTTACTTATTTTGCTTTCGTTATATAACTTGTTATACTTGTTTTTACCCGTCTTTTACTATATATTTTTGTCTGTCTTGTACTACATGGGCTCCCTTGTACTTTGTTGAATGGCACCAAAGTTCCTGTAAATTCCAACCCCCCTCCCAAAAAAAAATGAAAAAGGATCGGAAATTTAGAATTATTTTCTTTTATATGAAGTCGCTATTTGCTCAAGTTTTCTTTCATATAATTATGAATGTTATTTGGGGGAATTCTCACATAGAAATATTTTTGTAGGTTGTGGATGTATTAAACCCTCTGGCCCGTGAATACAAATCCATTGGCACCATTAAGAAGGAACTTGCAGAGCTTCAAGAAGAGCTTGCACAAGCGCACAAACAGGTCTGAAATTTTGGCTTAAATGATGTCATATTAGCTCTTCATTTTTATTCTGACATTTTTATTAATGAGCACACATCTCTGCATGTTATGATTTTAGTTAGATCACTTTTATTTGCATCATCAACCATCATACATTGCATGGTATTTTTTATCCAATTCAACATTTCTTTTGTGAATATTGGCAGGTGCATATATCTGAAGCAAGGGTTGGTGCTGCTGTAGATAAGCTAGCTTTCATGGAAGAATTGGTGAATGATAGGTTGTTGCAAGACAGAAGCACAACAGAAACCGATGGCATATCCCCTGCTCCTAGTACTTCGACAGAGAGTCTGGTTACTGCTAAAAAAAGGATACCCCGGAAAGGCCTGAATGTGTCTGGTCCAGTCCAACCTTACCATCCCCGTCTGAAAAACTTTTGGTATCCTGTTGCTTTCTCTTCTGATCTGAAAGATGACACCATGGTAAGTCAGTTCATCAAAATTTTGTTCAATCAAAATTGTCTAAATACAGTTTTGGAGATACCATTTGACCTTTTCGTTATCACCCAAAATAAAGACGTAGACTTGTCCTACAATATAAAATGGAAACAAGAAATAAAATTTTGCATTATCTTTTAATTATTAAATGATAAGTGCTCGTCGCTGTGATGGGGTTATCCTCTCAAGTTAACCTAAATTTTTTAGCTGGTATAAACTGAGACTAGCCACCAATTTAAATGTTTCTGGTTTCCTCCATAGATTAATGAGCTTCTTCTTACATTGCCTTGTGACTGTCTTGTTTCAGATCCCCATTGATTGTTTTGAACAACCTTGGGTCATTTTTCGTGGAAAAGATGGGAAACCAGGATGTGTAAAGAACACCTGTGCGCACAGAGCATGTCCTCTTGACCTTGGTTCAGTCAACGAGGGTCGAATCCAATGTCCGTATCATGGTAAGAATGAGTATTTACTCCCAAGATTTTCAAATCATATTGAAAACTTCAATTAAATAAAATTGGAACTAATTAAACTTCTTGAACATCTATGGGAAGATGCTAACTTTTAAAATTTTGAAATAAATGAACTTCAGGATGGGAATACTCGACAGATGGAACATGTGAGAAAATGCCCTCAACAAAATTCGTAAATGTGAAGATAAAAGCATTGCCATGCTTTGAGCAAGAAGGAATGATATGGATTTGGCCAGGCAATGACCCTCCTACATCCACAATTCCCTCTTTACAACCTCCTCCAGGATTTAAGATTCATGCTGAGGTTAGTTAACTTACATTTAAATTTTATTATTATTATTAAATGAAAAATACATGTTGCATGCTCAAATGATCTATAATGGAAAACTGTATAACATTTTGATGTCCTTGGGAATGACAGATTGTGATGGAACTTCCAGTGGAACACGGGCTCCTTTTGGACAACCTCTTGGATCTTGCACATGCACCTTTCACTCACACTTCCACCTTTGCCAAGGGATGGAGTGTTCCCAGGTTTGTTATTACGCTTGTTAAAAATCATCCATATAACTATGTTATCAAAGGAGAATTGTTCTTGTTAATTGCACCTTTTCTTTATGGGTTTTTGATCATTTTGGGGATTAATTTAGACCCATTAATTGATTGAATTTATATTAAATAAATTGTGCATTTGATAGCCTATTACAAGGAGATTAATAGAGAGCAATATATGGTTCAAGTAGGAGTTATATATTGTGTTTTAATTGTATCCAAAGTGGAGTACATGAAAAGGTTTATTGTTGTTTAAGAAAACTATTTTCTTTAAGTCCCACATTGAGTAAGAATAAAACTATTTAATACTTTATAAGTATATGTGGAATAGTTTAATTCACTAGTGGAACTAAAGGAAAGGCTTGGAGTTGGTCACAATGGCGTGGTGCAAAGCACCACCCGCCCGCGCCCGCGTCCCGCGACCCGGGGACCGTGGTGCGAGTTCGAGTCGCATTGGCGCTTTAGGCGCACTTTGCATTTCGCACGTGCGCATCGTCGCTAGGAGCCATGAGTTTCTTTTTAACATTAAACCAGAATAATAAACTTCATTAATGATTAAAACAGTTTTTTGTTTAATCATTATGGGATGCAAAACTGATATGTGATTAATATATCATTTATTTTATAAATGATTCTTAACTCACAATTCAGTTATGAAATTGGAGAGTCTCCTCTTCTTTCTTCTATCTTCTTTTACACAGCAGCATAAATTGAGGTTTAGAGTGAATTGCTATCACTTAGAACAGATATAAGCTTTGACATATAATCCTGGAGGTATATTGCTAGTAGCCTTTAGCAAACCTTAGTGGTAAGGGGCAATAAACACCTTAAGGACAGGGACTACCCGTGTCAATCCTTGGTCCTAATTTTCTGTATTCATTATATTCTTTTTCAGTTCTAATGTATATTAGTGTATATTGCACATCAAAGCTGATTTCAAGAGTCTTAAAGACTTGCACATAAAGTGATAAAATCCCATTTTCTTACGTAAAGATTCAGAATAGTTTTTCCTTATCACTTAGAGATACGGATAATCACTACATATAAAATCATAGTAAGATTTGGGAAAAGGTCTATTAATATTTTAAGCATCAAAGAAGCTTAATTTTCAAAACCCATGGAGGAAAAATATTACCTTAGATGATTTTGATGTTATTATTATTTCCAGATTCTAAGCAAATGAGCTCTGAGCACAAGACCTAAAATCTGAAGAAGCCACTTGTTCAAAAAGGAATATAAAAACTTACTGATGTTGCATGCTTGTTTCAGTTTGGTGAAATTCTTGACACCTGCATCCGGCCTTCAAGGATACTGGGACCCCTATCCGATAGATATGGAATTTCAGCCACCTTGTATCGTGTTATCAACCATTGGAATTTCAAAGCCTGGGAAATTGGAGGGACAGAGCACCAAGCAGTGTGCTACACACCTTCACCAACTTCACGTGTGCTTGCCATCATCTAAGCAGAAGACAAGGTTATTATACAGAATGTCCCTGGATTTTGCTCCCATACTCCAGCACATCCCTTTCATTGATTACTTATGGAGGCATTTTGCAGAAAAGGTAAAAGTTTGTTCCCAACTAGTAGTCTTTGTAGATGTAGGTTACTGACCAAAGAAATTCGCTAATTCTTTTTTGGAACATGTTACAAACATTTAGAGAGAAAATTCGTTTGGGGTTTTGCGGGGGTGGGGGTGGGGTGGGGGGTTCGAACTTTGAGCGTAACGGTCTTGTTGGAGGTGTTATTGCCTGATTACATTAATAGTTCACTGACATTGTTAGCTACTTGAAATCACTGAGTATGTTTCTCTTGGAAAATAGAGAGCTATAAGGAATTGGTAGACAAGGCCGATAGTATGCTATAAATAAAAGCTTGGATTAGAACACAAACTTGCAGCCATGCCGGCCACACATACAAGCACACAAGTTATTGCACTTTCAGGGATGTAGGCAGAAGCCAAATTTGCAGACAGCTCGGCCTCTTTTTCCTTGTTTTCTAAGTACAGCAATACAAACCTTAAAATCTTTTCGATGTAGGTCATAAAGATAAAAGTTGCCTTTACTTGCAAGTTTCATTTAAAGTGAAACTGGAAGCCAATGCTTTTTTAGTTTCATTTCTCTACTCAATTTTCTGGTCAAATTCAAACTACTGATTTTCTACAGGTTCTGAATGAGGATCTACGACTTGTACTTGGCCAACAGGACCGAATGATCAACGGGGAAAATGTATGGAATTGGCCAGTATCATACGATAAGCTGGGAGTAAGGTACAGGCTATGGAGAGATGCTGTGGAATGTGGAGCCAAGCAACTACCCTTCAGCAAATAAAACTAGAAGCTGATCTTTTGATTGATCTAACTCCTTTAATCGCTCTTTTGTAAATCATCGCCTTTGTGAAGAACTTCAGGTATCCAAAGATCTCACCAGTTTTGCTCAAATCGATGCATGCTCTCTTGGTCCTGGAAACAACTTGGAAAAACTCACTTGAAACTGTTGAAATGATCCAAGGCAGAAAGTGAGAATTTTTGTACTCTAAGAAAAGAGATGGATCGTGCACACCAAACCTACCTTGTAAAATAAGAGAAACTGTACACTGCCTTACATCGTCCTTTGTGTACAGTAACTTTTTTTCAGCCTTGGAGATTGTTTGACAGGCTTAACTTATGGCATGAAATGCCATTTTTGCACAATATAAACAAATGTTATAATTTAGTTATATGAACTAGTCTGATGAATAATATTTATTTGTTGATTTTTAGCAATATATTTTCTCCCCGTTGTCAAGTTCATAGACTGGAATGTGAACTTTTGTTTGGATCAAAAAATTGCTGACCATAGTTTTGTGATCTTAATACAAAGATTTTACAAGTTTGGTTATAATATAAAAAAAAATTAGGCCTAGATTAATATCTTGAACTTTTAATTATTTTCTACTTTGGGTATTGTCTTCTCAATTTTTTCAATTAGAGGATTAAAGTTTTAATTTTTTTTACTTTGTGATTGTCTTTTCAATTTTGTCAATTAGGGAATTAAACTTTTAATTTATTCTAATTACGTCTAATTGATAGTACCACGTTAAAAGTTGATGACATGACAGGGACATGTGACTAAAAAATACGAATGTGTAATATTGACTCTCATTTTAACATTTATTATATTAATTTTTTATACCAAAAATGGTAAATATAAGACCATTATTAATTTTATAAATTAAACTTAATACGTTACAAACTCAGCGTACTTTTTTTTAATATCAATAATCAATATAATGATAAATATTTTAAAATGTATAAATGTACTACTAATTAAAATCTTATTATTTCATAATCATCAATAATCAATATAATGATAATTTTACATTTCTTGGTATAAAAATTATGGTCTAAATATAGATAAATACCCTGAAATTTAAGTTTATTCAATAATCATCAATATAATTAATTTTTATACCAAAAAGGGTAAAATTATCATTAAATTTACTTTAAAAAATTAATAATGATCTTATATTTACCCCTTTGGTACAAAAAATTAATTAAATAAATATTAAAATGAGACTCAATATTACACTATAAGTATTTTTTAGTTACTGTGTCGCGATCATGTCATCAATTTTCCTGACGTGACATTATCAATTACGAAAAAAAATTAAAAATATCAATATTTTTGATAGATTTTTCAGATTTGATCATCTTTTTAAGTCATATCTCCATTTTTTATTTAAAATATTGTGCTTGGGACTAATATTTCAAACTGAACATTTCGAAATTTTGCTAAAAGATAAGATGATTCAAATTTTATTTGTTATACGTATGATATTACTAATTATTTTTTGAGAATACTCACACGTAAAAGTGATAGTCTCGAGAGAGATGTTATAAAATATCAATTTTTACTCGTAAAATGAGAATTTCTAAATTATTTTCTGGATAAGCTAAAAAGTCTATTTTATCCAATAATGTAAAAAGTTATATCCTCAATTACATACATTTCTAATGGGAATAATATTAATATAATAATCAGATAAGCACCAACGCCAAATAAAACACCAACGCCAAATAAAAGTTGCCCTACATCAAGTCCCTTTATCAATTCTAATTAATATTTATTGGATTAATTACATAATTTAAGTACATTTTTAAAAATAATTACAATAATAATGTATCCATAAAATAATTATAAAAGTAATAAACTTTCTCATATTTATTTACAATATTAGTGCAATTAAGATTCTTTAATTTAGGGGATTAATATTAGTGCAATCAAGATTTCTTAATTTAGGGGATTAGTATTATCATTTGTCTGGGTTGTTTACTGTAGGACTCTTCAGTTAGAAACCCTTGTTACTTTCTTATGACCGTGCTTTCTTCTTCTCCATTGATCGTTACTGGTGATTTGTTCTTCATTTTCGTGATCGTTATTGGTTCAGTTGTTCGTCATTCTTGTACTTACTCGGTATCGTTGCTTCACAGTGGTTTATTTTCTTATGTTTATTCTCGTTTCTGGTTGCAGTAAACTGGGTTGGATATACAGGTCGTTATGGTTAGTGAGTCTGTAATGTTTATTGGAGCTTATGTAAATGGGAATACATATTTGATTATATAACCAGTGATTTGACATTGTTTGTTGGTTCGTATTTGTTACTTCTAAGTTGTGTTTGATACATTGTTTGAAAGGTGCAGTTGGTAACCAAACATGCATAGAAGGGTAACCATTTTATTTTTGGTAGTAACCAGATAGTTACAAGCTTGTATCAAGTCATATATCAAGTGTTAAATGTACATGTGAGAGTATACATGGGTTGCCTAACCTGGGTTGGATATACAGGTTGTTTCTGTTTTGGTTACCATTAAAACCTGTTCTGGTTACTTTCATATAACTATTTGGTTACTTCTTTATTATGTTTTGGTTACTGTTATCTTATGATTTGGCTACTATTATGTGCCCTCAATGTGGGATTTTGGTTACTTTTATTTTTTATTCTGATTAATATGTAATTGTTTAGTATACATGTATTGCTTAAACTAGGTTTTATTACATGATGTTTCTGTTTTGGTTACCATTAAAACATGTTCTGGTTACTATCATATAATTATGTGGTTACTGTTTTAATTATATTATGGTTACTGTTTTAAGTATATTATGGTTACTGTTATTAGTAATCAGATAGTTACAAACTTGTATTAGGACAAATATCAAGTGTTAAATGTAGGGGTGTAAATCGAGTCAAGTAGTTCGGTACTCGACTCGAGATCGGCTCAAAAATATGATCTAAAGCTCGAATTCGAAGTTGATCCGAGTCGAATCTGATCCATACTCGTTTTCTATTTAATAATACACGAGTCGAATTCGAGCATACCAGTGTTCGCTCAGATTAGGGTTCAAGTATTTTATTTTTTCTCGAACCATACTCGATACCTGCTCAATGGATCATATTAGAATATTGGTATGATCCATGCTAGTAAGCTAAATGTGTGATGTTTGTATCAATCTTTATAATTTATAAAGTGTAGTATGAAATTATGTAAACTTGTATATGAATAAACCAATGAATTGAATGTCAATTTTTATTACATTCTTTATAATTTCAATACATAAATAAAAGTGAAAAAGTTTTATATATAAATATTAGTTAAGTAACCAATTTAGTATGTAGTGGTTCAATTTCAAGTGAAATGGTTCATATTCGAAACTCGATTTGAAGGCTCATGAGTAACTGGCTTTGTAAAAGAGTCGAGTACTTACGAGCCGAGTAGGTCCGAGTAATGATCCGAGTCGAATCTGGCGCAAAAATATAAATCCCTTATTGAATTCGAGTCGAATTCGAGTTCAATATTTTTGAGTCGAGCCGAATCTGAGCATGAAGGTGTTCGCTGAGATTCGACTCGTTTACACCCCTAGTTAAATGTAAATGTGAGAGTGTCCTATTTATCTAGCTGATGTATACTTATAAATTACATACTTATAAAAATTATCTAGAAATTGTACAGTTGATATTTAAATATGCATATAGAGGTAACCATTTTATTTTTTGTAAGTAACCAAATTTACATAAAATTGGTTCAGAACAGTATTTATCAGCTATTTCAGTTGAAATGTAAGGTTGGTATCCAAACCTACATATATGGCAACCAATTTTGTTTTTTTTAGTAACCAGATAATTATAAGTTTATATCAGGACTGTTATAAAGTGTTAAATGTATATGTTTTATTTATGCCTTGTCATCATGATGGAATAAGAAACTCCAATTAAGAGTTTCCATTTATATATATGATGGTCACTTATATATCTCATATTAAAATAAAAATAGTTTGAGAGGTGCAGTTGGTATCCAAACCTACATATAAGGGTAACCATTTTGTTTTTGTTAGTAACTAAATAATTAAAAACTTATATCAGAACAGTTATCAAGTGCTTAATGTACATGTGAGGGTTCCCATTTATCTAGCTGATGGATACTTTTAAATTACATAGTTATAAAAGTTATTTGGAAATGGTCCAGTTGATAACTAAATATGAATATCGTGGTAACCATTTTATTTTAGATGGGTAACCAAATTTACATAAAAATGTTTCATAACAGTTACCAATTATTCAATGTATATGTTTGCTTTATATTGACAACTCATGATAGAATCAGAAATTAAAATATTAATCAATAACAATTTTTGTTACTGTACACCATCAAAAATGTTACCAACCCTGTGGTTAATTGTTACTCACAGTAAACAATATATGTTCCTGTATTTATATTCTTTTTGTTTATGTACTATATCAGACATTTTTTGGTTTTAAAACCGATGGATTATTGCATGTTTTCTTGTTGTGTACTTTTTCTTGGCACTTGCTGCATTTGTTTTGAATTTTGTTTTCAGATCCATGCTTGTACCTCTCTATCTTTGGCATTCCCGCTGGTCTTCTTGTGTTCGGTGGTAACTTCAAATTTGTTGTATTGGTTACTGTCAGTCCACGTTTCGTTGAAATAAAGTATAACTGGAATCATCTCCATTGTCTGACAACTGAATAAATATTGTAAAGTAACCAAATCAATATTAAACAGTAACCAAACTACATAATCTTAGTAACCAGAACATAAACCACATTTTTACATGTATCTTACAATGAAAACAATTAGTATAATGATTTTGTTACCAATTAAATTATAACAGTTGTATGAAGGTAACCAATGTAGTTAATAAATAACCATATATATAAAATAAATCACTATAAAACACACTAATAATATACAGTTACCAAATCATCAGTATACAATAATTAAATCCATATTAGGCAGTAACCAACATATATCTACTTAGTAATCAGAACATAAAACACATTTTTCATTGTATTTTATAGTAAAAAAACAACCAATATAAAGTATAACTGGAATCATCTACATTGTCTGACAACTGAATAAACATTGTAAAGTAACCAAATCAATATTAGACAGTAACCAAACTACATAATCTTAGTAACCAGAACATAAACCACATTTTTACATGCATCTTACAATGAAAACAATAAGTATAATGATTTTGTTACCAATTAAATTATAACAGTTGTATGAAGGTAACCAATGTAGTTAATAAATAACCATCTATATAAAACAAATCAGTATAAAACACACTAATAATATACAGTTACCAAATCATCAGTATACAATAATTAAATCCATATTAGGCAGTAACCAACATATATCTACTTAGTAATCAAAACATAAAACACATTTTTATTGCATTTTACAGTAAAAAACAACCAGTATAATGTGTTTGTTACTAACTAAAGACTAACAGTTATATGAATGCAACCAATGTAGTCAATAAGTAACCATCAATATAAAACAAACCAGTATAAAACACACTAATATTATATAGTAATCATAAAAACATTATACAGTAACCAAATTTAGCTTAGACAGTAACCAACATATATATATTTAGTAACCAGAATATAAACACATTTTTCATTGCATTTTACAGTAAAAAACAACCAGTATAATGTGTTTGTTACAAACTAAAGACTAACATTTGTATGAAGGTAACCAATGTAGCTAATAAGTAACCATGAATATAAAAAATATCAGTACAAGTGTACATTAATATTATTTAGTAACCAAATAAATATTATACAATAACCAATTAAATAATATACAATAACCAATATATATAATCAGATTAACAGTTGTATGAAGGTAACCAATGTAGTCAATAAGTAACCACCAATATAAAAGAAACAATTATAAAACACAATAATATTATACAGTAACCAAATAAACACCTTATAATATCTAAATACAAATTAGACAGTAATCAAGATATATGTAATTAGTAGCCAAGATTATAAAAAATATTTTATATTCATTTTTCAACCAAAACAATCAGTAATGACTTTGTTACAAATTAAAGACTAACAGATGTATGAAGGTAACCAATGTAGTTAATCAGTAACCATCAATATAAAAAAAATCAGTATAAAAGACAGTAATATTATGTAGTAACCATGATAATATTACACAATAACCAAGTCAGCATTATATACTAACCAAATCCAAATTAGATAGTAACTAACATATATTTACTTAGTATCCATAACATAAAACATATTTTTTCATGCATTTTACAGCAAAAACAATCAATATGAAAAACATCAATATGTACTTAAAGATCCAACAGTTGCAGGAAGGTAACCAATGTATCTAATAAGTAACCATCAATATAAAAAAAATTACTAGAATATACATTAAAAGTATACAACAACCAAATAAACATTATACAGTAACCAAATCAATAATAAACAGTAACCAATTTATATGTACTTAGTAACTAGAATATAAAACATATTTTTACATGCATTTGGCAATTAAAACAGTCAGTATACTGACTTTGTGACCAATTAAAGAGCGAAAAATTTAAGAAAGGTAACCAATATACGAGTATGTAGTAACCACGGGGTAACTATATGCATATAAAATTTAAACTCAAATACCTCAGTATAAAAATATGTAAAGAATCAATCAACAATCAACAATCAGTATAGTACGTAAGTTTCTGGTTATTGATTGTAAATCGAAAGCATAAACACAATGTATTATTACATATGAAACTTCATAATGCTGTTTGACGATCTCGAAGTTGCTGTTGATCTTCTCTGATTTTTTTCCATCTCAAAGTTGCATCGCCGTCAGAGGATTCGTCTTCTCCGATCTATCGCTGATCTATCCTTGTTATGTTTTTCTTCATTAGTTTGAATTTAGGATCGGTTTGTTACAAATATGGAAGTCGGTAACTGACGTGTAGGGAGTTAATGTTCCGTAATTTTAGCAACTTATTATTATGTTGCATTATTTTTATAATTATTTTGTGGATGTATTATTTTTGTAAATACTTTTTAATTGTTGTATATTAGTGTTAAGGACCCTATCTTAATAAGGAATGCATTTGAAGCCCAAGCCCATAAGGGCCACAAGTCACTATTTACCATGAGCATATGCTTGTTTGTTTTTTTATGTGTGTGTGTGTGTGTGTGAGAGAGAGAGGTTAGGTGGTGTTTGTTTGTGTCTGAATGCTTCTTAATTCATTTGTTCTTGATTCGGTTAGAGACAAATCTTGTTTGGTAAATTTTTCTTTTGCCTCTTAATCGTTAAGACAAAAACTCAAATCTTAACTATTAAGAGCTGCCTCTTAATATTTTATTTTAAATTTATGGACAAAAATAGCCTTAATAAATATTATACTCCTTTAATTTTAAATTTTAAGATCATTCAAATAATTTTTTTAAATAAATCAGAGGATTAAAATAGTAAAATAGTGTCATTAAGATGTTTTACACTTTTTAGTTATCAAACAGTTTTTTTAGATTCAGATGTTATTTCATTCAGATGATCTAATTTATTAAGATGTATTAACTATTCAGATTTTAATTACTCAGTTTTATCAAACACCACCTTAGTGTTCAAGAATTTCGAATTTCCCCCCCCCTTTAGACAAAAACCCAAGCCCATACCCTAAGTCTCTTTTCTTTCACTTGTTATGTGATAGGAATATAAATAAATAAAAAAAATGTTAGTCATAGTTAGTTAACTGTAGTTATAGTTAAAATGTGTAGTTAGTGTAATGTTTGGTTATAAGAATAGAGTTGAAGCTATATAAGAATGTATTAGTACTGTAAAAGGATATCGAGAATTATAAAAACTGCAATTGTTTCTCTCTTAAGCCATTTTCTTACATTTCCTTGTTCTTCCACCATTTTTGCTTTCTTGATACTCCGCTTCTTCTTTTTCTTAGTGTTTCTTTATTGAAATGGAAAGAATTCATCCCATTCCATAACAGTACTCTAATAATTTCTCAATTCTTGTGAAGTTTATTTTTTCCTTTTATGTGACTTGCTGATTATTTTTTTCTCTTTGTGAGAGTATTTTATTATCTCTCTTGGAAGTTTGTTTTTACTAGTATGGAGATTTTTTCGGTACATAACACTTTGTTTGTAAGTTTTATTTTGAGAGTGAGGGAAGAGAAGGGAATGAAAAATAATTAAAATTCTTCTAAATATCATGTTTGTGAGTTTTTTTTAGAGACGAAGAGAAGAGATTTAGAGGTAAAATTGATCTCAATTTTTGCTCAAAATTCCCCCCCTCCCAAAAAAAATAAATAAATAAATTTAGGAGGATAGGAAAGAATTGAAAAGTTAAATATTTTATTTTACTTAAAATAAACTTTCAAAACAAATAATATGATAATTTTGTCCATAATTAACTATTATAAATCTCATTGAAAATATAATTTTTCATATTATTGTAATACTCTTTTTTTCAATATCTGTTGACTTTTGAATGGAATATAGAACTGAAGTGGCATAGGTTTCCATACCATTGATACATGTATTCTTCTTCCTTGAACAAAAGATGTTAGGTGTGAGTATGATGCGGTTTGAAGCTTAAACCGCACACGAAACCGCTTAGGTGCGATTTGACAAATTTAAAACCGCATATGAAACAATTTGTGATTAATTGGTGCGGTTTTGGTTCCAAAATAATTTGAAATAACAAAATTTTATGCAATTTAAATTAACAATTTAACATCACACAATATTAAAGTTGTAAAAGAGATCAAAGTAAAAGCATCAAAGTTTTTATCCCTCGTTCTACACATCCAAGAAGGAAAAACAAGCAGCAAGGAAGAATATTCATACCTATTTCATCCAACACCGAGGTTCAGAAGCACACTGATAACTCAGAAGGGTTTCCTCATGATTTGCCTAATTTCAATAACTTTAATTCTTTTAACCATAAAAGATATTGAATCCAAATAATTAAATATATATAATTTATGAAGTATATATACTTATATATGCTCAAGCAGTGTGTAGTCCAATATTTTTTTTATAATTAAGGGATAATTGTATGAGATTTGTATGGTAATGGTGATCATGTAGATCGATACCATCTAAATTCAGAATTAGTAGCTTAATTTTCATGGGAGGTTCATTACACAAGGTTAAATGAAACATCTCTCCTGTAATAGGATTGTATAATTAGAGGTGTAAACGAATTGAATACCAGTGAACACCCTAATACTCAGATTCAGCTCGACTCGAAAAAATTAAGCTTGAATTTGACTCAAATTCGATAAAGAATTTCTAATTTTGCGCTAGATTCGACTCAAATCATTACTCGGACCTATCCGGCTCGTAAGTACTCGACTCGTTTATAAAACGCGTTACTCATGAGCCTTCAAATCGAGTTTCAATATGAACCATTTCACTTAATATTGAACTACTACATACTAAATTGATTATTGAACTAATGTTTATATATATATATATATATATATATATATATATATATATATATATATATTACTTTTATTTATGTAAAGAAATTACAAAGAATGTAATACAAATTGACAATCAATTAATTGATTTATTCAAGTACAAACTTACACAATTTAATACTACACTTTATAAATTATAAAGATTGATATAAATATCACATATTTAGCTTGTTAGTATGGATCAGACCAGTATTCGAATATGATCCATCGAGCAGGTATCGAGTATGGTTCGAGAAAAAAATGAAATACTTGAACCCTAATTTGAGCGAACACTGATATACTCAAACTTCGATTCGTATCATTAAACAGAAAACCAGTATGGGATCAGATTCAACTCGAATCAATTTCGAATTTGCGCTTTGGATAATATTTTTGAATGAATCCCGAGTCGAGTACTGAGCTAATCGGCTCATCTTACACCCCTATGTATAATTAATTAATTTTTATAGTGCGGTTTGGTTTCGGTTTTATATGTCCTGATTTTGGCTAGTAACCAAACTAAAACTGTAAATTTGATTTTTTAACCCACCTAAAACCGCTACAGACGCCGAAACTATTGGTGCAGTTTGTGTAATTTTTGGTGCGGTTGTGGTTCTGATTTTGTTCTTTACTCAACCCTAAAAGACGTTATCACTACGGTGGTCCACCTCACAGGCCACAACTTGAATCAAAACAAAGCTCTAGCATAATTGTACTATAATATAATTGTTATTGCTTTGCTGGTAAGCCACAACAACAATGTCGTTTCTCAGCCTAATGCAATTAAGGCATTTTATTTTTTAATTTTTTGAACAAATAAGTTGATTTTATACTTTATTTTTCAATCTTTGTTGGTTTTTAAATGGAATATAGGGGTGTGTTCGCGCATTAAAGTATAATAAAAACTGAGCAAAATAAATCTAAGAAGCTAGATATTATCAAATTATATCTTTTATATTGAATGGTAATATAGTAATAATTTAATTTAAAGATAAAAATTCTTTCATTTCCCTTCATACTTCTTAACTCACAAATAAGGGAAAATATAATTAAAATCTCATCATTTCCATTCCTTTTTAAAACTCTCAAACATGATAAAGAAAAATTGTAATCCCTTTTCATCCTTTTCCCATCCTTTCCTCTCCTATACTTTTCGTTCACATATCATCCCTCCAAACTCACAACCGCAAAATAAATGTTTAATTGAATATAGATTGTTCGAATTTAGGTATGACGTTATCATGATGGTCGGTTCTTCATTTGCTCGTATTGAAGAACTGCTCAGATCTGCATATTTTGTTATTACTTTGGGATTATGACTATTTTTCAGTAGTTTATCTAGTGTCCACTAGTTGTTGTTATGATTGACTATTTTTCTGTTTATTTGTTATTATGTTTGAAAGGATTATCATTTCAATTCTTGGTATTATAATTTTTTAATCTATGACTTCAATATATTTCAGTCGATTAGAATGTTTGATAAAATAAGGTATTTCGAAATGAGTAATTTTATGTTCACAAAAATAGACACAAATAATGTGCACAAATATTATAAAAACTAAATAAATAGTGAAAACACCAAATCATGAAATATCAAGCGTTGCAGCTAAAATTTAATCCCTTCTCTTTATTCACATTGAAATTCCTTCCTCACTTTTTCTTTCTGATGCATCAATCCTTCTTTGTCTAATGCTACCTTCCCCTCCCTTTGCTGACAAACCATTACTCTACAAAGGTGGTGTTGAATTTTGTGTATCTAAATGGGGCGCCCAAGGAGGGTCCGACCCTATTTTGGTAATTGGTCAGATTACTCAATAGATTTGGTCAATTCTTGATTGATTTATGAAACAGTGTTTTGACTTATCTGTTGGAGAGTTTTAGGAAATGGTTTTAACCATTACACCCATATAAACCCACGTTTTTGTGATTAAGGGTTTTACAAGTTTTTTAGAATTCTAACAAAGTAACAATATACTGCCAATACATAAAGTTCTCAAATACTGGGAGATTTCTTGGTTGTTTTGGACTGTGGATTGGAGCTCCGTTCTCATCCCTCAAGGATTATAGTTTAGAGACGCCGTCGGGTTGTATATTATGTGGGATCACACGAGACTTTTTTCGCATCAAAGGTTAACGCGATGCAAGAGGTATGTCATTTGTATTTCATTTTGTGTAAATAAGACATGACATGAATCTAATTAATCCTTCATTGATGTCAGAGCCATGTGTTTTCTGATCATTGTATGTTATGTACGAACTATTTACACAATATGTCATGAATTCATGTTAAAATCTTGAAAAACATCAGCAATGAGAACCTAAGTTACACTTAACGTTAGGGGCTAATATTGCAAAATGTTGTAGCCCATATATAATGTATATGATTGTGGGCAAGGAAATCGTACCTTGCTAGAGTTAGGGTTTCGTGTTGGCTGAGGAGGAGAGAAATCCACGAAGAGTACGGAATTGATTGATTGATTGAAGAGGGGAGAAGAACAGGTGGGCGATTACTCCAACGACACGTGGCAGAACTCCTAGAATCCGGGAACCGTGTTAGGGTAACAGGGATTCCAAGAGCCTTCTTCTTGAGTCCTTCCACTCCTAGAATCCGGAAACCTTGTTAGGGTTATTGGGATTCCAAGAGTCTTCGTGAGTGTTGAGAGAGAATGTCCAAACCCCTTTGGTGCTTTTAGGTGGAATATCCGAGCCTTTAAGTCACCAAAAGGGTCCCTTTGATCTTCCAGGAGTCCAAGTCTTGAGTCTGAAGAGAAGTCCCCTTCCCAATGGAATGGAAGGGGTATTTATAGGGTTTTCTGGAAAGTAGTCATGTGTAAGGCACATGCCTTCAGGGAAATTCCAGAAATACCCTTTAGTCATTAGAGTAACACCCAGATCGTCCTGCCCTTCTAGCCACCAATCCAATCTCTCAATCAATTCCCAAAATGAGTCGCCTCCACGTGTCTTCTGCCTCGGGACACGTGGAAGATTCTCTCAGGTCTTGCTCATTTATTTCCGCCATTTCCGTTTTTCATTCCATTCTTTTAGGTCACATGTGAACCCTAATTTATACTTGGGCCCACATTTGCCCCCTGCGCGAGAGTCACGCCTTTGGAGTGACGATCGTGCAAAATACTTCAACTCTTTGAATCATGCTTCAAATTTTTGAATAATCCGTGGACTTTGATCTTGCAAACGAAAAAAATTCTAGGAGAGGGAACCCCTAGTGAAGCTCTCCCAAGGTTTCTTGGACGTCCATCAAATCTTTCCAAATTTTGAACAATCCTCTGCTTTCCTGATTAATTTTTTGTATGTATATATATATATATATATATATATATATATATATATATGTATTCAATTTTTTTATTTTTTATCATTATTATTATATATATTTTTTTTGAAACTAAATCAAATTAAATTTGGCAATTATATGTTAGTAAAATCAAATAACATAAAGTTTTTTCTTATTTTATTTTGAAAAGACAAGGGAGTTAATATCTACAAAATATAAATTCACCGTCCTATAGCTAACTTGGTATATTTTGTAGATTACCAATGTAAAAGCAAGCAAAAGTGGATATATTTATACATAAATGTCATACGTAGATTCAAATATAACAAATGAGATAGGATATGTCATTGATAATAACTAAATATAACTCGGTAATCTACGCACAGGAAGAATGTATCGGTCTAATATAATAATTTTTGAGATCCATGGCATAAAAAGTGGTATGTTAAATGGCATAAAAAAATGATCTATGGCATAAAAATATATTATTCCAATAGCCAAGTTCCAATCCCTTTCCTTTATCACCAGAATGGATCACGTTTTTTTTTTTTAAACTAAATCAAGATTATATATACAGATAAAATAAAATTTTATCAAATCATTCTTTCTTTTTTTTCTTTTTTTTTTTTGAAAACAAGATCAAATTATTTCTAATATTTTGGAAACTAGATCAAATCATTCCCATTAATTTAGAAATAAAATATTTGTTTCTATAATTTAATTTGTTATCATTATTATATATGTATATGTATGTATATATATATATATTAAAAAATTAAATCAAGATAAATTATATATTACCAGATCAAATCAAATCAAAATTTTCCTTATGATTCGAAGTCAATTAGGATTACACTTAGACATTCCTAAATTGATTTGTAATCAATTGATTTGTAATGAATAAATTGATTTGTAATCAATAATTTCTTTCCCATGATTATATGCAGATGATTAGCCATCTGATTATATATGATTGCAAGTATATAATATACTACTCCCATGATTATGTATGGTTATATGTATATAATATAATACTCATATATATGTTGATGAATTGTGGTTTCTTTAAGAATATTATATTACCACATATGGGTTGAAATCTCTATAAGGCATGGTGATGCTATATTAAGATCAGTTTTGTTTTATGATGTGGTGTGTTTGGTTTTTCAATTCCTGTAATGCAAGTCTTTGCGATCCCATCCAAATCTTTTTATGAGGCAAATGCACTTCACCTATGTCAATGGTAATATTAATTTTTGTGAGATAAAATATACAGTACTGATTGGTGACTAGTCATGCACCGTTGGTGGTGATGGCATACCCTTTGATTTTGTCCTTCAAACGAGTCCGACAGTGAGTATATGCATGACTTACATCACTATCCAACCCAAAATTAAAATTTGTTATTTAATTGGTTCATCTTCTATTGCGTTTTTTGGAATGGATTGATTTTGTCAAAGGAGCTGATTTTTGGCATTACAAAGTTTTTTTTTTTTTTTTTTTTTAGATTGCATATACCCACTAAGGCAAAGTTCTGGCTCTATCTCTTAATGCAGCTATATATTTGAAGTTTAAGAATGCTTATTTCTTTGCTTATATTGCTAAAGTTTCTTTCTTTTTCATCACTTTTTACAGCCTCATTTGGTGGTTGGTTTAATTTCCCAGATAATTAAGGCATATTTTACATATTTCATTTGTTTTGAACATACGCCAAAAAACATGTAGTTGATTACAAAGAATTTTTATTTTTTATTTTTTATTATTATTATTATTATTATTTTTATTTTTTTTTAATTTTTAATTTTTAATTTTATTTATTTATTTATTTATTTGTGCTTTCATGTATTGGCAAATCAGATACGAATTTTATTTGATCTTGATCTCAAGAAAACTCAGCTCTTTGAATTGGTGGAAGAAGACAAGGTCACAAGATGTTGATTTGTCTTGTGTTTTTTTTTTTTTTGTGTGTTTCTATTATAATATACCTTGTATATTATCATATATACCTTTAGTGACATATGACTAACTTGTAGAAAATTTATTGCTCCAAGATACATGTAAATTTCATTTAACAGATGCCTTTGGCATTAAGATTTTTTATTGTATTAACGTAAATTATTAGAAGCCCTCATGTACTACTCATTAAATGATTTTTCTTTCTTGATTTTCTTTCTTTCTGTTCAATGTGTAAATATGTACATATATTGTTGTTCGGTTAAATTTTTATTTTTTATTTATTTATTTATTTTTATTTTATTTAATTATTTATTATTTTTTTTATTATTATTATATATATATTTTTTAATGTAATTTATCATTGTATTGAACTTCCTCAACTCTCCAAAACTGTTTACTTCTCGTCTTCATCCGATCCGTGATGGTGCATGAGGTTGCCAACTGCAGGATCCGAGGACTAGCTAGACAGTTGTGGTTTTTTGTTTTTGTTTTGTTTTGTTTTTTTTCTAGGGCTAACTACATATCAGACCTAAAGTATGCATGTACTCTTTTATACTTTGTATGAGGTTTAAAAACTCACATCCAAAAGAATTACTGGAGTGGTCATGTGTTTCGGGCTCTTGCTTATAATTACAGTTGACCGTATATATTTTATGTTTGTGGGCAATATTCATATGTTCTTCTAAATTTGAAGCTTTGCAATATCGGGAGATCTATAATTATATGGATAACAGGATGGATAATATAAGAATTAATCTATCTACCATGACTAGCAGTCACACTGCGAATTACATGTATATAATAGATAACAGTACCATACCTGGATATTTGAATGCCATGTTGGTGATAGCTAGTCTGATTTGGAAATTCAATTGTTCACTGTTGGATGGTCCATGCAGACATCGTTTGGTTGATGCTTCGTGATTACTTCTTCTATTTCTTTTCTTTTCAGGTAATCGTAGTATATAATCAAAAACAATACCGCAATGAGGAAGCATCTATTCCGGGCCATTTCACCTTAACAAGGTCCTTGGCTCGGATATTCACGAAGAAAAGTCAACACCGTAAGGAGGAAGTATCAATTCCGGGCCATTTCACCTTAACAAGGATCTTGGCTCGGGTAGTCTCGAAAGCAATACTGCAAAGAAGAAGCATCCATTCCGAGTCATTTCACATTAACAAGGTTCTTGGCTCGGATATTTTCAAGGAAAAATGGCAACATCACGGCGAGGAAGGATTTATTTCAAGCCATTTCACCTTAACAAGGTCATTGGCTCGGATATTCTGAAAGAAAAGGCAACATCACAGCAAGGAAGTATTTATTCCGAGCCATTTCACCTTAACAAGGTCCTTGGCTCAGATTTTCTGAAAGAAATGACACCACCGCAAGGAGGAAGATTTTTATTCCGAGCCATTTCACCTTAACAAGGTCATTGGCTCGGATATTCTGAAAGAAAAAGACAACACTGCAAGGAGGAAGGCTCTATTCCGAGCCATTTCACCTTGACAAGGTCATTGGCTCGGATATTCCGGTGAAGTAACATTTATTCCAATCAATTGATTCAACGAGTAAGCAGAAGTTAAATGTAAGAGGGGAGAGCTCCTTAGGTGACTAAACCCTATGGGTCAACCCTTAGGGGGACCAACCTAATGGCCTCATTCTTTACATTTTTCCGTTCTTCATCTACCCTATTTTTTTATTTGAATGGATCCTAATACTTGTGCTCTTTAAATTCCTTATGTTGAATTCTTTTTTCTTACAGGTCTTCCTCGTTGAACATTCTGCAGACTTGGGAACAAGCAAGGAGGCCCCGTTTCTCAATCATTGAGGAAGGGTTCCCCTCTTTTGGTCTTTCCAACATCTTTTGGGAGCGAGTCCAAACTTATGAACGTACAACTCTTCCTCTGCCAGAGAAGAAAAACTTGTTTCTATATGCAATGACTTGTGGAGGTTGAGATGACTCCTCCCATTCCTATCGCATTCCCCGCATATGCATAGAGAAGTAAGAATCTGTCCCCTTTGCTTCTTGTCTAATTCATCTGGTCTCCTTCAAGAATGGCAGGATTGAACCGACGAGATCCTTGGAAGCACTGATTACGTAAATATACTCAAGAGTGCGGGCATCTTTTGTTGTGTTCAACTATGTAGAGACCTACATATATATCCAACAGGACCATAACGCCCTTACTGTATTGATCTCGCGATGGTGCTCCTCTACTTGCACATTCGTCACTGTCTGGGGGAGGAATGCACCTCTACGCTGGAGGATGTTTATACCGTCTACAAGTAAGCATTTTGCCCCCTGCGCGTGAGTCACGCCTTTGGTGAGATGATCGCGCAAAATATTTTAAGTGCTGAAGCCTTGATTCCAGTTTCTGAACACTTCGCGGGGCTTGATGTTTTGCAAGCTTCGAAAACAAAAGTCTTAGGAGAGGGAGCCTCTAGGGGAGCAAACCTTAGGAGGGCGAGCCCTAGAGGAGCTCTTCAAGGATATCTTGGTGTCTCTTAACTCTCCTTGGACACGTCTCCCTTTTATACTAGGTTGGATCTCTTTATTTCCAATCATCATGTTGTTGCACTTCGTTCGGAAGTCACTTCATGTCTCCATGAGAATGACTTACTTTATGTAGAGCTTTTGGAGCTTCAAGATGCCATAGATAAATTGAAGCCCAAGCTTTTAGGAAATTTAGTCAACTTCTCAAGACTTTGAAGGCTCGATAGCTTCCAATACGAAGGCTCAGGGCACCACCATTGTCGACTTGGAGGCTTTAGTTATTCTCCTCTCTTTAGTTCGACAGGTCATGGCTTCTAGATCATGGTTTTCATAGTTTTTTCCATTTCCTGTATCAGAATATTCATGTACATATATTTCATGCAAACTAATACTTGAATCCATAATTCCTCTTTTTTTTTTAATAAATCAGGAGAAATAATCAAGTATAAGTGAAAGTTTGACAAATTTTATTGATAATCAAATTGCTTTTAACGAAAAGCATAACGTTTCATATAATAAATCTTGCTTTTGTCGAAGAAAGCATAACGTTCACCACTTTTTGAGATAAAAAGCAACATTCTTGCTTTTGTCGAATAAAGCATAACGTTCGCCACTTTTAAAGGTAAAGTGTAACTTTCGGGATTGATGGCTTATACTCAGGTGCCTCAATCACTTTTGAAGTTGAAAGTGTAACTTCCGAGGGCTGTTAGTCAGGTGCCTCGATTACTTTTGAAGGTTAAAGTATAACTTACGAGGACTTATAGTCAGGTGCCTCGTTCACTTTTGATGATAAAGTGTAACACTTAGGTTCCTCGTCACTTGGGTCGTCCAATTTCTTGGCAAGTGCAGTCTACGAGGACTTGAAATTGGGTGCCTCGTCACTTGGGTCGTCCAATTTCTTGGCAAGTGCAGTCTACGAGGACTTGAAATCGGGTACCTCGTCACTTGGGTCGTCCAATTTCTTGGCAAGTGCAGTCTACGAGGACTTGACCACCATTTAGAGTGGACCACCATCTTGGGTGGATTTTTTTTTTTTTTTTTTTTAATTCGTCAATTTTTGTGCCTCCTCCCTTGGTCCTCCAATTACTTGGCAAGAGATACTCCTGAGGACTTAAAACCACCATTTTTGGTGGACCACCATCTTGGGTGGATTTTTAATTCATCTGTATTTCAGAGTTTTTCGATGGTAGAGCCAGCATTTGGGTTCTCGACTTCCGGGACTGCACCATGGGTGATAGTGTTGCACGTTTCTTCTCCTAGTTCAATCTCTCCGGCCGCCAGCTTCTCATGGTATATTCTCCGCAGACTGTAACAGTCCATAGTGGAATGTCCTGCGTATTGGTGGTATACACAGAAGTCCGGTCTTCTTTTCATCTCTTCCGTTACAACCAACCGGGGCCTTGGAGGCTTCACCACTCCATATTCAACCCATTGTTCATACAGGTTCCTGAATGCCTTCTCGCTACATGTAATAGCCTCCGGAACTGGCATCCTGGTATACTTATCCCCATGTCTTTCTCTGTTTCGCTCAAATTTCTCATTCTTTTCCCTCTTGCCCCCTTGTGGTTTTGACTGAGAATCCGCCAAAGCCACAGTTGCTGTCCTCTTGCCCTTCCATGTAACCATTGCATGGCTGGTAGGAAATGTCATGATTCCTCCCAAGTCTTGTGAAAAAGATGAGAGGGTCGCAAATGAATCACAAGTTTTGGTAATGAGGTGGGGCTTGAAGGCGTCTAAAGCACCATTGTTGCATATGCTAACCAAGTTCTTTTCTTCAATTGGCTCTGCACACTTCTGTGCTTGGGTCCTGAACCTATCCACGTAATCTGACAGCTCCTCGTTTGGCTTCTGCTTGAATCGCATGAGCTCTACGATGGTTACCTGTTTCTGCACATAAAAAAATTTCTTAAAAAATTGCAATTTTAGATCATCCCAATCATGGACTGATCCCTTCTCCAAAGTGTAGTACCAACTGAAGGCACTATCCGTCAAAGTCTTGTTGAATTCCCTCATCAACAAGTTGTGGTTGTTTACTTCATCATATCCTAGCCATGGAGACATCGACTCTACGAACCTGGCAATGTGTTCTCTGGCATTTCCTTTCTCCCCATTGTATTTTGGAAACTGCGGGGGATGCTCAATATACCCCGTAGGATAAGGTTGCCTCCGAATGTGTGCAGGGTAAGGTGGAGTAAAATCTAACTCTGAGGGTCGGGATGTCTGCCTGCGAAGTTGATTGATCACATCGATCATATCATCCTTCGTCACGTACTGGCTTGTGACGTGAACTCTCTGGGGTGTTGTAATATACTGTTGTATTAGCGGTGTATATGGTGAAGAGATTGGTTGATGTACACTTGCATCGTGAAAAGCTGGCACTGGTGGTATTTGTTGGCTCATTCGCTGGACATGGCTTGGAACGGTTGGCATCTGCACCTGTGAAAATGCTGGAAGAGCAGTTGGGATGATGTTCGTCTGAGGTTGGCTTGCTTCCAACCTAGGTTGTGGCTCATCACCACTGTTCTGGAGCCCCAAGTTTATTACTGGAACTAATTGACTTTCAGTCAATGAAGGTACAATATGGTTCTCTTTGTTGTTGCTGCCATTGTTGTTGTCCTCCACTCCTGTTTGTTCTCCCTGCGAATTGCCTGGGAACATGGCCTTAAAGGTAGGGATCTGCATCAACTGCTGGCGGAAGTTCCCCATCTCCTCTTGCTTCCTCTGCATCTCCAGCATCATGGCCATCATCATCCCTTGTCCTTCCCGTGCTTCCTTTAATGCCTTGAGCATCTCCAGTTGTACAACATTCGTCTGCTCTTCGTTTGCATCCTCGACTTTCCTTCCTGCGTTGGTTTGTTGTTGATTGTCCATGTATAGTGATGTTGAACTCCTTTCCAAAGTGTCTTCAATAAGTGGTTGGTCAAAATCCAGATTTGCGCCTTGGAAAGCTTGAGTTGTTTGCCTTAGAACTAGATTTGGTGAGGTAATACTATTTGTTGGTGAAGCAGCTCTTCCTGTAGTTCTCCCACTTCGAGTTGTGGGCATACCCTTCACGAATTCTACACCTCCCCAGCAGAGTCGCCAAAGAAATGTGGGCAAGGAAATCGTACCTTGCTAGAGTTAGGGTTTCGTGTTGGCTGAGGAGGAGAGAAATCCACGAAGAGTACGGAATTGATTGATTGATTGAAGAGGGGAGAAGAACAGGTGGGCGATTACTCCAACGACACGTGGCAGAACTCCTAGAATCCGGGAACCGTGTTAGGGTAACAGGGATTCCAAGAGCCTTCTTCTTGAGTCCTTCCACTCCTAGAATCCGGAAACCTTGTTAGGGTTATTGGGATTCCAAGAGTCTTCGTGAGTGTTGAGAGAGAATGTCCAAACCCCTTTGGTGCTTTTAGGTGGAATATCCGAGCCTTTAAGTCACCAAAAGGGTCCCTTTGATCTTCCAGGAGTCCAAGTCTTGAGTCTGAAGAGAAGTCCCCTTCCCAATGGAATGGAAGGGGTATTTATAGGGTTTTCTGGAAAGTAGTCATGTGCAAGGCACATGCCTTCAGGGAAATTCCAGAAATACCCTTTAGTCATTAGAGTAACACCCAGATCGTCCTGCCCTTCTAGCCACCAATCCAATCTCTCAATCAATTCCCAAAATGAGTCGCCTCCACGTGTCTTCTGCCTCGGGACACGTGGAAGATTCTCTCAGGTCTTGCTCATTTATTTCCGCCATTTCCGTTTTTCATTCCATTCTTTTAGGTCACATGTGAACCCTAATTTATACTTGGGCCCACAATGATCTATAGAATTTGGGTTTAATCGAATATATAAATTGAAACCCTAATTTACAAGTTGCCTATTTTGACCAGCCATAACTTTTTGTGTGGTTGTCCATTTCATATGATATTTGTATGTATGCTTAGTACATTATGTAACCTTTCCAATGACATATTATATGCATGATTCAGATAATTATTGACTGAGATATGTCTTGCCAAAATTTGGGCTGTGAAACAATTTTTCTAAAATTTTTGTTGCTGGAGGTTGAAGGTGAAGTGCAAGTCTCATTCTCGGATAAACATACATGTAATACACCTCATTTATGGTAGCTCCCAAAATGGTGGTTGAGCAGACCATAAGAACCAGAAAATCAAGTCGATCAGAATGCTGCAATCATCGTCGCGAAAAAATGTTGGGAAGGCAGTGTGTGGCCCACACACGTGCCGGAGCGCCGCAGTGACCATGCATGTGCGTATTGCGCGGGTGCTGGTTTATGCAGCGCGCATGCGCTTCACGCGCCAACTGGTTTGACCCGTTACTCACCCACCACCTTTACCGACCCATATTCTGACCCGCGGTCTGACCTGTTTTGACTTTATTTTTATAATAATTTTCGTAAATTTTGTTTTAATTAATAAATGCATAAAAATTGTTTAATAAATAATTATTATGATTATTAAATTCTAGAAATTTAATAAAAATAATTATTGGCATAAAATTAAGATTTCCACTAAAATTTTAGAAAATTAATATATTTGGATAATTATAGTTAATTTCTAATTTAATTATAAAATAGTTAATTAATTGTGATAATTATCAGAAAAATTCCAGAAAAGTATAGTAACCTTTTGTGATGATAAGTTACCGTTGAAATTTTTTTGGAAGCTTTTAAATGTGTTTATAGCATACTTAGTATATTAATTGAGTAATATTGCCTGTTATTTCATTCATTTTGTTAATATTTTTGAAATATTAATTATTGGTGCTTGGAATTAAATTATCATGCTATAATTACATATGTACCCTTGTTCCTAGTGTGAGTAATTTAGGCGGTAGTAATTTAATTAAATTATCCCCTAAATTACACGTCTTTTGCGCCGAAAATTAAATTTAAATAAATAGGCATTTATATGAATTGTGATTCCTAAGCTTTGTGAAGTCTCCCTTTTGTATTTGTGTCATAATACTTTTATGTTATTTGATTCATGCTGGAAATATTCTTTTATACTGTGGTGAACTAATCGAATATCTCTAATAAGTTTTTTCCTATTTCTTTTCCCAAAAGGAAATGGACATGGCTAGGTTTCATCTCTTAACTACCAAATTCGACAATTATAAAAAGATAGCTGAACACACCTTTAGAGAACATCTTCAGGTCATGTCGAATTGATTGAAACGTTAGGAGCTGATGTCGACCCTTTGTCAGATGAATAATAAATTCGAACAGTGATATGCTCATTTCCCGACAGTTAGGGAAAATCTCAAGGTTAACATAATTTAAAATGAAACATTAAGTTTTTGAAAGATATTTTTCATCACTTTGAGCGCTTAGAAGTTGAGTAGCTGAAGGTTGGGCGTTTACGAGCTAAACGACTAGAGGATGAACGCCTAAAGGCTCAACAAATAGAGATTGTCAATGCTAATGTGCCTTAGAAGGTTACAGAGGCTGGTACTTCCAAGAGGAAGAGAAGTAAATATGGTTCTGTCAAGAAGGACAACTTAAGGCCAATTTGATTTGTTACAACTATGGCACAACAGGACACTTCGCTCGTGACTGCACTAAACTAAAATAGATACTCAATTGTCTTGATTAAGCTATGTTTTTAGTGTCTTCCACTGTATTCTTTGTTCATTCTCTCCATGTGTGGACTGTAGACTTCGGAGTAACATACCACATAGCACGTGATCGGACCGGGTTCGTGGATTATCGTCGAGTTCCAGCTGGCATAATATTACTATGGGGAATGACTCCAATGTAGACGTGCTATGAATTGGCACTTACAAATTGGAGATGTGAGGATGCTTTGGGTTGATTTTTCACGATGTACTCTATGCACCAGATGTCCAACATAATTTATTATTTGTTCTTGCAGTCCATAGTTTAGGCTACTCTATTTGTTTAGAGAATAATGGTGATGTAATTTCTCGTGGGACTAAATTTTTTAGATAAATTTTTATTTCTAATGGTTTTAGATATTGTTAATTCTAACGTTAATAGTAATGATTCTTATTCATTACTTGTTGAAATGATCATGATAGTTCAATTAAATGGCATTCTAGATTAGGTCATGTTGGACAAGATATAATGACTAGGTTCGCTCAAGAAGGTCTTTTAGGCCCACTTGCTAAGGTCAATCTACCCACTTGTGAACATTGTTTAGCAGAGAAATTAACTAGAAAATCAATTGGTAAAGCCACTAGGGCAAAAACACCATTGTAAGTCATTCATTCAGACATCTGTAGCCCTATGAATGTTAAAGAAATGTATGGAAGTTCCTATTTTCTCACAATGATAGATGACTATATGTGCTTTGGGTACACTTTCTTGATCTTTCATAAGTCTGAGGCATTATAATGCTTTAAACGTTATTTGATTGAGGTCAAGAAATAATTAGATAAAATTGTTAAGGCACTTCGAAATTGACAATCCCTAAAACTCCTCAACAAAATGGTGTGGCGAATAGAAGGATCTAGGCATTATTAGACATGGTTAGTCTATAATGGCGTAGACCAATTTTCTTATCTTCTATTGGGATGATGCATTATTGACTGCGATGTATATACTTAATTGTGTGCCTTCAAAATTAGTTCAATCCACCCTATATGAAATATGGACCGACAGAAAGTCAGAATTGGGCATTTTGCAGCCTTGGGGAGCGACTACTTACGTGCACAACACTTCTCACGAGAAGTAGGGCTCGAAGGGGAAGAAATAGTATCTTTGTAAGATATTCTGAACACTCCAAAGGCTACGTGTTCGTTGGAGAGCAACTTGATGGGACTGTATCCGAGATAAAGTCACGAGATGCGGATTTTCTTGAGATGAATTTCCCTAACAGAGGTGATATGAGCAAGAAGATGAAATTTTATGAGATAGAGAAAGATTTGGGCACCCCAAATCGTACAATAGAGACCAAAGGGACTATTCTTCAGGCTCTTGTAGATAGTGGGAGTGACCTCCCTTCGAGCAGTTCTCTTCCTATCGAATGAGGAGTCTTCTATTTGTTAAATGCGTAGAAGTAAATGGGTAACATTCCACGTTGTCTCTTTAAGATATAGTGAATGCCTTTGTGGCTGATACGCAGGATGATGAGGAACCTCAATCTTATCAAGATGCTCTGTCATCTGCTGTAAGTGATAAATGGATGATCGCAATGGAAGATGAGAGTGAGTCGATGAGGACTAATAAAGTCTGAGACTTAGTTGACCTTCCACCAGGGCGAAAGACTATTGGGAAAAAGTGAGTTCTTAAAGTCAAGCGTAAAACGGATGGTTCCATTGAACGGTACAAAACTCGTCTTGTAGCCAAGGGCTACACCCAACAAGAGGGAATTGATTATTAGTAAACCTTTTCACTAGTTGAAAGGTTTGCCACAATTCATCTCATTCTAGCGATTGTTGTGCATTTGGATCTAGAGTTGTATCAAATGGATGTTAGGACAACTTTTCTCAATGGTGATTTAGTTGAGGATATATACATTAATTAATTAGAGGGTTTCATCGTAGAAGGACAAAAGCAGAAAGTATGCAAGCTCAAATGTTCTATATATGATTTAAAATAGGCATCCAGACAATGGTATCTGAGATTTTATCGAGCCGTCATTAGTGATGGGTTTAAGATGATTGAAGAAGACCATTGCGTATATATCAACGGGCCAAAGATAAATTTCTTATCATATCGATGTATGCTGATTACATTCTGCTAGCTAGGAATGATAAGGAGATGATTATCACCACCAAAGGGTGGTTTTCCTTTGACTTTTAGATGAAAGACATGGGGGAAACATCTTATGTTCTTGGATTTAAGATCTATAGAGATCGCTCAAGAAATATTCTTGGTTTGTCTTAAGAGACTTACATTAAGAAAGTTCTTGAGAAATTCTAGATGAGCAATTGCAAACCCATAGACATTCCTATCGCTAAAGGTGACTCCATTGAACCCGAGCAGTGCCCTAATTATCCCGAGGAAATTGAAAAAATGTCCATTACCCTTATTCCAATTCCATTAGAAAGCTAATTTATTCAGTTGTGCGTACTCGACCTAATATAGCATATACACTCGGTTATCTCGGTCGTTATCAGTCAAAACCCTGAGATTACTCATTTGAGGGCAATCAAGAGGATCTTACTATATTTGAAGGGAACTTTGGACTACATTTTGTGTTATGGAGGACCAAACCTACAATTAATTGGTTACTCTGATGCCAATTGGGTAGGTAACCAGGAGATGCACAAGTCGACCTTAGGATATGCATTTTTGCTACATGGTGGAGCCATCACTTGGCGTTGCAAGAAATAAAATTGTTTTGCTCTTTCGACGATGGAGTCAAAGTTTTTAGCATGTACGTCAGCTGTTTAGGAAACCATGTAGTTGAGGAGATTCTTCGAGGATCTTGGAGTTATCCTTCATGCTTTGGATCCTGTGACTATTTACTGTGATAGCACGATTGCTCTGGATTACACCAATGACCCCAAGTATCATGGTGGGACGAAACACATTAACTTGAGGAAGAAATTTATTAGAGAGAATATTACAAATAACGAGGTGATATTGGAGTACATGCCCACTAGCCTTATAGTAGTTGATCCCTTAACGAAGTCGATTCCCAAAGATTTTTTTGTAAGTATATTAATTTGTTAGGGTTTCGTAGCTTTTAATGTACTTTGTTATTTTCTTAGATATCACTCATTATTTGTCTTGTATTAGAGATATTCATTATTATTTCGAGACATTTATTATTTATAAAAAATTCATTTGTTCCTACTTATGATTGTGTTCTTTTAGCGCATATGATAAATGGTAGTAGTTCACACAGTTATTATGCATATTGTATATATACGCATTAAATATATGCCAACAAGTTGATTGGCTCACTCACACGAGCAATCACCCTTGGCGCTTTGAAAAGCGTGCAAGGTTGAGACAGTTCATTCATTGGCGCTTTGAGTAGCGAGTTATTGATGCTTTAGATAACAATTAATTAGCACTTAGTAGAGATCAAAATGAAATATTATATCGCATTGGCATGTGCCAAGATGAGGTTAGTTTGGATTAACGGAATATAGTATGCCCCACCATTTATATTAACATGTACTGATAACTGGATACGAAGTTTTAAAGTTGGCGCTTGGGAAAACGAGGAATTTGGAAATTTGAGTTAAGGCGATTATGAAGCAACTGAACTAAGATTCGTATGGCATGAACATAAGACATATGGCATGAACATAAGACATATGCTCATATAGATGAGATTATTTTCCGTGTCATGATAACCGGACACGAAATTTCAAATGTGGCACTTTGATAATCGAGTAATTTGTAATGTTTGAGTTAGGAACTCCGGGAGTGACCATACTGAGGTCCGCACAACAAGGCTATAAAATAGTATGTTGTGAGAGTGTTACATGTGCTAAGCGACCATGTAAAAGAGGTGAGAAAATGAATCCCTGTTTTCTCACTGTATGAGTCCTGTAGGACAAGATTCTTGTTCCTACATCAAGTGTCATTTGTGATCTTTAACTATATTGCAAAGACATGAATTAATGTTGCTACTTTGGTTTCGATTCCTAAGGTCAAGATTGATGAGACTATATATAAGGACCGATTCTAGGAAATTAGTTAATTCATATCTGAGTAGTATTAGGGCGAAGGGAAGACAATTTGATTTCACCTCGTTCTGCACTTATTGTCGACAACTATAGTGCTTTGATAGTGATATAGTAATAAGTGAGATACGAAATGGACTTGGGCCCAAAGGTGGTTAAGTATAGTTCTTTGAGGGATTAGAGATTGTAATGACACTGAAATTTTATCTGATATTTAAATATTATATTGATAATTTTGATTATATTTTTTTATTTATACTTAATTGTTGTGGTATTAGAATTATTTAATACTTAATAATTTAGTATGCATCTCAAGTTATACATGGTAAAGGAAGTAGAACGAATATACCTTATTATAATGGTATATAAATATCAAGAATGAAAATGAAAGCCAACTTGGCTTAATTGAGAAATATTCTTGAAATGAAGATATGCATGTGTTCAATGAAATAATTATCGTATGATATAATTAATTTCATTCATTGATGTTATTAAGTAACAAAAATAAGGATAATAATGTTTGTTACAATAAGTTTACTTAATTACATGAAACCATCATTTTTAATGATGTATATGCTAATTATGTTTGCTAGATAAAATAAATATGGTAGAGAAAATTCATGTATATGGATATGTAATGAGAGTCCATATTAAGTCATTGGGTCATATTAATATTTAGGGTCCTTAACACTAATATACAACAATTAGAAAGTATTTACAAAAATAAAACACACACAAAATAATTACAAAAATAACAAAACACGGTATATTACTATTCCTAAAATCATGTATCATTAACTCCTACACGTCAGTTATTTTCCTTTCATATTTGTAACCAACCGCACCTAAATTCAAGCAATTGATGAAACATACGACTCCAAATCAATCGGAATAACAGATCAATGCCAAATCAATCGGAGAAGCCAAAATCTTCTGTCGCAACACAACTCTGATATTAGAGAAGACGAAGCTTCCTGTCGCGACTGCAACTCGTAATCGGAGAAGACGAAACATGTTGTCGTCGCGATGCATCTCTAAGATCAAAAATAGTATACAAAATCAACAACGCCTTCAAGTTCAGTAACCAAAAACTTAATTACTGCAGTGATTGTTGAATACAATATCAACATCAACTTCGATACAAACACGGAGGTATTTGAGTTTAAAATTTATAAGCATATAGTTACCTATTGTTACTACGAATTACTATATTGGTTACCTTTCTTAAGTTTTTTCGCATCTTAAAATTGTCACAAAGTAAGAATACTGAATGTTTTGATTGTAAAATGTATTTCAAAACATGTTTTATATTACGGTTACTAAGGTTAAATAAATTGGTTACTGTCTGCTGCTGTATTGGTTACTGACTATTCTGTCTTGGTTACTGTGTAACATTATACTGTCAAATGCTGTATTAGTTACTGACTAATGCTATCTTGGTTACTGCATAATATTATTAATTAATGTTGAATTGGTTACTGACTAATGCTGACTTGGTTACTATGTAACATTCTTTTGGTTACTGACTAATGCTGACTTACTTACTGTGTAAAACTATAATAGTTACTGACTAATGCTGACTTGGTTACTGTGTAAAATTATAGTGCTGACTTTGTTACTGACTAATGCTGACTTGGTTACTGACTAATGCAAACTTAATTAATGCAATGATTAATTGGTTACTATAATATTGGTTGTTAAAGCATATTAATGTACACTTCTACTTATGTTTTTTATATTAATGGTTACTTGTTAGTTACATTGGTTACATTCTTACAAAAGTTTGTCTTTAGTTGGTAACAAACAAATTATACTGGTTGTTTTTTACTATAAAAATGCAATGTAGAATGTATTTTTCTTGTGGTTACTAAATAAATATGAGTTGGTTATAATCTAAAATGGATATGGTTACTGTATAATGTTGTCATGATTAATGTATAATGTTACGGTGTTTTATTTTGGTTTGTTTTAATATGATGATTACTTATTGGCTACATTGGTTACTGTCTAATATGTATTTAGATATTGTAAGGTGTTTATTTTGTTACTATATAATGTTATTGTGTTTTATAATTGTTTCTTTTATATTGATTGTTACTTATTGACTACATTGGTTACATTCATACAACTGTTAATCTGATTATATATATTGGTTGCTGTATACTATTTAATTAGTTACTATATAATGTTTATTTGGTTGCTGAATAATATTAATGTACACTTGTACTGATGGTTTTTATATTCATGGTTACTTGTTAGCTACATTGGTTACCTTCGTACAACTGTTAGTCTTTAGTTGGTAACAAACACATTATACTGGTTGTTTTTTACTGTAAAATGCAATGAAAAATATGTTTATGTTCCAGTTACTAAATATATATATGTTGTTACATGTCTAATCTAAATTTGGTTACTGTATAATGTTGTTATGATTATTGTATAATATTAATGTGTTTTATACTGGTTTATTTTATATTGGTGGTTACTTATTGACTACATTGGTTACCTTCATACAGCTGTTAATCTGATTATATATATTGGTTATTGTATACTATTTAATTGGTTACAGTATAATGTTTATTTGGTTGCAGTGACAATTTGGCAATTTTTGTCAAGTTTGGAGTGTCCGATTTTGGCGTTTTCGGAGCCTAATTTCATTAGAAACGGGTCAACGATCAAAAATCACCAGCTATGCTGGTGAACTGCAGGGTTTTTTGGTCAAATTCCATCATTTAGGCCTTCAAAATTGCATGTAAAAATGTGGTTTATATTATGGTTACTAAGATTATGTAATTTGGTTACTGTCTAATATTGATTTGGTTACTTTACAATGTTTATTCAGTTGTTAGACAATGGAGACTGACAGTAACCAATACAATAAATTTAATTATTTACAGGAATATATAATTGTTTACTGCTAGTAACTATTAACCACATGATTGGTAACATTTTTGATGGTGTACAGTAATCAAAATTGATGTTGATTAATATTTTAATTTTTGATTCCATCATGAGTTATCAATATAAAGTAAACATATACATTGAACAATTGGTAACTATTCTAAAATATTTTTATGTAAATTTGGTTACCCATCTAAAATAAAATGATTACCTCTATATTCATATTTAGTTACCAACTAGTATGAACCATTTCCAAATATCTTTTATAACTACGTAATTTAAAAATATCCATCAGCTAGATAAATGGAAATCCTCACATGTACATTAAGCACTTGATAATTGTTCTGATATAAGTTTTTAATTATTTGATTACTAACAAAAACTAAAATGGTTACCCTTATATGCAGGTTTGGTTACCAACTGCACCTCTTAAGCTATTTTTATTTTAATATGAGATCTATAAGTGACCATCATATATATAAATGAGAACTCTTAATTAGAGTTTCTTATTCTATCATGATGACAGGGTATAAATAAAACATATACCTTTAACACTATAGCAATCTTGATACAAGTTTATAATTATCTGGTTACTAATACGCTTGTAACTATCTATGATAATTATCTAGTTATTAACAAGCTTGTAGATAAATAGGACACTCACACATGTACATTTAACAATTGATGTTTGTCTTGATACAAGCTTGTAACTATCTGGTTACTAATAACAGTAACCATAATGTAACATAATAAAATAATAACCACATAATTATATGATAGTAACCAGAACAGGTTTTAATGGAAACCAAAACAGAAACATCATGTAATGAAACCTAGTTTAGGCAATCCATGTATACTAAACAATTACATATTAAGCCAGAATAAAAAATAAAAGTATCTAAAATCCCACATTAAGGACACAATAATAGTAGCCAAACCATAAGGTAATAGTAACCAAAACATAATAAAGAAGTAACCAAATAGTTATATGAAAGTAACCAGGACATATTTTAATGGTAACCAAAACAGAAACAACCTGTATATCCAACCAAGTTTAGACAACCCATGTATACTCTCACATGTACATTTAACCATAACTTTTCCAATGAATTTTCTAGAAGAGCATAACCCTTGTATAATATATTTGAAGGAATTTACAAAAATAATACATCAATGTAAACTAAGTAAATATATGGTTTATTATGACTTGAGTTTATTATTTACAAAAATAATACACCCACAAACTAATGATGCCTTAAACTTCTCCAACTGACTTGGGTTCAATTTCTTGGTAATAATACTGGGGACTTCCATATCACACCAATATATAACTCTTCTAATGAATTTTCTGTTGCATTCCTTATAGTAAAGATCACATAGCTGTAAATAAACAAAATCAGATTTACACAGTCATTAGTAACCAGATATAAACAATATTTATAACATAAACA
Organism: Panax japonicus; assembly: GCA_020205505.1. Taxonomy (NCBI): domain Eukaryota; kingdom Viridiplantae; phylum Streptophyta; class Magnoliopsida; order Apiales; family Araliaceae; genus Panax; species Panax japonicus. Next base: position 29,660,628 of record CM035095.1, read on the forward strand.
GTTACGTAGTGACCAACAAATAAAAATATACTAACCAAAACATAATATAACAATTACACAGTAGCCAAAACAGACTATAACAAATAACCAACATCCCACATTGACTGCACAATAATAGTTATCATATCATAATATAACATTAACCATACCATAATAAAGCAGTAACCAAAAAGTTATATTATATAATCTAATGGTGACCAAAATATAAACATGTAGTACAGACCATTTTATGTAGTAAACAAACAGTTATATATAATATTAACCAAAACATAATTTAAAGGTCACCAAAACAAAACTATGTATACCAAAAAATATACTAAATAAGTAACCAAACAGTTATATACTAGTAACCAAACCATGTTTTAATGGTAACCAACACATAAACAACATGTATACCAAACCCAGTTTAGTCAACCAATGTATACTAAGCAAATACATTAGAACCAAAACAACATATAAAAGTAACCAAAATTTCTAATTGAGGGAAAAAATGGTATCCAAATCATAAGCCAACAAAAAAAATATACTAATGAAGTAACTAAACAGTTATATGTTAGTAACCAAAATATATATTAATGGTAACCAATACATAAACAACATATAGACCAAACATAGTTTAGTCAACCCATATATACTAAGCAAATACATGGTAACCAGAACAACAAAACCTAGTAACCAAAATCCCAACTCAAGAAAACAAAAATAGAATCCAAATCAAAAACTAACAATAACCAAAAATATACTAAAGAAGTAACCAAATATTTATATGATAGTAACCAAAATATGTTTTAATGGTAACCAATACATAAACAACATGTACACGAAAACCAGTCTAGTCAACCATGTATACTAAGCAAATACATGGTAACCATAACAACATAAAAAAGTAACCAAAATACCAAATCAAGGTAATAAAAATGGTATCCGAATCACAAGCTAACAGTAACCAAAACATAATGCAGAAGTAACCAAACAGTTATATGATAATAACAATAACAAAATTTAAATTAGCACACATTTAAAATTTTTTGGGTTGGAAATATCTTCTGGCTATGAACTTGAGCTTCTGTCTTAACTACAGGAACATTAAAATTAGAATCCAACTGCACAAACCCAAACAAATTTCTTCAAGTCCTTAATAGAATCACCCTCGGTGATTCTTTTCCTCTTTCCATCCTTCTTCCTTGTATCAAACATTCTATACAAAACATAAAAACAACATAAACCCAAACAATCAATACCCCATTCTGTTAGAAACATAGCGTAACGATAATGAGTAACAACGATAACGAGTATCAATGGAGAAGAAGAAACCAACTGAACCACTGTGCAACAGCGATAACGAGTAACAACGACAATGACGAACAACTAAACGAAGATGGAGAACAACTAAACGAAGATGATAACGAGTAACGATCACGAAAATGTAGAATAAATCTCCGAAAACGATCAATAGAAATGAAGAAGACACGAACAAAAGAGAGAAACAAGAGTTTCAGAATACAAAACAAGGGTTTGTAACTGAAGAGTCCCAATCAAATGATAGATGGCAGTTATCACGCGTTTCAAAATAAACCAACCCCATTTTAAGATGGACACTAATTTGTCATGTCAGCCCATTAATATTAATCCCTTAAATTAAGGACTCCTAATTGTATTAGTATTGTAAATAAATATGATGAAATGTCATATTTTTGTAATTATTTTATAGATGTATGATTATTGTAATTATTTCTAAAAATATACTAATATATGTAATTTATTCTAATATTTACAATACATGCTTGCAAGCCTTCTTTATTATTTTCTAGAGTATGAGTTATTGCTTATTTGATAAAGGTACAATTACATATTCTATTACATTTTTAATAATAATTACAACAATAGTTCACTCATAAAATATTTCCACAATTAATACACTTTTATATTTATTTACAATATTAGTGCAATTAGGATTCCTTAATTTAAGGAATTAATATGCAATTAGAATTCCTTAATTTAGGGGATTAATATTGATTTACTTATTAAATTAAATAAAATGGGTACTTTTGTATGCATCTTTCTCTCTCCTCTTCCTAATTCTCTCTACCAGATTATTTTCAAAATCAAAAATCCGCCGTCGTTTACCACCGAGTCCACTCTTAAAACTACCACTACTAGGCCACCTCCACCTCCTCAACGGCTCACCACTCCACCAGACCCTACACACGCTCTCTGTAACAACCCCAAAATAGGTCTATTCCATCCAACCCATTCTGAGTCGCCAAATACATGGTACAGAAAACAACTACAACTTTATTACAACAATTGTCGTGCAAAATACAGCAACACATATGCTGTGAGTTTGTATACAAATATATATCAACTGTGACTCATGTCCCAACCGTGGACAACACCTCATAATAACACCTTACATAAAGGTATAGTCGAAAACTGTTTTAGAAATTAGAATCTTTGGGACGTGCTCAAGGAAACCTTCGTACATGGGAGGCCATGCGTCTAGGTTATTATAGATATCATATGGCCACATAATTATCCTTGGTTGACCCAATAGACCCCAAAGAAAAACAAGAAGATTACTATCATATTCTTCCCAATGGCAAGTCTTCTCCTGACATATCATTATCTCCACTGTCTCTAATTGAGAGTTATATTTCAAATAGACTCCAAGATCATATAGATAGTGCTGGTAGATATACTCAGAAAGTGGATGAGCACATCCATGTCTTATGATGACACGAGGTTGTATGTCATTAGACATCTTGTATGACAGTGGCAAAACACCCTTCCACCGTTGGGTTCGCTTCACCCTAGTTGATTCGCCAAATATAACTACTAAATGATGACCACCGTTCTATTCCCCTGTTATCACCCGCTCAACCCAGCTACACTCGTATTACCTGAAAGGAATTGTGAAGCAAAAGGGTGAACACAACTAGCTCAGTAAAGAATGTCATGACTAAAGATAAATAAATTATCAATAGCCTTCAACAGTAATAAATCAGATATTTAGAACATATGGTATATGATGAAAAATTTCAACCATAGTTGCAGCGGAACGAGCAATCCATTAGAAGAGTCAAATAGACTATAAAGTCTATTATCTTCTCCATGTTAAAAGTCCACCAACAATGTTTTATCCCTATAACATCAATCAACAATTTCTGTCCACAATCACATGTATAACTCATAATCGTAATTGTTGTTCTAAGTTCCTTTTATCATCCAGGACAAAGATAAAAGGAATTGTGAAGCAAAAGGGTGAACACAACTAGCTCAGTAAAGAATGTCATGACTAAAGATAAATAAATTATCAATAGCCTTCAACAGTAATAAATCAGATATTTAGAACATATGGTATATGATAAAAAATTTCAACCATAGTTGCAGCGGAACGAGCAATCCATTAGAAGAGTCAAATAGACTATAAAGTCTATTATCTTCTCCATGTTAAAAGTCCACCAACAATGTTTTATCCCTATAACATCAATCAACAATTCCTGTCCACAATCACATGTATAACTCATAATCGTAATTGTTGTTCTAAGTTCCTTTTCTCATCCAGGACAAAGATAATTTTTATCACCTGAAACATCAAAGATCATGGTTATACCAAATCACAGTTCATGTTCATAATCATACTAATAAATTAATCTTTGCACTACGGCCAAAGATATACATCAGTAAGTCATCTTTGCATTACAGGCCAAAGATATTCATCAACAAGTCATCTTTGCACTACAGGCCAAAGATATTCATCAACAAGTCATCTTTGCACTACAGGCCAAAGATATTCATCAGTTGGTCATGTTCATCAAAACACCTGTTCATCTTTGCACTACGGGCCAAAGATATTCATCAGAAATCATTTATCTTTGCACTACAGGCCAAAGATATTCAATTATACCATCATTTAGGACTGAGGATGATAAAAAAAATATTTTTAAAGAAACGAATCCAGTGAAACAAAATGACAAGGATTAAGGATTCGTACTTTATTTTATCCATGTCCAAAAATACCTCAAAAATCATCATAGTGGTGTAAAATTCAAGAATGATCAAAACATGGATACAATCAAAGCTAGTATCCACAATAGATATTTTAGACAAAAAGAAGAAATTTCATTTTTCGATGAATAGTGCCGTATTCGTGAATAGTGTCGTATACGTGAATAATAACTGCGACACCAAAAGATAGTAATTTCACAAAAAAAAACATCTTCACGCTTCGTGAATAGTACTCGTGAATAGTAACTCGTGAATAGTAACTCATGAATAGTAACCCCGACATGAAAAAGTTCCAAATTTGATAAAAAGTTCCAACCAATATTTCGGCATAATGATATTGAAGAAATAATATCATTTGAGAAGAAAATAACATCATTTACTATCCCTTACCTCGAAAGACAGTACTTCTAGTTGAAACACCGGATATAGGCTATGACTTGAACTTGCACCGTATATCAATACTCAAAGTATACTCAAAATACTCACAAGAATACGCTCGATATTATAGAGAGAGAAAACTTCAGTTTCTGGTGTGATTTTCAATTATAACCTAAGCACCTATTTATAGGAAATTGCTTAGAACAACAAAGCAGAAAATTTATTATAATAATAATATATATAAAAATTTTCTACGCCCATTCTTAGAATCTGAAAATCTGAATACAAACCACATGCTCCCTTCTAGAAGAAGTAAAAAAACGTTTTTTATAAAATAAATAATTAAAACTTCCAAAAATCAATTATTTCGGAGCTTCGGAACTTCAATAATTCATAATAAATAGCCCTTTTGTCAGAAAATTCAAATCTCGCGAGTTTTTATAGGAAATTCAATTCTCTACAACTTTGCAGAAGGAAGTTTTTCTAAATTCCAAACAAAAATTGACCGAAATCTACAAACGGGCGATTTTACAGGCTATAATCAAATTTCGGTAAAGAATTGTGTCTGCCAACACACAAAATATGTGTTAAATATTGAATGCCACAAAAATACTCTTCCTCCTCATATACTCACATATTCCACATTCATTATAAAAATATCACCGTTAATATATTATTAAAATAATATATTTAAATGAATTATTTTATCAGAAAAAGATAAAATATTAATTTTCAACAATTGTCATATTAAAAATTTTCTCCATCTATATCCATATAAAATCAATATTTTCCTCATCATATGAATCAATAATTAATTATTCACAAATAATATTACAGAATCACAATATTGACAACCAGGCAGTTCCCAGGAAAGAGGGGGCTTTCCAATAAGAATTTTTCCTTACTGGCGCGCAATTAGGTGACCAAACCTCTCCTTAGACAGAACTTTCTAGACATTGTCAATAATGTTATCTAATAATATTATTCAGATAATATGAATTATTGTTTCGATAATGAAAAATACTGTGTAATGACAATTATTGAAACAACAGCAATATAAAATATCAACGCAGCAATTATTGAATCAATAAAATAAAATACTGAACAGTAATTACTGTAACCATTATTGAGTAGTGCCTTCTTACGTAAGAATCAATAATTCAAAAAATATTGTGCAATACTGTGTGCTACTGTGCAACAACGCGTATTAGTTTACTTTACCCACCGGGTATTCCAACAATGTTAACAGTAACGATTACGCCGTTATTTATAAAAACTTTAATTTGTCGTTTTCTTCATCCGACAGTTATTCTGTTACGGGGCCCAGAAAAGGTTGCGCCGTCGTACGAATATTCCCCGACAAAAAGAATATTCCACGACCAAACGAATATTCCCCGACAAAAATGAGTATTTTATAACCACTTGCTTATTTTGAAATATTTGCGTATTTTACCCATAACTATCCAAATTAATCAAATCAACCCTTACTATTTCAAAATAATAAATAGAGAAAATTAAATTTCATTAATAATAAGTTGGGGTCTTACACTCTCCACTAAGCTCGGCCCAATCTTTTCTCTCCAATTCGGGTCCCGCCTCGTGGTGGTGGTGTCCTCCGCCTCCGCCGCCGAGGAATGCTTCACCAAAAACGACATAATTTTGACCAACTGCCCCCGTCTCGCCATGGGGAAATACATGGGCTACAACTACACCACCATCGCCCAATCCCCGTACGGCGACCATTGGTGGAACCTCTTCCGCCTTGGCTCACTGGAAATATTCTCCACCGCCCGGCTCAACGTGTTCTTATTTGTTTGTCGAGACGAAATCAATTGCTGCGTTTTTTTTATAATACAATTGCTGCGTTTTTTTTATAGTACAGTTCGTAGCCAAACATTCATACTAAGGTAACCAATTCAGTGTTATTAGGTTTCTAATTTATTTTTAAAAAATATATTATAGATTTTTTATTTAGTAGTGCAGTTGGTAGCTAACACTTTATACAAATGTAACCAATTTAGTTTTATTGGGATACCAATTAATTAAAAAAAATGTATTGTAGATTTTTTTTATAATGCAGTTGGTAGCCAAATCTTAATACAAAGGTAACCAATTCAGTTTATTGGGTTACCAATTAATTATAAAAAATCTATTATAATTTCTTTTTCATAGTGCAGTTGGTAGCCAAATCTTAATACAAATATAACCAACAAAAACTAAAATTGTTACATTTGAAAGTTTTGGTTACCAACTGCACTAAAATTTCTCTTGGTTACCCACAAAAACTAAAATGGTTACCTTTGTATAAATATTTGGATACCAACTGCACTAAAATTTATCTTTTTCTCCTTTTAATTTCTGGACTAAATCAACCATCGTCATAATGGCAGTTGTGGCTGGCGTCCATGGTGTTGAAGTGGCGGCGAAGGGGAGGAGGAAGATGACCGACAAAGGGGAGGAGGAAGATGACGTTGCCAAACTTTGAATATTTGAATTTTAATTATTATTTTTGAATTTAAATTTGTTTTGTTTGTTAGATCCAAAATATTTGAATTTGAATTATTAATTATGGTAGTTATTTCTCCTTGATTTTAGGTTTCCTTATTATTATGAATTGAATCATATACTAATTTCCTAAATTAAGAAATCCTAATTGCACTAATATTGTAAATAAATATAGAAAGTGTATTAATTGTATAAACATTTTATGAGTGCACTAATAGTGTAATTACTTTCTAAATGTTGTATACTTTATGTAAAGGACCCTTTGATAAATGCTTTAAGCCCAAACAAAACCATGCCCAGCTTGTGCTAAGCCCAATCCGGCAGCCCACAAGAAGTGAAAAAAGAGCTGAGCCCTTTTAATAAGTGAACAAGGTTTGTATTTGCAAGCTAAATAAGTTGGTTAGTTCCAAGTCAGTAGTCAGTTAACAAGTTAGTTAGAAGCTAGAATGGATAGGATGGCTGGGGATAAGGCTGAGACATAACAAGCTACATAGTGGTCAAGTAGGCTGCTAGGAGTGTAATGATGAGCTAAGCATTATAGATGCCATGGTAGAGGCCAATGTAGGAGCTAGGAGAGGCAGGGGAGGGTGATTAATAGAGAGGCCAGACTCAGCCATATATGGCCAAACATTTACCCGAAACCAGCTAGCTTTATCAAAGTATTGACTCTTCTTAAAAATAATAGCAGTTTGAGGGAAGAGGAGAGCTCCAGCTGGGAAGTAGGAAGAATAAAATATCAAAGTCCAACACCATTACTCTCTAAGCTAGAAAGGTAAGCAATGTAGCCTTTTCTTACTTTATTTTTGTACTTAAATGTTTTTTTAGTAGCTTTGATTAACTGATTAGCAGCCGTGAAGACTGTTAAGTGGTGTTACTATTGTTATTATGAATGTTACATTGATTTTGTTACTAGAATGACTGTTATATGATTGTTGCTACTATGAGGCTGTTTTGTGTTGTTGTTGATATGGTATTCTAAGTATCTTTAATGAATCAAAAGCCATAAGGTTGAGAAATATCTAGGAAGTTATATATGGTATGCTTGTATATAGACTGCACACAACCTGTTTGATAAATTGACTGAGTAAGGGCTGATTAGGGAAAATATTTACCAACTGAGCAGTCAAGGTTTATGGCTATGTTATAATGCTAATAATCGAGCAATGTCGTGTATGCTTATATACTTCATATGTTAAAGTATGTTATGAATAAATTTGAAATTTTGTGGCTCTATGTATAAGCTAACTAAGTTAATGGGAATGTGATAAACAAACTAGTAAGGGCTGAATACCCTAGACTTTAGTAAGGACTGTTGTGTTTTAAAAACATGCTAGCCGCGTAATGGAGTCCAAGAACATGTCTATATGCTATCACAGTAAGCTAATGTTTCAAGTATGCTTTTACTCTAATGTAATATGATTTAAGGTAACTTGAATATCATATTAGTCTATGTATGAGCTAAACTAACAAAAAGGGGCTGTTATAAGAAGCTTGTTTATGACTGATATGTCTTGCCTCTTGTATAGTTCTTATGCTAAAATATGATGTCTATAGTACCAAACCATGAATGCTAGTAAGTTAAATACTTTAATGAAATTTTTAGAAAGCTTGGAACTCAAACACGACAAGTTTGGACCTGTTTAAAACGGGGCAGACCAAGCCACTATTTTAAGAAGCTTACATGCTAGATAAAATGGATTTTCTAGTAGGCAAATGTGTTGAATTGTTTGGGCAATACGAGTGTGGATATTTATGTTGGATGCTATATAAAAAGTTAGTCCATGCTCATGTGTTGCTAGATCATGCTATCATGTGTTAACTATATTGCTAGTTTATGTTTTCCCTTAAAACTTAAAGCCTAGAAAAAGGGTTATTTTGGTCAAAAGCGTGAAGCCTTGCATCTATGTGTTCTAAGCCATAAATATAGACTATATATCAATTACATGAAGTAATAATGCATGTATGTTGCCTAATTTTCTTACTAGCATTTAACACGCTAGTATACGCGTTCAATTGTAATATTTAGCAAGCAAGGATATCGTTCCCACGAGAAAATAGACTAATATTTATCGATTAACAATTTCAATGCAATTAATCCTATTTTAAACTACAAAATATTGTTTGTGTTTTGAAAAATTAAATTAACAAAATTAATAAATAAGATTAGAATTTTACAAAAGTAACTACAGATTTAACATATTAAGATTACAACTTTCCTTGATATTTCATTTAAATCAATTAACTTACCGTTTAATTCAGTTAATTAATATGAATCATTATCAAAGAATTCTTTATAGCACTCACGCACTTCTTCCAAAAGACACGTGAATAAATCCCCCTAAATCTGTTCTCTACGATTCAGAATTACGAAGAACACCGTAATCAATCAACTCACTATATTCTTATGTGAATCAAGTTAATTAGAGTTTTAAGCACAAATTCTTTCGATGGATACAAATGACACATAGGTATATTTCTATCCTACCTGATAACCATATTAACCCTATTTAGAGTATATGAACATATGTTATTATATCAAGATCTAAATTTATATTCCATCTTCCAATTTTATATAGATTATCATAGTAATTGTTGGCCAAACAATTAATCAATAAGTGTAAGATATAATAAATAATTCAATAAAAACCAACTTTCATTCAATGGGAAGATTTAATTTAAACTACATACCAAGTGTCGTTGCAATCTTAATTAAAATTTAGTTCATGATAAGGAAACCATTATCCAAATTAATAATCCAAACATTCCAGGTAATTACAAAGAATAAGAATTAGGGAAAAGATTAGAAGAACTTGTCAGATTGCTCCTAATTCTCCACTTGATCTTTAGCCTCTGAAATCTCCTTCGTGTTCTCCTCGTTGTTCTCTCTGCAAATCTCTTGATAAAATCCTTGATATGTCTTTTCTCAAGTCTTTTCCTATTTGTATTGGTCCCAACCCTCTTCCAGATTCCTAATTAGCTTCAAAATCCAACATAGCAGCAAAACACCAACAAAAATCGTAGCCTAGCGCACTAGGTGCTAGGCTGGGACCAAGGAATTACAAAAATGACACTCAACTTTAATTTTAATGATTTTTAATTCTTTTCTTCTCCCAAATGACCAATTTGTCCCTCCAGCTTAATCGTACAAGAAATAAACACAAAAACCAATAAAAATATACTAAAAATACTCAAACATAACAATAATTAAGCTTAACAATACAAGATTCGTAGGTATAAAACCCACTCATCAATGTACTTGAAGGCTTAAGACTGTTATGTGAGATTAGTGCTAATACATGTTTAAAATGCCTAATATGGACTATTATGATGTTAGAAACTGAAATTACCTATACAAGCATGATAATGTATATAATGTTAAGTTATAATGATGTTTTAAAGTTTATTTGAATGCCTAGAGGTTCCTTGAGTCATAGCTTGGGATTGTTTGTGTTTAGTAGCCAAAACTTTGCTTAAATAGGGGATGCTATAGAAATTTTTTACAACTGAAGTTATTAGTAAATTTTCCATAAAAGACATTTAAAAGGTGATCATTAACTTAGTTGGGGGCTATGTTGTGTTGTCCAAATTTCATGTCTAAAAGCCATGAAAAGTGAGCTTTAAGTGTCAACTAACACCTAACTAAAGAATTACAATACTTGGAACATATAGGCAAGATTCATTAGCTATATTATGACACAATTGAGCTACAAAAGCTGACTAAACCAAGTCTTGACTGTTTTGAGTGTTAGCCTTGTTAAAAATCATGTTTTAAAGCCAAATATGGACTATTTGAGTGAATCTTAGTACCTGACCCTATTAGACTGTAATGAGCTCATATAAAGTCACTAATGCATGTTAGTAATGATTTCCAAACATGGCCAAGACTGAAGTTAACAGGAAGACTAAGTTCTTGTGTATCTTATAAGCCTAAAGAGGGTTTTAAGAGGTCAAATTTGGCTAGCCCACTAAATAAAGTGAGGTTATGATAAGAGTAACCTTAGAAAACTAAAATACACATGCGTAGACTATCTAACTAGCCAAAACTGGGAAAAACTTAAAATGTGTCAAAAACAACTTTTTGAAGAAAGTGTCTAACATGCTAGTTTGAGCCCCAGTTATAGGAGACCTAAATGATATGAATAAGGAACATAAACTATGATTAAAATACCTTGATGTATGGTCTAGGATTAGGGTTAAATGGTAGAGTCAAAAGCTTAACCAAGAAATTAGCTTTGTTAATTCACTAAAACTGCAATTTCTGCAGTTAACTAAGTGAGAAATTTAAGATTTGTCATTTTTGCTTAAAGATCAATTTTAACATCTTAAACAAGTGAGTTAGAAGTATACTAGACTATTCCGAGTGTTGAATTGTTAATACATACAAGAAAATGAGAATTTAGTATGTAAAAGCTTGAAAATGCTAGGTTTAGAGGGTCAAAACCATAACTATGCATAGCAAGATCAAGGGGACACTAAAACTAGTCCTAACTAGTTGTAACTCAAGTGTTTGCATGAGCCCAAGTGGCCAGAAATGAGTTGGAAAAATTTGACCAAGTTAGGGAAAACCAAAAATTGTGGTGAACAACCTAGTTTGGGCACCTAGTTTCAAGAAACTTAGGTGACAATGCTGAAGAACCTAAACTAGTAAAAAAATAGTTTTATATATGGTTTATAAGTATGTACAGAGTTTAGGACTACAAGCCTAACAAAAAAATTCATAAAATCTCTAAAGTAGCCTAGAAAATAGCTAAAAATGTAGTTTTTGAGAACATGAAACTGTGTAAAACAGCCATGTTCGGGATTGTTTTTGTACTGCTTAACTTGATAGTTTTAAAGACATAATCTATGAATAAAATACTTTGATAGGGGGTCTATAAGATTTTAGAAGAGGGAGATTGAAAATACTACTACAAAATTAATAAAAATCTCCAAAAGTACATCAAAAATAATATTTTATGTTTTTGAGCTATGTTGTAAAAGTAAAGTTTAAAGCTTGTAAATGTATTAGCATAACTAAATGTGGTAATAAAAGTGTTCAAATGATCAAAGGTGTATAACATATCATGTTTGGAATAAAATGAATATGTTCTAGGCGTATGAGCTAACTATGTGAAAAATACTATGTGTATTAAACTTTGAAGATGTGTTATGTTAAGACGCCTATGTACTTAACTATGTTTTTAAGTAAATGTTATCTGTATAATTGCATAATGTTAGTAAGTGAAATACATGATAGTGAATGGATATGACCTCAATAACCATAGTTTGAGCTATGTGATGCTATCAGGCATAGCAGTAGTTATTTAGTAACTATAGTATTAGAGTGACATGTAGCTATGTGTATCAAAAGAATATAACTTTGTGCTAAACATTGTATATATGTAGGTTAATCAGTGACAAGATATTATCTTAAAAGTTTAAACGACAAGAGAAGGCAAGTACTCAACTCAAAATTTTATATTTTCAAGTTATTTAACTTATTAAACTGTAATATTTTGAATTTAGTTATTCTTATAATATTTAAAGTATGTCAATGTCATTATTTCGGCTAGACAAATATTGAGATATATTGATATTCTTGATTAATAGAAATCTCATATAATGCTATCCAAACCATTTTGTTGTGCATCGAATTTCTATGTAATGTTGTGAATAAACAACCCTTTTTATAGGAGCATATGATACCGGACACTATGATTCTGAAGGACATATAATGTGTATATAGGCTGTTATGTTGTGCACAATATAGGGTACTTAGGCTGATCTTATAAAGTACAAGTATAGGATATACTCAGTTTTTATTAGTTGTTTGTATCCATGTATTGTAATTTTAATACTGTCAATTTTAGTACAGGGTTCACTGGTCAATTGACCTTACATCAAACAAAAGCCTGATTTTTTTAAAAACTAAAATCTTTTACAGAACTGTTTTGTTTAGTATCTCATGAATTGTATTTTATTTATTAGAAATATTCATATTCTATTATATTCAACTATTTATTTCCTTGCTGAACAAGCTTTTTCTCATCCTTGCGTTGAATATAATATTTTCAGTTAAAATCGAGAAATTAGCTAGTACATCAGGGAAAGATAAAGGAAAAGACAAGGTTGCAGAGTAATTTATTATTAAACGCTTGTGCTTAACTAAATTTAAGGATTGTTGTAATAAATACCTTTAGTATACTTTTTGTGTAATATTATTTGGTATTGAGCTATGTAAAAGTCTATAGAACCTGAGATTTAAGTTAAGATTATTATGTAATCTAAGACAGGTTTAAGTTAGTATATGCAGTAAAGAATGAATATTAATAGTATCGTGAGCACCAAGTCTGAGGTAAAGGTAACCCGGATTTGGGGGCGTCACAGAGATACGTAACTTAGTGAAAATTCAAATGTGTTTTGGGTACTATGAGTTTATTGGTTGTAGCCTTTACGTAAACTAATTAAGTTTATTGTGAGAACTCCTGCACTGTTTTCTTTAGAAGGATAAATGTCTCTATGTTAGCTCTAAAGGGTTTGATATAGAATTTTTGCATTGCATGTGAACTCAACGGTCACACGATTCGGCAACTTAAGATTTACTAGTTTTGGTTTGAGTTGGTTTTGACAAATGTGATGATTATATCGTCCCCGTCTTGGGCGAGTGGGAGATGTTGGATTTTGGATATCCAAACGGAGAGCCCTTGGAGGGTCCAACTCATTTTGTTAGTTAGTCAGATTACTCAATAGATTTGTTCGATTCCTGTTTGATTTATTTAACAGTGTTTTGACTTATCTGTTGGATAGTTTAGGAAGTGGTTTTAACCTCTTTACCTATATAAACCCACTTCTCTGTGATTAATTGATTAATTTTTATGTTCTCATAGTGTATAAAATGATTGAGAAGAGAGACTTTTAATATAAAAGACTCTAACTAAGAATGTACGAGACAATATAAATATTACTTACTCATAATGAAAAGAAAGTAATATGTGGAGTTGAATAAATTTTATAAGATGTAGTAAGCAATGATATTATTAAATGTATACCTTGATTCTTCAAAATAAAAAGGGAAGCCAATATGACTAATTAATTGAGAAATATTCTTGACATAAATCCACATATGAGATCAATGAAATAATTATATTATAATATAATTAATTTCGTTCAAAAGTATTATTTAGTGACAAATAAGGAAAATGGTGGGTACTACCATTAAGTATTTAAATTACATAGAGTCATCATTTTTAATGATGTATGTGCTAGCTATTTTACTAGCTTAAAGAACTGTGGTGGATAAAAAAAATCCATGTATATTAATATGTAATATAAGTCCATATTAAATATTGGACCATATCAAATTTGCTAGGTGTGCTTGCAAATAGGTTAATGTTATGGACCATTGCCTTACGTAAGGAGGGGTAATAAGAGTCCAAGTTATATAAATTGGGCCAAATTAATTTTCGGATAATTTACATATTCTATTATATTTTTAAAAATAATTACAATAATAGTTCCCTCATAAAAATTTTACACAACTAATACACTTCCATATTTATTTACAATACTAGTGCAATACATAATTACCAAAAAAGTGTAATCTTATCCCTTTAATTATGCACACGATTTTCTCCCTCATCTCTCCCACGATTTTCTCTCACTCCATTTCTGTTTCCCTTCTTCTCCTCCTGTCCAACCCCTCCCCACCCTCACCCTCACGCCTCCCCCTCCTCCCCTCCTCGCCTCCCCTCCTCCCCTCCTCCTGCCTCCACCTCTTCTCGCCACTCCCTCCCCACCCTCACGCCTCCCCCTCCTACCACCTCCCGCCTCCCGCCTCCCCTCCTCCCCTCCTCCCGCCTCCACCTCCTCCCTCCTCCCACCTCCCCTCCCCACCCCACCATCACGCCTCCCCCTCCTCCCGCTTCCCGCTTCCCGCCTCCCCTCCTCCTCCTTCTGTCCAACCCCTCCCCACCCTCCCGCCTCCCCTCCTCCCCTCCTCCCCTCCTCCCCTCCTTACGCCTCCCCCTCCTCCCGCCTCCCCACCCCACCCCACCCCACCCTACCCTCACGCTTCCCCCGCCTCCCCTCCTCCCTCCTCCCTTTCTCCTCCCCCTCTTCCCGCCCCCTTTCTCCTCCACCCTTCTCTCCCCCCCACACCTCACGCCCCACCCCCTCCTCCTCCTCCCGCCCATCCCTCTCCTCGATCCCTCTGCCTCCCACTGCCACCGGTCCATTCTTTATTTTCACCTGTAACGAAATCTTCCGATAAGGTAACCAATTCAGTTTTATTAGGTTACTAATTTATTTTGGATTTGATGTAGTTGGTAATCAAACTTCATGTAGTTGGTTACCAAATCATTTGATAAGGTAACCAATTCAGTTTTATTAGCTTATTGATATATTTTGAATGTGATGCAGTTAGTAACCAAAATTTATGCAGTTGGTTACTAAACCTTCCGATAAGGTAACCAATTTAGTTTTATTAGGTTACTAATTTATTTTGGATGTGATGCAGTTGATAACCAAATTTCATATAGTTGGTTACCAAACCATTTGATAAGTTACCAATTTCGTTTGAATGTGATGCAGTTTGTAGCCAACCATTCATACAAAGGTAACTATTTTATTATTTATGAGTAACAAAATAGTTATAAAAAAAATTTTAGAACATTAATAGTTACATCTATTTATTTTTAAACTTTTTATAGGGCGAATCTTCTTCTTATTCTCATTGGTGTTTTGGACAATGGAGATTCGCGGCGAAGTATCGGCGGGGTAGCGTTCAAAGTGTATGTTAGGGAGATGAAGATTTGAATTTGAATATTTAAATTTGAATTATTATTTTGAATTTGAATTTGTTTTTGTTGTTAGATCTAAGTATTTGAATTTGAATTATAGCAGTTATTTGTCCTTGATTTTAGGTTTCCTTATTAGTGTGAATTGTACTATTTTTGTAATAATTACATTCTTTTTGTAATTATTTAGTTGATGTACTTTTCTAGTAATTATTTTTTATTTGTTGTATACTTATGTAAAGAACCCTTAATTTTTTCCATGTAGGCATTCAAGCCTTCTTTATTTTATTAATATGATATGAGTGCATTGAGCCCAAAACAAAGTTGTGCCCAGCCTTGCATTAGACCCAATAAAGCAGCCCATATTGGAGAGAAAAGGAGCTGTTAGTTTAAATTAAAAGAGCAGTTAGATGGTTGTTGGTCAGTCAGTAAGCTAACAGTTAGTTAGCAATTTAGTTAGTAGCTATAAGGTGTAGAGTGGTTGTAGGAGCCAAGTTCATTGCATGAGCCAAGTAGCTACTAGAGGACTGAATAAAGGCCAACATAGGGGTCAAGTAGACTGCAGAGTAGTAGGAGGCTGCTAAGCCTTGTAGGGGTTGTGTAGTGGTAATGATGAAGGCCAATGCAAGGGCCTGGTAAGAGCTAAAGAGAGCAGCCAGGTAGAGATAATGATGGAGAACAACAATATGCCAAGTAGGCTGATCGAGAGAGAGAGAGAGAGCTCAGCCATATATGGCCATACAATGCACCTGAAAACAAATAACTTCTATACTTATTCGAGTTCCAAAAGCAATATCAATAGCAGTCCATTAGATTGAGAGAGTAGGGAAGCTATGACTGGAAGGGAAAGAAGGATTTAGCAACAAAGCTACTTCAATCTCTAGAAGTTAGCTAGTTAAGCCAGCTTAGACTCTTTCTATTCCTTTTCCATTTCAACTTTGATAGTAGAATGGGCTGATAGTGGCTATAGTATTAGATAAGACTATGGTTGTTGTTATGATAATATTAGAGCTTTGTGTGGTTATGGAGGCATTATATGGAAACCCTTAATAAATCAAAAGCCAAAAGGTTGGGGAAAATGGACAGGAAATTTGTGGTTACATGTCAATAAAATCATGCTCACCAACTGTTTGATTAAATGTCCAAGTAGGGGTTGTTATAGTATAAAAGCATGCAAGCTATGAATTAGAGTCCAAATCATGTCTACGAGCTCATATATTGAGATGAACGCCTTAAACATGCTTCTATGCTTAAAATAATATGTTGTAGTATAACTTATATGATATGATAATTTTATATAGTAGATTACCTTACTCTACAATCATAGAATGCAACTCCACGATTGTAGATCTCAACTTAAAAGTCATATGCGGACCCCCCCCCCCCCCCACTTTGAGTCTTAAATTAGAACACTGTAAATTGATGTTCCCAGATCAATGAAAGAAGAATTAAAAGCCTATTAGGGACAATTTTGAACAAAAGATAGAATCCTGCCTAAAAATGAGTTATTTTGGTATTGATATATGAGAAAAGTTTCAAGCTTTTTAGAGTATGTGATGACGAGTTCTAAAGATAATTTGAAGTTATATGAATGCTTAGATAACCTTTGAATCATAGCTTGGAGACTGTTTGTGAGTAAGAGCCAAAAATGTGCTTAAACTCTAGATTAGAGGACTGTTTTGGTTAAGGTCAGTACCTGAACTTTTGAGTTAGTAAAGGGATCATAATATGTCCATAATTAACATTTAAAAGTTGTTCATTAACTTAGTTGTGGTCCATATTGAGTACTACTCAGTTTTCATGTTTAAGAGCCATGAAAAGTAAGCTTTAAAGTAACATCTAACACTTAAACGAAGAGAGGCCACACCTGAACCTTGAAGGTAAGTTTCAATTGTAAGACCCCGACTTTTATGAAATAAAAGTCTAACTTTCTTTATGATTATTATTCTAAATTTTAATATCCCAGAATTTTCAATTAATGAAATGAGAATTATAAATAAGAAGTGAGTAATGAGAATTAAGGTTTTAATGTAAAAGATAATTTTTAAAAGTCGTATTGATCAAATGGGCAATTAAACGGATAAATTAGGAAATAAAAGAGGAGAAAATAAATTAATGAAATGGTGGGCCATTGAGGGGCGGGCTAAGAATCTCATTAGAGAAATCAAGGGAGATCATGAGGTGGGAGAATAAAAGATAAAAGAAGGAAAAAGAAGTTGAAGAGTTAGTGGGAAATGGTGGAAAAGGAAGGAGGTGGGGGGAATAAAAACAAAAAAAAGGAGAGAGTAGAAAGAAGAAATAATAATAATACTCCACCAAATTTTCCCATTCATTGATCTTATCGGCTCAAACCAAAGGAAGAGAGATAGAGAGAGAGAGAGATGACATTTGAGAGTAGGAAGAAGAAGATGAAGAAGAATGAGAAATGAAGAGGAAATTAAAAAAGTATTTTTAAAATCTTTGATTTATTCTTAGATTTAAGTTTTTATGGATTTTATGTAGAGTACATATTTATGTATGTATTGAATGATTTAAACTTGCATAAACATGAATCAAATGAGAGAAATCATGAAATCAAATGAAAAACAAAATATGGAAATTTTCAGAAAAATTAGTTTACTACTTGATTTTGTAAAATCCATAACTCTTTGTGTATAATGAATTAGGAGATGAGCCATATATCAAAAGAAAGTCCTAGAAGTAAGCTAAACACAAAAATTAGAATCACCCAAAAATTCCTTGTGGATTTTTCTTGGTGACTATTTGAAAGAAACTGGTTCGAAGGACTTAAAGCTCGAAAAATCCGTGTTCTTAAGTTCTATTGTGTGAGTTATAATTTTTAATCCGACCGTTGGATCGTTGTAATTTTTGGATATGTTATACATATATAAGCTGAGTATATGTCCAAAACTTTTGAACCGTTAAATATTAACGTATGATTTGTTATGAATTTTAAGAGGTGACTAATTCAGAATTTTTGTAGCATAATTTTTTGATAAGCCTGCTTCTCTATGTTAAATGCAAAATTTGGAAAAACTATCTTCTACAAAATTGTATAGAATTAAATTTCACATGGAAAGGATATAAGATCCATAATTTTCTGATAAAAGATCTAATTATTATGAATTATTGAAGTTTCTGAATATTGGAAATTATAATTAAATTATAAAAAAAATATTGGGCTAAAATATTTTTTTACAAAATTCTTATAATATCATCTTTGAATTTTTGTAAATTTTTGATGAATTATTGAAAAGAAGAAGTAATTATTGTATTTTTAAACTATTTATAGTTAGTTTGAATATAAAAGAAATTCATCGAAAATTCTATGAATGATAAAAAATTATGAAACTTGGTGAAAAATCTTATAAACTTATTTTATTATTTCTGGACATTTTTGAAAAATTATTGAATAATATAAATATTTATTGTATTTGTAATCTATTTACAATTAGTTTAAACATAGAGGAAATTTATAGAAAATTCTATCAATAGTGAAAAATTATGAAATTTGCTGAAAAATATTATAATAATATAAGATTAATATTGACGATATTTAAAAGATATAAAAGTATGTGGAGTTAGTATTTTTATTGTGAAGCTATTAAATGATAATTTTTATAAATAGAAAAAATTATAGAAACTTGTCGGATAATCCGAAAAAATGTGAAAAATATATGAAGTGAACAGTTGTCAGGAAATATTCGTTTGGTCGGAGAATATTTTTTTGTCGGGGAATATTTGTACGACGACGCAATCATTGGTGGACCATATAACGGAATAACTGTCGGATATAGAAAGCGGCAGAAATAACCTTTTTATAAAAAATAACGGTAAAGCTTTTACTTTATCGTAAACTGTTGAAATACCCGATGATAAAAATACAGTAATATGTGTGATTCCACAATAGTACACGGTATTCCATAGTAGTACACGGTATTGTACAGTGATTCATATTATTGATTCTTACGTAAGAAATCACTTAGTCTTTCATTCAATAATTATCACTGTAGTTATTGCACAGTAACTTATATTATTTAATATGATATAATTATACCAGTCGGAAGTATTACGAGTCTATGTGAATAATTGTTGAAAGATTGAAAATGTGTAAATAATTAATGAATAAAAGGTGTTGATTAAATATAAGTATAATATGCAGATGTTTGTTCAATTATTTTCTTTTTAGAAAAGTAAGTTTGGTGTGAATTGTCGACACTCTACTTTTTTTAAAGTAGTCTGGACCACAACTCAATTATTGTTAAAACGTGTACAAGTTGGTTAAATTTTCTCCGTGGGACCATAAATTCCGCTACCATTATTTTATACAGATCATTTGATTATTTTGTCAAAATGTGTGTGCGAATTATTTTCTTAATTTTCAGTATAAATAGGTTGCCCGATTGAACAACTAAACACACACCATCACTACACTAAAAATATAAAATTCTCTTACTACAATATTGTGAGTATTTATGTTGAATGTAAGGTTACTCCAAATGTAGATAAAGAATGCAAACATTGTTTAAGTTGATCAATATCACAGAAAGCAAAATCAAATCACATGCTAAGGTAAAGGGTATCATTTTTATGGTAAATGGATATCATTTTTTTTCATACTCCATATTATGATAAGATATTATTATTCATTTCTTTAGATTATCATTAAATGGTGAAAAGTCCTGAAATGATTAGAATATCCTTAATAGTTTATGCTCAATCTAATATCTTGACCTGAATATTTCTATTCAGTTTTAAGTTATTATATTTGAGCCAGGAACTTCACATTTACTTGAACTTTATATTTTATCAGGAATTCTAATCAATTTTCTGGATATCATGTTGGCAATTTGGACTCTAGATAATTAAGTTGAAAATCACTAAGATTTATTTTATTTTATTATTCTGATTATTTCTGTCCATTCATTATATATATCATTGTCATCATCCTCATGCTTATATTATGATGAAAGTCATCTTTGGCCCGTAGTGCAAAGATGGACTGTTGATTATTGGTTTTACAGTTGTATATCTTTGGCTCGAAGTGTAAAGATGGACTGTTGATTATTGGTTTTATAGTTATGTATCTTTAGCCCGTAGTGCAAAGATGAACAATTAATTATTAGTTTTACAGTTGTATATCTTTTGCCGTAGTGCAAAGATGAACAATTGATTATTGGTTTTATAGTTGTATGTCTTTGGTCGTAGTGCAAAGATGAATTTAATGGCATAATTATAAACATGAACTGTGAATTGGTATAACCATGATCTTTGGTGTTTCAGATTAAGACAGGTGGTGAAAATTCTCTTTGTCTTGAGTACAACGAAGAATTGGTGTTACAAGAATAAAATATTGATGATTGACTTTTAATTTGGAGAAGATAGTAGACATAATGTTCTACTTGACGCTTCTAATGGATTGTTGATTTCGCTGTAATTATGGTTGAATACTTTAATCATCTACCATATGTACTAAATATCTGATTTATTACTGATGAAGGTTTTTGATAATTTAATTATCTTAAGTTATGATATTCTTTACTGGGCTATTTATGCTCACCCTTTGGCTTCACAATTCCTTTCAGGTAATAAAAGTGTAGCTGAGACTAGTAGAGACAACATGAGTATAAAGTGGTGTTTTGAATTAGTCGTAATCCTAATCAAGTTGTGAAACAGTGTGGCATAATAATTATACTGAGAACTTAAAATGTGTGTGACGTATTTTATACATCATTTAATAGTTAATTTTGGTGAACCAAATAGGGGGATGCGAACTCGAATTTGAAAGCGTCAAAATGCACTCTATTAGAATGAGGAGGACATAAATCTTCTCGTGTTCTTTTGGGAACTTGAAATATTTACTGTTGCATTTTATTTGACATTGTAATAATTTAAGTATGAATATTGTCTTATTATATACGTTACAATATTTGTATTGAAACTCACAGTATATGTGTTGTCGTATTTTTCATGACAGTTCAATTGTTGTAATAGGAAAGTTCGCGTCAGTAGTGTGTTATTTTAGGCGACCCAAGATGGTTTGTGTGGAACTATTTTGGTGGCGTCACAATTCAATAGTTATAATATGGCATAAGTAAGCTACACAAGTTAAAAAAACCAAGTCTAAACCATTTTAAATATTGAACTTGTTAAAAATAACGTTTTAGACCAAAAGTGGTTTGTTTTGGGTAAATTTTAGTACCTGAAATTGTAAGTCTGTAATGAACTCATATAAAGTTGCTAATTTATGCTTGTGATGATTCCTAATCATTGTTATGACTAAAGCTAGTAAGAAAACTAAGTTAGGGTCTATTTTTCAAGCCTAAAGTAAGCTTTAATAGGTAAAAATTAGTAACCTTAGGCAACTAAAATACACATGTCTAGATTTTCCAAGCAGCCGAAACTGAAAGAAATTTAAGAAGAGTCAAAATCAGTTTTGGGGAAAATGTGTTAACCTGTCCAATTTGAGCCTCAGTTAAAGTAGGTCTAACTGATATGAATGAGGAATCTAAACCTTATGAAAATACCTTGGTATGTGGTCAAGAAGTAATGTAAGACCCAAGTTTTTATAAATAAAGATGAATTTTCTATAATTATTATTTTTGAATATTATGGAATAAATTTGATATAATGTTATAGTTGTGGGTAATATTTATAAATTTTGCAAAGTACGCAAGTTGTTATAAAATATTCGTTTGATCGGGGAATATTCTTTTTGTCGGGGAATATTCGTACGACGACACAATCATTAGTGGACCCCACAACGGAAGTATTGTCGTAGTTAGAAAACGACAAAATTATCTTTCTATAAAAATAACGGCGGAGGTGTTACCGTTAAAACTGTTGAACTACTCGGTAGTAAAAGTACAGTAATACGCGTGGTTGTATAGTAGCACACGGTATTGATTATTGATGCTTACGTGAGAAGTCATTCAGTTATACTCAATTATTGCTACAGTAATTGCTGCATCATATCTCTTATATTATTGATTCAATTATTGTCACAGTATCATCTGTATAATATGTTATATTATTAAATCAATAATTGAGACGACAAGTTGTAAATGACTAATAATTGTTGAAAGATTAATTATATGTTGATTAAATTTAAATTAATTTATGGTAATATTTATTCAATCCTTGATGTATATAAAGAGTCTGTTATGAGACGTTTGTGGTAAGTTTGATTATTTTATGGGGGCCCATATGTCATCATCTAAGAGTCTCATTCGTCAATAGTAATTACCTTCGTCAGACGTCAAACCACTTGCCGGTTCATATTATAGGCGTCGAACCACTTGTCGTTTCACAGTACAGGCGTCGAACCAATTGTCGTTTCACATTACAGGCGTCAAACCACTTTTCTTTTCACATCACCAGTCGTCAAGCCACTTACCTTTTCAAATGGCAAGTGCTAAGTTAGAAATCTTCTATAAATAGAGGCCTAGTGCTTCATTATTTTTCACGAATTCATTCAAGCTATAGAGAGAGAAAGTATAGAGAGAATAAGAGAGAAAGAAGAAGAGTATTCGGTTACTACACTACTGCAGTATTCAATCTCCTAATAATGTAAGGGGTGTTATTCTTTCTTATTCATGAAGAGAACTGTTGTTATTCCATTTCTTATTATTCTGTTGGAATAACCTGTATACGCGGTTTACCCTATACTTGGTGACATTCTTCTATTATTCTGTTGGAACATCCTGTCTATGTGTTTTACACCGGACCTGGTTCCATTCTTTATTATTCTGTTAGAATATCCTGTCTGTGTGTTTTACACCGGACCTGGTTCCATTCTTTATTATTCTGTTGGAATATCCTGTCTGTGTGTTTTACACCGGACCTGGTTCCATTTTTATTATTCTGTTGGAATATCCTGTTTGTGCGTTTTACGTCGGACCTGGTTCAGTTATTTATTATCCTGTTGGAATAACCTGCTTGTGCGGTCTATCGCATGCATGGTGATTTCTTTTGTTATCCCATTCTTTATTATACTTTGTTGGTTAAAACTTTGACTTCTATACTCCACGAAATTAGTGGAATATCCTTGATATTTGCGCTTCATCCAGTATCCTTTCATGGAAATATTCTTCTGATCATTCTTGAATTTTACTCTACAAAACAGTATCGTGTTGACAATTTGGACGTTAATAATTTCTGGATAAAATAATTCTTGAACTTGTTTTATTGAATTCTTATATCATTGTCATCATCCTCATGTTTATATTTTGTTGAAAGTCATCTGTGGCCTGTAGTGCATAGATGGACTTGGTATGATTATGACCAGGGATTATTCGGTGTAATCATGACCGTAATGTTACAAATGATGTGGTAAAAGTTCTCATTGGCCCGTAGTGCATTGATGAACAGTTGTTGGCATGATCATGACCATTAATGAATACATAAATATTCTTGGCCCGCAGTGCATGAATAATTGTGGTCGTGATACTAAAGAATATCCTTGGCCGTAGTGCAGGGGTGATTCGATGATGTGGAATATTTATTAAGCTGAGTCTCAGCTATAACAGTGATGAAAAACCTTTTAAATCATAAAAGATAGTAGATTTTATTTTCTACTTGATTCTTTTAATGGATTGCTTGTTCTGCTGTAGTTAAACGTGATGTTTACTATATTTTATCAGTTTAACACTGTTGAAGGCTAATGATAATTTATTCTGCATTATCTTAGTCATAATATCTCTTACTGGGCTAGTTGAGCTCACCCTTTCTTTCACTGTTCTCTTCAGGAAATGAGAATATAGCTGGAACGAGTCGGGGAACGGAGTAATGGTCCAGAGGATAGCATTAGTAGTCCTCACTATTCTGAGAAATAGTGTGATAATAATTGTAATGAGGACTCCTTTTGAGTTTGTATGATCTCTAGTAGACAATATTTGTATTCAAACTCACAGTTTATATTTTGTTGTATTGTACACGATAGTTATATTAGTAAGTTGTATTTGAATTCTGTACCATGTATCTGGCGGCCCAAGATGGGTGATGTATACCTATTTTTGGGGGCGTCACAAGTAAGGCTAAATGGTAGAGCCAAAAGCTTAACCAAGAAATTCTAACAAATCATCAAAGTAGGCAGTAAACTCAATTCTGCAACAGTTGGGTAGTAGAGTGAACTCTGAAAATAATAGAGTGAAAATAGTAGAGTGAACTCTGAAAATCGTAGAGTAAACTCTGAAAATAATAGAGTGAACTCTGAAAATCGTAGAGTTAAAATGGGTAAACACCCTAGTTTGTGCCCAGTTTTGGTTAACTTCCATAACTGAATTTAAGAAACCAAACTCATGGAAAAATACTATGATATATGATCTAAATGCTTGCATAAAGAAAATATCAAATGGGCTAACTTATAAAGTTCAAAAGCATTATCAAAGTGGCCTAAAAATTTATTTCTGCTGCAGTTGGTAGTAGAGTGGGTAGTAAAGTGGAAAGGTAAAATACTCATTTTGACGCACTATCTTAAGAAGCCTTAATAGGTTGTTTCAGTTGACTCACTATGGAATGAAATACTATGATGTATAGTCTAAAATCTTGTTCAAACATAGAAGTCAAAATCTCATTACAAAGATTCATAAAAATCCCCAAAGTACCTAGAAAATCATATTTTCTATTTTTCAATTATGATGGAATAATGAGATTTGATTCCTAGAAATGTCACAACATAACGTAAGATGATATTTGAATAGTATAATGACCAATGATTTATATCATGTTATGATTGGACCAAAATGAGTATATTTGAGAATGTATAAGAAAGAAGTATGCAATATATACCATGTGTGTATGATCACAAAGTGATGAACGAAGGCTATATGCCTAATCTAAGTCTAAGGAACTTAGATGAGTAATTAGACCTGGAAAACATGGTCCAAGCTCGGGGGCCGGACTTTGGGCTGCAGAATTTTAGCCTAATAAAACACGGGCGTTTTTGGCCTAGCCCGCCACC
Source organism: Panax japonicus (assembly GCA_020205505.1). Lineage (NCBI taxonomy): Eukaryota > Viridiplantae > Streptophyta > Magnoliopsida > Apiales > Araliaceae > Panax > Panax japonicus. The sequence goes on from CM035095.1 coordinate 29,686,254, forward strand.
CGCTCGGCCCGTTTTGGCCAAACCCCAAAAAATATAAAATAGGCACAAATTGGTCTCAGGTCGACCCGGCCCGCCTGCCACGGGCCGGGCTTTGGGTTGCAAAATTTTAGCCCATCAAAACTCGGGCCTTTTTGGCGCTGCCATTTTTGGCTCGGCCTGCCACTCGCCCGGCCTGTTTGGGCTTGGCCCGCCCATTTGCCTAGTCTATGAGTAATGTTTAGCCAAATATGGTATGCTTTAGTGGTGTGATACACACAGTAAACTACAAGTGCGATAAGCTAGCACATGTAGCGATAAAAAGGGAAATAAAACTGAGTTATATAAATAACGAAGTTGAATATAAAGATGGTACAAGGAAAATATAAGTGAAAGTAGGTTATTAAAGTAAGGTTAACCATGAGATCACGTATTGATTGTGTTTATTATCAATCTCACATACCGTGTAGGTCATGCAGAGGAACACGACGGTTAGCGTAATGGTAAAACGCCGGTACAGGCAAGTTTTTCAGAACAAGTTATTATATGTGAACTTTTTAATTTTAATGTGTACATAGTCCCTGCATTATATGTACTCCTTATGAATAAATTAAGATGTGCATTATGTGCTATACTGCGATATAAATCTATTAAATCAAGTTAATTATTTATGTGGATTGAGTTATGGAAACTTACTATATTCATGATATGAGGTATATGATAAGCATGAAGTAGGTATAATTGTTGAGTATGAGCATTATGATGCTTGAATAAATGCAATGTATGAAAAATATGAATTATGTATAAACTGCGAAGCATGAATAATTTAAGTTGTGTTTAAAATGCGAACTATGTGTTATGTGATAAGTACTGTTAAACTTGTTGGGCAACGTAGTTGCTTACCCTTGCTATAAATAATTGTTTTTAGCTAAACCAAAGCGGATCGAAGGTTTCGGGATAGGCAAAGGAAAAAGGAAGAAGTACTTACTGAAGTTGTTCGTATAGCTCTAACTATGCTAGATAGCGTTCAAATGACATTATAATTGCATAGTCAAATAACATTGTATAGAAGAATAGTTAAGTCTAGTTATGAGTTCATGGATACTTAAAATCAATATATTCAAGTGAAAAATATTATTTATAACTTTAAATTTATAATTTAAATCAATAAGATTTAAAAGTGTAACACCAGGCTGTAAAAGTTGCGGATTCTGGAAATAAAAAGAATTAATGTATTAATTGGTATCAAAGTGAGGTTGTACATTATTTTATGAATAAAGGTTATAAATATTCATATGAAGGTTGTATAGCAATGCACCAGGTCCAAGGTTCAAGGGACCTGGATTTGGGGGCGTTACAGAGCTTCGTTCCCATCCCGCAAGGATTGTTGTTCGAAGACGTCGTTGGGTTGTATTGTACATGGGATCGCACAAGACTTTTTTCACACCAAAGGTTACTAAGCTTCAAGAGGTATGCCATTTGTATTTAGTTTTGTGTAAATAAGTCATTACATACATCTAATTAATCCTTCAGGTGGAGATGGTGGAAAGAGTATATGTTATGGTGGTCGACGGTATAAAGAAGGTGGAGGCATAAGTATCTATTGGGTGTTGTCGACGGTCAAGGAGGCGAAGGTGAGCGATATTTGTTTGTTTTATATTCTTTTTCATTAATTTTTCCCTAAATTTTTCTAGCGAGGAATTTTGTGCTTTGTACAGGCGAGACCTGGGAGGTAGACGACATGTTTGTTGGATTTAGGGTTCAATTTTTGTTAGCGTCTAGGGTTCACTTTAAAGTGTTTAGGGTATAAATTTTACATAATTATGGGTTTAATTTTCATAATTTAGGGTTCAATTGTTATGGTTTAGGTTTCAATTTTTTGGGTTTAATTTTTAGAACTTATACCGTGTCTGTAAGTTTTTTTAAGGGAAAGAAAGAGGAAAATAAAATTAAAATTCCTCCAAATTTCATGTTAAAGAAGAGATTTGGAGGTAAAATTGATTTCATTTAATTGGTTCAAAATTTAGCCTTTAAAAGTGGGAGGATTTGGAGGGATGGAATAATTAATTATTTTATATCAGCTAAAATAACATATCCAAACAAATAATATGACAATCTTGTCCCTAAATATAAATAACAACTATAACTATAATTGTATTTATATTATCTAAAAATAACATTTCAAAATAAATAATATGAACATCTTGTCTAGCTATTATAAGTTAGAATTATATTTATTCTAAATTTTGTAAATACGATGAGTCAAAAGAAACATGTAAACATACTAATTAGTGTAATCTTTGTTTTTTTTTGTTTTTTCTCTTTGGGACGAAAGCATACATAAAAGAAACAGTTGTGGGCTCAATACTCGATACTTTTTTATACTTGTATATAGGTTTAGTTTATGATATTTATGCAAATCCTGTTCGTATTGATTAATTACTATAAAATTGAATTTCAAATTGAATTTTTATAATATGTGTTCTATGTAAAATTACCTTGTTATTAAGAGCATTCACAGCAGTTTACCTAATAAATTCTCTAATCTTAACTTTGAAGAATACATCAACAAATTATTATTTAATATTTTCCTTATTCTTATTTAACTCTCTATTTTAATCTCTATATAAGATTTTACTCCTCAGGGCGAGGGAGTCAAAAAATCATTCTCTATATATGTAAAATGACATTTCACCCATCATTTAAGTGGACACGTCAACTTTAAACAACCCTTCTCCCCTTCCCACAGATGCTGCGAACACTCACCCCTATTTCTTAATTTGTTTCCCTCTCCTCACTCTCTCTCTAAAAAATCCATACATCCAGTCAATACCTGGGACAATACTCCACTTGTAACAGTGGATCCGTAGATCCATGACCTCATTGAGAAGGAGAATCGCCGCAAGTATTGCGACATCGAGCTCATAGCGTCAGAAAAGTTCACCTCCTTTGTGACGCCCCCAAAATAGGTCCACACGATCCATTCTGAGTCGCCATATATCACACTATAAAAATCATTTACAAACTTCATTTATAAAACTGTTGAACTGTCGTGCAGAATACGACCACAGTTAAACTGTAAGTTTTAATACAAATATATGTAACTCTCATGGTGCCTCGACCACAACTTTACAATAGTACTTTACATAAAAGTACAGTCAATAACTGTTTTAAAAATTAAAATCTTTAGAAAATACTCAAGGAAACCTTCGTACATGGGAGACCATGCGTCTAGGTTATGATAGATATCATATGTCCACAGAATTATCTTTGGTTGACTCAATAGTCCCCAAAGAAAAACAAGAAGATTGATATCATCTTCTTTCCAATGGTGAGTCTTCTCTTGACTTATAATTATCTCCATTGTTTCCAATTGAGAATTATATTTCAAACAAACTCCAAGATTATATAGGTAGTGCTCGTAGATATACTCAGCTAGTGGATGTGCACAACTCTATCTTATGATAACACGAGGTTGTATGTCATTAGATATCTTATATGATAGTGGCAAAACACCGTTCCAAAGTTGGGTTCACTTCACCCTATTCGGTTCACCAAAATTAAATATCAAATGACGTATACAATACGACACACTTATCTAAAGTTCTCAATAAAATTATTTTCATACTATTTAGGGAGAACCTCAACAGCTATAGACCACCGTTCTATTCTCCTATTACCCCCGCTCGACCCATCTACACTCTTATTACCTAAAAGGAATTGTGAAGCAAAAGGGTGAGCACAACTAGCATAGTAAAGAATATCACGACTAAAGATAATTTACATCATCAATAGCCTTCATCAGTAATAAATCAGAGATTTAGAACATATGGTAGATGATAAAACTTTTCAACCATAGTTGCAGTGGAACGAACAATCCATTAGAAGAGTCAAATAGACCATCAGATCTATTATCTTCTCCATGTTAAAATTCCACCAATAGTGTTTTATCCCTGTAACATAAATCAACAATTCTTGTTCACAATCATATGAATAACTCATAATTATAATTGTGATTCTAACTTCCTTTTCGCACCCAGGACGAAGATAATTTTCATCACTTATCTTCACCTGAAACATCAAAAATCATGATTATACCAAATCAAAATTCCTGCTCATAATCATACCGATAAATTCATCTTTGCACTACGGCTAAAGATATTCATTAACAATTCATCTTTGCACTACAGGCCAAAGACATACAACTGTATTTTAGAAGAGTCAAGTAGAGCATGATATCTACTATCTTTTAAGAATTAAAAGTGTATAATCAATGTTTTATTGATGAGACTCAGCTTAATAAATAATCCATATCATCGAATCATCCCTGCACTACAGCCAAGGATATTCATGTAATCATCAATGGTCATGATTATACCGAATAATCCCTGGTTATAATCATACCAATAACTGTCCATTAATGCACTACGGGCCAATGAGGACTTTTACCACATCATCTATAACATTACGGGTCATGATTATACTGAATGATCCCTGGTCATAATCATACCAATAAACAGTTCATCTATAAATATAAGCCAAAGATACTCATCAATCTATAGTTCATCTTTGCACGTAAGCCAAAGATATACAACTGTAAAACCAATAATCAACAGTCCATCCTTTCACGTAAGCCAAAGATATACAACTGTAAAACCAATAATCAACAGTCCATCTTTGCACGTAAGCCAAAGATATTAACAGCCCATCTTTGCATGTAAGCCAAAGATATACAATTGTAAAATCAATAATCAATAGTCCATCTTTGCACGTAAGCCAAAGATGACTTTCATCACAATATAAGCATGATGATGATGACAATGATATAAGCATTAATCAAATAAAAATAAGGACAAATATTAAAGACTTTAAATTTATCCAAATATTATCAATCACTTAATAAACTCATAATCTAATATTATTAATATTATAACAATATTTTAATCACTTCTTAAATTTATAAACAATTTATTTCAATTGTTTACACTTTACCAAATAATGCATTTAATCATTCAAAAATGCCATACTCATAAAATTTCATCACCAATGATCAAATCCCTCATCAAAAATCTGTATATACCCTATATTGGATTCCCAAGCTATAAAATCCTATTTTTCAATTTTTTTACTTCACATAACATATTTAATTCATTTACTCATAACTAGTTCATTTTCATGAAAAATACCAAATAAGTTCCAAAAATATTTCTTTTCTGGGATTTAGCAGAATATAGTCCCATATTGAACATATATTTTTCTCAAAATTTTTAAAATTTATTTACTATTTTTCATATGGCCAAAACTGCCGAATATTTAGACATTTATCATAAATTACAAAACTGCAAATGAATTTTCGCCCGCCATGTGGTAATCCACGTAGACAGATCATTTCCATAATTTAATAAGAAATGAATACAAAGGATCATTCACCATGCATGCAGTAATTCACATAGACAGATTATTCCAACAGAATAATAAAGAATGGAATAATAGAATAATTTACTATGCATGCTATAGACCGCATAGACAGGTTATTCCGAACAGAATAATAAAGAATGAAACCAGGTCATACGTAATCCACACAGACAGGATACTCCAACATAATAATAAAGAATGAAATAACAATAGAATTCACCAGACATGCGATAGACCGCACAGACAGGTTATTCTAATATAATAATAAAGAATGGAACCATGTCATGCGTGATCCGCACAGACAGGATATTCCAACAGAATAATAAAGAATGGAATAACAACAGAATTCACCAGGCATGCGATAGACCGCACAGACAGGTTATTCCAACAGAATAATGAAGAATGGAACCAGGTCATGCGTAATCCGCACAGACAGGATATTCTAACAGAATAATAAAGGATGGAACCAGGTCATGCGTAATCTGCACAGACAGAATATTTTATTAAAATAATAAAGAATGGAATAACAACAGAATTCACCAGGCATGCGATAGATCGCACAGACAAGTTATTCTAACAGAATAATAAAGAATGGAATAACAGAAGAATTTAACCATGTATGCGGTACTTCGCATAGACATGTTATTCCAACATAATAATAAAGAATGGAATAAAAACTCTTACGAGTATTGGAAGAAAATAACTCTCTTTATGAATACGAAAGAATAATACCCCTTACTATAATAACAATATCCCTTACCTTAGAAAAAATTGGATATTGGAATAGTGAGGTAGCAGACTTCTCTTCTTCTTTCTCTCTATAATAATTTCTCTATAGCTTTAGTGAATTGGTGAGAAATGAAGGAAGAATGAGCTTCTATTTATAGAAAAATATAGTTTCAATAATTGCACGTTTTGGGGCTCAAAATATTATAGTATAATACCTTCAACTTTTCTTTCATTTTTAATTTAGTCCTACAGGTATTATCAAACTTGCACCACTTCCTCTAATAATAAATAATGTGAATTAATAGTACAATCATGCGAATCAATAGCTATAATCATGTAAAAATATGAATTACAGTATAGTACCTCCATCTATACCTCCATTTTTAACTTAGTCTTGTAAGTATTATCAATCTTGCACCACCTCCCCTAATAGTACATGAATGTGAATCAATAGTACAAACATGTGAACAAATAGTTATAATCATGTGAATTAATAGCAATTAATTACTCATTTATTCGATTAATTACCCGATTGGTCAATATAACCTCTAGACATCAATTATTATTGAAATAAATATCGATTTCCACTAACACAAATAATCCCAACACAATGGAAATATTTTTCTCAAAAATTTCATTTTTGAAATTTTTAAGTTTGATTTTTTTTTTTGAAAAAGTCACTATTGACTTTTTTGACCAAAAAGTCAACCCCGACAAATTTTGTGTTTATAGTCTATTTCTACTAATTTCATCGTTTTGGACTCAAATATCACGTCCGCGTCTCCAAATTCAACTCTGAACTCAAATTCTATTTTTTTATAACATTTATCATTAATATTATAACTCACAATATTTTACAACCAGGTCGTTCCCAGGAAAGAGGGGGTTTTTCGATAAGGATTTCTCCTTATTGGTGTGCAATTAGGTAACCAAACCTCTCATTGAGAGAACTTCTAAACATTGTCAATATTGCAAATAATAATATGAATAACTTTGTCGTCTCAATTATTGATTTAATAATATATCATATTATGCAGATGATAATGTGACAATAATTAAATCAATAATATAAGAAATATGATGCAACAATTACTGTAGCAATAATTGAATATGACTGAGTGACTTCTTACGTAAGCATCAATAATCAATATCGTGTGCTACTATGCAACCATGTGTATTATTGTACTTTTACTACCGATTAGTTCAACAGTTTTAACGGTAACACTTTCGCTGTTATTTTTATAGAAAGACAATTATGTCGTTTCCTTACTACGATAATACTTCAGTTGTGGGGTCCACCAATGATTGTGTCGTCCTACGGATATTCCCCGACAAAAAGAATATTCCCCGACCAAACGAATATTTTATAACAACTTGCATACTTTGAAAATTTTTCATATATCACCATTAACTTTAACATTTTATCAATTTAACCATTTACTAAATAGAATAATTATAAGAAAATTAAATATTTTCATTTCATAAAATTCGGGGTCTCACATCCTTCACCGTTATCGAGGCCTTCGGCAGCCCCTTGACCAACAAATACTCTGAGGGCTTGCCCGAAAATCGTTACTATGGTGGCAACAAACTCATCAACGAGATCGAAAACCTCTGCCGTTCCTACGCCCTCTAAGCCTACCATCTCGAAACCACCCAATGGGGTGTCAATGTCCAGCCTTACTCTGGAAGCCTGACCAATTTTGCCTTCTACACCGTCGTGCTTAACCCACATGACCGAACCATGGGTCTCGATTTGCCTTTTGGTGGGCATTTGACTCATGGGTACTATACCTCTTGTGGGAAGAAGATTTAGGCTGCTTCGATTTACTTAAAGAGTTTGCCTTACAAGGTCAAAGCATAAATGTTGGAACTTTCAAATTTTAACTTCTAAATTTTATTATTTAAGGAATCAATATAAAGAACCTGTTGGGTATATAGTGAAAAAATTGAATCCCTATCTTGCAGAATGACCTAATAACACTGCAAAGTAGGGATAGAGATAAAGAAACTATTGTGAATGCTCTTATACTCCCTAGTGTAATACTTAGTTTGCAAATGAAGTACATCATTCATGTTTCAACAAATGTTTTGTTTTTTGTGTGTACACAAAAAAAAGAGACTAAGCAAAATAATTTCAATAGATAGACATTATTAAATCATATCATTTATTACATTTATATGTAAGGGTAATACATAATAGTTTAGTTAACAAATAAAAATATTTCTCTTCCCTTCTCTCTTAAACTCAGAAACAAAGGAAAATATAATTAAAATCACATTACTCCCCTTCCTTTCTAAACCTCACAAACATGACAAAGGAAAATTATAATTGTGACACCCCCAAATTCAGGTCTAAACCACACCCTAAACTTGGGTCACCAAAAATAACATTACAGACAAACACTAATTTTCCTATTTACAACTATTATTACAACGACAGTGTTCACACTCCAAACAAATAACACTCTACATAAAGGTACATACAATAACTATTTTAGGAATTAAAATATTTGAAAAATGCTCAAGGAATCCTTCGTATATGGGAGATCATGCTTCTAAGTTATGATAGATATCATAGGACTTAAGAATTAACCTTGGTTGAACCAATAGATCCCAAAGAAGAACGAGAAGATTACTATACTTTTCATTCCAATGGTGTGTATCTCCTTGCCACATAATTATCTTCATTGTGTACAAACTGAGGATTATATTCTAATCATACTCCAAGATTATATAGTTAGTGCCCATATATATAGTCAGCAAGTGGATGCGCACAACCATATTTTATGGTAACATGAATTTGTATATGGTTAGACATCTTGTGTGATAGTGGTAACACACGCTTTTAAGTTCTCAGTATAATTATTGCCACACTATCTCATAACTAGATGAGGACAACCACTAACTCAGAACATTATGGTTACTAACTCAGGACCATTACTCCACTCCCTGACTAGTCCCAGCTACACTCTAATTTTCTAAGAAGAACAATGGAACAAAAAAGAAAAGGGTGAGCTCAACTAGTCCCAGTAAACAATATCATGACTAAGATAATGAAGAATAAGTTATCCTTAGCCTACAACAGTGAAAATTCTTCAATTTAAAAGTTCACCATCAATATTTTATCACTCTAACACTAATCAACTAGTTCTTCTTTGCACCCAGTACAAAGAGAATTTTCACTACGTGTCTTTACCTGTAATACCAAAAATCATGGTTATACTAATTCACAATTCATGTTCATAATCATGCGAATCAACAACTGTTGGTCATAATTATATTGATCAATTCATCTTTGTACTACAAGCAATATATATTCAATTGTAATATCAATGGTTATGATCATATCAATTTACAGATTTTGGTTATAGTCATGTTAATCAATTCATCTTCGCACTACAAGCCAAATATATTAATTATAACACTAATGGTTATGATTATACCAATCTACAACTTTTGGTCATAATTATGCTAACCAATATTTCTTCTTTGCACTCAGGCCAAAGAGATATTTCACCACAATGATTATGACAATGATATAATCGATGAATAAAAATAATAAGAACAATAAGATCAAGAGTAAACATTAGAGATTTTTAGTTTAATTATACCAGAGTCCAATAATGTCCAAATTGTCAATACGATGACTAAATTGTGGAGTCTAATTCAAGAAAAATATTCAAGTTTCATATTTCAAAGATAACGATTAAAATTTAATAAGAAATTTCAGGTAATAAAAAGTTCAAGTGAAATGATATTAGATGAAACGCAAACCTCAAAGGAATTTTTAATTATTTCAGAAATTATAGAAGTAATATTTATAACCATGTTGATCAATTCATTTGTGCACTTAAGCCAAATATATTCAATCGTAAAACTAATAATCATAATCATATAATCAACATCTTTGCACCCTTGGCCGAAGAGAACCCATAGTCATGATCATACCAATAATCTACCTATCTTTGCACTCAAGTCAAAGAGAAATTTAATCACCATGATTATAAAAATGTTATATATGATAAATAAAAATAATAAGAACAATAAGATGAAGGATAAGCATTAGAGATTTACAATTTAATTTATCCATACTCCAAAATGTTAACACTGATATCCAGAAAATTGATTAAAGTTCTTGATAAAATATAAAGTTCAAGAAATGTACTCTTCTCAGTTCAAATATAACAATTAAAAATTTAATAAGAAAATTCAGGTCAAAGATATTAGATGAAATACAAACTATTAAGGATATTCTAATCATCACAGGAATTTTTACATTTAATTATAAATCTATAAAATGAATGATACTTTCCTATCATAATATGGAGTATGAAATAAAATGATCACTTTTACGAGTATTAAAGAAATGATATCCCTTTACGAGTATGAAGAAAATGACATACTTTACATGTAAGAAGAAAAATGATATCCATTTACGAGTATGAAAAGAATGATACCCTTTACCTCGATATTATGGAACAAAAAATTAATAACTGAACAAATCCTTCTATGTCCATCTTTGCAGCAATAAAGAATCTGACTTTCGGGTCTTCTAGAGTTTTCAAAATCTCTTTATGTTTTCACAAAAAATGTAGTTCTTGAAAAGATATATGAAATAGACTCAAGAATCACTCCATTCAGAGTTAATATGACTGAGTTATGAACTTTCTAAATTTGGACTGAATCTAGTGAAGAAAATTAGGATCGGTTACGATTTTCAGCATTTTAAGATATGAAGATGACATTAGATGACTTTTCTTCCTTCTTCAAAGTTGTAGAGGATGATAATCTAATGAAAAAGGCTTTGAAATCACTCAATTCTGATAAAGGATGAATTTACTATGGTTTTTCTAAAGATTTGTTATACATTAGAAAATTCCACTTGGGAATTCAAAGAAGAATGCAACAAAGACTTAGCTTGGAATGACTTGAAATACAAATTTAGTACTCTAGCTGATATTTACTAATACTTGAGGTAGCCTAGCATACTTAGAGAGAAACTTACACTAAGAAGTTTTTAGAGCAGAGGAAGGAAGTATAAGTAAAGAAGTTGTGAATTTCCTTATACCAAGCCTTGTTATTTATAGCCAAAATCTCCCACATTTTATAAATATATTATTCATCCATTTTCATCCATTATCTTTATTTTAAAAATAATGATTACCCATTTTCATCCATTATCATTACTTTAAACCCAATTATTTCCTATTTTCATCCATTATCATTACTTTAAACATAATGATTTCTCATTTTCATCAATTATCTTTATTTACTCAAAAATAATAATTCATTATGAATATTTATTCAAAAAGATTATTTCATTATTCACACATTTTCAATATATTAAACATCCATTATATATTATTCACCCATTATGCATATCTTTTCAATATATTAACCACCTATTATCTTTACGTTAATTTCTACCATTCATAAAAATATCTATAACCTACTACATATTAATTATCTCACATATTAATTATTCACATTCCAAGATTTCATTTAATCTTTACTATTCACAATTTTATTATATTATTCATCTTCTTCAGTATTGACATAATGCATTACTATCATAGGTATTAGTGTTCTTCAAATAATGAGTATGTCTAACAGTTTAATACCCTGTGACTTTCATTAATGCAACTTTTCATTACTACCCTTGCTACGATGACAACTATTAGCTCAATAATATGAGATATTGTGACAATTATTAGGACATCCCAAATTCATGTATTTACTACTATGGATTGATGCTCACATTCAACATTAAGTATAAATATTATAGACTCACAATATTGACAATCAAATCGTTCACAGGAAAGAGAGGGTCTTCCGTATAAACGACGCGCAATTAAATAACTCATTTCCTTGACAGAACTTTCTAGACATTGTCAATAATTAATGTTTACTAGCCTAATAATATCCTACCAAATAATATGTTATTGTGTCGTGTCAATTATTGATATAATAATATGAAATACTGTGCATTTGCTACTATGACAATTATTGAATCAATAATATGAAGTACTGTGCAAAATCGTGTGATACTGTGGAATTTCGTGTGTCACTGTAGAATACCGCGTGCTATTATACTTTTATCACCGGGTATTTAAACAGTTAAAAGTGATAGTATCGTTGACTATTTTTTTTATTAAAAAGTTATTTATATCATTTTCTTTATCCGACTAATATTTCGTTGTGGGGCCCACTAATGATTGATTATTTCGGCACCGTCGTACTTTACTGAATATTTTTCGACAGAAGGAATATTCTCCGACAGAACGAATATTCTCCGACATACCTTTTATAATTTCACATATCACCCTTAACTTATTATTTTATCAATTAACATCTTACTGTTAAGGATAATAATTATAAAAAAAATTAAATTTCTCTTATTAAAAAATCAGGGTCTTACAATAATCCCTTTCTCATCTTTTCCATCCCTTTATCTCTTATATTTTTTCTTTCCATCCCTTTCTATTTTATACTTTTATTAAAATATCGATTAGGGTTTGTTTTTTCTTTGATAATTCGGGAGTGGGGTACAAACTGATTTTTCTCTTTTTATGCACCAAATGTTATTAGTGAAAATTTTGTGTATATAGAATTAATTATTCGGAAATACTCATCACACATGATATATTTTCTTGAGATATGGTGACTTGAGTTGGGGTATCTTTACGCTCTTTTTTGAGTTTTAAAATGGACAGAAAAAAAAATAACGGAAAATTTAAGTTTTCTTTTCCAATTCTTATGTTTTTGAGTTTTTTAATAAACGGAAAAGAAAAGAAATTGATAGAAAACTTGGACCACTTTTCTTGCCAAAGTTTTTCGTCCAAGAATTGGTCTGATTTGGACGAAAAAAAAATTGGAATAAGGAATATTTTTATAATTATCATATTATCCTCAACTTTTAATATAATAAATTTTAAATTATAACTCATGTTCTCAATTTTAAATTTTCTATTCTTTTCTATTAAAAACTCAGAAACAACAAAAAGAAAAACTTTAAGTTTTCTATTCTAATTTAAATTTTTTATTCTTTTCTTTTATGTTCAAAACATAGAAACAGAGTGTTAAAGAGGGCCAAGGTGTCCTGCCTTGCAAAAGGATAAATAGTTCCCTCAATTAGTTACTTACTAGATACAACCACGCGCTTTGCGGCGGGATTAATCATTTTGTTAATAATAAATTTATACATGCAATTAATAAATTAAAATATAATAAGAAGATGGTAGATTGTTGTGCGATTATCAAATTTTAATAGCATATGTTATAGTGTTGCATAAAAACTTTATGTGCAAATACATATCCAAGTATATAATTAATCTGATCACTAAATCCCAGAACATTACATAACAGTTGTGTGTGTGTGTATATATATATATATATATATTAATGTCTTGATAAAAATATTTATAATGGAACCAATATGGTTAAAAATGGGTAACTCTTTCATTATAAAGCACTAACAAATATTTAGAAAGTATCATGCACAATGCCATCGAATTGTTATATTGATATGATTGCTAGTGGTATATTTGAAGTCTGTTACACATTACACAAATCTCACCAAGCCTCAAATATCTGACACATATACTTGATGCATTTTGAAGAGTCCATGTCTTGTATACGCTAATTACTTGCACCAGAATTCTAACATCCAAACGAAAGGAAAAACAACGAAAGAATGTCTCAGTTTCGGTCCTCAGACATGAAGGGAAAACACATGTTACATGCGAAAACTGAAAAGCACGAGAATTAATAATTATGTTGGATATTCATGTCAAACAAACACCATGTCCAAAAACATAGCAGTATAGCACCGTGTCATACATAACACAATGTTATAGTTAAAGAACGAATACATACCTCATTAGTTTTTTTTTATCAATTTTTGACAATTGTATAGGCACTCACAGTATTACCATAATACAAAAAAAATATATTAATGATGATGAAAATGATTTACCAGATGCTAGTAATTAACAAATCATGCAAAGCCACAATCCATATAATAGAATGCAATAAATGAAGAAGCCATAAATATAAACACCGTGGGATATAGTCCACAAAATGAAGCTATATCCCCTCCCATTGAATGCACTTGTCCCATAATCTGAAGGCCTTCATATACCTCCTTTGCACTTTCAACAGTATTTAGAATTGTAGGGCGCAAAATTTTGTTGTGCTAAGCAGAATAAAATCCATGATGCACCTGAAATAATTGCAAGAAGCATTGCCAACAAAAATTTAACTCTGTACCAAGAACTGCATACACCAAATTCATTATCACATTACCATTGAACCATAGGTACCAGGATTATCACATTTAAGCTTCTTCCAGTTTAGGTCTTTAATCTAGTTATATTTATTGAATGTGCAATATATTCACACAAACAAAAATTAGCACTTAAATGATCTTTTTAACAGTCGTTGCAATCTTATAAATATTTGCGACAGAAATCTGGACAATAGTGAAATATAAGAATTTAGACATACTTAATAGTTGATTTCAACATTGCATAAACTATCAACCAAATAAATAATTATCTTTCCACAACTCTTTTATAGGAAATAGTATTGCCCGAGATAAAAAAAAGTCTCACACTTAGCTAAAAATTCATGTGTTTGTCGGATTGAAAACTAACAGAACATAAAGGAATTTAGCTCCTATATTAAATAAAAATGAAAAGAATTAGAGTAAAACACATATGAAATGGACTTACATAGAATTTCAAATACTGTCATCCAAAAAGTAAAAGACAAACCTATTATACTCTTATTTAAAAGTTTTTCAATGGTTATACATGAATATATATAAACACAAAAAAAATTAATATGCATAAAAACTAAACAATTTTGTTGGGGGTAGTGTTGAGAGTTTGTCGATTTATTTTTGTCTTTGCAATTGGAATTTGGCTCGATCGAGATAGCTTTGTAAATGCAAATCATAGATTTACCTAAAAAGATTCAAATAGATTATAGTAAAAATTTCATGAGATATAATAATAAAATAATCAGGGTTTACACTAATAATGAGCAACAAAAAGATAATAGCCAGAAACAGTCAAACCTTTATACATTAAATTGTGAAAAACTTTCTGGAAAACTACATTCTTTGTAGTATTGTATTTTTGTCCATCTTCGTCACAAATTAGTATTTTTATCCACTCTTGCTTGTAACTCTTGATACTGCTACATACAATTGGTCATGGCTAAAACTAGACGTGACAGATGGCTAAAACTGGACGTGACAGATACAGTCCAACATATGAGAGAGATTGCCCCTGACTCTTATTAATTGTCATGAAAAAGCAAACAACCAAAGGAAATTGTCTTTGTTGGAATTTAAAAGGTAATCTAATGTTTGACGGTGTTAAGACCAAGCGAGGTATGAAAACTTTGTGTCCAAAATTGTTGACTGAAATTACTTTTGTTTCTATCAGATGTTTTCCCAATTGAGTTACTATTAATCTCGCGACACTGCACAAACCAAATCACTGATCTATATTTCGGAGTAACGTTACAGGAATCCCAATCTTCAAAGTTATCTTGTGGTTTGACATTCCAGAAGATGTAATGCTATTAAAAAATTATAGGGTGTAAATGCCTTCATAGTTGTTTGAGTTTTCATCAACCTTACATATGACATCTTAGATATGGTATTTCATAACCTGGCCATAAATACATCACATATTCGTTCACCTTATTTATAGCATCAAGTGTAGGAGCAAGGATGGCTTGGTTTTGGAAATAAAAGTCATTGTCAAATTTTTTCAATAAATTAGGATATGTGATATCAACAATTGCTGCAAGGGGATTGATCGGATATTTGATAAGAAAATTTGGATAAATAACAGAGAGTAATGATAATAGCTCAGTAATGATAATATCATAAAGTAGTAATTTTAGGAGATAATAATTAAATTAGAAAGTATAATATCAGAACAGTTTACATTACCAAAATAGTTTAGATTTGTAGTGATTTAGAGGGTTATACATTTAAAATATTAATTTGGAATTAAAAAAAGTAGTGATTTTAGTAGATAATAATTAATTTAGTAATGATAATATTAGAACAATTAATATTAAAATAGTTAATATTATTAGAACAGTTTAGATGTATAGTGATTGAGGGGATTATAAAATCAAAATAATAATGTAAGATTAAAAAGTAATGATTTTAGAAGATAATAATTACGTTATGATAATATAAAAATCGTTTAGATTGAAAAAGTAGTGATTTAGTGGATTATAAAATCAACATAGTAACTTATGATTTATATTATTTATTATTTTAATTTTGTTTTAATTGTATAATATTATTTTGTAATATAATTATAAATGGTATAATATTATGTTGTAATATAATTAAATTAGGTAATGATAATATCTGCACAATTTAGATAGGTAGTGATTTTATTATATACGTGTATTATAACATTATACCATATATGTATGATATAATGTATGGTATAATTATGAATGTTATAATATTAGAAAAGTAATTATTTTAGGATACACTAATTATGTTTTAACATAATTAAATTAGTAATAGTTTAGAAAAGTAGTGGATTTTAGGGGATTATAAAATAAAAATATTAATTTGGGATTAAAAAAATAGTGATTTTAGGATATAATAATTAAATTAAAAAGGATAATATCAGAACAGTTGACATTACTAAAATAATTTAGATTTGTAGTGATTTAGTGGATTATAAATTCAAAATATTAATTTGGGATTAAAAAAGTAGCGATTTTAGGAGATAATAATTAATTTAGTAATGCTAATATTAGAACAATTAACATTATCAGAACAATTTAGATTTGTAGTGATTTAGGAGATTATAAAATCAAAATATTAATTTGGGATTAAAAAATAGTACTTTTAGGATATAGTAATTAAATTAGAAATGATAATATCAGAACAGCTGACATTACCAAAATAATTTAGATTTGTAGTAATTTAGTGGATTATAAATTTAAGATATTATTTTGGAATTAAAAAATTGGTGATTTTAAAAGTTAATAATTAATTTAGTAATGATAATATTAGAATAATTAACATTATCAGAACAGTTTAGATTTTGTAGTGATTTAGGAGATTATAAAATTTTGAATAATAATAATAATATAAAAACCGTTTAGATTGAGAAAATAGTGATTTATGAGATTATAAAATAAACATAATAAGTTATGATTGATATTATTTGTTATTTTAATATTGTTTTAAATGTTTTAAACTGTATAATATTATGTTGTAATATAATTATAAATGGTATAATATTATGTTGTAATATAATTAAATTAGTAATGATAATATCCACACAGTTTAGATAGGTAGTTATTTTGTTATATACGTGTATTATAATATTATACCATACATGTATGATATAATGTATGGTATAATTATGAATGGTATAATATTAGAAAAGTAGTAATTTTAGGATATAATTGTTTTAAATGTTTTAAACAATATAATATTATGTTGTAATATAATTATAAATGGTATAATATTATGTTGTAATATAATTAAATTAGTGTGAGATGCACATTAATTATATAGAATATGTGTTACAATGTGGGAAAAGCACATGTCATTCAACGGTGCTATGTAGATAACAGATAATAGATAATAAATAATAGATAGATTCCATTCAAAATCTTACCACATCAGCACAACCTCATATGAACTCACGTAAATTGTTCATTCCATTTTAATAAAATAATTAAACTAATTTCAAGTTTCATGACAAAATTAATTATACTTACAGTATCCCATAAAAAAAACTCAGTTTAGATTCTTTTACTAATCAATTAGTGAAAATTACAATTTCAATTCATGTAAATTAATTTGATAATGTAATAGTTGATTTCTTGAACTACTTTAAAAAATATCAGTTACTACAAAATTATTATTTTAAAGATAAAAATAAATATTCACATGAATTTTATATTGATTGAGTTTTCCATAAATTGGTTAAGCAAATAAATTTTCATATCTTTAGAATCAATTAGCGTGGTTGTAATTGGAAGAATTTTTGGAAGCTAATAGATTGAAGTTTTAAAATGAATATGGAAATAATTTTTAATTGCATGGAACTATGAAAAGTAGGTAAAATAAATAAAAGTCTAATATTAAAGGAAATTTACTTTTCAAATAATTAAAACTAATTTTTCATAAAAAGCAAGTTGGCCCTATCGTGTTTAAATTAATCCAATCTGGTTGTTGCCTAAGAGAGTTATCTAATTAATGAATCCTAAATAACGTGGTTGTTGATAATATCCATAAAATAAGGTGATCATTATATATATCATCAAAGTAATTGTTAAGGGTATTTTTGTCAAGGGTAATAAGAAGCATTAATTAGGATGGACATGTGTCAATTTTATAGAACGACATATGTCAATTTATTGTGTCATATACTGTAATTTAGTATATATAATAGATTTTAAACACTTTAAATGCAAAAAACATGCCAGGGGGTTGTCGAAAGACATAGAGCCCCACTAGGGTAAATTCTTTTCATGCAGGCGTTCTGGATACAAGTCACGAGTACAAAATTTATTCAGTGTGCAATAATTTATAAAATATTTATGTACATTTGGTGATTATAGTAAGTTCTGCCATTAACAAAAAAGAAAAGGTAAAAATTGGGGAATGATATTGCCAAATTAAAACTGCCTTATGTCAGAACAATTATACTACTATTTTTGGCCAAAAAAAGAAGAGTTTCATTTTTAATAAAAAAATTATTAAGAAAAATAAAAGGTGAAAAAAGAGAGTAAAAATTTTTCAAATTTATTCTTTCTAGCCCCACAAGATTATATAAAAAGTGATGAATAAATTTTTTTGTATATAATAATGGACCTCACTAAATGACTAAATTACCATTCACTTTATGTATTTTACCTTATCCTTTTGTGGACAAAAATATTTGTATCTATAGTTATCATTTTGGGGAATGAAAAATTATTAAATAATATACTTAAATATTCCTTATAGAGGAATCTTAATATTTTAACCGAGAAGTCTAACAAAAAAAAAGTAATTCTCATTTCAAATAAGTGAGAAATAGGTAATTGGGTTTCCTTTCCTAAATATGTACTCCAGAAAATAGCCTTTTTCTCCCCCTATCACTTCCACGTTTGAGTAGAATTCAACACTTAAAATACATAGCCCACCGGAGAAGAATATCAAGCAGAATCAAATTTAATAATGTTACAGACACATTATTTTACAAATTGTTGATGTGGCATACTCTACCTCAACTTTTTATGTGGGGTCGAAGACTACATTGAAACAATTTGTTGATCAATATGGTGAGGTGTAGGATGTCACATCAGCAGTTTGTAAAATGTTTGTAGAATAGTTTGTGTTTACTCTTTCAAATTCTCTCTCACCCCTGAAGATTGTCTGTTTGGTTATTTTTTTTGTCTTAAAAAATGTTCATAATTGTTGGGACTTTGGTCCTAGGATATTGTCGAAATTATAAAAAAATAATAATAATACCGTCTGAATCGAATAAAAATTTACTATCTTCTTAAGACAGTATTCGCCCACTATATAAACTACACATGGTTATAGCGAATCCGTCTCCCAAAATATGACAGACCCAAAAATTAATCTGTATTAAATACTATGTGGAGGATAATATTTAATTCAAAATTATAATTTGAGAGAGAAGAAAATAATAAAACCAAAATTCTTTTAAAAGAAATATGCATTCATTTCTTTTGAATAAATTGTTATCTTAAAAGAGTTTTCTAATCCATTTAAAGGATTCCAAACACCCCTTTGAAAATGCACCTTTTCAATATAAAAATATATGAACCAAACACACTCATTCTAAAGGTCACACCGATTTAAAGTAGTGACCCAAATCGAACCATTGCACCGGTTCAATGTTACACTCGTTCAAACTAATAATCACACATGTTCAAACTAGTGACCCAGATAAAACCATTGCACTGGTTCAACATTACACCTATTTAAATTAAAAATCACACGTTTACCATTGAACTAATGCATTTGTTAGTTATTAAAATATATTTATTATATAACAATAGATTTTGAAAATTTTCAACAATCTCCCCCCATTTTCAAAATCTTGTAACTTTATTTTGTCAATCTTCTTCTCTCTCTTTAGGCATAACATACATAAGTAAGAAGTGTCTTTTGATTTGAACCTTTACATAGTCTATATCACAAAATATCATAATTCTTAGTAGCGTTAGATTTGAACTAGGAAATCTTAAAATAATATCACGCTCAATAGACATATATTATACCCCTTTATAGTTTTCAGGAAACCCAACACATTTAAGGCATTGTGTTTATCTTTAGGGTTTCGTAAGTGACTTAGAGACAAACCTTAAGTCTCGCAGAAGCGACCCCACTTCTTTCACTTATATAGGTGAATCTAATTAAATGCATTTGTATGACATGTTTGGGCAAGAAAATCGTACCTTGCTAGGATTAGGGTTTCGTGTTGGTCGATGAGGAGAGAAATCTACGAAGAGCACGGAATTGATTGATTGATTGAAGAGGGGAGAACGACAGGTGGGCGATTACTCCAATGACGCGTGGCAGAACTCCTAGAATCCGGAAATCGTGTTAGGGTTATTGGGATTCCAAGAGCCTTCTTTTTGAGTCCTTCCGCTCCTAGAATCCGGAAACCTTCTTAGGGTTATTGGGATTCCAAGAGCCTTCTTCTTGAGTCCTTTCACTCCTAGAATCTGGAAACCTTGTTAGGGTTATTGGGATTCTAAGAGTCTTCTTGAGTGTTGAGAAAGAATGCACAGGTCCTTCGATCTTCTAAGAGTCCAAGTCCTGTGTCTGAAGAGAGGCCCCCTTCCCAATGGAATGGAAGGGGTATTTATAGGGTTTTCTGAAAAGTGGCCATATTCCAGGCACATGCTTTCAGGGAAATTCCAAAAATACCCTTTAATCATTAGAGTAATGCCCATATTGCCCTGTCCTTCTAGCTAGGACTGTGCATTCGGTTATAACCGAACCGAATAGCTTATTCGGTTATAATCGAATACCGAACCGAACTTATTTTTGCTATCCGAAAAACTACCCGAATTGACAAATAACCGAATAACCGAAAACCAAATATCCGAATAATTTATTCGGTTATTCGGTTAATAACCGAAATTGCTTTTCATATTATCAAACAAAAACATATCCATTTCAAACTTTCAATAGTACTAATACAAACAGATTCATTTAAAATCTTCAAGTCGGCAAGTCTGATAAGGCAAGTCGCGTTTCTCGATTCTCGATTTGCAGAAGAACTCTGATAAGGCAAGTCGGCAAGTCGGCAAGTCTGATTTTAATATTGATTTGAGAAAGGCAAGTCGGCAATCTGATTTGCAGAAGAACTCTGATTTTAAAATTGATTTACAGAAGAACTCTGATTTTAATATCGATTTGCAGAAGAACTCTGGTTTTAGTTTTGTTTCAGAATTTGTTGTCGTTGATTTGAGAAAGGCAAGTCGGCAAGTCTCGATTTGATTTTGATTTGGGTTACAAGGTAGAGAGATAAGAACAAAGGGTGAGATAAGATAGATGAGATGAGAGTGAGATGAGAAAGATGAGTGAGAGTGAGATAGATCAGAGTTTGAGATAAGATAGCAAAGAAGATAGATCAGAGTTTGAGATAAGATAGCAAAAGAAGAATCGAGAAAATAATTGATTAAATAAATAAAAGAAAAGTGTTAGTGGGATGGCCTGCAAGGCTGCAATTAGAATTTAGAAGTTATTCGGTTATTCGGTTATTCGGGTAACCCGAATAACTCAAAAATAATATCCGTATAAACTAACCGAAACCGTATATAATTAGGATATAACCGAAATGTTAAAAATAACCGAATTATTAGAAAATTTTGGTTAATTTATTTCGGTTCGGTTCGGTAATTCGGTTATATCCGTTTTTTGCTCAGTCCTACTTCTAGTGACCAATCTAATCACTAAATCAATTCCCAAAATGAGACGCCTCCACGATTCTTCTGCCTCGAGACACGTGGAGGCTTCTCTCAGGTCTAGCACATTTATTTTTGACTTTTTCGCAATCATTCAATTAGTTCATGTGAACCCTAATTTTGCACTTGGACCTACATTTGCCCCCTGCGCGAGTGTCGCATTCCCAAATAGACGATCGTGCAAGAATACATCAAGCCTTTGAGCGATTTTCCGGGACTTCACTTTACAGGTCTTGAAGACAATTGTAAGACCCCAACTTTTATGAATGAAGATGAATTTTCTATAAATATCATTTTTGAATATTATGGAGTAAATTTGATATAATGTTATAGTTGTGACGCCCCCAAAATAGGTCCACACGACCCATTCTAAGTCGCTAGATATCACACTATAAAAATCAAATACAAACTTCATTTATACAACTATTGAACTGTCGTGCAGAATACAACCACAGTTAAACTGTGAGTTTTAATACAAATGTGTGTAACTCTCATGGTGCCTCGATCGTAATCCTTACAATGGTACTTTACACAAAAGTACAGTCAATAACTGTTTTAGAAATTAAAATCTTTGGAAAATACTCAAGGAAACCTTCGTACATGGGAGGTCATGCGTCTATGTTATGATAGATATCATGTGTCCACAGAATTATCCTTGGTTGACCCAATATTCCTCAAAGAAAAACAAGAAGATTGCTATCATCTTCTTTCCAATGGTGAATTTTCTCTTGATTTATAATTATCTCCATTGTCTCAAATTGAGAATCATATTTCAAACAAACTCCAAGATTATATAGGTAGTGCTCGTAGATATACTCAGAAAGTGGATGTGCACAACCCTGTTTTATGATAACACGAAGTTGTCTGTCATTAGATATCTTGTATGATAGTGGCAAAACACCCTTCCAAAGTTGGGTTCGCCTCACCCTATTCGGTTCACCAAAATTAAATATCAAATGACGTATACAATACGACACACTTATCTAAAGTTCTCAATAAAATTATTTTTATACTATTTAGGGAGAACCTCAACAGCTATAGACCACCGTTCTATTCTCTTGTTACCCTCACTCGACCCAACTACACTCTTATTACCTGAAAGGAATTGTGAAGCAAAAAGGGTGAGCACAACTAGCCCAGTAAAAAATATCATGACTAAAGATAATATACATCATCAGTAATAAATCGGAATTTTAGAACATATGGTAGATGATAAAACTTTTCAACCATAGTTGCAGCGGAACGAGCAATCCATTAGAAGAGTCAAATAGACCATCAGATCTACTATCTTCTCTATGTTAAAAGTCCACCAATAATGTTTTATCCCTGTAACATCAATCAACAATTCCTGTCCACAATCATATGAATAACTCATAATCATAATCGTGATTCTAAATTCCTCTTCGCACCCAGGATGAAGATAATTTTCATCACCTATCTTCACCTGAAACATCAAAAATCATGGTTATACCAAATCATAATTCTTGCTCATAATCATACTAATAAATTCATCTTTACACTACGACCAAAGATATTCATTAATAATTCATCTTTGCACTACAGGCCAAAGACATATAACTGTATTTTAGAAGAGTCAAGTAGAGCATGATATCTACTATCTTTTTAAGAATTAAAAGTGTATATTCAATATTTTATCGCTGAGACTCAGCTTAATAAATAATCCACATCATCGAATCATCCCTGTACTACGGCCAAGGATATTCATGTAATCATCAATGGTCATGATTATACCGAATAATCCCTGGTTATAATCATACCAATAATTGTCCATCAATGCACTACGGGCCAATGAGGATTTTTGCCACATCATCTATAACATTACGAGTCATGATTATACTGAATGATCCCTGGTCATAATCTTACCAATAAACAGTTCATCTATGCACATAAGCCAAAGATATACAACTGTAAAATCAATAATCAACAGTCTATCTTTGCACGTAAGCCAAATATATACAATTATAAAATCAATAATCAACAGTCCATCTTTGCACGTAAGCCAAAGATGACTTTTCTCACAATATAAGCATGAGGATGATGATAATGATATGAGTATTAATCAAACGAAAATAAGGATAAATATTAAAGACTTTAAATTTATCCAAATATTATCAATCACTTAATAAACTCATAATCTATTATTATTAATATTATAACAATATTTTAATCACTTCTTAAACTTATAAACAATTTATTTCAATTGTTTACACTTTACCAAATAATGCATTTAATCATTCAAAAATGCCATACTCATAAGATTTCATCACCAATGATCAAATCCTTCATCAAAAATCTGCATATACCCTATATAGGATTTCCAAGCCATAAAATCCTATTTTCCGATTTTGTTACTTCACATAACATATTTAATTCATTTACTCATAACTAGTTCATTTTCATGAAAAATACCAAATCAGTCCCAAAAATATTTTTTTCCTGGGATTTAGCAGAATATAGTCCCATATTGAACATATATTTTTCTTAGAATTTTTAAAATTCATTTATATTTTGTTATATGTCCAAAACTGCTGAATATTTAGACATTTGTCATAAATTGTACTTATATCCAAAAATTCCAAAATTTATAGGGTATACTCCGGGTATATACATGTACTCCCAATAAAAATTTCACCAATTTTGGAGTTAACCACAAGGAGTTATAAGGGTTTTCTTTTAAAATAGACTTTTCCCATAAAATCCATATCTCCTAATCTATACATCCAAAAATTGCCATTTTTGGACACAATCTAGAAAACTCAACAAATTATCATTACAAATTTTTCCAAAATTTTTGAGGGTCAGAAAAATTACGAAACTGCAAATGAATTTTCGTCTGCCATGCGGTAATCCACTTAGATAGATCATTTCCACAATTTAATAAGGAATGAATATGAAGGATCATTCACCATGCATGTGGTAGTCCACATAGACAAGTTATTCCAACAGAATAATAAAGAATGGAATAACAGAAGAATTTCACCATGTATACGGTAATCCGCGTATACAGGTTATTCCAACAGAATAATAAAGAATGGAATAACAATAGCTCTCTTCATGAATACGAAAGAAATAATACCCTTTACTATAATAACAATATCCCCTACCTTAGAAAAATTGGATACTGGAATAGTGAGGTAGCAGACTTCTCTTCTTCTTTCTCTCTATAATTTCTCTCTATAATAATTGTTCTATAGCTTTTGTGAATTTGTGAGAAATGAAGGAAGAATGAGCTTCTATTTATAGAAAAATATAGTTTCGATAATTGCACGTTTTGGGGCTCGAAATATTACAGTATAATACCTTCCTCTTTTTCTTCATTTTTAATTTAGTCATGCATGTATTATCAAACTTGCACCACCTCCCTTTATAGTAAATAATGTGAATCAATATTTATAATCATGTGAAAATACGTATTACAGTATAGTACCTCCATCTATACTTCCATTTTTAACTTAGTCATGCAAGTATTATCAATCTTGCACCAACTCCCCTAATAGTACAAGAATGTGAATCAATAGTACACACATGTGAACAAATAGTTATAATCATGTGAATTAATAGCAATTAATTTCTCATTTATCCGATTAATTACCCGACTAGTCAGTATAACTTCCAGATATCAATTAATATCGAAATAAATGTCGATTTCCACTAACACTAATAATTTCAACACAATGGAACTATCAATTTCATCTTTAATCAACACGAACTTATTCATCATTAATATTATAACTCACAATATTTAACAACAAGGTCGTTCCCAGAAAAGAGGGGGCTTTTCGATAAGGATTTCTCCTTATTGGCGCGCAATTAGATGACCAAACCTCTCCTTGACAGAACTTTTAGACATTGTAAATATTGCAATTTAATAATATGAATAACTTTGTCGTCTCAATTATTGATTTAATAATATAAAATATTGTGACAATAATTGAATCAAATAACGTGAGATATTATGCAGCAATTACTGTAGCAATAATTGAATAAAACTGAGTGTTTTCTCACGTAAGCATCAATAATCAATATCGTGTGCTACTATGCCACCACGCGTAATACTGTACTTTTACCACCGATTATTTTATGACGACTTGCTTACTTGTAAAATTTTCAAATATCACCCATAACTTTAAACTTTTATCAATTTAACTATTTACCAAAATAGAAAAATTGAATACTTTTATTTCAAAAAAAAAACCGGGATCTCACAATAGTTGTAGGTAATATTTATAAATTTTGCAAAGTACGCAAGTTGTTATATAATATTCGATTGGTCGGGGAATATTTGTTTTAACAGGGAATATTCGTACGACGGCACAATCATTGGTGGACCCCACAACGGAATTATTGTTGGATTGAAAAAATGATAAAAATAGTTTTTATGAAAATAACGGCGGAAGTTTTACCGTTAACTGTTGAAACACCCGGTGTTAAAAGTACAGTAATACGCGTGGTTGCATCGTAGCAAACGGCATTGATTATTGATGCTTACGTGAAAAATCACTCAGTTTTGTTTAATTATTGCTACAGTAATTGTTGCATATTATCTCACGTTATTTGATTCAATTATTGTCGATATTTTAAATATTATTAAATCAATAATTGAGATGACAAAGTTATTAATATTATTATTTGCAATATTAACGATTTCTAGAAGTTCTGTCAAGGAGAGGTTTGGTCACCTAATTGCGCGCCAATAGAGAGCAATCCTTATTGGAAAGCCCCCTACTTCCTGAGAACGACCTGGTCAATTAATATTGTAAATTATAATAATGATTATAAGTGTTGTTAAAAATATTGAGGAGCTTTTTATGATGTATTTCTGGTTAAATTTTGCTTATTATTTGAACCCCCCACTTACTCATTTTTCAAAATAGTGTATGTTATGAGTATGATAATATATATATATATATATATATATATATATATATATATATATATATATATATTTAATATAAACATGATAGTGGGATGGGGATTGGGAGTGACAAGTTAGTCACGGTTGGCATGCTTGGAAAGAAAAGAAGAAGAAGAAAGAATTCGCAGGAAGGAGTACAAGTATTGTTATTTATATATATATATATATATATATATATATATATATATATATATATATATATATATATATATACACACACACACACACACATGTGATGTTTGAAAATTATAAGGAAGGAGTACAATTATTGCTATTATATACATGTGATAATTTGAAAGTTGGCAGGTTGTATCACGGGGGTAATGACCCGTGAGTTTATATATACATATTTAAAAGTTTTTATTTTATTATAATATTTTCTTCCATACTCTGTAGTATGTAAGTAATATTATTTCGTTTCAGATTTCGAATTCTATACTTGTTTTGTTAGAGTTTTGGCTTCTATACTCCATAAAATTAGTAGAATATTCTTGATATTTGCGCTTCATCCAATATCTTTTTACGGAAATATTATTCTGAGCATTTTTGATAAGTTTAACTTTTTCATGCCAGAATACTGTTCACGGGATTACTATTCCTGAATTACTATTCACGGGGTACTATTCACTCGAGTACTATTCACCCGGAGTACTTTTCATGATAAAAATTGATTCGTTATCGGTCCAAATTATTTTTGGTACAATATTATTCTTGAATTTTACTCCACAAAGCAATATCATGTTGACAATTTGGACATTATTGAGTTCATGATAAATTAACTTATAAATATTTAAAATTTATTCTTGAACTTATTTTTTTGAATTATTATGTCATTGTCGTCATCCTGATGTTTATATTATGTTGAAAGTCATCTGTGGCCTATAGTGCATAGATGGACTTGGTATGATTTTGATCAGGGATTGTTCAGTATAATCATGATCGTACTGTTATAAATGATGTGGTAAAAGCCCTCATTGGCGCGTAGTGTATTGTTGGACAGTTGTTGGCATGATCATGACCATTGATGAAAACACGAATATCCTTGGCCCGTAGTGCAAGGATAAATTATGGTTGTGATACTAATGAATATCCTTGGTCATAGTGCAGGGATGATGTGAATTATTTATTATGTTGAGTCTCAGCAATAAAAGTGATGAAAAAACCTTTTTAAATCATAGAAGATAGTAGCTTTTATTCTCTACTTGACTCTTCTAATGGATTGCTTGTTCCGCTGCAGTTAAACTTGATGTTTGTAATATTTTATCAGTTTAACACTATTGAAGACTAATGATAAATTATTCTGCATTATCTTAGTCATAATATTTCTTACTGGGCTAGTTGAGCTCACCTTTTCGCTTTCATTGTTCTCTTCAGGAAATGAGAACGTAGCAGGGACTAGTCGGGGAACAGAGTGACGGTCCAGATGATAGCATTATTAGTCCTCACTATTCTATGAAATAATGTGATAATAAATATATTGAGGACTTATTTTTAGTTTGAATACTGTCTAGAAGAAAATATTTGTATTAAAACTCACAACTCATGTTGTATATTTAAGGTTGTATTTGTATTATGTACCATGTATTTAGCGATTCAAAATAGGTGATGTATACCTATTTTGGGGGCGTCACAGTTGGTATCAAAGCTTAGGGATATGATCCTTGGCTGAGATGTGAGACAAGAACTAGGAGGGGAGAGATGGGAAATTCCTTCACTAGTATGACCTACCTAAGTTTATTTGGTATTTAATTGGTCGGTCAGAGTATAGGGATAATATATGACATGTCAATTAACCCTTGTTTTGTGGTAGTATTTGAAAATAACATCTGAGAATGTTGAGAATATCAATGGAGCACAGGAGACCGTTGAGTCTCCACAGATCAATAATCAGGATAATGTGTATCAGGAAGGCGACAATCCTCATGGAAACGACAACACTGACCAAATGATGAACGATGGAATGTTCAGAGGCTTTATGCAATTAATGCAACATTAGGCGAGAGCGGCTCCTGTCCAAAATGCAGGTGTAAACACTAGCAACTCTCGGACGGTTACCGCCAAACAGTTCAAAAAGTTTGGACCACCAGAGTTTTTTGGAGAGCGAAAACCACTTAAGGCGGAGACGTGGATAAAGCAGATCTGCAAGATATTTGATGTCTTGGGTTGCTCCGAGGAGCAAAAGGTTCCCTTTGCCACCTTTATGTTGGGAGCAAAGGCAGATTACTGGTGGGAATATGTAAAGCGTACTCAACCTGCCGCACTGAAGATAACTTGGGAGAAGTTCCAAGAATTGTTCAACGATAAGTACTTTCCCGAAAGTATTCGTCACATGAAAGAGGTAGATTTCATCAAGCTGGAGCAAAACAACATGACCGTGTCGCAGTACGAAGCCAAGTTTGTCGAGCTGTCCCGATTTGCATCCCACTTAGTTGATAATGAGGAGAGAATGACGCAAATGTTTCTAAGAGGTTTGAAACCCGAGATACGTCAATATCTTATCTCTCATAAACTGTTTTTGTATTCAGATGTTGTTAATAGGGCTCAGTTATTAGAGCGCGATAATGAGTCAACCCAACCAAAAGAGAGCAGCAGACAAAATGATAATACCAGTGATAGCAGTCATCGAAGTGGTGACAACAAGCCTGGAGGGAATCAACATGCCAGAAATGGTAACCACTTTGGTGGTAATCATGGCCAAAATAATAAGAGTTGACATTTCAAGAAGAGGAGATTCAACAATGATGGAAAGACGTCAGCATCAGCACCCGTTGTTAAGGAAGGAGAACGACCACCTATCATATACTTCAAATGCGGAGGGGAGGGACATATCAGTCCAAACTTGGTGATGCAGTCCAAAGCGTGTTTAATTGTGGAAGAGAAGGTCACCTAGCCCGATTTTAACGTGCACCAAAGACAAGTCCAGCTGGGATGGAGGCACCAAAGGCCATCCCAAAAAAGTCAAAGCCGGTAGTTAATGGGAGAGTGTTTGTCGTTACGTCCCGGAAAGTAAGGAACCCGAACGAGGTCATCACGGATAAGCTTATCATAAACTCTAGCGAAGTTTATACCTTATTTGATACCGGGTTTAAATCTGACTCTAGAGAAATTAGACTTTGACTTATCTGTTGAAACTCCGTTGGGAGAAACCTTCATTACATCCACTGTTTATAAGTTTTGTTTAGTTCAAATCGGCACCCGTACGTTACCTGCCGATCTTATTTCTTTGAAAATACTTGCATTTGATGTGATCCTAGAGATTGATTGGTTAACTACTCATCATGCAAAAATTGATTATTTTTGTAAGGTTATTAGCTTTCATATTCCTAACCAACCTATTATATGAATTCAAGCAACCAAACCATTAAAATCAATCACTGTCATCTCAAGCCATAAAGCTATTCGTTTATTGAAAAATGGATGTCAAGCTTTCTTAGCTCATGTCACGGATCTAAACAAAAATACGTCAGTTTTGAATGATATTTCTATTGTTAATAAATTTCCTGACGTATTCCCTGAAGAACTTCCTGGCCTACTCCGAGAGCGTGAAATTGAATTTTGTATCGACATTGTACCCGATACAAAACCCATTTCCAAAGCCTCATATTGAATGGCTCCTATTGAACTTTAGGAGTTAAAGACCCAACTGCAAGAATTGTTAGACATCGGTTTCATTCGTCCTAGTACGTCTCCTTAGGGTGCTCTTGTTCTATTCGTGAAAAAGAAAGTTGGGAGTATGCGACTTTGTATTGATTATCGGGAGTTGAACCATGTCACTATCAAAAATAGATATCCATTGCCTCGCATTGAAGACTTGTTTGACCAGATTCAAGGCGCCAAATTCTTTTTAAAGATTAATCTTTGTTCTGGATATCACCAATTGAAGATTAGAACCGATGAAATTCCAAAGACGGCTTTCAAAAATCGGTACGGGCATTATGAAATCCAAGTCATGTCTTTTGGATTGACTAATGCTCATGCTGCCTTCATGGACATGATGAACCGAGTATTCAATGAATATTTGGATCACTTTGTGGTCGTCTTTATTGATGACATCCTCATATATTCCAAAAGCCGTGAAGATTATAAGCAACACTTGAGGCTGATACTCCAAAAGCTTCGTGAAAACAAGCTTTATGCCAAGTTGAAGAAATACGAGTTCTGGCTTGAGGAAGTAGCATTCCTTGGTCACGTAGTATCAAATCATTAAATATCTGTTGACCCGACAAAGATTGAAGCTATTCAAAGCTGGGAGAAACCTAAATCAGTGACTGAAGTACGTAGCTTTCTCGGCTTAGTTGGTTATTATCAGAGATTCGTAGAAGGGTTTTCTCGAATCGCTACTCCATTAACTCAGCTGACTTGGAAAGATACAAAATTCGATTAGAGCGAGGAATGTGAGAAGATTTTTTAAGAACTCAAGAGAAGACTCATTTCAGCCCTGTTCTGACAATACTATCTGGCTCAGAGGGATTTGTCATCTACAGTGATGCTTCGGGCAAAGGGTTAGGATGTGTTTTCATGCAACATGGGAAAGTCATAGCCTATGCCTCTCGGTAACTCAAAGAATATGAGAGGAATTATCCTACTCATGATCTAGAGTTGGCAGCTGTTGTCTTCGCACTTAAAATTTGGAGGCATTACTTGTATGGGGAGAAAGTGGAGATCTTTACGGATCATAAAAGCCTCAAATATTTCTTCACTCAAAAGTAACTCAACATACGACAACGACGTTGGCTTGAACTGTTGAAAGATTACGATCATACCATCCAATACCATCCTAAAAAAGCGATCGTGGAAGCTGACGCGTTGAGTAGAAGATCATATGCGGGTATAAGTGCAATATTGTCAACGCAAAGGCCCATTTTGTATGACTTGAAAAGGATGGAGATAGAGTTAAAGACTCCAGGGACCCATGTGATGATGATGAATATACAAGTAGAACCGACTTTAATCGATAAAGTTAAAGCTGCTCAAGCTACAGACCTAGAGCTGATGCGTATGAGGAAGAAAGTGCAAGAATGTGGTATGCCAGAAGCAAGAATCGATGAAGAAGGAATACTTCGAGTCAACTCCAGACTCTGTGTTCCTAAAGATTCTGACCTGAAGTATAAAATCATGATGGAGGCGCACAACACACCGTTTGCAATCCATCCTGGGAGTACCAAAATGTATTGTGATCTTCGACATACATTTTGGTGGAGCAATATGAAGAGAGAGATTGCGCAGTTTATCTCAAGGTGTCTAACTTATCAACGAGTCAAGGTGGAGCATCGAGTGCCAAAAGGTCTATTGCAACCACTTGAAATTCCAGAATGAAAGTGGGAACACATTACCATGGATTTTGTTACTGGTCTTCCCAAGGTTTCTCAAGGTGTAGATGCAATTTGGGTCATTGTTGATAGATTGACCAAGTCTGCTCATTTCTTACCAATACGAGAAATTTATACACTTGAACGAAATTGTAAGACTGCATGGCATGCCAGTATCCATAGTTTCTGATCGAGACCCAAGATTTACTTCATGATTTTAGGTTAGTTTGTAAAAAGCTATGGGCACGGATTTACGATTTAGTACGGCATATCATCCTCAGACGGACGGACAATCAGAGAGGACTATTCAAACTCTGAAAAATTTATTAAGACTCTATGTCCTTGACTTCAAGGAAAGTTGGGATAAGTTCTTACCATTGGAGAAGTTCTCCTACAACAACAATTATCAAGCAAGTATTGGTATGGCTCCATTCGAGGCGTTGTATGGACGCAAGTGTCGTTCTGCAATATGCTAGGATGAGGTGGGTGAAGCAACGTTATTGGGACCGGAGTTGGTACGTATGACTACAGAAAAGATTCAAACGATCTGACAACGTATAAAAACCTCACAAGATCGACAAAAGAGTTATGCTGATCTTCATCGAAAGGATGTGGTATTCGATATTGGAAATCATGTGTTGTTACGTGTTGCTCCATGAAAAGGAGTTACGAGATTTGGAAAGAGAGGAAAGCTCAATCCTCGATTCATTAGGCCCATTTTTAATCCTCGATCGAGTAGGAACTATGGCCTATAGACTCGCTTTACCGTCAAGTATATCTCGTGTTCATAATGTTTTTCATATATTCATGTTACGTAAATATGTGGAAGACCCAAACCACATTATTGAGTTAGAACCGGACAAAATAGCAGAAGATTTAACGTATGAAGAGGTACCTATTCAAATCTTGGATAAGAAAGAAAATATTCTACGCTCCAAGGTTATACCTCAAGTTAAAGTTTTATGGAGAAACCACGATGTTGAGGAAATGACCTGGGAGTTAGAGTTTGAAATGAAATCATGGTATCCTTATCTCTTTGATATACCAGGTACGTACCCTAATTTCGAGGGCGAAATTTCATAAGAAGGGGAGGTTGTAAGACCCCAACTTTTATGAATAAAGATGAATTTTCTATAAATATCATTTTTGAATATTATGGAGTAATTTGATATAATGTTATAGTTGTGGGTAATATTTATAAATTTTCTAAAGTACGCAAGTTGTTATATAATATTCGATTGGTCGGGGAATATTCGTTTTAAACAGGGAATATTCGTACGACGACACAATCATTGGTGGACCCCACAACAGAATTATTGTCGGATTGAGAAAATGACAAAAATATTTTTTATGAAAATAACGGCGGAAGTTTTACCGTTAACTGGAGAAACACCTGGTGTTAAAAGTACAGTAATACGCGTGGTTGCATAGTAGCACACAGTATTGATTATTGATGCTTACGTGAGAAATCACTCAGTTTTGTTCAATTATTGCTACAGTAATTGTTGCATAGTATCTCACGTTATTTGATTCAATTATTGTTGACATTTTATATATTATTAAATCAATAATTGAGATGATAGAGTAATTAATATTATTATTTGCAATATTAATGATGTCTATAAGTTCTGTCAATGAGAGGTTTAGTCACCTAATTGCGCGCCAATAGGGAGAAATCCTTATTGGAAAGCCCCCACTTTCCTGGAAATGACCTGTTCGATTAATATTGTGAATTATAATAATGATGATAAGTGTTGTTAAAAATATTGAGGAGATTTTTATGATGTATTTATGGTTAAATTTTTCTTATTATTTGAACCCCCCACTTACTCAATTTTTAAAATAGTGTATGTTATGAGTATGTTAATATATATATATATATATATATATATATATATATATATATTTAATATAAACATGATAGTGGGATGGGGATTGGGAGTGACAAGTTAGTCACGAGTGGCATGCTTGGAAAGAAAAGAAGAAGAAAGAATTGGCTGGAAGGAGTACAAGTATTGTTATTATATATATATATACATGTGATGTTTGAAAATTAGCAGGAAGGAGTACAATTATTGTTATTATATACATGTGATAATTTGAAAGTTGGCAGGTTGTATCACGGGGGTAATGACCCGTACGTTTCTATATACATAATATATATAATATATAAAATATATTATATTTTATTTAAAAGTTTTTGGTTTTATTAGAATATTTTATTGCATAGTGTTGCATAGTAAAATCAAAATTTTCAAACGAATTCAGTCGATTCTTCGCCCGTTAACCTTTGTGCACTGTGTGTCCAAATAGTATCCTTTCTATTCTCCTATAAATAGGATGCTTAGTTAGAATTGAAAATCACACAAGAATCAGAGAATTCTTCTTCTATAATCTTGAGCGTATTTCTTTATAGTTTTAAAAAGCTTTAAGCGTAGAAAACAGTGAAAGTTTTCTTCAAGAATATCTCCGCCCTACAAGTCGGAATACTTTTCTTTTCAAGGCAAGGGATATTATTTTTGTTCAATATTCGCTTAAAATAATATTTTCTTCCATACTCTGTAGTATGTAAGTAATATTATTTCGTTTCAGATTTCGAATCCTATACTTGTTTTGTTAGAGTTTTGGCTTCTATACTCCATGAAATTAGTAGAATATCCTTGATATTTGCGCTTCATCCAGTATCTTTTCATGGAAATATTATTCTGAGCATTTTTGATAAGTTTAACTTTTTCATACCGAAATACTGTTCACGGGATTACTATTCCCGAATTACTATTTACGGGGTATTATTCACTCGAGTACTATTCACCCAGAGTACTATTCATGATAAAAATTGGTTCGTTATCGGTCCAAATTATTTTTGGTACAATATTATTATTGAATTTTTCTCCACAAAGCAGTATCATATTGACAATTTGGACATTATTGAGTTCATGATAAATTAACTTATAAATCTTTAAACTTTATTCTTGAACTTTTTTTATTGAATAATGTCATTGTCATCATCTTCATGTTTATATTATGTTGAAAGTCATCTGTGGCATGTAGTGCATAGATGGACTTGGTATGATTATGACCAGGGATTATTCAGTATAATCATGACCGTAATTTTATAAATGATGTGGTAAAAGTCCTCATCGGCCCATAGTGCATTGATGGACAGCTGTTGCCATGAACATGACCATTGATGAAAACACGAATATCCTTGGCCTGTAGTGCATGGATAAATTGTGGTCATGATACTAATGAATATCCTTGGCCGTGGTGCAGGGATGATGTGAATTATTTATTAAGCTGAGTCTCAGCGATAAAAGTGATGAAAAAACTTTTTAAATCAAAGAAGATAGTAGATTTTATTCTCTACTTGACTCTTCTAATGGATTGCTTGTTCCACTACAGTTAAACTTGATTTTTGTTATATTTTATCAGTTTAACACTGTTGAAGACTAATGATAAATTATTCTGCATTATCTTAGTCATAATATTTTTACTGGGCTAGTTAAGCTCACCCTTTCGCTTTCATTGTTCTCTTTAGGAAATGAGAACGTAGCAAGGACTAGTCGGGGAACAAAGTGACGATCCAGATGATCGCATTAGTAGTCCTCACTATTCTGTGAAATAGTGTGATAATAAATGTATTGAGGACTTATTTTGAGTTTGAATACTGTCTAGAAGATAATATTTGTATTAAAACTCACAGCTCATGTTGTATATTTAAGGTTGTATTTGTATTTTGTATCATGTATTTGGCGACTCAGAATAGGTTATGTATACCTATTTTGGTGGCGTCACAACAATGGTCCTATTAGAGGGAACCCCTAGGGAGCCAAACCCTTAAGGTTAAACCCTAGAGAGGCAAAACCTAGCAGGGCTCTTCCTTGGACATATTGAGAAATCCTCCAAAAATATTTCTATAACTTGCCCAAGATTTGTTTCCTTATTTTTTCTGGAAATTGAAAACATGAAAAAATAATCAAATATCACCAAATAAAATTCAATCTAATAAAATCCTTCTTTTGGTAAATCAAATCTTCCCCTTTTACCAAATCAAATCTTAATTTTTATTTTGAAAATAAAGTCAAATCTTAACTTTATTTTAGAAATAAATTAAAACCTCTCTTTATTTTGGAGATAAAATCAAATCTTTCTTTATTTTGAAAATGAAATCAAATCTTTCTTTATTTTGGAAATGAAATCAAATCTTTCTTTATTTTGGAATTAAAATCAAATCTATCTTTATTTTTGAAATAAAATCAAATATTTCTTTATTGTAGAAATAAAATCAAATCTTTCTTTATTTGATCTTGAAAGCAAGAGATTTTTTTATTTTTTATTTTTTTATCAAATATATATATATATATATATATATATATATATAAATCAGCCATTTTTGAAAATTACCCCTTGTTGGGAATAAAATCAAACTTTTCCTTATATATATATATATATATATTTATATTCAGTTCCCTGATTCTGATTCGCCATATTCACTGGCTGGAATCATACATATCCATGTCCCAAATGTAGGTAATCATAATTAGTCACTTGTGAAATTCAGTTGGTGGGATAATCCATTTGACTTGCTTTTAAAATTTTCTTCATCACCAAAAGTGTCTTCTTTTCCTTCTTCCGTAGCTTAGACATTGACAATATAACTCCAAGGCCTAGATGGTGACAATATAACCCCGAAGTCTTGAAGCATCTTTGATCCTCTCAAAAGAGTTCAAGGTAAGTTGTGTTGTCATAGTAAATGACTAGGTCAGACTCCTGCAAACAACAGGGTAACCACGCAACATGTCTTATTTTGTATCACGATGAAAGCACATGGGAGAACCACCATCCCTTCTTTGTACATGATAATTCAAAAATTAGCACAACCTTCGTTGGCCAATTCCTCATGATTGTTTCATCTATATATATATATATATATATATATTCAGGTAATTGTAGCCTTTCTTCTGTTTTTCGAGCCCCATTACCTTGATCATATCTTGGTTTTTTCCCTCGAAATTCATTAGAGAAAGGTTATAATTTTCGCGGTGAAAGAGGATTCGTTCCAAGAAGTTGATTCGTGGAGCAACAGGACCTTGGAGATATGAAGGAACAGCCCCTAGGTGGTCGAAGCCTACATGGCCGAACCCTAGGGGGTCGAAGCCTACATGGCCGAACCCTAGGAGGCTGAAGCCAACATGGCCGAACCCTATAGGCTTTTTTTTATGGATGAAAGGAACAACCCCTAAGTGGCCGAAGCCTACATGGTCGAACCCTATAGGCTATTTTTTTAAAGGATGAAGGGAACAACCAAGGAGGCTCCGTTTTTCAATGATTGGGTAAGGGCTCCCCTCCTTTGGTCTTTTAGACGTCTTTTGGAAGCAAGTCCAAACTTATGACCGTATAACTTTTCCTCCACCAGATAAGGAAGGCTTGTTTCTATATCCAACGGCTTGTAGAAGTTGGGATGACTTTCCCCATTCTGATCGCATTCTCCTTCACTTCTTGTCTTATTCATCTAACCACCTTCAGAAATGGCAACATTGGACCGGCAAGATACTTGGGAATGTTGATTATGTGGATATACTAAAAATAAGGCTAACATTCTTTGTTGCATCCATCTATGCAGGGACATTCGTATCCAACAGGACCATGGTGCTCCTCTACATGCATAGTCATCACTTCTTGGGGGGGAATGCACCTCTACACTAGAAGATGTTTAAGTCATCTATCAGTAAGCATTTTCCCCCTGCGTGTGAGTCACGCCTTTGGTAAGATGATCGCATAAAATATTTTTAAGTGTTGAAGTCTTGATTCCAGTTTCTAAACACTTCGCGGGGCTTAATATTTTTTGCAAGCCTCAAAAACGAAAGTCCTAGGAGAGGGAACCTCTAGGGAAGCAAACCCTAGGAGGGCGAGCTCTAGAGGAGCTCTCCCTGGATATTCCAACATAATAATAAATAATGGAATAACAGAAGAATTTCACCATGTATGCAGTACTTCGCATAACAGGTTATTCCAACAGAATAATAAAGAATGGAATAACAGAAGTTCTCTTCATGAATAAGAAATAAATAATACCCCTTACCTTAGAAGAAAATGGATATTGAAATAGAAAGGTAGCTGACTTCTCTTCTTCTTTCTCTCTATAATTTCTCTCTCAAGAGTTTCAGTGAATTCGTAAGAAATAATGAAAGAATGAGCTTCTATTTATAGGAGAATGGACTGAATAGTAACTAATTCATGAACGGTCCAGATTGATTTACTTTTAAAAGGACGATCCATGTTGATTTACTATTAAAACTTAAAGCAACGGTCCATACTGATTTACTATTAAATCTTTAAACCAGCGATCCATATTGATTCACTATTATAACTTTCCACCAGCGGTCCATATTGATTCACTATTATAACTTTCCGCCAGCGGTCCATATTGATTCACTATTATAACTTCAACCAACGGTCTGAAAAATTAGCACATCTTCTCATGGAATAATATTGTATTCAAAAATGATTTGGACCGAAAAGAAATATATTTTTCGGGTAAATAGTACCCCGTGAGTAGTAACTCGTGAATAATAACTCATAAATAGTAACTTGTGAATTGTACTCCGACATGAAAAGTACCCCGAATACCTGATTGAACAATATAACCTCCAGACATCAATCATTATCGACATAAATATCGATTTCTACTAACACTAATAATTTCCACACAATGGAACTATCAATTTCATCTTTAATCAACACGAGCTTATTCATCATCAATATTATAACTCACAATATTTAACAACCAGGTCATTCTCAGAAAAGAGGGGTCTTTCCAATAAGGATTTCTCCCTATTGGCGCGCAATTAGGTGACCAAACCTCTCCTTGACAGAACTTCTAGACATTGTAAATATTGCAATTTAATAATATGAATAACTTTGTCGTCTCAATTATTGATTTAATAATATATCATATTATGCAGATGATACTGTGACAATAATCGAATCAATAATATGAGAGATATGTTGCAGCAATTATTGTAGCAATAATTAAGTGACTACTTACGTAAGCATCAGTAACCATTACCGTGTGCTACTATGCAACCACGCGTATTACTGTACTTTTACTACTAGGTAGTTCAACAGTTTTAACTGTAACACTTCCGCCGTTATTTTTATAAAAAGATAATTCTGTCATTTTTTTACTACGACAATACTTCCGTTGTGGGGTCCACCAATGATTGTGTCGTCGTACAAATATTCTCTGTTAAAACGAATATTCCCTGACCAATCGAATATTATATAACCACTTGCTTACTTTGAAAAATTTGTAAATATTACTCAAAACTATAATATTATATTATATCCACACCATAATATTCAAAAATATAATTCGAGAGAAATTAATCTTTATTCATAAAAGTTGGGTTCTTACAATATCTGTTGACCTGGTAAAGATTGAAGCAATTCAAAGCTGGGAGTAACCTAAGTCAGTGACCGAAGTACGTAGCTTTCTCAGCTTAGCTGGTTATTATCGGAGATTCGTAGAAGGGTTTTCTCGAATTGCTACTCCATTAACTCAGATGACTCGAAAAGATACAAAATTCGGTTAGAGTGAGGAATGTGAAAAGAGTTTTCAAGAACTCAAGAGGAGACTCATTTCAGCACCTGTTCTGACAATACCATCTGGCTCGGACACTGATGCTTCAGGCAAAGGGTTAGGATGTGTTCTCATGCAACATGGAAAAGTCATAGCCTATGCCTCTCGACAACTCAAAGAATATGAGAGGAATTATCCTACTCATGATCTAGAGTTGGCAGTAGTCATTTTTGCGCTTAAGATTTGGAGACATTACCTGTATGGAGAGAAGGTGGAGATCTATACGGATCATAAAAGCCTCAAATATTTCTTCACTCAAAAAGAAATCAACATGCGACAACGACGATGGCTTGAGTTGTTGAAAGATTATGATCATACCATCCTGAAAAAGCGAACGTATTAGCTAACGCATTGAGTAGAAGATCATATGCGGGTACGAGTGCAATATTGTCAACGTAAAGGCCCATTTTGTATGACTTGGAAATGATGAAAATAGAGTTAAAGACTCCAGGGACCCAGGTGATGATGGCGAATATACGAGTGGAATCGACTTTAATCGATA
The DNA here is from genome assembly GCA_020205505.1 of Panax japonicus. Taxonomy (NCBI): domain Eukaryota; kingdom Viridiplantae; phylum Streptophyta; class Magnoliopsida; order Apiales; family Araliaceae; genus Panax; species Panax japonicus. The sequence goes on from CM035095.1 coordinate 29,726,759, forward strand.
AAGTTAAAGCTGCTCAATCTACAGACCTGGAGTTGATGCGTATGAGGAAGAAAGTGAAAGAAGGTGCTATTTCAGAAGCAAGAATCGATGAAAAAGGAATACTTTGAGTCAACACCAAACTTTGTGTTCCTAACGATTATGACTTGAAGTATAAAATCATGATGGAGGCGCACAACACACCGTTTGCAATCCATCCTGGGAGTACCAAAATGTATCATGATCTTCGACATACATTTTGGTGGAGCAATATAAAGAGAGAGATAACGGGGTTTATCTCAAGGTGTCTAACTTGTCAACGAGTCAAGGCGGAGCATCAAGTGCCAAAAGGTCCTTTGCAACCACTTGAAATTCTAGAATGGAAGTGGGAGCACATTACCATGGATTTCGTTACTGGTCTTCCCAAGGTTTCTCAAGGCATAGATGCGATTTGGGTCATTGTTGATAGACTGACCAAGTCTGCTCATTTTTTATCGATACGATTTTACAGATAAACGTCTTGTTAGTATGTACATAAACAAGATTGTAAGATTGCATGGTATGTCAGTATCCATAGTTTCTGATCGAGACCCAAGATTCAATTCAAGATTTTGGGTTAGTTTGTAAAAAGCTATGGGCACGGATTTACGATTTAGTTAGGCATATCATCCTCAAACGGATGGGCAATCGGAAAGAACTATTCAAACTCTTGAAGATTTATTAAGACTCTGTGTCCTTGACTTCAAGGGAAGTTGGGACAAGTTCTTACCATTGGTGGAGTTTTCCTACAACAATAGTTATCAAGCAAGTATTGGCATGGCTCCATTTGAGGCATTGTATGGAAGAAAGTTTCGTTCTCCAGTATGCTAGGATGAGGTGGGTGAAGCAACGTTGTTGGGACCAGATTTGGTACGTATGACTACGAAAAAGATTCAAACGATCCAAAAACGTATAAAAACCTCACAAGATCGACAAAAGAGTTATGCTGATCTTCATCGAAAAGACGTGAAATTCAATATTGGAGATCATGTGTTGTTACGTATTGCTCCATGGAAAGGAGTTACAAGATTTGGAAAGAGAGAAAAGCTCAATCCTCAATTCATTGGCCCATTTTTAATCCTCGATCGAGTAGGAACTGTGGTTTATAGACTCGCCTTACCGCCAAGTGTGTCTCGTGTTTATAACATTTTTCACATATCTATGTTACGTAAATATGTGAAAGACCCGAACCACATTATTGAATTAGAACCAGATGAGATAGAGGAAGATTTAACGTATGAAGAGTTGCCTGTTAAAATCTTGGATAAGAAGGATCATATTCTACGCTCTAAAGTTATACCTCAAGTCAAAGTTTTGTGGAGAAACCACGATGTGGAGGAAATGACCTGGGAGTTAGAATCTGAGATGAAATTAAGGTATCCTCACGTCTTCGATATACCAGGTATGTACCCTAATTTGGAGGACGAAATTTCATAAGAAGGGGAGGTTGTAAGACCCCAACTTTTATGAATAAAGAATAATTTTCTCGAAATATATTTTTGAATATTATGGTGTGGATTTGATATAATGTTATAGTTGTGGGTAATATTTATAAATTTTGCAAAGTAAGCAAGTGGTTAAATAATATTCATTTGGTCGGGGAATATTCGTACGACTGAACAATCATTAGTGGACCCCACAACGGAAGTATTGTCGTAATTAGAAAACGACATAATTATCTTTTTATAAAAATAACGACGGAAGTTTTACCGTTAAACTATTGAACTACCCGGTAGTAAAAGTACAGTAATACGCGTGGTTGCATAGTAGTACACGGTATTGATTATTGATGCTTACGTGAGAAGTCAATCAGTTATACTCAATTATTACTACAGTGATTGTTGTATCATATCTCTCATATTATTGATTCGATTATTGTCACAGTATCATCTACATTATATGATATATTATTAAATCAATAATTGAGACGACAAAGTTATTAATATTATTAAATTACAATATTTACAATGTCTAAAAGTTCTATCATTGAGAGGTTTGGCCATCTAATTGTGCGCCAATAAGGAGAAATCTTTATCGGAAAGCCCCCTCTTTCCTGAGAACGACCTGGTTGTTAAATATTGTGAGTTATAATATTAATGATGAATAAGTTTGTGTTGATTAAAGATAAAATTGATAGTTCCATTGTGTTGGAATTATTAGTGTTAGTGGATATCGACATTTATTTCGATATTAATTGATGTATAGAAGTTATACTGACCAGTCGGGTAATTAACCTGATAAATGAGTAATTAATTACTATTAATTCACATGATTATAACTATTTGTTCACATGTGTGTACTATTGATTCACATTCTTGTACTATTAGGAGAGTTGGTGTAAGATTGATAATACTTGCATGACTAAGTTAAAAATAGAGGTATAGATGAAGGTACTATACTATAATTCGTATTTTCACATGATTATAACTATTGATTCACATGATTGAACTATTGATTCACATTATTTACTATTAGGGAAGGTGGTGCAAGTTTGATAATACTTGCAGGACTAAATTAAAAATGAAAGAAAAGTTGAAGGTATTGTACTGTAATATTTTGAGCCCTAAAACGTGCAATTATCGAAACTATATTTTCTTATAAATAGAAGTTCATTCTTCCTTCATTTCTCACCAATTCACTAAAGCTTTAGAGTAATTATTATAGAAGAAGAGAAGTCTGCTACCTCTCTACTCCAGTATCCAGTTTCTTTCTAAGGTAAGGGGGTATTATTTCTTTCGTATTCATGAAGAGAGCCTCTGTTATTCTATTCTTTATTATTATGTTGGAATAATCTGTCTATGCGAAGTACCGCATACATGGTGAAATTCTTTTGTTATTCCATTCTTTATTATTCTGTTAAAATATCATGTCTGTGCGAATTACGCTAGACCTGGTTCCATTCTTTATTATTCTGTTGGAATAACCTGTCTGTGCGGTCTATCGCATGCATGGTGAATTCTGTTGTTATTCCATTCTTTATTATTCTGTTGGAATATCATGTCTATGCGGATTAGTCTGTGCGGTCTATCGCATGCATGGTGAAATCTTCTGTTATTCTATTCTTTATTATTCTTTTAAAATATCTTGTCTGTACGGATTACGCATGACCTAGTTCCATTCTTTATTATTCTGTTGAAATAACCTGTCTATGTGGATTATCACATGCATGGTGAATGATCGTTCGTATTCATTCCTTATTAAATTGTGGAAATGATCTGTCTACGTAGATTACCGCATGGCTGGTGAAAATCTATTTGCAGTTTCATATATTCTATGATACTCATTTGGTTAACGTTTTGGCTTCTATACTCCATGAAATTAGTAGAATATCCTGGATATTTGCGCTTCATCCGGTATCTTTTCATGAAAATATTCTTCTGAGCATTCTTGAATTTTACTCCACAAAGCAGTATCATGTTGACAATTTGGACGTAATTGATTTCAAGATAAATTAACTTATAAAACTTTAAAATTTATTCTTGAACTTGTTTTATTGAATTATTATTTCATTGTCATCATCCCCATTCTTATATTGTGATGAAAGTCATCTTTGGCTTACGTGCATAGATGGACTTGGTATGATTATGACCAGGGATTATTCGGTATAGTCATGGTCATTGATGATTTAATGAATATCCTTGGCCCGTAGTGCATGGTTGACTCGATGATGTGGTTTATTTATTAAGCTGAGTCTCAGCGATAAAAATTGATGAAAATATTTTAAATCATAGAAGATAGTAGATATCATGCTCTACTTGACTCTTCTAATGAATTGCTTATTCCGCTGCAGTTAAACTTGATGTCTATTGTATTTTATTAGTTTAACATTGTTTAAGACTAATGATAATTTATTCTGCATTATCTTAATCATAATATTTCTTACTGGGCTAGTTAAGCTCACCCTTTTTTTCACTGTTCTCTTCAGGAAATGAGAACGTAGCCGGGACTAGTTGGGGAACGGAGTGACGGTCCAGATGATGGCATTAGTAGTCCTCACTATTCTGTTAAATAGTGTGACAATAAATATAATGAGGACTCCATTGAGTGTAGATATTGTCTAGATGACAATATTCTTATTAAAACTCTTAGATTATGTTTTGTCGTATTTTACACGACTGTTGTATAATTAAGTTGTATTTGAATTTTGTACCATGTATTTGACGACTCAAGATGGGTGATGTATACCTATTTTGGGGGCGTCACACAACATGTAGCGGTTGGTGTATTAAAATATTAAAAAAAATTTGTTTAATCAAATCTGACAACATGTTTGACCATGTGGGACCATTATATTAAAATAAAAGCCGCTACAATATGTTTTTCGGGCACAATATGTTGTAGCGACTAGGAAGAATTATATTACAATCTAAGCCTTCCAATTAGTTGATCAACGGTTGTAAAGTGGATTGTTAGAATAGTGATCATGGCAACCGGTTGCCATGGATGGAATCCCTATATTATATTTATATATATACAGTAGGTCTATGTGGCGACAAAATAATGTGATAGTTGATGGTATTATACGTATGACGTGTGTAGTCTATAGACATATGTCCCATAACAAGAGTGTTAGTAAAATTGTTTTTTTTTTTTAAAAAATTAGGGAAAAGGGTGAGTAAAGTAAAAATACCAAAAAAAAAGTTGGCTCACGACTTAGAGGTGTTTGATAAAAATTGAATGAATCTGAATCTGAATCTGAATCTGAATCTGAATGAGCTGAATCTGAATGAAAAAAATTGTTTGATAACTGACATATCTTAAAGATCTGAATGATATATTTTTAATATTTTACCCCTCTGAAAAAATTTAAAGTTGTTGTAAATTTATTTAATATTACATAATATAATAGTTAATATTTTTTTTTTATTTTTATTTATTTTTACTTCATTCAGCCAACCATTCAGCCATTCAGACCAAAAAATTCGGACTTAACCATTCAGTCAACGCATCTGACCGATTCAGCTATTCAGACGATTTTTTTTCAAAACAAACGCACTTAATGATTCAACCACTTACCAATTCAGCCATTCAAACCCATTAAATTCTAAATAAACGCACTTAATGTTAAGCCTATCCAAATTTGGACGGTTGCATTCTGGGACGGATGCATTAAGAGGGCAGTATAGGCAGTTGTCTTTGCTAAATTTTTTTATAGGTATAGAAATAGGAGTAAATATGTAAGTGAATAAATTTAAGGAGACAGATTAATGAAAGAGTTAAACTTGGAGAGATCAAAAAAAAATTCATTCATATTCTAAATACAAGTACAGACAAACTTAGATTCATTCTATTTTTGTCTTCTAAATTGTATCTAAATATTTTTTATTTAAAATTTCTTTTTTATTTTAGAGTATGAATATTTATTAGAATTTATAAATATGATTATAATTAGTTAATATTATGATTAATTAAAGTTTTCTTTTTTTAACTTCAACAAAAAATAGTTAAAATTTGCCCCTGTTGGAAAAAAATTATAGATCCACCTCTGATTGCATTTGGTAGTCGAACAAGAAGATTGTTGCGTTTGTAGCCTAAATGCGATAAACGCTGCATTTAAGGAGTAACTGGACAAACACTAAATAAACTAAAAACTGAATAAATTTGAATCTGAATGAGCTGAATCTGAATCTGAATGAAAAAAGTTGTTCGATAATTAATATGTCTGAAACATCTGAATGACAGAATTTTATTATTTTACCCCTTTAAAAAAATTTAAAATTGTTGCAAATTTATTTAATATTACTTAATATAATAGTTAATATTTTTTTAAATTTTAAAAAAAATTACATTTTTTATACTTTATTTAGCTGCTCATTCACTCTTTCAGTAAAAAAAAATCTGACTTAGCCATTCAGGTCAATCATCTGACCGATTCAGCTATTTAGACAATTTTTTTTCAAAATAAATTCACTTAATGACTGACCGATTCAACAATTCAATCATTTAGATGTATTTAATGCTAAACAAACAACCACTAACACGGTCTGTTTTATTAAAGCTTAATATAAATTATTAATTTTTTTTATTCTTACAACTAGGTAACCAATTTTTTAATTTTTTTTATTTGCGTTCAATTGGACATCTCACATCATAAATAGATAGATGATGTGACTCGTTGACCAAGTCAATCAAAACTTATATGTAATTAAAAAAGGTTACTTTAAATGGTCTTTCACATTTTTTAAACACCATTCATGAAATTTATGTCGTTTTTCATCTCTTTTGAATTTAAAAATATTTAAAAGTAATTAAAGTACGTGAAATATTAAAAGTTTCTAAAGTGGGAGAAGCATATGCAAAATGGATGATAATGTTTAGGGGATTAATATTTTTACATATTTTTTTCACATAAATATATAATAAATTTCATTTATATGTAAAAAAAAATTATATAAAAATAGTGTTGTTTAGGACATTGAGATCTCTCTCTCATGGTCCATTATTCATTGAATAGTATGTCTCTGTTCATGAGTTGTGTAAAGTCATGGCTTTAATCAAACTCTTACCAGGTGGAAGGTATTGTTTGGCTTTATTTAATTTAGTCAAAAACGAACTACTCTTCTCGAAGTACCAAAAACAGATTCTTTGCTCTCTATATACCCCACACCACACATACAAGTATTCAACTTTCTTTCTATAAATGTGCATGAACATGCGTGATTTAGAGAAATATGCTATAGGGTCTGTTTGGCTAATTGGCTTGAATAAAATGATAAATCCCCATGCAACGAGCCTCATATAAAGAATTAAGAATATTGGTTACTTTTTTCTTCTTTCTTTTTTTGTTACAAAGATTATTTATTACTGAATTAAGAAGAAATGGCAACACAAAAACACCCCCACAGCCCCACTTGGAGTTGGGGCACACTACCATGTGCTCTATAGTGTCATTAATTTAATTATTCTCACTTTATTTTGGATGATATTAAAGAAAAGGAACAACTAGTACTCGACTACTATATTCTGTGTGCAAATATTAATTTGATATTGTAATAATATATTCCTTCCGTATACAATTTAAGAATAGTTTGACTTTAAAATTTATTTTAAGATTTTTTAAATTTAAAAAATTAATATAAAATTATTTAATTTTAGTCAATCAATTTTCACTATTATAAATTATCTAAATAGGAACGAAACTATGAAGGGCCCGGGCCACCCTGGTTTTTGAATTTTTTTTTTTAAGCCTCTAAAATTTTACTATTTTTAGTTTAGACCCCTTCAAAATTTATAAATAAAATAAAATATATATATACTATTCTTTGAAAAATATAAGAAAGTATAATACATCCTCCGTTCAAAATATAAGAGCTGTTTTAAGTTTTTTACAACAGTTTAAAATAAGAGCAAATTCATCCTTTTGCTCCACTTTATGTACTATAAAGGGGTCATATATTGTGTAATATAAAGAAATTTATATTACACAATTAATATAAATTTATTCAATTTTAGCCAAAAGAATAACGAATATTGTATATCTAAAAAGTACTATGCCATAATAAATATTTTTTAATAATTTAATAAATTTTATCAATCCTGAGTTTAAATTTTGTATTAATTTTATAATTTAAAATGGAAAACATATGACCTTTTTTTCTTTAATTTTTTTCGTATATATATTTGTTGGGATATTTCACATGAATTCGACATACTTATTAAGTCAATCTACACGTGTGCATTGTATTAGTGATAAATCGGTCGATTTCAGTTACAAATCTGACATCCTTCGTCCCTCTCTTTCCTGAACCACACTCGATTTCAGTTTTGTGGGCTCAAAATCGGTCGATCGATCCAATTTATTCGATTTCAAGAACATATCAGGTAATCTTCTCCATTTTTTTCACCATTTTTGGGTCATCTTCCTCGGGCAACACAAACTTAGTCTACAAAGACTGTGCAAACCAAATATTTCAAGACCCAACTGGGATTTACTCAAAATCCCTCGAAACCCTTTTCAGCACACTGATTTCCCAATCAACCAACAACAAATTCTTCAAAACCACAACTGGTGATGGCCAATCCGCCATTGTTGGGCTCTTTCAGTGCAGAGGCGACCTCTCAAATTGCAATTACAACAACTGCGTGAGCAAGTTCCCGAAATTGTTTGATGTTTATTTATTTGATTTAATTAATTATTTATTATTTCATATTTTTGAGAGAGTTTTTGAATCCAGGGGGAGTGTCAAAGATAGGGTGGTTGTTCAGATTATCGAAGAGGTAATAAATCAACAATTTGGTTAAATAACTGTGGAAATAGAATATGATGCTCCCAAAATAGGTAAACATCACCCAGTTTGAGTCGTCAATAACATGGTACAGAAACAACTACAACTTTACTAATACAATATGAAAACTGTGAATTTAAATACAAATATTACCGTCTAGACAATATTCACACCCAAATAAGTTCTCATTACAATTATTGGTATATTATTTTACAAAAATGGTGAGAACTACTAAAATAACTTTCTAGAATCATCATTCCACACCCCGACTAGAACTCGCTACATTCTTGCCTCCTGATAAGAAAAATGGAACAAAAAAGAAAAAGGGTGAGCTCAACTAGCCTAGTAAAGAATATTATGACTAAGATAATATAGAACAAATTATCGTTAGTCTTCAACAGGGAAAAATCTGATAAAATACAATAGACAACAAGTTTCAGATCAATATTCGCAGCGAAAATAGTAATTCATAGAAGAGTTACGTAGAGAATGAAATCTACTTTTATCTATGAATTTAAAAGTCCATCATAAATATTTTATCCCTGTAACATCAATCAATATTCATCTTGAATCAAATATTCATCTTTGCACTACAGGCCAAAGATATTCATCAGTCGGTCATGTTCATCTCAACACCTGTACATTTTTGCACTACAGGCCAAAGATATTCATCAAAAATTCATTCATCTTTGTACTACAAGCCAAAGATATTCAATAATACCATCATTTAGGACTGAGGATGATGAAAAATATTTTAAAGAAAACGAATCCAGTGAAACAAAAGAACAATATTAAGGATTCGTATTTCAAATAATTCAAGTTCAAAAATACTTAATAAATAACCGTAGTAAAGTAAAATTTAAGAATGATCAAAACATGGATACAATCAAAGCTAGTATCCATAATAGATATTTTGGATAAAAAATGAAAATTTTAATTTTTCTGTGAATAGTGCCGTATTCGTGAATAGTAATCCTGACACAAAAAGTTCAAAATTTGATTAAAAAGTTTACCAATATTTTGGCATAATGATATTGAAGAAAATAATATCATTTAAGAAGAAAATAACATCCCTTACCTTGAAAAGACTATACTTCTAGCTGGAATATCGGATATAGTGCTGAAGGGAACTTGCACCGTATAGCAACACTCAAAGTATCAAAATACTCACAAGAATACCCTCGATAATATAGAGAGAGAGAAAGGGAGAGAAAACTTCAGTTTCTGGTGTGATTTTTAATTCTAATCTAAGCACCCTATTTATAGGAAAATGCTTAGAACACCAAAGCAGAAAATTTAATAAAATATTAATATATTTATAAAATTTTCCTTACCCTACCTTGACCATCTGATTTCAGCCACCAAATAATGACAAAAACAAAAAAAAATGTTTTTGTTATTAAAAATAATTAAAACTTTCAAAAATCAATTATTTCAGAACTACGGAACTTTAATAATTCATAATAAATAGCCCTTTTATCAGAAAAATTCAAACCACATGTCCTTTCCATAGGAAATTTCATTATCTACAACTTTGTAAGTTTAAGTGTTTCCAAATTCCAAGCAGAAGTTGACCGAAATCTACAAACGGGCGATTTTACGGGCTATAAACCAATTTCAGTCAAGAAATGGGGAGCACTGACATGTTTAACATGTTTTAAACATTAATTGTAACAAAAATACTCCTCCTCATATACTCATATATCTCACATTCATTGTAAAAATATCACTATTATTATATTATTAAAATATAATAATATATTTAAATAAATTATTTATCAGAAAAGATAAAATAACAATTTTTCAACAATTGACACATTAAAAATAATTAATTATTCATAAATAATATTACAGAATTACAATACTGACAACCAGGCAGTTCCCAGGAATGAGGGGGCTTTCCAATAAGGATTTCTCCTTACTGGCGCGCAATTAGGTGACCAAACCTCTCCTTAGACAGAACTTTCTAGACATTTCCAATAATGCTATCTAATAATATTATTCAAATAATATAAATTATTGATCAGATAATGAAAATACTGTGTAGTGGTAATTATTGAAACAACAATAATATAAAATATGAACGTAACAATTATTGAATCAATAAAATAAAATATTAAACAGTAACTACTGTAACAATTATTGAGTAATGCCTTCCTATGTAAGAATCAATAATTGGTGCAATAACGTGTGCTACTGTGTTTTAACCACAAGGTATTCCAACAGTATTAACGGTAACAACTACGCCGTTATTTATTAACAACTTATACTTGTCGTTTTCTTCATTCAATCGTTTTTCGTTATGGGGCCCACACAAGGCTGCGCCGTCGTACGAATATTCCCCGACAGTAAGAATATTCCACGACCAAATGAATATTCTCCGATAAAAATGAATATTTTTTAACCACTTGCATATTTAAAATATTTGCGCATTTTACCCATAACTAACCACATTAATCAAATCAACCCTTACTATTTCAAAATAATAAATAAAGGAAATTTGATTTTATTTATAATAAGTTGGGGTCTTACAACCTCCTCTCCTTATGAAATTTCGTTCTCGAAATTGACGTACGTACCTGGTGTTTTGAAAAGGTGAGGATAACTCACTTTTATTTCCGTTTCTAACTCCCAGGTCATTTTCTCAATAACATGGTTTCTCCACAAAATTTTAACTTGTGGTATGACCTTTGTACGTAAGACATGCTCCTTCCTATCCAAAATCTTGACAGGTACCTCCTCGTACGTTAAGTCGTCGGCTATCTAATCTGGTTCTAATTCAATAACGTGGTTCGGGTCTTTCACATATTTACGAAGCACAGATATATGAAAAACATTATGAACACGAGACATACTTGGAGGTAACGCAAGTCTATAGGCTACATTTCCTACTCAGTTAAGAATCTAAAATGGACCAATAAATCGTGGATTGAGCTTTTCTCTCTTCCCGAATCTTGTAACTCCCTTCCATGGGGCAACACGTAACAATACATGATCCCCAATACTAAATTCCACGTCCTTTCGATGAAGATCCGTATAACTCTTTTGTCGATCTTGAGCCGTTTGTATACGTTGTCGAATCATTTGGATCTTTTTCGTAGTCATACGTACCAACTCGAATCCCAACAATGTTGCTTCACCCACCTCAGCCCAACATATTGGAGAGTGACACTTTCGTCCATACAATGCTTCGAATGGAGCCACACCTATACTTGCCTGATAACTGTTGTTGTAGGATAATTCTACCAATGGTAAATACTTATCCCAACTCCTTTTGAAATCTAGGACACAGAGTCTTAATAGATCTTCAAGAGTTTGAATAGTCCTCTCTGATTGTCCGTCCGTTTAAGGATGGTATGCCGAACTAAATCGTAAATCTGTGCCCATAGCTTTTTGCAAGCTAACCCAAAATCGCGAAGTGAATCTTGGGTCACGATCCGAAACTATGGATACTGGCATGCCATGCAATCTCACAATCTCATTTACATACATATGAGCAAGACGTTCAAGGGAATAAGTCTCCCGTATCGGTAAAAAATGAGCAGACTTGGTTAATCTATCAACAATAACCCAAATAGCATTTATGCCTTGAGAAATGAAATCCATGGTAATGTGTTCCCACTTCCATTTCAGAATCTCAAGTGGTTGCAAGGGACCCTTAGGCACTTGATGCTCCGCCTTTACACGTTGACAAGTTAAACACCTCGAGATAAACTTCGCGATCTCTCTCTTCATATTGTTCCACCAAAATGTATGTCGAAGATCACGATACATTTTGGTACTTCCAGGATGGATTGCAAATGGTGCATTGTGTGCCTCCATCATGATCTTGTTCTTTAAATCAGAATCGTTAGGAACACAAAGTCTGGAGTGGACTCGAAGTATTCCTTCTTCATCGATTCTTGTTTCTGGAATAACGCCCTCTTGTACTTTCTTCTTCATACGCATCAGCTCCGGGTCTGTGGCTTGAGTAACTTTAACTTCATTGATTAAAGTTGTTTCTATGCATATACTTGACATCATCGCACTCGTTCCTGCATATGATCTTCTACTCAATGCGTCAGCTACCACGTTTGCTTTTTCAGGATGGTATTGAATGGTGTGGTCGTAATCTTTTAACAGCTCGAGCCAACATCATTGTCGCATGTTGAGTTCCTTTTGGGTGAAGAAATATTTGAGGCTTTTATGGTCTGAATATATCTCCACTTTCTCTGCATATAGATAGTGCCTCCAGATCTTTAGCGCGAAAACGACTGCTGCCAACTCTAGATCATAAGTAGGATAATTCCTCTCATATTCTTTAAGTTGTCGCGAGGCATAGGCTATGACTTTTCCACGTTGCATGAGAACACATCCTAACCCTTTGCATGAAGCATCGCTGTAGATAACAAATCCATCTAAATCAGATGGTATTGTCAGAACAGGTGTCGAAATGAGTCTCCTCTTGAGCTCTTGGAAACTCTTCTCGTATTCCTCGCTCCATACGAATTTTGTATCTTTCCGAGTCAACTGAGTTAACGGAGTAGCGATTCAAGAAAATCCTTCCACGAATCTCCGATAATAACCAGCTAAGCCCAATAAGCTACGTATTTCGGTTATCGACTTCAGTTGCTCCCAACTTTTTATTGCCTCAATCTTCGCCGGGTCAACAGATACTCCATGTTTTGACACCACGTGCCCAAAGAATGCTACTTCCTCAAGCCAGAATTTGCATTTCTTCAACTTGGCATATAGCTTGTTTTCACAAAGCTTTTGGAGTACCAGCTTCAAATGGTGCTCATGATCTTCACGGCATTTGGAATATATGAGAATGTCATCAATAAAGACAGTAAAAACTGATCCGAATAGTCCTTGAATACTTGGTTCATCATATCCATGAAAGCCGTTGGAGAATTAGTCAATACAAAAGACATGACTAAAAATTCATAATTCCCGTATCGAGTTCTGAAGACAGACTTTGGAATATCCTCAGTTCTAATATTCAGCTGATGATATCCAGAACGAAGATCGATCTTTGAAAAGAATTGTGCTCCTTGCAACTGGTCAAACAGGTCATCAGTACGAGGTAACGGATACCTATTCTAGATAGTGACATGGTTCAATTCTCGATAGTCAATACAAAGTCGCATTCTCCCGTCTTTCTTCTTTACAAATAAAATAGGAGCACCCCAAGGAGATTTACTAGGACGAATGAAACCGATGTCCAACAACTCCTGTAGTTGGACCTTTAACTCCTGAAGTTCAATAGGAGCCATTCGATATGGGGTTTTAGAAATGGGCTTTGTACCAGGTTCAATATCAATAAAGAATTCAACTTCACGTTCTAGGAGTAGACCGGGAAGTTCTTCAAGAAACACGTCAGAAAATTTACTAATAACAGGAATATTATTCAAATCTGACGTGTCTTTATTCAAATCCATAACATGGGCTAAGAAAGCTTGACATCCATTTTTCAATAAACGAATAGCTTTATGACTAGATATGACAGTAATTGATTTTAATGGTTTAGTTGCTTGAATTCGTACAACAGGTTGGTTAGGAATATGAAAACTAACAACCTTATGAAAACAATCAATTTTGGCATGATGAGTAGTTAACCAATCAATCCCTAAAATCACATCAAAAGCAAGTATCTTTAAAGAGATAAGGTCAACAGGTAATGTGATGGTGCCAACTTGGATCAAACAAGATTTATAAACAGTGGATGTGATAAAAGTTTCTCCTAACGGAGTCTCTACAGATAAATCAAAGTCTAATTTCTCCAGAGTTAAGTTTAAACGTTGAGCACAATCAGGAGAGATAAATGAATGGGTAGCACCTGTATCAAGTAAGGTATAAACTTTGCAAGAATTTATGATTAGCTTACCCGTGATCACCTCATTTGGTTTCCTCGCATTTTGGCCAGTCACGACAAACGCTCTTTCAGAAACCGTTGACTTTGACTTTTTTGGAACAGCCTTTTGAGTAACCATCCCCGCTAGACCTAGTTTCGCTACCATACAATCTCGAGCGATATGTCCTTCATTTCCATAATTATAACATACCTTGAACTGTTGTGGGAAGTTTGGACTGATATGTCCCTCTTTTCACATTTATAGCATACGACTGGTGGTCGTTCTCCTCCCTTAGAACTAGTTGCTGCTGGTGTTGACGTCTTCACATGGTCATTGTTGAATATCCTCTTTTTAAAATCTCCTCCCGACTCGCTTCTTCTATTCTCATGGCCATGATTACCACCAGAGTGGTTACCGCCTTTGTCCGTATTCTTCTTTCTCCGCTGGTTATCGTTGTTCTGATGACTGCTATCACCAGTATGATCCAGGTTATGGTCCCTAGGTTAAATTTTCTTGTTATCTCGCTCTAACAATTGAGCCCTGTTGACAACATCTGAATAGAGAGAAAATTTATGAGAAATGAGATACTGACGTATGTCGGGTTTCAAACCTCTCAGAAACATACGCGTCATACGTTCCTCATTCTCCACCAAATGAGGTGCAAACCTGGATAACTCTGCAAACTTTGCCTCGTACTAGGACACCGTCATGTTATTTTATTCTAGTCTAATGAACTCCACTTCCTTCATATGACAAATACTTTCAGGAAAGTACTTGTCATTGAAAAGTTTCTAAAACGTCTCCCAAGACATGCTGAGTGCGGTTGGATGGGTACGCTTCACAGATTCCCACCAGTAATCTACCTCATTACGGAACATAAAGGTGGCGAATGGAACCTTCTGTTCCTCCGTGCATCCCAAGACATCGAATATCTTGGTGATTTGTTTGACCCATGTTTCTGCCTTAATCGGATCCGGCTTTCCCCAGAATTCTGGTGGTCCCAACTCTTTGAACTGCTTGGCTGTGATAAACCGTGTGTTGTTATCATTTCCACCTGTATTTTGTACACGAGTCTCCCTCGTCTGATTTTGCATGAACTGCAAAAAACTTCTAATCATCCCATCGTTCATCATCTGCTCAGTGGTGTTGTTCATAGGAGGAACATTGTCAGCCTGTTGCACGTTCTCCTCGTTGGTGAGTAAAGGTGTCTCCACGGTCTCATTTACTCCACTGTTAACATTCTCAGTCAACATTCTCAAATACTGCCATAAAACAAGGGTTAATTAAGGAAATCAACATATCACATAATATCATTATATACTGACTAACTAACAAATAAGCTTAGGTAGGACACACTAGCGAAGGATTTACACGTCTCTCCCCTCCTAGTTCTATTCCCTGATCTTCGCCAGAGATCATATGCCTAAGCTCTGATACCAACTGTGATGCCCCCAAAATAAGTATACATCACCCATTTTGAGTCGTCAATAACATGGTACAGAAACAACTGCAACTTTATTAATACAACATGAAAATTGTGAGTTTAAATACATATATTGTCGTCTAGACAATATTCACACCCAAATAAGTCCTCATTATAATTATTGGTATATTATTTTACAAAAATGGTGAGGACTACTAAAACAATTTTCTAGAATCATCATTCCACACCCCGACTAGAACTCGCTACATTCTCACCTCCTGAGAAAAAAAATAGAACAAAAAGGAAAAGGGTGAGCTCAACTAGCCCAGTAAAGAATATTATGACTAAGATAATATAGAACAAATTATCGTTAGTCTGCAACATGGAAAAATCTGATAAAATACAATAGACAACAAATTTCAGAACAATATTCGCAGCGAAAATAATAATTCATAGAAGAGTTACGTAGATAATGAAATCTACATTTATCTATGAATTTAAAAGTCCATCATCAATATTTTATCTCTGTAACATCAATCAATATTCATCTTGAATCAAATATTCGTCTTTGCACTACAGGCCAAAGATATTCATCAGTCCGTCATGTTCATCTCAACACATGTACATCTTTGCACTACATGCCAAAGATATTCATCAAAAATTCATTCATCTTTGCACTACAGGCCAAAGATATTCAGTAATACAATCATTTAGGACTGAGGATGAAGAAAAATATTTTAAAGAAAATGAATCCAGTGAAACAAAAGAACAATATTAAGGATTCGTATTTCAAACAATCCAAGTTAAAAAATACTTCATAAATAACCGTAGTGAAGTAAAATTCAAGAATGATCAAAACATGGATACAATCAAAGCTAGTATCCATAATAGATATTTTGGACAAAAAATAAAAATTTAATTTTTCTGTGAATAGTGTCGTATACGTGAATAGTAACCCCGACACAAAAAATTTCAAATTTAATTAAAAAGTTCACCAATATTTTGGCATAATGATATTGAAGAAAATAATATCATTTAAGAAGAAAATAACATCCCTTACCTTGAAAAGACTGTACTTCTAGCTAGAATACCGGATATATTGCTGAAGGAAACTTGCACCGTATAGCAACACTCAAAGTATCAAAATACTCACAAGAATACACTCGATAATATAGAGAGAGAAAGGGAGAGAAAACTTCAGTTTCTGGTGTGATTTTTAATTCTAACCTAAGCACCCTATTTATAGGGAAATAATTAGAACACCAAAGCAGAAAATTTAATAAAATATTAATATATTTATAAAATTTTCCTTAGCCTACCTTGATCTTCTGAATTCAGCCACCAAATAATGACAAAAACAAAAAAAACATTTTTTTATTAAAAATAATTAAAACTTTCAAAAATCAATTATTTCGGAACTACGGAACTTCAAAAATTCATAATAAATAGCCCTTTTATCAGAAAAATTCGAACCACATGTCCTTTCCATAGAAAATTCCATTCTCTACAACTTTGTAAGTTTAAGTTTTTCCAAATTCCAAGCAGAAGTTGACCAAAATCCACAAATGGACGATTTTATGGGCTATAAACCAATTTCAGTCAAGAAATGGGATCCACCGACATGTTTAACATGTTTTAAACATTAATTGTAACAAAAATACTCCTCCTCATATACTCATATATCCCACATTCATTGTAAAAATATCACTATTATTATATTATTAAAATATAATAATATATTTAAATGAATTATTTATTAGAAAAGATAAAATAATAATTTTTCAACAATTGTCACATTAAAAATTTTCTCCATCTATATCCACATAAAATGAATATTTTTCTTATCATATATATCAATAATTAACTATTCACAAATAATATTACAGAATCACAATACTGATAACCAGGCAGTTCCCAGAAAAGAGGGGGCTTTCCAATAAGGATTTCTCCTTACTGGCGCACAATTAGGTGACCAAACCTCTCCTTAGACAGAACTTTCTAGACATTGCCAATAATGGTATCGAATAATATTATTCAAATAATATGAATTATTGATCTGATAATAAAAATATTGTGTAGTGACAATTATTGAAACAACAATAATATAAAATATCAACGTAGCAATTATTAAATCAATAAAATAAAATATTAAACAGTAACTACTGTAACAATTATTGAGTAATGCCTTCCTACGTAAGAATCAATAATTGGTGCAATACCGCGTGCTATTGTGTTTTAACCACTGGGTATTCCAACAGTATTAACGGTAACAACTACGCCGTTATTTATAAACAACTTATACTTGTCGGTTTCTTCATCTAATTGCTTTTCATTATGGGGCTCACACAAGGCTGCGCCGTCGTACGAATATTTCCCGACAATAAGAATATTCCACGACCAAACGAATATTCTCCGATAAAAATGAATATTTTATAACCACTTGTATATTTGAAATATTTGCGCATTTTACCCATAACTAACCACATTAATCAAATCAACCCTTACTATTTCAAAATAATAAATAGAGAAAATTTTATTTTATTTATAATAAGTTGGGGTCTTACATGGATTGCAAATTTTGTAGTATTTTTTTTATGTTCTCTGTTTTAGGTTCCCAGTTCATAGCAGCTTATTAACCCCAATGGTTGCTCTGCCTTTTCTTGTTACTTAATAGTTGATGACATAGTGGATTAATGTATTTTAAAGTTGGGTTGTTGAAATTTAAGAACACTCCTGTAAAACTGTTTTATAGTGTGTTTTATCAACTCACCCTTCAATTACAAAATTCACTGATTCATGCAATCAAATTTAACTATTTATGTACGATTTTCTTTTTAGTTTTCTGAGTGTTTGATTTTGTGTTTTTTTATAAAGTCTACATAAATGGCTACTAGAGATCCAATATATAAGCGACTGGCCTTCCTTCTTTTCTTTCGCTATCCTTTGTTTAACACTTTCATTTAACCAACTCCTCACCTTCAAGACAAATAGAAAGACATTCAAAAAAGGCTACTAAAGTTTACATCGTGTATGCATTTAATCTCTCTAAAAATATCACTGCTTTATTTCTGTTTTGTTTCTTGATATTGTTCTGGGTTTTCTGCTTCAATTTTTGCTTTGTTTTTGATTTGTTATTTTGTAAATGTTTAACTTACATGAATCGATTATGGGTTGTTTTGAATTAATTTTATGTTGCTTATATGATTTGGCAGTAATTAATTTTGATTATGTTATGTATATTGTTGGGTTAATGGTTTTATTTCTTGAAATTCTGCCAAATTATTTACATTTCACTAATGTTAATTACCCATCATCTCTATTTTCTTTAAGTTACAAATCTGGATTGGCACTAATTTTATTCAATTAGAAAATTCACACGAGTCCATCCTTCAGTCGACTGGCTCCTCTTCTTCATAGTCTATCGATGGCCACCTTCACAAGAACATAAATGAGTTTATTCGTGCAATCAAATTTAACTATTTATATACGATTTTTTTTTCAGTTTTCTAAGTGTTTGATTTTGTGTTTTTTTTATTTTATAATTAATTAGTGTTTGGAATGTTAAGTTGCAATAGACACTTATATTCAGTTATAACTGTTTGGTTGTTGAGAAATTATAAGATACCTTGTTCAATGTTTTCTGGTGTGAGGATGAACTTCAAATTAAAAATTTAATGGGTTATTTTTATTTTTGTTTTTGTTCGATAATGAAACTCAACTTTAGTTGGTAGTTTGAATGAATGTTGTGAAACATTAATAAACCATTTTGAATAAATGATTTGTTTTATCATGAATAAGTGTTGATTGAAATATAAAAGTACATATTTGTCTACTTTTGACCATGAGCAGGGAACATCCAGAAAATTTATGAAGGGGGGTCGAAATTATTCATTGGCATTAGATATGTTAGATTCAACATTATAACATTTTTAAATTTCATTACAACTTTTATTATTATTGAGAGGTAAAAATTTATTTATTTCATAATTTTCACAACTTTCATGTAAGATTTGTATATATTACTGTACGTATGGTTGTCTTTCTGATGTCTGCATTTATAATATTCTCTGCATGACCATGCATTACCATTTATATAATGTATCCTTTTTTTATTTATTCTTTTTTTTTCTGATCCAAAAAGCCTCATGTGAATGTTACCATTGGATATGTTGGTCATGAGAAAACTTCACTAACAGCTGCAATCACAAAAGATACTGAACTTGCTCCTTGACCTAATGGGTTTCATTTTGTAAGTAAACTTGGTGTGAAGTTGTTGATTGTTGTTATATTTCTTAAATTCATATGATTCTAAAATTTTTATAATTATTTTGGTTGTTGTGTAGCACAAATTTGGTGATACCACAAATGGTTGTATCTCAATAGGTTGGATTTGATTGTGTTTTTATTTTTGAGATTTAATTGGTTGAAGTTTTGGTTTTAGCTTTGTTTTGATTGGTGATTAATTCTTTTAGATTTTATTGTTGTTTGGTGTTATGTTGTGATTTTTGGTTCAATTACATTATTACATGACCACATTTTAATCCTAATGCTAATGGTAATGCACCTTCAACCCTGTCAATTTTCTTTGGTCAGATTGGTCTTGGAATCAGTTAGTCTGGAATTAATAGGCAAACCCATGGAGAAATAGGGAAGAATTGGTTTTAGGTAAGAACTTTCTTATGGATGAATATTGTACTTCCTTACATGTTTAAACGAAGCTAGGAAGTTTATTTACCACTTACCAGTGACACATTTTTCTATTTAAGTTTATAGTTATTTTCATATTCCAATTTTAGAAAATAAAATCTCTTATGTTCATTCATACATTTTGTATGAATGAACAGAAAAAAGTAAATAACTGGATGGAATTATTATTACCTAAATTTCTAAGGATGAATGACCAATGTGTTTCAATGTTGATTTGAAACATTTTTGGATGAATTGATAAATTCATATAAGCCCCTTTTTCGGATTCTCTTGCAGTAGAGATGTTGATCAAAAGTCGATCTATTTGTTGATAACATTCAATTATCTTTTCTTTATTTACAGTCGAGCTTTAGACTATGATTTGATGAATCAAATAAAGACGATCACTGAAGAAAATGTCAAGCATGAGATGTCAGCACTATACCTTGCCACTTAATAACTAGATGTGTATAAATAATAAGTCATGTATAAATTTGTTCATTTTGTTTCTTTGAACATGTAATATACATGTTCTCTTTAATTCTTTTCCCTAATATTCACTTAAATCAACAAATTGTTAAATTTATTATTCAATCTAGCCCGTGCATTGCACGGGCTATCAACTAGTATAAAGAATGACACATGCTACCATGTTTTGTACCAAATTTATTATATATATATATATATCACTTAAATAAAATCACATTCCATGCGTTCTAAAATTAATGGTATTTTTTAATCTTATTTTAAAATTACAAATCTTAAATTTTTTAAAATAAAATAATATTAAAATTTTAATATACTATTATGAGAATTAAAAAAAATTATTATGATACTATCCTAAAGTTTGAATAAAGATCATAAAAGTACATATCTTGCATTTTTTTTAAATCCAAAAAATTCTTGAAAAAAGAGAGTAGATTTTTGTACAAATAAAAATAAAAAAGTTTTTGGAGATTAACCAATCATCAATTATTTGAAGTTAATTTATATTTGACTTAGAACGCACAGATTTGGGGCATCACTTTAATTATTCAATTCATTTGACAATTATTATGTTCAAATAAAATATATAAATATAATTAAAGTGTGATTTGATAAAATTTCAAGTTGAAATAAATTTAACATAGTTAGCACATTAAACTCATAAAAAAATTTATTGCTAATATAAGTATAAAATATATAAATATAGGAGTAGTAGGATTGCCTCATTAATATCATAATAATCCACGTTTGACAATAGCATTATAGCATGTGAAAAATTGTCTCATGCCGTTACAAGGTGTAGCGCTAAACCAAGTTAAAATATGAGGACATTTTGGTAATTTGCTCTATCATTAAAAAAATATTACACTGACGTTATAAGGTGTAGTGGCAGTAACTAAATTATCATATATCTCAACTCTTTACTATTATGATCAACGGTTGCGGAGTTGGTATATATATATATATATATATATATCTATATATATGTGTGGGGGGGGGGGGGGTTCCATCCATATTAACCGGTTGTTGTGGAGCAACCCTTTTTTTGGCCTGTTAATTTTTATTTATTTTTTGCTCCAGCCGAAAATTTAACAGGCCAAAAAAAAGTTTCTCCACAACAACCGATTGCTTTGGATGGAACCCCTATATATATATATATATATATATATATATATATATATATATATATACTCCCTCCATCCCCTTATATCTGACGTTTTAGGGTTTTTTTTCTTCCCAAAATATTTGACGTTCTACAATCTCAAGAATATTTTACCATTTATTTTTCTTCTCTACCCTTCCTTCTTCACCAATATTAATGCCTATTTTCCTTGGAACTCAGTCACCGTTACTCAGTCCATTCTTCACACCTCAAAAAAATTCAGGGAAAAGAGAGAGAGAGAGCTAGGGTTCGCTTTCTTCTTCTTCTTCTTCTTCTTCTTCAAGGTTTTTGAGATCCGGCAACAACAATGGATGAGGGTAACGATACCAGACAAAAGGGGTCAGTGAAGTGGTTGAATGACACCAAAGGGTTTGGATTCATCACGCCCGACGATGGCTCCGAAGATCTATTCGTTCACCAGTCCTCTATCAGATCTGAAGGATTCCGTAGCCTAAGTGATGGTGAATCCGTTGAGTACCTGATTGAGAACAGTTTCGATGGCCGTACGAAGGCTGTTGATGTCACCGACTCCGAAGAGGGTCCAATTCAAAGCAGCACCCGTGGAGGTGGAGGTGGCGGCGGCGGAGGTGGAGGTCGCGGTGGGGGTGGGTATGGTGGCGTAGAAGGTTATAACGGTGGCGGTGGAGGGGGTTATAACGGTGGCGGTGGTGGTGGAAGCAGAGGCGGAACTAGGGGGGGCTAGGGGGGGCATCTGCCCCCGGTAGCCGGACGGTCGACGCATAAGGAGAGGAGGGGAGGGGCGTTGCGGGGGCGGGGGCGGGGGCGGGGGCGGGGGAGGGAGGCGGCCAGTCAGCTACTGCTTCTTCCTTCTTCTTCTGCCATCATCATCTTCTTCTTCTACCATTAGACCCATATCTACTTTGAAACCCAGGCTTTGAGCGAGAAAGGAAACGAAAGAGAAGAACAAGGAATTGGGTTCTAATTCTTCAGAGAGGTCAGAGGAGCGGGGAAACAGAGAGAGAAAGTGGGGGAGGAATAATATATTAAATTAAGATGAGAAAAATATTTGGGACATGATAATTAATTGTCTTTAATACACCGATAGTGTACACCCTTATATAATACTCTACTCCAGTATAAACGTGTATTATTAGAATTATAATACATTCTTAAAATAAAAATAATTTTATTTATATTATTTATAATTTTAACACCTTTCATTTTATATTCCGATAATTTGTGAAATTTTAACATATAGATACAAACTCAAGTTTGATTTTTTAAAATTAAATTAAAAAATATTTTTAAATTTAAATTTAATATAATTTATTTAACTATTAAAAATAATATATATTGTAGCAAATGTTATCTAGCTAGTTTATTGTTAAAAAGGTATAAATAATCACACAATAATTATTAAAAGCAAAATTGTCCAAAAAAAATGATTGCCATATCTCTAATATTTTTATTGCTTCTTCCTTGCTCCGTCGTCAATAAATAAAATTTTTTTATTTATATATTTTGACCCCCCTAAAAATTTGTTCTGGTTCCGCCACTGGGTGGAAGGAGTGTTGGTCGTGGCGGCGGCAGGGAAGGTGGTCGTGGTGGTTTTGGCGGAGGTGGTGGTGGATATTGTAAGACCTCAATTTTTTTTATAAAGATGATTTTTTTATAAATATCATTTTTGAATATTATGAAGTTAATTTGATATAATGTTATAGTTGTGGGTAATATTTATAAATTTTGCAAAGAACGCAAGTTGTTATATAATATTCGATTGGTCGGGGAATATTCGTACGACGGTGCAATCATTGGTGGACTCCACAACAGAATTATTGTCGGATTGAGAAAACGACAAAAATATTTTATTAAAAATAACGACGAAAGTTTTACCGTTAATAATATTGAACTACTCGGTAGTAAAAGTACAGTAATACGCGTGGTTGCATAGTAGCACACGGTATTGATTATTGATGCTTACGTGAGAAGTCATTTAGTTTTGTTCAATTATTGCTACAGTAATTGCTGAATAGTATCTCACATTATTTGATTCAATTATTGTCGATATTTTATATATTATTAAATCAATAATTGAGATGATAGAGTTATTAATATTATTATTTGCAATATTAACGATGTCTAGAAGTTCTGCAAAGGAGAGGTTTGGTCACCTAATTACGCGCCAATAGGGAAAAATCTTTATTGGAAAGCCCCCTCTTTCCTGGGAACGACCTGGTCGATTAATATTGTGAATTATAATAATGATGATAAATGTTGTTAAAAATATTGAGGGAATTTTTATGAAGTATTTGTTATAAATTTTGGCGTATTATTTGGACTCCCACTTACTCATTTTTTAAAACTGTCGGTAGAAGTTATTTCAGTTTTGTTATATATATATATATATATATATATATATATATATATGTTATTATTATTATATATATGTATATGATAATGTTGGGTGGGGGTGTGACATTAGTCACGGGGGAGGCTAACAAAAAAAGTGGCAGGAAGGGAGTACATATTATATATATAAAAAATTGATTTTTGCATGTGTGCAAATGAAGGAATGCATTAATATATATATTTATGTGATAATTGATTAGTGGGGAGGCAAACCAAAGTCACCAAAGTCACGGGTGGGTGTAATATATATATATATATATATATATATATATATATATATATATATATATATATATATCTTATATCATTGTCATCATCCTCATGTTTATATTTTTGGTTAAAAGTCATCTGTGGCCTATTGTGTATAGATGGACTTGGTATGATTATGACCATGGATTATTCGGTGTAATCATGACCGTAATGTTACAAATGATGTGGTAAAAGTCCTCATTGGCCCGTAGTGCATGGATGGACAGTTGTTGGCATGATCATGACCATTGATGAATACACGATTATCCTTGGCCCGTAGTGCGTGGATAATTTATGGTTGTGATACTAATGAATATACTTGGCCGTAATGCAGGGATGATGTTGATTATTTATTAAGCTGAGTCCCAGCGATAAAAGTGAAGAAAAACCTTTTTAAATCATAAAAGATTGTAGATTTTATTCTCTATTTTACTCTTTTAATGGATTGCATGTTCCGCTGCAGTTAAACTTGATGTCTATTGTATTTTATCAGTTTAACATTGTTGAAGACTAATGATAATTTATTCTGCATTATCTTAGTCATAATATTTTTTACTGGGCTAGTTGAGCTCACCCTTTCTTTCACTGTTCTCTTCAGGAAATGAGAACGTAGCCGGGACTAGTCGGGGAACGGAGTGACAGTTCAGATGATAGTATTAGTAGTCCTCACTATTTTGTTAAATAGTGTGACAATAAATGTAATGAGGACTTATTCTGAGAGTGGATATTGTCTAAAAGACAATAATTGTATTAAAACTCACAGCTCTCTTGTTGTATATTAAAGATTATATTTGTATTCTGTACCATGTATTTGGCGACTCAGAATAGGTGATGTATACCTATTTTGGGGGAGTTATAGTTGGTATCAAAGCTTAGGGATATGATCCTTGGCTAAGATATGAGACAAGAACTAGGAGGGGAGAGACGGGGAATTTCTTCGCTGGTATGACCTACCTAAGTTTATTTGCTATTTAATTGGTCGGTCAGGGTATAGAGATGATATGTGATATGTTAATTAACCCTTGGTTTGTGGCAGTATTTGAAAATGGCATCCGAGAATGTTGAGAATAGCAATGGAGCACAGGAGACCATTGAGTCTCTACAGATCAATAATCAGGATAATGTGTATCAGGAAGACGACAATCCTAATGCAAACAACAACACTGACCAAATGATGAACGATGGAATATTCCGAGGCTTCAATCAATTCATGCAATATTAGGCGAGAGCGGCTCCTGTCCAAAATGCAGGTGGAAACACTGGCAACTCTCGGACGGTCACCGCCAAACAATTCAAGGAGCTGAGACCACCGGAGTTTTTTGGAGAGCCAAAACCACTTAAGGCGGAGACGTGGATAAAGCAGATCAACAAGATATTTGATATCTTGAGATGCTCTGAGGAGCAAAAGGTTCCCTTTGCCACCTTCATGTTGTGGACAGAGGCAGATTACTGGTGGGAATCTATAAAGCGTACTTAACCTGTCGCACTGAAGATGTCTTGGGAGAAGTTCCAAGAACTGTTCAACGACAAGTACTTTCCTGAAAGTATTCGTCAAATGAAAGAGGTAGAGTTCATTAAACTGGAATAAAACAACATGACCGTGTCGCAGTACAAAGTCAAGTTTGCCAAGTTGTCCCGATTTGCGTCCCATTTGGTTGATAATGAGAAGAGAATGACGCGGATGTTTCTAAGAGGTTTGAAACCTGAGATACGTCAATATCTTATCTCTCATAAACTGTGTTTGTATTCAGATGTTGTTAATAGGACTCAGTTATTGGAGCGAGATAATGAGTTAATGAAACCAAAAGAGAGCAACCGAAAAAATAATAATACCAGTGAGAGCAGTCATCGAAATGGAGGGAATCAACAGGCCAGAAATGGTAACCACTTCGGTGGTAATCATGAAAGTAGTATGCACACAAGCCAATCATGTTTGATGATAAAGCATATACTTTGTAAACAATCTTATTCATTTATTAATAAAAAAATATTAATTTATTAAAGGCTTTTAATTATCTACATGATGCTGTTTTATAATATGTGATAAACCCATAGTTTTAAGCAATGTTTTTAGAATAATGATGATGATCATTCTAATGAGATCTAAATTCTTAGAAAGCTTAAAACTAAAATAGTTCCCAATCGTTGGATTACTAAATTGGGGATTAGTGAATCCGGATAGATTGGTACATACGTTGCTTGCTCATTGGATGAGGATGATTGATCTCATGATCATTTGTGTGGAGACACTAAAGCAAGTATGTAGGTGCTTATTAGAGAATAAGTTCACTGAACGTGACTCGCTAAGGAATACCTAATGGAGTTTTACTTGCATGTCAATAGGAATTCCTGTAGTGATAGTAGTACAAGTGATCCTTGGACTTGAGATCATCATAGTATCTTGTGTATGATGAGTTATACTTTGACTTATTCCTTAAGACCCTTAGGGTATATCAAAGGGTATGCTTGGGTATAATAAGTTGTACATGGAGATAATGTATGATCAATAAAGAATCTACCACTTCTAATAAAAGAAGAGAAATGTCCTATGTGATTCGATAAATGACAACTCAGTAGTCCTTGGCCAAGGCAGAATGAAATTAGAAAGGAGTTTCTAATTTGCATTATTTGGAGTTGTGCATTTAAGAGTTGAAATACATATAATTAAATAAAATAAGACTTGACAGAAATTCCATGTCTTATATTTAATTGGGACATTGTATGGTGGAAGGATTGAATTGTACGGTAACTATTTACTCAAAGGTTCTTTTATGATTAATGTTGAAATCTATATTATCTGGAAAGTCGTTGATCGCTAGGGAGGCTTATCCCTATTGTAGAATAAATATTATTTATTTAAATAAATTAATAGTTTAATTTATTTATTTAAATAAGATTAGAATTGTTCTAATTGATTTATTCACAACCGGTTTAATATGGAGAACCTAAAGGGTCACACCATAAAAGAAAGAATAATTATTTAAGAAGTTAATGGCATAATCGTAATAATATGTTAAGTATATTTAATTTAATCTATGGTGATGGAATAAATTAAATAGCTTAATATTTATTATTTAATATTTTAGAAATATTAAATATAAATTAATAAGAGGAGTCTTATTAATATTATTACAATTATTATTATTTTAATTTCTAAAAGAGTTTAGGAATTAATTTAATATAAGTACTCTCATTTATTCCTAATAAGATTAGGAGGTTAATTAATTAAAAGGTTAATTAATTATTCCTAATAAGATTAGGAGCCTAATTAATTAAAGGAGTTTAATTAATTAAAATAAAACCTAATTCCTTAATTGTTAAGGAGGGTTGCCCACATCTATAAATAAGAGGAGTCTTATTATGGGTGAGAGAGAGGTTGACGTATTATCAGAATACGTAATTCCAATAGTTGGGAGAGTACGCCTTTTTCTATAGAGATAGAAAACTAGGGTTTGAGCCAAATACCCATTCTTGAATTCTTCTTCTTCCTTAGTGGATCACCTTTAGAGGCCAAACACTTGGGTGGCTAACGTTGATCAAAGGAAGGAACCAAACCCGGTGGATTCAAGTTGAACGCGAAAAGGATTGGAGGTGAACTTGTACCTGAGGAAGCTTGGATCTTCAAGGGACCTGAGGAAGCTTGGATCTTCAAGGGTATGATTCTTGTTCTTATCTTTTCGTTAAATTAATAATTATGCATAAAGGGTGATCCGGGTTTATGGTTTGTAAAAATTTTTAAACTCTGATTTTCCACGCTTCCGCTAATTTTTGCAATTTGATTGCGTTTATGAATATTACAAACCTAACAGTGGTATCAAAGCCAAACCTTTATGCAAATTATTAATTATTTTAATTTGATATGTATATTGATATGTGTTTAGAACAATTTAATTGGGCATAATTTTTGTGTATAAAATTTATTAAAAAAAAAAATTGGCGAAACTGTTCGCGTTTTTTTTAATTCCGTTATTCGTGTGGTGGCTGCTGATATTCATATATATTTTTCGTTAGTGGCATGATTAGGATCCTTTAAAATCACATATCCAGGAAACTTTATTTTATATATATATATATATATATATATATATATATGACCATATATAAGTTCAGTTTTACAGGATATGTTCGGTTTTTTTTTTCAAGGGATCATGTTTATAATTGTATCACCAATTTGCGTACGGATTTCAAACAATTGATTCACGTGAATCATTGTGTTTTTTTTTACGAGGTGACCACGCGGTTAACATAAATATTATAATATATAATATTTTTATTATTTTATTATTAAAATAAAATTTTATTTTAATCTTAAAATAAAAGATTTATTTTAATTTTAAATTAGAATTTCATGCTAACTAATTAGAGTTGGAATTGGATTCCATGATAACTAATTGGAGTTGAAATTGGATTTCATGTTTCCTTAAATAAAGGAGTTTATTTAGATATGAAATAAGATTTCATATTATTCAAAATAAAAGAGTTTATTTGTGAATAGGAAAGAGAATCCCAATTTCCTTAAATAAAGGAGTTTATTTAAATATGAAATAAGATTTCATATTATTCAAAATAAAGGAGTTTATTTGTGAATAGGAAAGAAAATCCGTGTTTTCCTAAATAAAAGAGTTTATTTAAGATATGAAATAAGATTTCATATTACCCAAAATAAAGGAGTTTATTTTGACTTGGAATTGGATTCCATAATTAATTAAAATAAATGAGTTTATTTTGATTAAAAATTTTGATTAAAATAAAATAGTTTATTTTATTCAAAATTGGATAAATTAAAATAAAATAGTTTTATTTTAATTTAAATTTGGATTAAAATAAAGGAGTTTATTTTGATTCAAAAATAGATTTTATACTAACTAAATTTGCCCATTAAATGATATCAATATATATATTGAATGTTTATTATTCATGAGATGAATGTTATTTATTGATACATATGGAGATGTGTATGATAATAAATGGGATTGATTATGGACTATTGACCAATATGATTGGATTTTATTTTAGTTGGATGTATGAATGTATGGGTTTTAATAAATGGGGTTTGCGTACCTCGTCTTCTCTAATTTTTCTTAATGTAAATTCTATCTCCCTCCTATGTACTTCCCCTTGACTGCTGATCAAGGTTTCTATTTATATTAAATAGTTTTGTAATAGGAATAGTTAGAATTAATTTTGAAGAATTGGAGATCAAGGATCAAGGAGCGCGTGAAGACCCGTTTGTAATGGAGCCCGGGTTTAAATGTAATAGTTATATTTAAATATTAATTCTTGCACCCCTAGGGTTTGACCTTTTGGTTCACTTGGTGGCTCTAGTGAACCAAACTAGAATAAAAGTCCATAATCAATCCAGGTAGAATATAGTATTCTATATGTGCATGCTTATACTATATATATTATATATTATGCAAACATGCTTCGCATGTTAATTAATATGACGCGTATTTTATATATATATGTGCATGCGCGCTAAACAAGATGAGACAAATTAATAACAAACCCCTCAAATATTTTATATTAAGTTGTAACGTTCAAAGATATTTGGAATATCGAACGTCGCCTTCTAGCATGATAGAAACAATAGAGTATTGAATATTTAATATGAGTTTGTTGTGCACACACAAGGCGAGTATTAAATATTTAAGATGTTGTTTTTATTACATATGATGTTTATAAGGAATTGAACATTACTGCTTTGTTGTGCACACACAAGGGCTGTAGTTTTCTCTTCACTTATATGGAAATGCTGGGTCTGACTTAACTAAAATCATTTTAGTTCGGATGTGCACACACTTGACCATTATGATTTAAGAGGCAAAATACAAGGAGTTACATAGTTGATGTAATTGACAAGAGTTGTCTACCTATTTATTTATATATAGTTTGTTGTGCACACACAAGGCTATATACATTTGAAATGGGATCCTTATTCTCACTAGCATATCTTTAATTGGATTTTGCCGAACTATATAAGTGAGGGTAATATAGTTTGAAGAAAATAGTGGGAGATACCAATTTAAAACAAGACCTAATTTATTTTGGTAATTAATAAAAGAATGTATGTTAAAATGTTGTTAATTACAAATTCATTTATAGAATTTTACAATGTCTAAATTACTATCACTGCGTAGCATATTAGATGCTAAATTAACCGGACCGAATTAAACGGATTGGTTAAGGAAATTGAGAATAGTTCTCATGGCTGAAAAGCTATCTTATGTCCTTAATACGCCTATCCCTGCAATGGTTGTAGACAATGCCTCTGAGGAAGATATTGCTGCTTTTAGAAAGTGGCTAGATGATGCACAGTTGGCTCAATGCATCATGCTCGCATCCATGAGTAACGAGCTTCAGCGTCAGCATGAAACTATGGATGCTCCTATTATATTCCTGCACATCAAGTAGTTGATGGTGAGGAAAGTAGGACTGATAGATATCAGATATCTAAGGAGCTCTTCCGATCTAGAATGACCAATGGCACTATAGTACAGATAAAAGTCATTAACATTATCAATTTGATTGATCAATTAGGACAACAAGTTTTGTCATGGATGGAGAGTTGAGCCAAGATTTGATCTTGCACTCACTTCCGGACTCCTTTCACAATTGTTGTGAATTTTTCATATGAACGAGCTAGATATCAGCATCGCTGATTTGCTTAACATGTTGAAAAAATGTTGAGAGTCACTTTCCAACCAAGAAAGACCAAGTCTTACTGGTAGGGGCCAAAGGATCTTCTGAAAAGAAGAACGATTCTAAGAAGGTAAATAGAAAGGGCAAAAACAAAGGATAATAAGAACAAAACTGATACGGATAGCAAATGAGTTTGCTTCCACTGCAATAAGCCTGGACACTGAAAAAGAAACTGCGAGAAGCATCTTGCAGAGGCTAACCAGAAGAAGCTTAGTGAAGTTTCGGTTACAAATACAAATTTGTTCATGATTTAAAATAAATTTTTCTTTAAGTCAATGTTCTACTTGGGTATTGGATACCGACTTTGGTTATCATAAATATAGATTTATGAAGGGACCAAACAGAAGTAGAAAGCTAAACAAATATAAGTAAACCTATGTGTGGAAAATGAAGCAAAGGTTGCTGTATTAGTCATAGGAACTTATAGTTTAGCAATGCCTACGGAAAAATCTATTAAGTCAATAAGTTGTTATTGTATTTCAGTTCTTGTTAGAAACATTATTTCTATTTTATTGTTGGACAATGAAATCTTTGGTATTATAATTAAGAACAATTGTTGTTCTATTTATAATAATAATGTTTTGTATAGAACTGAAATATTACTTAATAGATTTTGTATACTTGACTTACGTAAAAAATATATTTTTCAAATTGAACAAATTAGTATAAGAAAAGGAGATGATCATTCAAAGAGTTGAATGTTTGTATTTGATGAAATACAAGTGTGAATTATTTGAAAGGTTCAAAGAATTCAGAAATGAAACAAATTGACAAAGTATTAAGATTCTTTGATTAGATCAAAGAATAAATACTTGTGCAATAAGTTTCTAGATCATTTTAAATGGTTTTCTCATAATGGACGCCTCCTGATACGCAATAATTGATTGATGTATCTGAATGGAAAAATCGTACCTTGTTGGACATGGTGCGGTCCATAATGATTTTACCGATATTCCAGTATCCTTCTAGGATAATGTACTAGAAATGGCTACATATCTACGGAAAAGGTAACCTCAAAATCCGGCCCCAAGACTCCATAAAAGTTATGGACAGGAAGGATTCCTAATCTTAAGTATATTAAGATAAGGGATTGTCCAACTTATGTGAAAAGGTTTCAAAGGATAAGTTTGGGACAAAATTTGACAAGTATAGATTTGTGGGACATCCTAAAGTAAGTTTAGGTTATATGTTCTATAATCCTGCCTAGCAAAAGGTGTTTATTGCGAAACACGCTGCCTTCTAAGATAAATGTGTTTATCATTGAAAGGGCTAGTGGGAGGATAATACATCTTGAAAAGTTCAAGAACCACAAAACACTACAAGTCAAATAAGAGGAACCTATAGATAAACCTATTGTACCACAACCGAATCGTAAATCTGGAATAGTACCGAAGATACCTAGGAGGTATGGATTCATCATGGATGATGATGATGAGGTACGTATCATAGAAGATGATGATCCAGTTATATACGATGAGGGAAGAGTTGTAGACACTCAGAGAAATGGATTGAAACAATTTTCTCAAATATGGAACATTCGTTTTGATGAGACAATCAAAAGAGTTTGATTTTATCAAAAACAAGAATGAGCCTAGTGTGTACAAAAGGGACAGTGGGAGTGTCGTGATATTCCTAGTATTATATGTTGATATACTACGGATAAGGAATGACATACCAATGCTACAATCAGTAAAGATAAAGTTGTCTAAACATTCCTCCATGAATGATTTGGGAAGAGTATCTTAATTGGGGAAACAAATCTATATAGATAGATTTAAAAGGATGCTCGTCTTAACCCAAGGAACGTATATTCATTTGATGCTAAAGTTGTTTAGCATGGCAAACTCCATGGGATGTCTCATGTTGATGAGTCATGGAGTGTATCTCTCTTAATAGTCCCCAAAGACTCCTGAAAAGAGAGATCGCATGAGTGACAATCATGTATGCAATGAAATATACGCGACCTGATGTTGATCAGTCGTATTCTGGAGAAGTTCACTGTGAGTCAGTGAAAAACATCTTAAAGTACTTAACCAGCACTAAGGATGTGATATAATTCATGGCGGGTCTGAATTAAAACTAGAGGGCTTAACAGACTCAAGTTTTTCAGACAGACCAAGACGACAGAAAATCCACTTTAAGGTAAAGGGTTATCTTGAACGGTGGTGCAGTGAATTTGAAAGGTTCTAAACAGCAAAGACTTGCTGGTTTAGTGATAAAGACAAAGTATATAGCTATAAATGAAGCTGCAAGTTGATTGTTTGGATTAAAAGTTCATTACAGAACTAGGAATAGTTCCTAAGTCTCATCTTGGATCCAAACATCTGTTGTGGCACTTTCATTTGATTATAGGAATCATTGAAAGATGGGAAATCACTATAGAGATAGTGGACTCTCAAGAACAACATTACATATCCATTAACTAAAGCTTATCCAACAGCAGGATAATCGTCACTTAGAGAAGAAGAGTATGAGATACCATGACGATTGGCTTTAGTGCAAGTGGGAGATTGAAAGTAGTATGCACACAAGCCAATCATGTTTGATGATAAAGCATATACTTTGTAAACAATCTTATTCATTTATTAATAAAAAAATATTAATTTATTAAAGGCTTTTAATTATCTACATGATGCTGTTTTATAATATGTGATAAACCCATAGTTTTAAGCAATGCTTTTAGAATAATGATGATGATCATTCTAATGAGATCTAAATTCTTAGAAAGCTTAAAACTAAAATAGTTCCCAATCGTTGGATTACTAAATTGGGGATTAGTGAATCCGGATAGATTGGTACATACGTTGCTTGCTCATTGGATGAGGATGATTGATCTCATGATCATTTGTGTGGAGACACTAAAGCAAGTATGTAGGTGCTTATTAGAGAATAAGTTCACTGAACGTGACTCGCTAAGGAATACCTAATGGAGTTTTACTTGCATGTCAATAGGAATTCCTGTAGTGATAGTAGTACAAGTGATCCTTGGACTTGAGATCATCATAGTATCTTGTGTATGATGAGTTATACTTTGACTTATTCCTTAAGACCCTTAGGGTATATCAAAGGGTATGCTTGGGTATAATAAGTTGTACATGGAGATAATGTATGATCAATAAAGAATCTACCACTTCTAATAAAAGAAGAGAAATGTCCTATGTGATTCGATAAATGACAACTCAGTAGTCCTTGGCCAAGGCAGAATGAAATTAGAAAGGAGTTTCTAATTTGCATTATTTGGAGTTGTGCATTTAAGAGTTGAAATACATATAATTAAATAAAATAAGACTTGACAGAAATTCCATGTCTTATATTTAATTGGGACATTGTATGGTGGAAGGATTGAATTGTACGGTAACTATTTACTCAAAGGTTCTTTTATGATTAATGTTGAAATCTATATTATCTGGAAAGTCGTTGATCGCTAGGGAGGCTTATCCCTATTGTAGAATAAATATTATTTATTTAAATAAATTAATAGTTTAATTTATTTATTTAAATAAGATTAGAATTGTTCTAATTGATTTATTCACAACCGGTTTAATATGGAGAACCTAAAGGGTCACACCATAAAAGAAAGAATAATTATTTAAGAAGTCAATGGCATAATCGTAATAATATGTTAAGTATATTTAATTTAATCTATGGTGATGGAATAAATTAAATAGCTTAATATTTATTATTTAATATTTTAGAAATATTAAATATAAATTAATAAGAGGAGTCTTATTAATATTATTACAATTATTATTATTTTAATTTCTAAAAGAGTTTAGGAATTAATTTAATATAAGTACTCTCATTTATTCCTAATAAGATTAGGAGGTTAATTAATTAAAAGGTTAATTAATTATTCCTAATAAGATTAGGAGCCTAATTAATTAAAGGAGTTTAATTAATTAAAATAAAACCTAATTCCTTAATTGTTAAGGAGGGTTGCCCACATCTATAAATAAGAGGAGTCTTATTATGGGTGAGAGAGAGGTTGACGTATTATCAGAATACGTAATTCCAATAGTTGGGAGAGTACGCCTTTTTCTATAGAGATAGAAAACTAGGGTTTGAGCCAAATACCCATTCTTGAATTCTTCTTCTTCCTTGGTGGATCACCTTTAGAGGCCAAACACTTGGGTGGCTAACGTTGATCAAAGGAAAGAACCAAACCCGGTGGATTCAAGTTGAACGCGAAAAGGATTGGAGGTGAACTTGTACCTGAGGAAGCTTGGATCTTCAAGGGTATGATTCTTGTTCTTATCTTTTCGTTAAATTAATAATTATGCATAAAGGGTGATCCGGGTTTATGGTTTGTAAAAATTTTTAAACTCTGATTTTCCACGCTTCCGCTAATTTTTGCAATTTGATTGCGTTTATGAATATTACAAACCTAACAAATCAGGGCCAAAACAATAAAAATCGACATTTCAAGAAGAGGAGCTTCAACAATGATGGAAGGACGTCAGCACCAGCACCCGTTGTTAAAGAAGGAGAACGACCACCTATCATATGCTTCAAATGCGGAGGGGAGGGACACATCAGTCCAAACTGCGCGATGGCGTCCAAAACATGTTATAATTGTGGAAGAGAAGGTCACCTAGCCTGATTTTTTCATTCACCAAAGACAAGTTCAACTAGGATGGAGGCACCAAAGGCCGTCCCAGAAAAGTCAAAGCCAGTAGTGCAAGGGAGAGCGTTTGTTAAGACCTCCAAGAAAGCAAGGAACCCGAACGAGGTCATAACGGGTAAGCTTATCATAAACTCTAGCGAAGCATATACCTTATTTGATATCGGTTCTACCCATTCTTTTATTTCTCCTACTTACTCTCAACGTTTAAATTTGACTCCGGAGAAATTAGACTTTGACTTATCTGTTAAAACTCTGCTGAGAGAAACCTTCATTACATCCACAAGTCTTGTTTGGTTCAAATCGGTACCCTCACATTACCTGTCGATCTTATTTCATTGAAAATACTTACATTTAACATAATTCTAGGGATTGATTGGTTAACTACTCATCATAAAAAAATTGATTGTTTTCGTAAGGTTGTTAGCTTTCATATTCTTAACCAACCAATTATGCGAATTCAAGCAACCAAACCATTAAAATCAACCACTGTCATCTCAAGCCATAAAGCTATTCGTTTATTAAAAAATGAATGTCGAGCTTTCTTAGCTCATGTCACGGATCTAAACAAAAATACGTCAGTTTTGAATGATATTTGTATTGTTAATGAATTTCCTGACGTATTCCCTGAAGAACTTCCTGGCGTACCCCCAGAGCGTAAAATTGAATTTTGTATCGACCTTGAACCCGGTACAAAACCCATTTCCAAAGCCCCATATCGAAAGTCTCCTATTGAACTTCAGGAGTTAAAGACTCAACTGCAGGAATTGTTAGACATCAGTTTCATTTGTCCTAGTACTTCTCCTTGGGGTGCTCCTATTCTATTTGTGAAGAAGAAAGATGGGAGTATGCGACTTTGTATTGATTATCGGGAGTTGAATCATGTCACCATCAAAAATAGGTACCCATTGCCACGTATTGATGACCTATTTTACCAGTTGCAAGGTGCCAAATTCTTTTCAAAAATTGATCTTCGTTCTGGATATCACCAATTGAATATTAGAACCGATGACATTCCAAAGACGACTTTCAGAACTCGGTACGGGCATTATGAATTTCTAGTCATGTCTTTTGGATTGACTAATGCTCCTGCTACCTTCATGGATATGATGAACCGAGTATTCAAGGAATATTTGGATCACTTTGTGGTCGTCTTTATTGATGACATCCTTATTTATTCCAAAAGCCGTGAAGATCATGAGCAACACTTGAGGCTGATACTTCAAAAGCTTCGTGAATATAAGCTTTATGCCAAGTTGAAGAAATGCGAGTTCTGGCTTGAGGAAGTAGCATTCCTTGGGCACGTGGTATCAAGTCATGGAATATCTGTTGACCCAGCAAAGATTGAAGCTATTCAAAGCTGGGAGCAACCTAAATCAGTGACCGAAGTACATAACTTTCTCGGCTTAGCTGGTTATTATCGGAGATTCGTAAAAGGGTTTTCTCGAATAGCTACTCCATTAACTCAGCTGACTCGAAAAGATACAAAATTTGATTGGAACGAGGAATGTGAGAAGAGTTTTCAAGAACTCAAGAGAAAACTCATTTCAGCATCTGTTCTGACAATACCATCTGGCTCGGAGGGATTTGTCATCTACAGTGATGCTTCAGGCAAATGGTTAAGATGTGTTCTCATGCAACATGGAAAAGTCATATCCTTTGCCTCTCGACAACTCAAAGAATATGAGAGAAATTATCCTACTCATGATCTAGAGTTGGCAGCTGTTGTTTTTGCACTAAAGATTTAACGTATGAAGAGGTCCATGTTCAAATCTTGGATAAGAAGAAGCATATTCTACGCTCCAAGGTTATACCTCAAGTCAAAGTTTTGTGGAGAAACCACGATGTTGAGGAAATGACCTGGGAGTTAGAATCTGAAATAAAATCAAAGTATCCTTACCTCTTTGACATACCAGGTATGTACCCTAATTTTGAGGGCGAAATTTTATAAAAAGGGGAGGTTGTAAGACCCCAATTTTTTTATAAAGATGATTTTTCTATAAATATCATTTTTGAATATTATGAAGTGAATTTGATATAATGTTATAGTTGTGGGTAATATTTATAAATTTTGCAAAGTACGCAAGTTGTTATATAATATTCGATTGGTCGGGGAATATTCGTACGACGGCGCAATCATTGGTGAACCCCACAACGGAATTATTGTCAGATTGAGAAAACGACAAAAATATTTTATTAAAAATAACGGCGGAAGTTTTACCGTTAATACTGTTGAACTACTCGGTAGTAAAAGTACAGTAATACGCGTGGTTGCATAGTAGCACACGGTATTGATTATTGATGCTTACGTGAGAAGTCAATTAGTTTTGTTCAATTATTGCTACAGTAATTGTTGCATAGTATCTCACGTTATTTGATTCAATTATTGTCGATATTTTATATATTATTAAATCAATAATTGAGATGATAGAGTTATTAATATTATTATTTGTAATATTAACGATGTCTAGAAGTTCTGTCAAGGAGAGGTGTGATCACCTAATTGCGCGTCAATAGAGAGAAATCTTTATTGGAAAGCCCCCTCTTTTTTGGGAATGACATGGTCGATTAATATTGTGAATTATAATAATGATGATAAATGTTGTTAAAAATATTGAGGGAATTTTTATGAAGTATTTATTGTAAATTTTGGCGTATTATTTAGACTCCCACTTACTCATTTTTCAAAATTGTCGGTAGAAGTTATTTCAGTTTTATTATATATATATATATATATATATATATATATATATATATATATATATATATATATATATATATATGATAATGTTGGGAGGGGGTGTGACATTAGTCATGGGAGAGGCTAACAAAAAAAGTGGCAGGAAGGGAATACATATTATATATATATATATATATATATATATATATATATATAATTGATTTTTACATGTATGCAAATGAAGGAATGCATTAATATATATATTTATGTGATTACTGATTAGAGGGGAGGGAAACCAAAGTCACGGATGGGTGTAATATATATATATATATATATATATATATATATATATATATATATATATATATTATAAGTTTTATTTTATTAGAATATTTTATAGTAAATCAATCTGAACCGTTCAGTAATTAGTTATTATTCAGTCCATTCTTCTATAAATAGAAGTTCATTTCTTCATTATTTCTTACGAATTCACTGAAACTCTAGAGAGAGAAACTATAGAGAGAAAGAAGAAAAGTATTCTGCTACTTTACTACTTTTATATCCAGTTTCTTCTTTATAAGGTAAGGGGTATTATTTCTTTTGTATTCACAAAGAGAACTTCTGTGATTCCATTATTTATTATTCTATTGAAATATCTTGTCTGTGCGTTTACGCCGTACCTGGTTCCATTTTTATTATACTGTTGGAATGTCCTGTCTGTGCGTTTTACGCCGGACCTAGTTCCGTCTTTATTATTCTGTTGAAATATCATGTTTGTGCGTTTTACGTCGGACCTGGTTCCGTTTTTATTATTTTGTTGGAACATCCTGTTGGTGTGAATTTCGACTGACCTGGTTCCGTTATTTATTATTCTGTTAGAATAACCTGTCTATGCGAAGTACCGCATGCATGGTGATTTTTTTTGTTATTCCATTTTTTATTATACTCAGTTGGTTAAAATTTTGACTTCTATACTCCATGAAATTAGTGGAATATCATTGATATTTGTGCTTCATCCAGTATCTTTTCATGGAAATATTCTTCTGAGCATTCTTAAATTTTACTCTACAAAGAAGTATCATGTAGACAATTTGGACGTTAATAGTTCCTGAATAAATTAATTCTTGAACTTGTTTTATTGAATTCTTAAATCATTGTCATCATCCTCATATTTATATTTTTGGTTGAAAGTCATCTGTGGCCTGTTGTGCATAGATGGACTTGGTATGATTATGACCAGGGATTATT
The DNA here is from genome assembly GCA_020205505.1 of Panax japonicus. Taxonomy (NCBI): domain Eukaryota; kingdom Viridiplantae; phylum Streptophyta; class Magnoliopsida; order Apiales; family Araliaceae; genus Panax; species Panax japonicus. The sequence goes on from CM035095.1 coordinate 29,766,460, forward strand.
CGGTGTAATCATGACCGCAATATTACAAATGATGTGGTAAAAGTCCTCATTGGCCCGTAGTGCATTGATGGACAGTTGTTGGCATGATCATGATCATTGATGAATACACGAATATCCTTGGCCCGTGGTGCATGGATAATTTGTGGTTGTGATACTGTGATACTGATGAATATCCTTGTCCGTAGTGCAGGAATGATGTGGATTATTTATTAAGCTAAGTCCCAGCGATAAAAGTGATGAAAAACCTTTTTAAATCATAAAAGATAGTAGATTTTATTCTCTACTTGACTCTTTTAATGGATTGCATGTTCCGCTGCAGTTAAACTTGATGTCTATTGTATTTTATCAGTATAACATTGTTGAAGACTAATGATAATTTATTCTGCATTATCTTAGTCATAATATTTCTTACTGGGTTAGTCGAGCTCACCCTTTCTTTCACTGTTCTCTTCAGAAAATGAGAACGTAGCCGGGACTAGTCGGGGAACGGAGTGACAGTTCAGATAATTGTATTAGTAGTCCTCACTATTTTGTTAAATAGTGCGACAATAAATGTAATGAGGACTTATTCTAAGAGTGGATATTGTCTATAAGACAATAATTGTATTAAAACTCACATCTCTCTTGTTGTATATTAAAGATTGTATTCGTATTCTGTACCATGTATTTGGCGACTCAGAATAGGTGATGTATACCTATTTTGGGGGCGTCACAGATATGGTAGTGAAGGCTATGGTAGCGGTGGCGGAGGATACGGTGGTGGAGGTGGTTACGGATGTAGAGGTGGTAATCCATTGAAGATATGAAGAAGAAGACAGGCTGAACGGTCAGATCCGCGCAGGCTGAAGAGATGAAGAAGAAGACAGACCACATTATTAATAAAGGGTAAAATAGTAAAATTGTATTTATTTTTAATCTATGTAAAAATTTGTAGAACGTCAGATATAATAGGATGAAGGGAGTATAATTTTGTAGGGTCAAACATGACATGGAATGGAAAAATCAGACAACCCCCACTCGGGAGTAGCTGAAAATTTAAGTACATAGTCATGTCATAGCCCATAGAAAGTTGGTTTGGTCCCCTTTATAACCTCAATATTCAACATAATATTTTTAAGTGTTTTAGATTATTCTTTCTCAGTTGAAAATTGAAAGTGAAACTCAGTTTATACTTATATGAGAAATAAAGATTTATCAAAAATACATATAAAAAATATTAATTTCTTATGTTTTTTTGTTAATTTGGGAGAGGGGTTCAAACTTAAGATCTCTTGTTTAACAAAAGGCTTAGAGTACCACTCGAATTAAAAACTATCGATAAAACCATAATATTTGACATGTGCCATCTACATTTTTGTATTTTGGAAATATCATATTTCCTTTTTTAATTATGTTATCTTCAACTTACTAAAATGCTAATCATATTCCCCTCAAAAGACAAGAAATTGTGTTAGGTTTTGTTGCTAAGTTCACAAACCTCTGATTTTAATACATGAGAAAGATATGCAACCTTTTCCCTTACAATTTTTAGACACGAGAATAGTAATGTGACTTTTCAAAAAGGCAAAAAAATCTTGTATGACCATTTTGAATGTCGGATTTAATGACACTCCTTTCCTCTTAAATTAAATATATATTTAAAATTATAAAAATTGAAGTTAGTAATAAATTATGTTATATACTTTCTTCGGTTGTAATTTGTCTATATTTTGACAAAAATTAATTTTAAAAATGATTAATTCAACTAAAAAAATAAAAATTGGACATTTAATTTGAGACGAAAAGAGTATACAGTTATATACGAGTTAAATGCACTTTTTATCCCCCAAGTTAATCTCATTTTTCATATTGCATCTTATACTTCAAAATATGACGCTTTGCATATCGTATTTTTAGCATACAGACACATAACACCCTCTGATCCAAAATTCATCGCTAAAATTATAAAATCCGTCATTTTAAAACACTAACTCAATCATTTTTAGCGACGAATTTTGAATAGAAAGATATTATGAATCAATTAGTTTGATATATGAAATATAAAGTGTCATATTTTAAAATATAAAATATAATATATAAAATGAGATAAATTTAAAAAATGAAAAGTGCGTTTAACTCTTGCATCTAATAATAGTTCATGTCATGATGGGATTTTTAATTATTAAAAAAAATAAATTGATCACCAAAGAGGTGCAAACATCAAATTGATATTCTCCTCTGTTCATGATGGGATGGAATTGACATTCAAATATGATGAGCATTTTCAATACCCTACCCAAATTTATTTAATACACGCCAGGTTTATTTATTTTTTTCCTTTTCTTTTTGATAAAAAAGTACATAGCCGATATCTTATTGAGATTTTTCACCCCATCAAGAACACACAAACACATACTACTTCTACACAGACAGGAAAAATAGACAGAAAAATTGAATATTTTTTATTTTTATTTTTTACTTGTGAGTTTTAAAATATATATATAATATTTATTTCAATAGAAATTTTTATAAAATATAATATTTTATGTGTAATTTAGATACATATATAAGAATAGAGTTGTACAGATTGTAAAACCATGTTCTTGTATATGTATCTAAATTTCACATAAAATATTATATTTTATAAAAATTCATGTTGAAATAAATACTATATATTTTTTGGGACTCACAAGCAAATAAATAAATAAATAAAAATATTCAATTTTTCTGTCCATTTTTTCGGTCTGCCAAGACTTTTTCAAACAAATGGTATGAAAAATGCGTTAATACTCTCTCCGTCTTTAAAAAGATGAATAAAATAATATTAAATATTTTTAAATTTATCCTCAATAACCCCTACAAAATTATATAAAATTATGAATACTTTTTGTTAAAGCCAAGATCTTCTGCCACGTCCCAATCACGTAAGACGCCCTGATCCTTCACAGTAAATACGAAAAACACCACAAACTTGACGGTCGGACCGCCGGGGGATAGCTCAGGCGTGAGAATGAGTATACGTGTTCACAAGGCTAACAATGGAGGATGTAATGTCTAGTATATTGAGAGAGATAATAATTCAGTTGTGTGTCTGTGTATCTGAGTCTGAATGAGAATGTGTATGTGAATATGAATATGAACGTACCTCATTGTGAATACTTGGTTGATAGGTTATACACTCTTGCTTGGTTTACCGTGCCACTGACCCTCCTGACACATGTTAATCACATCCCCTCTGTCCACCGCTGGCCAACTGTCCAATCCATATTAATGCCATGTAAGATATCAGTCAGCTATATCTTTGTCATCATCACCGGCTCAGAACCCAAGTGAAGATATTTAAATATAGGATGGGTTGACCCACTGATTTGGTCCGATACTATAAGGACTTAACAAAGATAATAAAGTGACTAGGCCCAATAATGTCAACACCCAATAGTGAAGACCCAATGGACTAACTAAATAAGTAGGCCCAATCCATTCGGTCCAATAGGAGAAATATCACGACTCAACATTGCCCCCTAGTTTTTTATTAAACGAGAGGTTTAATAGGAAACTATAAATGGCATCGGTTCAGGACAAAAAGAATTATAATAAGACCAATAAAGGCCCAAAATACGGTTTACCGAAGTCCATCTGATGAACATCAAATAACAACATAAAGGGTTCATCTTCACCGACCTCTACAGAAGTACCAATTGAAGAGCTTTCAACTACCGAAGCTCAAGCCATAGAATGAAATTCCGGTTCGGTAATAATTCCATCACGGACCTGATGGACGAAGGAATGAAATACCAGACTAAAGGAATTCGACAATTTTGATTTATTCATTCACTTCGCTGCCCATCAATTTGAAATGATTGACTAATAATGGTCATCTGCAGGCAAACACTAATTTGTGTGTCTCCGTCTCAAATACAAAGAAGCCGAAAAGGATACCAAAGAGAATACCGAAGAGAATCCGAAGAGAATGCCGAAAAAAATACCGAAGAGAATACCGAAGCCGAAGGGAGAGAGCCATTCTGAAGTCTGTGTTGGCAAAAGAAAGAAGCAACCTTGACATTGTTCTCCTCAACAATGAGTGCCTTCGGAAGGACCTCGACAAGGTCAAAAAATAGTTAGAGACGAGCAGGGCCACACATCGAGTCATCACAGATATAAATGTAGACCTACTTCCGAAGATTGAAATTTTGATGAAAAAGAATGAAGATCTGGCCAAGTCTAATCAGAGCCGGGCGAAGCAAAATAACAATATTCACGCTAAAAAGGCAAGATATATAGCACTTCGTCAAAAGCTTGAAGAGGAACTCCGAGAACTTCGGGCCCTTAGGAACTTGGGTCCTCCACTGACCGAAGATCTGCGTAAGGAGATCCAGGCAGAATACAGAAAATCCGCCGATCTGAACGATGAGATCGTCCATATGTAATGCCGAAGTAGATGAAATATGGTGAAGTAAAGACAAGAAAAAGCTCGGGCCAAGGTAGATCCATCTCTTCTAGACTCTTCAGATGGTGACGATGACAAGGAAGAAACCTGAAGATAACATCTCCTTATCTTTAGCTGTAGAACTTTCTGTAAAAATTCTAACTTGTTGTGAACAGTTAATATTAAAATATCAACTTCATGCCTTATTACTTCTGAGTGAACATTTCTTGTCAGTAATTGATCATCAATCAACTTGAAAACTGTGCAAGTGCCTCTTATCTTAAACCGTTAGTCAATAATCAAGCAAATTATATAACAGTTAAGAACAATGATAATATAATCCGAACTCAACACTTGAGCAAAATAAAGTAATGCATACTTATCGTTACCGAAGTGTGAGACAGGTCTGCTTCATTAGGAATTTGTTTACCCCAAAAGGCCTAACAAAACCAAAAGATGACATTCGCCTACCATGAAGGGCCTGACGAAGTCTAAAGAACGACAGTTGTCTACCACGAAGGGCCTGACAAGGTCTGAAGGGCAACGCTTGCCTACCCCGAAGGGCCTGACAAGGTCTAAGGGACAACGCTTGCCTATAAGGTCCACCTGCCATTGAGGCTGCCATCGAATGGTCAGCGAGTCCCCCCGAACCTCCTTACACCATTGTGAACTTAGGACAAATAAAAAGAGGATCAATATAAATTGTAGATGAGCTATGGAAGTCTTTCTGTGCTGAATTTCCAGTTCTTTTAAGAATATCTCTGCCGAAGTATTTTGTAGGCCAATAACTTTGCAGCCAAATGATCGCCACGGATATCTTTGTGAACTTCCCGAAGAACATACTCTGCTTCGGACGGAACCAAATATTTGAGAAATGGTGACGAAAAAAGACCTTCGAAAAAGATTCTCATTAATGAGAACAAAATTGACACTCTTTATACTTGATCTTCTTTAGTCGGCATCTGATCTGAAGGAAGGACGACATATGCCATCAAAATTATAAGCATCCGTAGTAGCCAACTTCGATAATGCATCAGCAATGGAATTGTTATTGTGATCGACCCCTTGATAACCTGCTGTACTGATGTCTGAAATAGAATATCCATCTGCATGTAATGTCCACGAGCTCTGCTTCTGCTGAAGTACTGCAACGGCTTTGTCGGACTCTTCAGCTGCTTTCCATCTGAAGCTGCAACTTTAGACGGACATCTCCGAAGACAAGTATCCACAGGGCGGTGTGCCCTCAGTGCTCAGGAGTGTGGCTTCTGGGTCTGCTTCGACCATAATCCCGAAGACCAATAGGGCGGAATACCTTTTTCGGTCAATCAGAAAAATAGCTGTTGGGTCTTCGTCTACTCTACTTCGACCATAATCCCGAAGACTAATAGGGCGAAATACCTTTTTCGGTCAATCAGGAAAATGGCTGTTGGGTCTTCGTCTACTCTGCTTCGACCATAATCCCAAAGACCAATAGGACGGAGTACCCTCTTCGGTCAATCAGGAAAATGGTTGTTGGGTCTTCGTCTACTCTGCTTCGACCATAATCCCGAAGACCAATAGGGCGGAATACCTTTTTCGTTCAATCAGGAAAATGGTTGTTGGGTCTTCGTCTACTCTGCTTCGACCATAATCCCAAAGACCAATAGGGCGGAATACCTTTTTCGGTCAATCAGGAAAATGGCTACTTAGTCTTCTTTGGTCATGAGGATCACCTTGAGACATGTCCTCAAAGTGTATATACTGCTTTGCAACTCACGGTTGTCCATCTTTAGGCATACCACATCTTTCAGACTGGACATAATTGAACGCTTTGTCCCTTATCTTGGCAATATGAAGAATCGACACAACTATATCCTTGCACTGCTCAGCTACCTCCTCGCTCCGCTTAGCTACGTCCTCGCTCTGCACAGCTACATCCTCGCTCCGCTCCAAGAGAACCTCCAAAGCTCTATCTGCTTCGTCCACCATCTTCATTAGCCTGACCACTTCGGTGCCGAGTTCTAGGTGGGGTGCCTTTTACTTGCCTTCGGCCATGATCATGCTCTTTGTCAGCAGCAAAGATCAACCATCTTCGGGCTTCGCCGTGGGCTCTCGAACGAGAACCCCCTGACTTGTGCCATAACTTTCGATGTAGAACAACTGGAAATATTGTGATTGATAACTCAAGAACACTAAAAAACACCCCTCCTTCTAGCGCCAATGTTAACGCCAAGATCTTCTGCCATGTCCCAATCACGTAAGACGCCCTGATCCTGCACAGTAAACACGAAAAACACCACAAGCTTGACGGCCGGACCGCCGGGGGATAGCTCAGGCGTGAGAATGAGTATACGTGTTCACAAGGCTAACAATGGAGGATGTAATGTCTAGTGTATTGAGAGAGATAATAATTCAGTTGTGTGTCTGTGTATCTGAGTCTGAATGAGAATATGTGTGTATGTGAATATGAATATGAACGTACCTTGTTGTGAATACTTGGTTGATAGGTTATACACTCTTGCTTGGTTTACCGTGCCACTGACCCTCCTGACACATGTTAATCCCATCCCCTCTGTCCACCACTGGCCAACTGTCCAATCCATATTAATGTCATGTAAGATATCAGTCAGCCATATCTTTGTCATCATCACCGGCTCAGAACCCAAGTGAAGATATTTAAATATATGATGGGTCGACCCACTGATTTGGTCCGATACTATAAGGACTTAACAAAGATAATAAAGTGACTAGGCCCAATAATGTCAACACCCAATAGTGAAGACCCAATGGACTAACTGAATAAGTAGGTCCAATCCATTCGGCCCAATAGGAGAAATATCACGACCCAACACTTTTAATTTTTTATACGAATGGATCACATTAAATGACATTTTTTCTTCACTCTATGTACTTTATTTTATTATTTTAAAATAAAAAATAAATTTGTACCCTTTAGTTATTTTTTGGGGTCGAGGGAATTATGCTAATCATAAATCTTAATATAAGTAAAGGTGTTTGTTTGTTTTTTTTTTCCTTATTTACAAAATAGGTGTAACGAAAATTTTAAAGGATCAAATGGTAGTATTTTTATGAAAGTGGTTAGAATGAAGTTAATTTTGGTCAATAGATCAATACAGTATTGATACGTAAGTGGGAAGTGATCTCTCTCAATGCGTATAAACACTGTATTGATTAATTGACTAACTTACCATAAAATTAAATTTATGATAATGGGGTCCTATATTTATGAATAAAGACTCATTTTTCTTTATTTTTTTCATTTTTCACGTTTAAGCGTCACCCAACCCTACTTATCACGTTCCTATCCGTTTCCTCCTCTCGTCTCATTGTTAACCCTAGTTATTTGATCTTACAGGGGAATATTTGGAGCTTGGAGGAAAATAAAATATATTCAGTTTTCACAACTAAAATACTCGGATTAGGCTAATACATATATTTAATAATAAAATATTAGATGGGAATCTACATTAACATTTGTCTCACAAATTATATCGCTTAAAAAACATTATTTATGTCCATTTTCTTGAAGCCTTATTAATGTCCATGAATATCTATTAAAAATGCTATTGAGAATGTCAGAGTAATAATTATTATTAAAAATTTAAAATGTTATTAGAATAAATATAAAAATTGGGCTATATGTATATACACAGTAGAGCTATAACGACGGATTTTTTTGGGCTATGACGATGATTCATCCGTCGCCATAACACAGATAACTATGGCGACGGGTGAAATCGTCGTTATAGCTCAAAAAACAGTCGACATAACCTACTGTGTAATACACAGCTGTGTACAAATATTTTTCCCATAAAAATATTATAAAATATATATTTATCTTTTTAAATCGGGAGTTTTTTTAACTTGATTCAGCTTTTTTATACGGGATTACGCCTTCGATGAATCATTTCTGACCTTGACAAATTATTACAAAATGAAAGTCGAATTTAAGATGTCCGACTGGTAGGCCCCAACTCTTACACTATCAGTTGTAGTAATTTTTTTAACAAATTCCACCACGTGACAATTATGCCACTTGGGTGTCACCTCTTGGAACCTCACGTGTTCATATATTCGTCCTCCCTCATTTTCTTCTTCTTACTTCCTCCTTTCTCCCTCTTCCCTCATTTTCCTCTCCCCTGAAAATGAATTTTTACAAAGTTTTTCATATTTCCTCCCTGTCAATTAACATATTTTTCCTCAACAAAATCATAATAATTTTCTCACTTGTCACAGCAAACAATTCCCCTGATCATGAACTCTCATATTTAGAAGCCATCTGCCGCGAAAACCCAAAAGAAAATCAAATTAATTTTTCCGCCCCTCCTTTTCCTTCTTCTTCCTGGAAACCCCCTGTATTTTCCTCTGATTGCACAATATGGACAAAGGAATGTTCTGAAGAGATTTTGGGGATTGCCAAACACCCGAAAACAACAAACTGGTTAAAAGCATTGAGAAGAAAAATCCATGAAAACCCAGAACTTGCTTTTCAGGAATTTGAGACGAGTCAACTCATTCGAGATGAGTTGACTAAAATTGGAATCAGCTTTAGGTTCCCTTTGGCTACAACTGGTATTCGAGCCACCATTGGAACAGGCGGCCCACCTTTTGTAGCCATCAGGGCTGATATGGATGCCCTTCCCATTCAGGTTCACTTTTCTCGACTTTCATTTTAATTTTTTAAAATTCTCTATTTTATGTATAATTAATACTTGTTCGTTCAAAAAATTCAAGCCGCTTTGGCTCCATTTGAAATTGTGCTTACTAAATGAGCTTTGATCAATATTTATTTTATAGTTAATAAATTTTGTGAACTAAATTTGAACAATTTAATAATCTATTCGACTCGAATCATTTACACTCGTTTTTATGTCTGCAACCTCTAAGCACTCACCATCTTGGCCCCATTACATACTGTAGACTGTAGTATGTAGTAATCCATAGATGTATGCAATGGGTCGGTCGGTATATGAAATATATCTAGATATCGTAGCAGTTACGTGCTGACTCAAAAAGATAACAAGGGTAGCGTTTTTTATTTAAAAAGTCGGTAACCATATGTTTTAAATATTGTACAATTATTTGTATGCATAATATAAGGTTAAATTACAGTTTTTGTTTTAATTATATTTCTTAATCAAAACTGCTAAACCCCTTTTTTTTCAGGAAGCTGTTGAATGGGAACATAAAAGCAAAGTTGCCGGCAAAATGCATGCTTGCGGTCACGACGCCCATGTGGCAATGCTCATGGGGGCTGCTAAGATTTTGAAGACTCGGGAGAATCATTTGAAGGTAAGTTTGCATTATGATCTAAATATTAAGTTGAATATATATATATATATATATATATATATGAGTAGTAATCCATGACAAATGTTTTCCATAAGGGTTGAGATGAACTTGGACATGGGTTCGGCCGCTAGAAGGAGTAGCGGTCAGAAAACTCCTACTAACGACAATTATAATGACTAAGTTGACCTCGAATTTATGTTGAATTTCAGCTAGACAACTACTCTTACTAGTGACCAGACAAAACGACATTGTTTTTCATCAATACGATGTCATGTTGTTGGCCGCTAGTAGGAGTAGCAGCACATCTACATCTTCATATCTGATTTCTAACATATGAAAATGCAACCAACCATATATATATATATATATGCACTTATTTGTCTTATCGTTATATGAATCCTGTCGTTGTCAAAATAATGTTTAATGTAGACATCTTGTTAGTCCTTTTTATGTGACCACTTGTTATGAAGCACACTGAAATAAGTAAAAAAAACAGAGTACACTCTGTTATACTGCTATATATAACTGAAGGTAGACAGTAAAGGTTTTATGGTAAGTTTGTATAGGAGTAATGAAGGTGGGAATGGAATTACTCTTACATATGAAATAGAAAAAAATCGTGTTTGATTCCTTGGAGGAGGAGAAACATATGAAATGACTCATTCTAATTAGAATGGAATGAATCATTCTACTCTTCATTTCATTCCTTCAATTCAAACGCAACATTAGTGTTTAGCTAGTATTGGGCATGAAATTGGAGAGTTGACCCAATGTCTTCTTGTTTGGTTGGTTTTTGTTGAAGCTAAGGATTGTTTTGTTTCGTGCGTTGCGCAGAGAATTGGCCCACACCACCTAATTTATTGTAGTCATGTCCCTATCTTTCTAGTATTTACTAGTCCATGTGACACATGTTGTACATTAATGAAGTTGAAATTTATTTAGAAATATATAATAGGAATATTTTTCAATTTTAAGATTAAAATAAAAAAAATACTATTGATATATGCACATCTTAAATTAATAATTGCATGTCTATTTATAAAAAAAGTGACTAATTTACTATTAATAAATTAGACCCCAACTTATTAACTTGTATAATCATTGTACTTATTTAAATTTGGAAATTGTATTTTCTTCTAATAGCTATGTGTAAGGGTATTAGCCACTGTCTTATATTTAGTTGCTCAACTATTATCACTTTAGGTTGTGCATATTAATGCACCTGAGAAAAAAAAACTTTAAACTTGGAGGATAGAATAAGAAGATATGTAAAGTTAGATGGTAAAATAGGAAGAACTTCAAATTTGGAGGGGTCAAAATGAGGGAGAAAAAAGTTTTCGCAAGCTACTGAATTTGTGGGGCTTTAGAATATATAGATACTAATAGCATCTCATGAAAACAGTCACAATAATAAAACAATATTAAGAAGAAGTTTTTAATTATTTAATAAATAATTATGGAAATGCATGAAAAGATATTTTGAAAAATAAATAAAAGAAACATAAAAACAATTAAAAGTAGAAAGTAATTAATAGTTTCTCATGGTAAAACCTAATTGAGAAATTAAATTTGAGAATCCAATGAGTGACAATGTAGTCAGAGGAGATATATGTAGAGGTCTAGAGGCTAACATTAATATCTATAATACTCTCTGGCTTCTCAATTTCTTTACAAAACATTTAATTTTTATAAAAAATAATATATCTTACGATTTTATCGATTTTTTTATTATAAATTATTACAAGTTACATAAATAATTACAATTGATAATATTTAAACGATGTATTTAATATGGTGGGTCAGCCTTATAATAAAAAAATTCGTAATGCATGGCAGGATTCGATTTTTATTGGTGGCAGTACAACTAAACAATTATATATGTTGGGAGTAAAAACAAAAGTATAGCTTTAAAATTTGCAAATTTTGTAAATATTTCTATTTTGGTAAAGATAGATTTAATTAATGATTTTTTTTTATAGTATGATTATATTTTAAAATTTAAAAAGTAAGCTTTATAATTGTAATTTTCAAGGCAGAGATAGTATTCTACTGATTAGGTCCAACCATAAACATTTGAAATGATAAGTTTAGGAAGAAAGGTAGGTGAGGAGGAAATGCATAAAGATAAGGGGTTGAGCTATCAACCTTTAATTTTTAAGGTTGTGTTAGATTGAAATGTCCCATCACCAATTTAGAAGGCCCATATTGATTATTAGAAGAAAAACAAAATATACCGACACCTCCTCTATATAATTATAATAACACTCACCTCACATCTAATTTTTTAAGTAATACTCCCTCCGTACTATGATAAAAGTCCTTATTACTATTTTGGATAGTCTCATGTTAAATGTCTACTTTCCTTTAATAATCAAACTTTTACACATTTTTTTCTATTATACCCGTAGCATTAAATATCTCATACTTTTCTTATTCTAATTCTCTTTCCATAATTAATGACATTATTATGGGCAATTTTGTCATTTCATTCCTCTTCTTAATATGCTTGAAAAGTCCACCAGGACTTTTATCCTAGGACGTAAATTTTTAGGATTGACTAAATAGATATAGTTACATACTCACTCTTGTATGTTATTTTTTAATACAATACAGTTTAATTATAATTTTATTTGTAATTAAAGATTATCTCATTTAAATTGTTGATAACTTATAAAAAAAATTAATTTAGTTTAATTAACAGATATTTTTAGATAAGTGATACAAATATTAAGAATTATAAATTAAATTATTAATGGCGCTGTTTTAATTAGAGTGATTGAGTATGTTGATAGTTTAGTTTTTAGTGTTTAATAACAATATTATTATTTGAATTCTTTATTTCATATTATGATTTTTATATGTTAATTTTCTTGAGTATATGTCAAAACTTTGGGATGTCTATGATTTTGATTATATTTTTTTAGTATACAGTTGGTGAAAATATAATAATATTTATTACTATCTCTATCTTGTAAGAAGATTTTTCTTTTAATATATTTTTTCATTTTTTGAGTAACAACATTTGTCATTTTTACTATAATAATTAATCCCAAATGCTGACTTATGTTTGTTTAGTATTTGAGAAAAATAATTAATAAAATTTTTGTAATACTTTTTTTTATGTGAATAATAAGATTCGTTTTGTAATAATAAGTTTGTTTTATGTACATTTTAATATTAGAAAAAATAATTATAATAATTTTTTGAGTTAATTTGTACTTTTTATGGGTATTAAAATTTTACTTCTTCATTACAAAAAATAATATATTTGAATGTATATTAAGTAAATTTTAATCTTTGAGAAATTTAATTAGCAAAAAGCGTATGACTTTATTTTCTGATAAAATGAATATTTATCATTTTTTTACTTTTATTTTATTTATTGCACAAGTTCATAATTTAATTAAGTTGATCAAATTAAGTAAAAATTACAATATACAAATTTATATTTAGTGGATATATTAAATATTATAACTTGAACGGTGTATTAGATATTATATTCAAAATATTTTTAGATATTAGTTGGTCAATCATATATGGGGTAGTGAATGTTACATTTTGTAGACTAGAAAGGTATTGATTGCTACTTGAAAAATTAAAAGGGTGGTGAATATTATAATTATCTACAATAGGGGTGTCAGCGTATTTTACTCATCGCTATTTTTCGGCTTCGTTGTTAAGGAAAAATTAGTTTTGATCAGAAATGTAATAAAAATGGCTCAAGAAACTTTCAAATTCAAGGGGTTATATGTTTGAAGTTTATGTTCATCGTTTGTGATGTTATTAGAAGCAAAATCTATAAGATTATCTGCAGAATCCATGAGTTCAATTAACTAAAACCGCTGGTATCTTTTACAGGGGACTGTAATAGTGATATTTCAGCCGGCAGAAGAGGCAGGAAATGGTGCAAAAAGGATGATGGGAGATGGGGTTCTAGAGGACGTTGAGGCCATATTTGCGGTTCATGTATCACATCAGCACCCAACGGGTGTGATCGGATCAAGACCTGGCCCGTTGCTTGCTGGTTGTGGGTTTTTCAAAGCTGTGATAACCGGAAAACAGGGCCGAGCAGGGAATCCACACCACTCGATTGATCCTGTTTTGGCTGCAGCAGCTGCTGTTATCAGTTTACAAGGCATTGTGTCTCGTGAAGCCAATCCATTAGACTCCCAGGTAAGCAAATTCTAATTCTAAGTAAAAAAAAAGGCAAAAATTCAGCTCAGGAATTGTTTTGAATAACTACGTGAGTGAATTTTTGGCTTCTACAGTTTTACTCAGAAATGACTTTCTGTAGACAAATGAGTGCACTAGGAAGGTAGAAAAAAGAATCATCAACCAAATTTATTCTATCATAGTTTATGGGCGATTGGACGTTAATGGAATGAGACAAGTGGGTCAAAAAGAGCACCATTAAGCACTAATGCTTGGGCCAACTCGTTCATGATATGAATAACTTAATCCTTGTGTGTGCTCAATCGCGCTTCATTCAGATAAAATTCTAATAAAAGTATGATTAGGAGATTTGAAAAACCTGGAAACAGCTAATTATGTTTGAAAAATGTTGCTTTGGTACTTAGGTGGTATCAGTGACTTCATTTATAGCTGGAGATGATCTTGACATGATACCTGACTCGGTTGTTCTTAAAGGCACCTTGAGGGCTTTCTCTAATACCAGCTTCTACCAACTTCTTCACAGAATAGAGGAGGTATGTTGTAATAATCATTGTCATGTCAAGTACCTGGTGGCTCTGTTCCAAAATTAGAGATACATTTATGTTTTTAGACTAGAAAGTCGCGTGAAGTTGCTAAAAAACGCCATTACCTATATACTGAGTAGATTGAATACCTATCATGCCACCACTGCTATACAATTTTCGCTAATAGTCACCGTTTTAGGAATGTATCTGTAATTTTGAAAATATTCCTATTCGGTTTGATTGCTAGAAAACAGGACTGAACTAAACAAACCTGTGTTACTCTAAAAACAGGTAATAGTTGAACAATCAAGAGTTTTCAGATGCTCAGCAACAGTCGATTTCTTTGAGAAAGAAAACACGATATACCTTCCCACCGTGAACGACAACATGATGTATGAACACGTGAGAAAAGTCGCCATTGATCTAGTAGGGTCAAAAAATTTCAGAGTTGTGCCACCAATGATGGGGGCTGAAGATTTCTCATTCTACTCGGAAGTAGTCCCTGCAGCATTCTACTACATAGGCATAATGAACGAGACGTTGGGTTCAGTACACACAGGGCATTCCCCTTATTTCATGATCGACGAGGATGTTCTTCCTATAGGTGCTGCAGCTCATGCTGCCATTGCCGAGAGATATCTCAATGAGCACAAATGATGAACTATTTTATGCTGCATTGTGCTTAATTTTTGCTTAAGAGGGGAAGGTGATGGGTATAGTGAAAGGGTTTCTACAAGGCGGTGTAGGGAATTAGTATTAGCAGGAGAGTTGTTTGTTTGTTCATTAATGTAATTGTACTATGTTCTGATGTTTTATAGGAATGGTAGTTCTGTATGGTTCTTTCTGTAAATAGCATCCATCAAGTATTATTCCATTCTTCATTCTGTTCAGTATTCTCCATGATAAAGTTGCATATTGTGCAAGTTATTTCAATTATTTTTTAACTATTTTTTTTGGGGTTAAACTGAAATGCTCTTCTTCTTCCGTCTCTCAATATGTTCAGCTCTCCAGCTCACCAAAAAAAAAACGAATCGGCTATAGTGACGATTTTTTGAGATATAGTAACTGTTCGAACTGTCGTCATAGCACTGTCGTCGGCTTTGTATGCTATAGTGATGGAAAAAACCGTCGCTATAGCTGGTTCGTTTTTGATTCGCTCCCTTTGATTCACTAATGAGCCGGGCCCTATATATATAATGGGGACCGATCCATAGCTAACATTATAAAAAAGAGTCTAGCGTTACAACAAATCATGATCGTTCATCCGAATATCTAACGATTAATATGACTCTTGTCCACAGTTTAGTTTTTAATATACTGCAGTTTAATACTGCGAACGGGACAAATGTCTAAAATACCCATCCTTGTAAAAGTCCTCGTCCGCATTAAGTATGGATGACCATGGCTGACCAATTAGGAGCGACGTCGTATTTGGCCAAATTCCAATTTCATTGATTCACTCTACGATTGTAAATCAATAAAAAACTAAAATAAAAAAACATGTTAATTTCTCTTTCTAAATTCATAAATCTCTCAAATGGCTCCAGGAGCTTTGAAGTAATTGTATGGGTTTTATTGCATGGGTTTCAACTTTCAAGCTTCATGGTGGTGATAGTGATGGTGACGGTGACGGTGCGGTGGTGGTTGTGGTGGCATATGTTGATGGTGTAACGGTAGTGAGATGGTGGTGGAACTAAAAAAGTTTTTGATCTTCTGTAAAATAAACTAGACTTTAATGAGTTACTCATAAAAGAAATAAGTTCAATGATGTAGATGTAAATTAAACCCCAATTTATTGATTAAAAAAACATTTAACCCGAATTTAAAATACCAAGTTTACAAATATTAGATAGATCGATAAATCATATCTAAGTAAATGAAACAATAAAACCCTAACAAGTCACAGGGCAAGACAATATTCAATGTTGTTAAGGAGGGTACTTGGATTAGCCACATTAAGCAGGGATGGATGATCTTTACAGTAATACATCAATGCACTAACACTCCCTCACTCCCATAATATATGCACTAACACTCCCTCCGTCCATTTAAAATTGTGCACAATAATAATTAAAAAATGATTATATAATATTAAATATAATATTAATTATCTATAATACCATTTACCATATATTTATCGAGTAATTCAAAAGGGACCGGGGATTGGAGTGTAGCTTTTTTTTCTTTTTCTTTTTTGACTCCTAAAACACTAAATCTTAAATCCTAAATAATAAACCCTAAACCCTATTTTTTACCTTTATCCAAATTATAAATAGATACCGTCTGTGCAACCTGTTTTTTTTACTCCCAAAATCCTAAACACTATTTTTACATATATCCAAATTACAAATATGTATAGTCTGTTCAACCCAATTTTTTTATATGTATCCAAATTACACTAAAATCATTAAATTCTATAAAAATTGCAATCGGTATAAATATTACTCCATCCGTTCCATAGTTATAGGCTTATTTCTTTTGGCACGTAATTTAAAAAAATTAGTTTAAGTAACAATTTTTAACAGAAATTTTTCACATATACCTCTTAATATGGAATTAATGAATAAATTAATTACTCCTTACTTATAACATTGGAACTCTTAACTTCATTGATTGTTGGTACAATTGTCTTTTATACACAAAATATGTTAAACTAGTAAAGCCTAAAAAGTTGAATTCTTTTATTGAGAATACAACAACATTAAATGTGGTGATAAAAATAATGACATTGAATGTTGTTTCTTCAAAAAAAGAGTAATGATTGAATATTTATTATAAGGGTATAAAAATAAAATAATGAACCAACTAAATTTTATAAATAGTAAGTAGCCTATATATTGGCACATCTCAAAATGAAAAATCAGTCTATAACTATAAGACGGAGGGAGTATTAACTTTTTGGGAGTCAAAAAAATGAAAAAATTGGACCGGTCGCCACTTCCCGACCCCCTAGAATTTTTCATATTTATCTCATACTTTCTCATCTGTAACATTTTCCTTAATTTTGAAAAAATTGTGATCAAATTCTCTTAAATTATATAAAACGTCAAATAATTTAAGAAAAATAAAATTATCTAAAACGTAACTGTCATATACATAAGTTTAAATTTCAAGATTCATAAGTTGGAATACTCAAATCCCATAACATTTCTTTCAAGTACATTGATCAGACATCCAAGTACAAAAAAATAAAATGAGGGAAAAGAGAGTATGCTATTTACAATGACATTAACAATGGTATTAATCTTATTTCAACAAAAGCACAGTTAAACATATAATAATGGATTTGCACAACAAACAATTGAAACTCAAATCTACCAATCCCAAGGTGACGCATACAACTCCAGTAGTATTAATGAAATACATTTTAATTTACAGGATACAGATGCACTCAGTTTTATGACAATTTAGAAAATAGACAATTATTCTTAGCATCTCATTCCAGATTTTACCTCAATTCTAATATATTGATACAGCAACACAGAAATCACATTTTATTTGAGGTCCTCCACATGTAACAAAATCCCATTATATCAGTGAAGTCTCACCTTTTCTCACCGCATAAACTTCTAGCAGCCTGTAGAGCAAAATAAGTAAGAATGATGTCGGCACCAGCCCGTCGGAGACACATCAACGACTCCAACATGACTCTTTCCTCGTCAATCATTTTGAGAACACCACCGGCCTTGATCATCGAGTACTCCCCTGAGACCTGAAGTCAAGAATATGATGTAGGATGGAAATTGATGAACAAATAATTAATTGGAAGTGGTAAATCAATAAGAAAAATTAAAACAACTAGGGTGATCCAAACGCAGGAGAACCACTACCCCTAGGGTTTCTCAACCGCAGTAAAGAGAAAAAGTATTGATCACAAGCAATAATTAAATAATTTCAATACCAGAGTGTGTCCAATAATTTGTCATGACTTACATATTTATAATAAAAAGAAACTCTAATAATCCTAAACTCATTAACAATTGGGCCTCTAAATAAATAACTCAATACTGAAATAAACCAATAAATAACAAGTCCATAAACTAAATAAATAAATAGACACTGATAAATAATTAACTAAATAACGAATCATCCACGACGACGACTTCTCATGGATCGATCAATATCAACTCTTCTCGGCTACGAAAATGAAGCCTCTAACGACGTGAAAGCCTTGTATCTCTCAAAAAGGTTTGGATCAAACCGACGGAACTCCTCAACACTACGCCATGTACAATCATCCGGAAGTCGTTGCGCCACTTCACCAAAAACTGATGATAAGAACCATGTCTGGTCGTCACAACCCGCTAATCAAACACATCCTCAATAACCTCTAGTGTACGTTGTGTAGGAACAATAAGAGGTGCAGGTGGAAAAAGTATAGACTCATCAGGGTTAGGAAGTGTAGGCAAAATAAGGGAAGAAGTAGGAGAAGAAGTGGACGAAGGGGTGGAATCATCAGAACACCCATGATAAGGAGTAAAGTCTTCCGCATTGAATACATGACCAATACTCATATCACTCGAAAGATTCAACTCGTATGTATTAGCATTAATCTTCTTTCGAACTCGAAATGGATCCATTCTCTTAGTATGCATCGTCTTCCATGTGCCAAGAGGTGATCTCTAAGCACAATATCGCAGCATCACTCGATTATTCTCATTAAACTCTTGATACTAGCGATGAACATCTGCAATAGACTTGTAATTTTCATTGCTCAAATTAATTTTTTTTCTCATCACAGCATGCAAATCATGAATGTATGAATGTGATGTCCAAAAAACTTTGCAGGCTCACTAGCCTTATATGCAATGGGAAGAGGAGCTAAATCAATAGATTTTCTAGGCTGATAACTAGTGTAAGCCTGAAAGTGACTTATTCCAGTTGAACGATTAACTGAACTATTATATGCAAACTCAGTCATAGGTAAAGCCTTGTTCCATGTAGACACGTGATCACCAACAAGACAACGTATCAAATCACTTGGACTTCTATTAACAACCTCAGTCTAATCATCAGTCTGGGGATGATACGCAGTAGAAAACTTAAGTGCAGTGCTAAGCTTCTTTCAGAGAGTTTTCCAAAATAACTCACAAATTTTCCATCACTATCAGAAACTATAGTCAATGGTAACCAACGCAATCCCACTACCTCGCTTAAGAAAATCATGGCAATATGCGAGGCATTATTAGTTTTGCTGCAAGGAATAAAATGTGTCATCTTAGTGAATCCACTATAATAAAAACTGAATCATGACCCCTCTGGTTCTCTGTGACCCCAAGACAAAATCCATGCTAAGATCTTCCCATGGTGCATGGGGAACCACAAATGTAGTGTACAAACTTGTGTTCTGCTTCCCACCCTTAACAGTCTGACATGTACGGCACTCAGAAACAACACGAGCTACATCCCTCTTGAGGCTAAGCCAAAAGAACCTATCATCAACAATGGCAATGGTCTTATATCGACCAAAGTGTCCAGCTAAACCTCTTACGTATTTACTCCCACAATAAATACTCACGCATCGATGCACTAGGAATACACAAGCGGTAGCCCTTAAAAAGATGCCCATAATGGATACAAAAATCACTAGAGGGTGGAGAACTAGAATTCTATATGGCAGCATAAATGTCACCAGTCTCTACAAGTAGGGTACTATTGGATAATGCGTTCAAGTCCCACAACCTTTACTCTCAAAGAGTTGACAAGGATAAACACCATCGATAACCACATTCTCTGTCCCTATGCAACAAATAATGGCGCCAATACCTAAGTGTCTGGACTATAACATAAAACTCCATATCACAGGTAGAGTACTTTTATCAAGCCTCATTCAATTTCTCGCTAAAAAATGTTATCGAATGGCCCTCCAGACTAAGCACTCTCCCTATCCCTACACTTGAAGCATCGCATGCTACCTCAAACACTTTACTAAAGTCTGGTAGCACACGAACAATTGCATGTGTTAGCCTATCCTTGATTTTCACAAAGGCTTAGATAGTCGATTTAGACCAAACGAACTCTCCCTTTTTCAAACTATGGAGCCATAATGGTACTAAATCCTTTAATAAACCTCATATAAACGTAGCTAGACCATGGAAACTTCGAGTTTCGTGAATATTAAAAGGCTCAAGCCACTCATTAATAGCCTTTACTTTCTCGGGGTCGGCAGAAACCCCCTTTTTAGATATCACAAACCTGAGGAAAATGATTCTCCTAAACAAAAGAACATTTTTTCAAATTAACTTAGAAGATACAATTCTATTCAATAATTGTAGTCAATAGTAGCTATACTAATTAGTGTGTTATAGCTGGAATATTCAGTGTGTAATAGCTGTAATATTCAGTGTGTAATAGTTGTACTAATTAGTGTATTATAAATGGAATATTCGGTGTGTAATAGCTGTAAAATAGGAATTACTATATTGTAAACTTGATCAATGTAAATGAGCAAAAAATATATAAGATTAACCCAAATCAATTTTTTTCTTTCTATATGGTATCAAAGCCTCGTTCCTTATTCTTCTTATTAAAAAACTAGCCCGCTTATTCTTTATTTTTCACTACCATTCTTATTTCCTTCTTCCCCGTATATTTTGCTTGTGTAGTGCAATTATTTGTCATCCTTGGTAAAGTTTATCTTCCTTGGATATATATTGTATCTACCTTTTATATGGCGGAACAAAGTGGTGTTAGCAATGGGGTTAATAACAGTAGAATGGGACAAGAAGTTGTTAGAAGTCATACTTTTAATTCAACATTAGTTTTAAGCCCTTTCAAACGGGATGATTTCAATTATTTAAACTTGGTCTCAAGCGTGCCGCATGTCGATTGAGGCCAATCGAATGCAACATTTCATCCATGGAACAATTACTATGCTAGAAAAAGTTGGTATGGCCTAAGAAGAATGAAAATTTGATAATTCAATGGTGAAGACATGGATTTTTAATTCGATGAAACCTAGTATCCGGAGCAGTTACATGTTCTTAGGCACTGCCTATGAGCTTTGAGGGGCTATATCTTAAACTTTCTCTATTTCTAGTGATATGTCTAAAGCATATGACTTTCGTAAAAAAATCTGTGAGATGGTTCATGGGGAGAAGACTCTGGTTCAGTATTTTGCGGAGATTAATGCACTTTAACAAGAGCTTGATCATTACCCTTTTTTACAACCAAATGTACGGAAGATGCAGTAACTTATCAAAATTGTGTTAGTAAAGATAGAGTTGTGGACTTTTTGATTGGTTTGAACATATAGTATGATCAAGTTCGAGCACAGTTGATTGGTTAGATACCATTTCCATCACTACGAGAGGCTCATGCCCGAGTCCAACAGGAGAATAGCTGATGGTTTCCTTTCTCCCATCTCCGAGAGAGGTTCAATAGTTTGTACTCCTTCATTAACACTATTATTTGTTCTTCAAATATTCCTTCATTTATCGCAAACTTACTATCTATCCAACGTCTTACCAAATCCTTATATTGCTCAGTCATTTTTTTTTCAACGTCTTGCCGAATCCTTATATCCACTAATGAGGCATACAATCACAAGTTTATGCGATCTATTAGGTCTCTTCGCTAATGATTAATATCATTTTCTTGTTTTGTAGTTAAAACTGCATTTAGATTCATGCTCCATTCTAGGGTTCTAACAACTGAGATGAAAAGTATTTCAACATATATTGTGATAACCTGCATAAGGGAAGGAATGGATTGTCGAAATGAAAGCACAGTTTCTACTTTAAAGATGAAGAGGTGACATCAGAATTGAAGGATCAACTGAGAATGAAAAACAAAGTTGAAGTTAATGTTACCTGATATGCAGCAATTGGCAAAGCTGAGTTATCCCGTAGAAGTCTTATGATATCCAAGTATGGTAGACCTGGTTTTACCTGTGATCCGGTTGAAGTAACTTAGCGAGACAGAAGGATTCACCACAAGTAATCAAACTAAAAAAAAATTGAAAGGGATACCAACCAGAAGAATATCGGCTCCTTCAGATTCGTCTTCTTGGGTCTCAACTAGTGCCTCTCTGTAATTTGCTGGGTTCATCTGATAACTTTTGTATGCAATCATAATTGAAATGCACAAGTAACATTTAGCAAGATTCAATTATACCAGCAAAAAATCATTAAATCTAATGAACTACACACGTTTTCTTGTCTCCAAATCGGGGATTTGAATCTAAAGCTTCTCGAAATGGACCATAGAATGAGCTTGCATACCTGTTTGCACAAAATTTATGGTAACATGTTGAGACCAGTAGCCAAATAGTATTTAGAAAACCATAAATATAAACCACATCATAAACACCTAATTTTCAGAAAATTATCAAAAATAAAACTTCTCAGACAATTGTGCACTCGTAGTAATTGTTCAGAACTTAGACGTGCATAAATAGCCTCTTGGAAAGATAGAAATAGTCAACTTATATTGTTGTGAGGATGACAAATATGGATAATGAATGAGGTTCTGCCTGCTGGCATCCAATAAAACCGAAACTGATCCACTTTGCTGGATTGAGGTATGCAAATTTTACAAATTGCACTAGTTTCACCTGTAAATGGCATACAATGTGTGGGACAATACAAAAATTTAAAACATTTGTCATCTTCTTAAAGAAATTAAATAACTATCACGCGTCACTATATAAAAATTTAACAGGTCAAGTGGCTTTAAAAAAGCATGTCAGTGTGCTTGATGACTCCACAACCACGAGTATGTTTAAATAGATTCAGGTATATGATTGTCTAAGCTTGACCAAGTTATCTAGAGATGATGGAAACGACCAACTCAATGGTCTCAAGAGATAATGAGAAACAATGAGTCACTGGATATCTAGGGCCAGCACTAAACTTTTAGACTTTTAGTTGTAAACTGTCCTGATATGACAAAATTTAAGATCAACCCTACCAAACAACTTTGTTCATTGCACCTTTTGTGAATTTCTAAAATTAAGCAAGATTAGTGCATTAGCAAATATTTCTTCAAAATTGAATGAAATCACATTTTTTCCTTGTCCTTGGGAAAAAGGAGATGTCGAAAAAATAAAGACCTAATCTTCTCATTTCTACCAATGACTGCCTGCTTCCAGATATCATATTATGATATAAGTTGAGTCACTTGCAAATCAATTGCATTGAAGATAAATCAACCTGATCTCAGATTCTCAATTGCTTACAAATGTAAGTAAATACTTCTACTGAGAAAATATATATTATTTTCACACTATTAGCATGAAGACTTATAAAAAGAATATTACTCAGATGAAAAAACAAGCTTTAGCACAACATTAGATTTGATAAAAGAATTACAGTTTTTTCAATAAACCAAAAAGAAATATAAATAAGAAAGTTACTTTGCAGTATAGGACATGATAGACACGTGTGAAAAACCTTCAGCATCAAGTGCAGCTCGAATTGCTCCGATACGACCATCCATCATATCACTGGGACTGACAACATCTGCTCCTGCTCGGGCCTGCATAGAGAAGTGAAGTTAAAAGACAACCACAAAATGGTGTACTCGTAGAATATAGTCTCTCCAACCAGAGAATTTACAAGCAAGTGCTAGATATTTCCACAACGGTATCCAATATACAAGGGACCCCACTGAAGGGAAGTAATTTGAAGATCCCATAACAGAACATACTATATGCAGTTGTGAATAAGAGAATACTCGGTAGAAATGCTCACATATATTGCACACCTTCCTAAATACGAATTGTACATAAAACAAGATCGACTAAAATGTAAAGTAAAAATGTAACAAGACAACAACTGAAGCATCAAAATCGACTAACAAGACAACTATAAAACACTACCCAAAAGACATAATTCAACCAACCCAATCTAGCAACCGGATAATTCCCCGTTCCTACTTTTTCAAAGATACAAGGACTAGAGTCCTAAAATAATATAATTAAACCTAATTTAACTTTAAATCAAACTATATAATTAAATAACATGTAATCCATCTAAAACCCAACTTTCTTGCTAATGCATTAACATCAATCGTCTTTTATATAATGGATACATTGAGAGGCATGTGAATCGTTGAAGAATAGATAAAAGAAAGAGATTGCTGGAAAGAACAATTATCAAACCCCATTGCTTTTAGAAGACGAGGTGAAAACTAAATTTACGATGACGTGATAAATACAATATCTCGACCCAAATAGCAAGGAGATATAATAAGTTGAAACTTTTGAAAAGTATAGAATGTGATTAGTTCACCAAAGTGTCCATGGGACCTCTTCAAAAGACTACTTTCAGTCAATTAAGTATATAGAGTGGAAAGTTTGTCCACTCTATTCCCTATCTAAGAAAACTTTCGGAGATGACACGTGAAAATTAAGGACTCTTGACGTGTCGAAGCAAAAGAAGAAACCAACAAATAGTTCAGTCAACAGAGAAAGCACCAAAACCAAGCATAGGGGCAGGTTTTCGGCAACCAAAAGAGATCAACACAGCCAACAGTAGTTCATTCTGGAAATAATTTATGAATAAGAAATTTTTCTGGAGCCTACCTTTCATTCTATTATATTCTTGGAGAATATTATGGATAGATAGGAATTTAGCGTTCTTCAAGAATTTACAAGTTCTATCATGCCTTGTTTTCAAATTCTGGAAATTTCAATTCAGTTAATCTACTTGAGAAATCCTAGTATGCTTTTGAGTTTGGACTAAATGCCTAAGCTAGAACCTCTACATAATTTTTCGGAGTAGCCTTTTATAGATTATATGTTGAGCAGAGCCTATACTTAAACCCATATATGTGAATGAATCTAGTAAGAAAAATAATCTTCTTTGGGATGCCAAACTAGTAAAATTATTGTTGGGATTTCTTCATCATTTCACCATCTTCAATAGGAGTTGGATTTAATAACTGTAAACTGCTGAACATGCCATTTACCCAGTCTCATATCTAAATTGATATTATTTAAGTAGCGGATATTGCAGTGTATGATTTTACAACACTTACGAAAATTTAAAAATACAGGCAAACCTGCCTATACAAACCCATAACATAAGATTTAAAGTTACCTGTGCAACAGACTGTTTACATAACTGATGTACAGTTTCGTCGTTCATTATAACTCCTGCAGGATATTGAATTGCATAACCATGAAACATTAGAAACTTCCAGAATTATTATTTTATTTTTAACAATTAAATATTGCACTAGTTCTAATGTGAAGTTGATTTCACTTAACAAAGAAAGAATAATAAACAAGCCATTGTACTGACTTTTCAAAGAGGACAAAAATTTGGGACCTTTTTTTTATATTAGTAAACACACATTTGGGACTTCCCAAAAGAAAATACCATAAAATGGTAGACAGAGTATTTTTGTCATTTATTCCCGCTAATCCTTATTCACACTAACTAGACTATGCGGAGAAAAACACTTCGTATTATACATCACCTTTTAAAACATGGTTCTCTGTTATTACATTCTGTTGTCTAAATTTTTCTGCTCAATATGCCGGAACTGGAGAATTATATCTCTGGAATATGGGAGTTAACACCTCAAATACGTTTTGACCTTCAAACTAAAGGCAAAAGCTGAGACTGAGAATGATTTTTTTTTTACAGAGACCCGCCGGGGGGGGGGCAAGCCATGGTAAATCATATAGTTAATTTCTTCTTCTTCCAGATAGGTCTCCATATAAAATTCTCTGTGGATTACTCAAAAGCTAGAAAGTATGTAGTATCTTTCTAGTCATTAGTGATGAACAAAAAAAAGAGTCCTCGCTCACTCACACACGCATACATCGCACAGAGTAAACTAGGAAAATTGCTAGCTAAAACAACAGCTTAATTACAGTAACTTGACTTTCAAATATAGTTAGACATAACAGTGTTCCTAGAAACCTTTTACTTAAAATAAATAAATAAATAAAACAGCTTTTTGTTATGTATTTCAGTACAAGTATGTCTTACCATCTTCTCTGACTATACCATCATGCCCGTCAGATGAATATGGATCTAAAGCAACATCAGTGTAGATAATCTGTTGAATACACACTAAATCATTATAGCTATACCAGAAACATCATCACAAATCATGTTAACCTGGAGAAATCTATGGGTCCTTCCAAGAAACGAAATATATTCGGAAGAGACTTACAAGATCAGGGTACTTATCTTTGAGCAACCGTATGGTTCGAGGAATTAGTCCATTATCATTGTATGCTTCGTCTCCTGTTGGGGACTATAGGGGCAAGAACCAATTACATCATAACGTTGCATGGATCTGAAGAGTTATTAAAAATTTAAAGGGTGAGTATGAACCTTTAATGCATCTGGAACTTTTGGGAAGAGCACAATGCTATTAACACCAACATCTCGAGCCTTTGACACCTACATAAGAAAACACAAATATGATACTAAATTAAAACTATAATACACTCTGTATTTGTTACCCATGCTATGGTTAACTAGTTGTACAGTCATGGGGTAAATCTAATTTTTTAGAACATGTCTAAAAGTCAGGTTACCAGCCAAATAGATCATAAACTCATTAAAATTATGATGATGTCATAAACCGAGAGGAAAAATGGGATGTAGATGCAGGATTATTACTAGTATATCCAGTTGTAAAGTCGCGGAGGTAGTTCTAGTCTTTTAGAACTTATCTAACAGTCACGTATTGTTGCATTATAACATACTAAAGTATGAGTTTGTATCATATGATTATTTGTACGGTGTAGGGTAAGCCAACCAAAACATCATCATGCTTTTCTACCTTTTGCAGACATTCTAACCAAGATGTACAGCAAGTCATGTGTCACGACACATAAACCACTAAAAGCATGAAAAGTTTTAGCTTTATGTATATATGGCCTTCTACAATTAAGGTGATCTAACAATAATATTTATAAAGATGCATCGACTTCAAATCCAAAGTAGCATCAGCTACAACTGCAAGAACCAAAGAACAAAAATAATAGCATATTTCAATTAGGATGCGATCATGTGAAGGGTTCATGAAATTGACTAAAAGGCAACTGGGAAAGGTTAGAATGAGTTACTTTTCACTAAGCTTCAAGCATCCAACTAAACATGTTCAACGTTAAAAGTCAATTTCTTATAAGATTGAGAATGTTTTCATATCATATTATCAAACCTTTTAATCGTAGTGCTATTTTTTGCAGTAAAATAATCATAAATTGAACCAATTTTTGTTTCCAATTGAACATCTATAAAGTCTAATATCTTGTATAGAAAAATCGCTTGATAGTAGTTAATACTACGATATGAGTCTTTAGTGAGGCTTAACGTCATTTTGCAAGATCAAAGGACCTAGTCAGAGTATACTAACCTCTTCCACAAGGCCATGTCTCCATCCTAGCCTATAACATCCAGGCATGGCACCAATAGGTGTGTCCTCTTCACCTGTAAATCTTGTAAGATGAGACATTATGTATCAAGCAAACTGCCACTTTCACACACACTATATAGATATAGTGGGTGAGAGTGTGTGTTTGCATGCTTGTGTGTGCGTGTGTATATATATATATAGACAAACACGCACAAAATGTAACCAACCAACCTTCATGTATGAAAAGTGGATATACAAAATTTGCAGGGGTTAAGCTTGTTTCTTGGAATGCAGCTCTAAAGACTGGTGATCTACGGTTACGACGAGGGCGGCGACTAAGTGGCTTCATATTAAAACCAACATTAAATTATAAAAGTTAGTAAAAACAATACGTCACATGCAATTAAATCTTGCTGATTTTTAAGAAATTATTCAAATAAACCATAGCAGAATAATATTTTTAACATGACTAATTAAGATACCAAATAAATTTACACATTACCACCATCAATTTTCTATTGCAAACTCAACATTAATACACCTCTTTACCACAATCAAAATTTATGGCAATAAATATGTAGCTAAAAAATCACAATTCAAAAATAACAACAAAACAAACCGATCGAACCCATAATACTTGCTTTTACCAACAAATATTGTTCAACAATCATTATTATATCTGATCTAGTAAACAAAGCATCTACCTTTCTTGCTGTAACCATAGTGAATAAAAAAACTTACAAGTGAAGGCACCACCGGAGTTCCAGCCGGTGCCGCCGGCAGAGGCAGCACCGGAGGCGCTTCCGGCGCATTTCCTGCAACCACGGCAGCTTCACATTCCTGATCACTCAAACCCATCTTTTTCATTGGCCCTTCACGGGTCTCACTTGCCTTTACAATCAACACCCGCCGCCTATTAGCCAACCTAATTGAAGGCCGAACCGATAAGAAACTCTGATTCACCAAAGAGTTTTTGAAATCAGCATATTTGGGACAATCTATACCCTTAATTCCCCCAATTCCACAAGGTACATTTACAATACTGGAAGCCATAATAGCTGATTTCTGCCCTACGATGATACAAAACAATCAAAAGATTGTAAATTTAGCACAGAATTAAGTTCGCATAAGCTAATTAAGAACAAAAAGTGGATAAAAGCGTAGGGCGAATTACCTCAGAAGGGATGAAGGCCTATCTTGAAGAAAATGGAAGACAACCAATAGTAATATTTGGATTTGGTTGGGTAAGGTTTATGGAAAATTCCAGGGGAAATTTTTTTGTTGACATTTTTTAGTGATTTTTTTTTGGTTTTTTATTTTTGTAATATCTTTTAAAAAATGCATAATATTTATTTTAATTGAAATTTTTGTAAAAAATAATGTTTTAGGTGTAATTTTTATAAAAACAGTGTTTTAAGTGTAATTTGTAAAAAATAGTGTTTTATTTTTGTATCCAAATTACACCTACAACACTGTTTTTTATAAAAATTTCAGTTGAAATAAATATTATACATTATTTAAGAGGTATTAAAAAAATAAAAAATCAAAAAAATATGTCACTAGGATGTCGCCAGAAAAATATCGCCCTAGAAGAACTCAAGGTTTATATATTATCGTTCACATCTAAATGACAACCAAATCTAAAAATTTCAATTCCAATAAATCTTATAAATTATTTGAGAGACATTTAAAAAAATTAGACCAGTCGCTACCCCACGGTAGCCCCAAAACAATGAATAAATCTTGGGCGACCGGTTTCTACAGGCATATTTTTTACGTGTATCTAAAATGACATCCAAAACACTTTTCTTTGTAAAAATTTCAGTTCCAATAAATCTTATAAATTATTTGGGAGATATTTAAAAAAAAAATAAAATCCGGCCGGTTGCTAGAAACCGGTCGCCGTAGAAGAACTGCAAAACAATTCATTATCGTTTGTTAGTTCTAACAATAATCAAAAAGTCTAGGGGGACAGGTTTTTGGCGACCGGTCTAGCGACCGGTCCAAAAAATTTTTTTTTTTTTTTTTTTTTTTTTTTTAAATATCTCCCAAAAAATCCAAAACACTTTTACGTGTATTCAAATGACGTCCAAAACACTTTATTCTGTAAAAATTCCAGTTCCAATAAATCTTATAAATTATTTGGGAGATATTTTAAAAAAAAAAAAAAAAAAAAAAAAATTTTTTGGACCGGTCGCCAAGACCGGTCGCCAAAAACTGTCGCCGTAGAAGAGCTCAACAATAATTCTACACTAACCGGATTTTGGCGACATTTTAGTGACCGGTTGATGTGGCACAGCAACATCAGTACGAGAGAGAAAGTGAAAGAAAAAAAAAAGAAAGAAGGGTCAATATCAATTAGTATTATACCAACTTCAGGTTTCCTCTCTCTTCCTTTACCAATATCACACTCTCCCGCTCTACCAATATCAGTCGCCACCTACAAATTTCCGCCCAAAATTGGAAGCAAAATCAGCAACAAGAGAGGTATGCATACACATGGTATATATGTTGTACGAATATTGATTATATATATATATATATATATATATATATGTGTTGAAATGCACTTTATATTTAGCCTCTGTTTGGTTCTAAGAAAATAAAATGCCATATTTTGAAAATTTCCATTTACTTTCGTTGTTCTGTTGTAGAGATGCGTTGAAAGGGAAATGATTTACTTTGCTTTAGAAGATTTAGATGAAAATGTATAGGTTGTGCACAAATTTGGTTGGCAATACCTTCCTTTCTTTGAGGTCCTTCGTCCCAAATATAGTACCTTACAGGCGATACTCTATATATAGCGACTTAGTATTGAATGCTCAAGTATCAAATTTATACTAATTTACATGTAAGTTTAATTCAAGTATGAGAATGAATGATTTGTTTTTTGGATTATATGTTAGACCATAATGTGTTGCCTACTAGTTTTTCCATCCAAAAGCCATAATTCTTGTGGCTTATGACATAAGCATCTTTCCTATCTCTTCTGTGTCTTTGATGGCAATATAGTTCAAATTTGCTATTAAAGGATATCTACTGCCTTTATTGATGTACAATAGCCTAAATTGACTGAAGTTGCTGCAGCTAGAAAGTGTGATCTATCAAAAAGTGACAAGAATTCGTCCTTACAAGACTGAAGTTGCTGCAGCTAGAAAGTGTGATCAACTACTTATTTTATTATTGCAAGTAGTATTTTGTTCTCAATTAGAATTTGTATTGAGGAGCTCTTTGTAGTCCTGGTACGTTGCTCTGTTATGGAGTTTGAGCTTAATTTTGTAATTTGACATCTACACGTGTTATAAGAAATCCCATCATTACTAATTGAAACACTTTTGGCGATAAAACATACCTCACGACATGTATAATGAATTACTTATCTTCAAGTCAGTGCCTGGCATTAAGCAGTATGTCCATTCTAGATAATGCATTCCATGTTCAAAATCATAGCAATTTCTTACTTCTCACCTTTACAGACATTCAACATGCATTCATTAGTTAATAGATTCATTTACTACTTTTGAAGAGAGATTATACATATTGTGGGTTAAATTGTCGAGAATCCCCTAATGCTATATAAATTTTATCTGGCCAACATGAGGTGCTGAGTTGTGGAGCATAGTCCGGTTGTGGAGTTTAGTTCATACTATACAACCATTTTTGAATGAAGATTGGAAAACAGAATGACAACATACTATCAGAAAATGAAAACAGAGGATTCTACGGTTTCATTACTCTCTTTAAGGCAGTGTATATTTCGTGTGACGCCCCCAAAATAGGTATATATCACCTATTCTGAGTCGTCAAATACATGGTACAGAATACAAATATAATCTTAAATATACAACAAGAGCTGTGAGTTTTAATACAAATATTGTATTCTAGACAATATTCACTCTCAGAATAAGTACTCATTACAATTATTATCACACTCTCATAGAATAGTGAGGACTACTAATGCTATCATCTGGACCGTCACTCTGTTCCCCGACTAGTTTCTGCTACGTTCTCATTTCCTGAAGAGAGCAATGAAAGCAAAAGGGTGAGCTCAATTAGCCCAGTAAGAAATATTATGACTAAGATAATGCAGAAAAAATTATCGTTAGCCTTTAATAGTGTTAAACTGATAAAATATAACAAACATCAAGTTTAACTGCAGCGGAACAAGCAATCCATTAAAAGAGTCAAGTAGGGAATAAAATCTACTATCTTTTATGATTTAAAAAAGTTTTTCATCACTTTTATCGCTGAGACTCAGCTTAATAAATAATTCACATCATCCATG
Source organism: Panax japonicus (assembly GCA_020205505.1). Taxonomy (NCBI): domain Eukaryota; kingdom Viridiplantae; phylum Streptophyta; class Magnoliopsida; order Apiales; family Araliaceae; genus Panax; species Panax japonicus. Next base: position 29,798,462 of record CM035095.1, read on the forward strand.
CACTACGGCCAAGAATATTCATTAGTATCACGACCACAAATTATCCATGCACTACGGGCCAAGGATATTCGTGTATTCATCAATGGTCATGATCATGCCAACAACTGTCTATCAATGCACTACGGGCCAATGAAGACTTTTACCACATCATTTGTAACATTACGGTCATGAATATACCAAATAATCCTTGGTCATAATCATACCAAGTCCATCTATGCACTACAGGCCACAGATGACTTTCAACATAATATAAACATGAGGATGATGACAATGATATAAGAATTCAATAAAACAAGTTCAAGAATTAATTTATCTAGGAACCAATAACGTCCAAATTGTCAACATGATATTGTTTTATGGGGTAAAACTCAAGAATGTCCAGAAGAATATTTTCATGAAAAGATACTGGATGAAGCGCAAATATCAAGGATATTCCACTAATTTCATGAAGTATAAAAGCCAAAACTTTAACCAACTGGGTATAATAAAGAATAGAATAACAAAAGAAATCACCAGGCATGCGATAGACCGCACAGACAGGTTATTCCAACAGAATAATAAATAACGGAACCAGGTCATGCGTAAATGCATAGACAGGATATTCCAACAGAATAATAAATAACGGAACTAGGTCGGGCGAAATTCGCACCGACACGATATTCCAACAAAATAATAAATAACGGAACCAGGTCATGCGTAAACGCACAGACAGGATGTTCCAACAGAATAATAAAGAATGGATTAACATAATAATTTCACCATGTATGCGGTACTTCACATAGACATGTTATTCCAACATAATAATAAAGAATGGAATTACAGACAAATTTCACCAAGTATAGGGGTAGCCCGCATATACAGGTTATTCCAACAGAATAATAAAGAATGGAATAACAGAAGTTCTCTTCATGAATACGAAAGAAATAATACCCCTTACCGTAAAAGAAGAGTATTCCGACTGGTAGGGTGAGGATATTCTTTAAGAAAACTTGCACTACGCTCAAAGTTTCTTAAAACTCTAAAGAAATACGCTCAAGATTATAGAAGAGAATTGTGAGCCCCCCCCAAAATAGGTATACATCACCCATCTTGAGTCTCCAAATACATGGTACTAAATTCAAATACAACTTGATTATACAATAGTCGTGTAAAATACGACAAAATACATGCTGTGAGTTTTAATACAAATATTATCATCTAGACAATATCCACACTCAATTTAGTACTCATTACATTTATTATCACACTATTTAACAGAATAGTGAGGACTACTAAGACACCATCTCGGATCATCACTCCGTTCCCCGACTAGTCCCAGCTACGTTCTCATTTCCTGAAGAGAACAGTGAAAGAAAGGGTGAGCTCAACTAGCCCAGTAAGAAATATTATGACTAAGATAATGCAGAATAAATTATCATTAGTCTTCAACAATGTTAAACTGATAAAATACAATAGACATCAAGTTTAACTACAGTGGAACAAGCAATCCATTAGAAGAGTCAAGTATAGCATGATATCTACTATCTACTGGATGAAGCGCAAATATTAAGAATATTTCACTAATTTCATGGAGTGTAGAAGTCAAAACTTTAACCAACTGGGTATAATAAAGAATGAAATAACAAAAGAAATCACCATACATTCGGTTCTTTGCATAAACAGGTTATTCCATCAGAATAATAAATAACGGAACCAGGTCTGGCGTAATACGCACCGACAGGATATTCCAACAGAATAATAAAGAATGGAATACAACAGAAATCACCTTGCATGCAGTACTTCGCATAGATAGGTTATTCCAACAGAATACTAAATGAAGGAACCAGGTCAGGTGAAATTCACACCAACAGGATGTTCCAACAGAATAATAAAGACGGAACCAGATCCGACGTAAAGCACATACAGGATATTCCAACAGAATAATAAAGACGGAACTAGGTCCAGCGTAAAGCACAGACAGGTAATTCCAACAGAATAATAAAGAATGGAGTACAGAAGAATTTCACCAAGTATAGGGTAGCCCGCGTATACAGGTTATTCCAACAGAATAATAAAGATGGAATAATAGAAGTTCTCTTCATGAATACAAAAGAAATAATACCCCTTACCGTAAAAGAAACTTGATATCGGAGTAGTGAAATAACATAATATTTTTCTTCTTTCTCTATATAGTTTCTCTATCTAGAGTTTCAGTGAATTCGTAAGAAATAATGAAGGAATGAGCTTCTATTTATAGAAGAATGGAATGAATAGTAACCAATCCATGAACGGTCCAGATTGATTTACTTTAATCGGATGGTCCATATTTAAAGCAAAATCTTTTAAATAAAATATAATATATTCTATTTATAATCTAATAAAACGAATAACTTTTAAAAAGATTTTAATATGCAAACACTATGGAAGCACTATGCATAATAAAATATAATATATTCTAATTATTGTCTAATAAAACAGATAACTTTATAAAAGTATTCTGTTTTATATAAAAAGATTTTACTATTAGCCTAATAAAATAAATAACTTTATAAAAGTATTCTGTTTTATATAAAAAGTTTTTCTGTTTTATTACGTTAATAATACGAATAAAACAAAACGTCATCATCATTATTATTATTCACACTATTAATCGACCAGATCGTTCCCAGGAAAGAGGGGACTTTCCAATAAGGATTTCTCCCTATTGGCGCACAATTAGGTGACCAAACCTCTCCTTGGCAGAACTTCTAGACATCGTTAATAATGCAAATAATAATATTAACAACTTCATCATCTCAATTATTGATTTAATAACATATAAAATATCGATAATAATTGAATCAAACTAAGTGACTTCTCACATAAGCATTAATAATCAATACCGTGTGCTACTATGCAACCACCCGTATTACTGTACTTTTACTACCGAGTAGTTCAACAGTATCAACGGTAAAACTTCCGCCGTTATTTTCATAAAAATATTTTTGTCGTTTTCTCAATTCGACAATAATTCTGTTATGGGGTCCACCAATGATTGTGCCGTCGTACGAATATTCCCTGACCAATCGAATATTATATAACAACTTGCGTACTTTACAAAATTTATAAATATTACCCACAACTATAACATTATATCAAATTTATTCCATAATATTCAAAAATGATATTTATAGAAAATTCATTTTTATTCATAAAAGTTGGGGTCTTACAATCTCCCCTTCTTATGAAATTTTGCCCTCGAAATTAGGGTACGTACCTGGTATGTCAAAGAGGTAAGGATACCTTGATTTTATTTCAGATTCTAACTCCCAGGTTATTTCCTCAACATCGTGGTTCCACCATAACACTTTGACTTGAGGTATAACCTTGGAGCGTAGAATATGTTCCTTCTTATCCAAGATTTGAACATGAACCTCTTCATACGTTAAATCTTTTGCTATTTCGTCCGGTTCTAACTCAATAATATGGTTCGGGTCTTTCACATATTTACGTAACATGGATATATGAAAAATGTTATGAACACGAAACATACTTGGCGGTAAAGCAAGTCTATAGGCTACAGTCCCTACTCGATCGAAGATTAAAAATGGGCCAATAAATCGAGGATTGAGCTTTTCTCTCTTTCCAAATCTCATAACTCCTCTCCATGGAGCAACATATAACAACACATGATCTCCAATATCGAATTCCACATCCTTTCGATGAAGATTAGCATAACTCTTTTGTCGGTCTTGTGAGGTTTTTATACGTTGTCGGATCGTTTGAATCTTTTCCATAGTCATACGTACTAACTTCGGTCCCAACAACGTTGCTTCACCCACGTCATCCCAGCATACTGGAGAACGACACTTTCTTCCATACAACGCCTCGAATGGAGACATGCCAATACTTGCTTGATAACTGTTGTTGTAGGAAAACTCCACCAATGGTAAGAACTTGTCCTAACTTCCCTTGAAGTCAATGATACAGAGTCTTAATAAATCTTCAAGAGTTTGAATAGTCCTCTCTGATTGTCCGTCCGTCTGAGGATGATAAGCCGAACTAACCCAAAATCGTGAAGTGAATCTTGGGTCTCGATCAGAAACTATGGATATTGGCATACCATGCAGTCTTACAATCTCGTTTATGTACATACGAGCAAGACGTTCAAGTATATAAGTTTCTCGTATTGGTAAGAAATGAGCAGACTTGGTTAATCTATCAACAATGACCCAAATTGCATCTATTTCTTGAGAAACCTCGGGAAGACCAGTAACGAAATCCATAGTAATGTGCTCCCACTTCCATTCTGGAATTTCAATTGATTGCAATGGACCTTTTGGTATTTGATGCTCTGCTTTGACTCGTTGACAAGTTAGACACCTTGAGATAAATAGCGTTATATCTCTCTTCATATTGCTCCACCAAAATGTATGACGAAGATCACGATACATTTTGGTACTCCCAGGATGGATTGCAAACGGTGTGTTGTGCGCATCGATTATGATTTTATACTTTAAATCAGGGTCGTTAGGAATACAAATTTTAGAGTTGACTCGAAGTATTCCTTCTTCATCGATTCTTGCCTCCGGCATAGCACCTTCTTGTACTTTTTTCCTCATATGCATCAGCTCCAGGTCTGTAGCTTGAGCAGCTTTAACTTTATCGATTAAAGTCGGTTATACTCGTATATTTACCATCATCACATGGGTCCCTGGAGTCTTTAATTCTATCTCCATCCTTTGCAAGTCATACAATATGGGCCTTTACGTTGACAATATCGCACTTGTACCCGCATATGATCTCCTACTCAATGCGTCAGCTACCACGTTTGCTTTTCCAGGATGGTATTGGATGGTATGATCATAATCTTTCAACAGTTCAAGCCAACGTCGCTGTCGCATGTTGAGTTCCTTTTGAGTGAAGAAATATTTGAGGCTTTTATGATCCGTAAAGATCTCCACTTTCTCCCCATACAAGTAATGCCTCCAAATTTTAAGTGCGAAGACAACAGCTGCTAACTCTAGATCATGAATATGATAATTCCTCTCATATTCTTTGAGTTGTCGAGAGGCATAGGCTATGACTTTCCCATGTTGCATGAGAACACATCCTAACCCCTTTCCTGAAGCACCACTGTAGATGACAAATCCCTCCGAGCCAGATGGTATTGTCAGAACAGGTGCTGAAATGAGTCTTCTTTTGAGTTCTTGAAAACTCTTCTCACATTCCTCATTCCAATCGAATTTTGTATCTTTCTGAGTCAGCTGAGTTAAGGGAGTAGTGATTCGAGAAAACCCTTCTACGAATCTCAGATAATAATCAGCTAAGCCGAGAAAGCTACGTACTTCAGTCACTGATTTAGGTTGCTCCCAGCTTTGAATGGCTTCAATCTTTGCCAGGTCAATAGATATTTCATGACTTGATACCACGTGCCCAAGGAATGCTACTTCCTCAAGCCAGAACTCGCATTTCTTCAACTTGGCATAAAGCTTATATTCACGAAACTTTTGGAGTATCAGCCTCAAGTGTTGCTCATGATCTTCACGGGTTTTGGAATAAATAAGGATATCATCAATAAAGACGACCACAAAGTGATCCAAATATTCTTTGAATACTCGGTTCATCATATCCATGAAGGCAGCAGAAGCATTAGTTAATCCAAAAGATATGACTAAGAATTCATAATGCCCATACCGAGTTCTGAAAGTCGTCTTTGGAATGTCATCGGTTCTAATATTCAATTGGTGATATCCAGAATGAAGATCAATCTTTGAAAAGAATTTGGTGCCTTGCAACTGGTCAAATAGGTCATCAATACGTGGCAATGGGTACCTATTTTTGATGGTGACATGATTTAACTCCCGATAATCAATACAAAGTCGCATACTCTCATCTTTTTTCTTCACGAATAAAACAGGAGCACCCCAAGGAGAAGTACTAGGACGAATAAAGCCAATGTCTAACAATTCCTGCAGTTGGGTCTTTAACTCCTGAAGTTCAATAGGAGCCATTCGATATGGGGCTTTGGCAATAGGTTTTGTACTAGGTTCAAGGTCGATACAAAATTCAATTTCACGCTCTGGGGGTAGACCAGGAAGTTCTTCAGGGAATACGTCAGGAAATTCATTAACAATAGAAATATCATTCAAAACTGACGTATTTTTGATTAGATCCGTGACATGAGCTAATAAAGCTTGACATCCGTTTTTCAATGAACGAATAGCTTTATGGCTTGAAATGACAGTGATTGATTTTAATGGTTTGGTTGCTTGAATTCGCATAATATGTTGATTAGGAATATGAAAGCTAACAACCTTACGAAAATAATCAATTTTTGCATGATGAGTAGTTAACCAATCAATCCCTAGAATTACGTCAAATGCAAGTATTTTCAATGAAATAAGGTCGACAGGTAATGTGAGGGTACCGATTTGAACCAAACAAGACTTATAAACAGTGGATGTAATGAAGGTTTCTCCCAACGGAGTTTCAACAAATAAGTCAAAGTCTAATTTCTCCGTAGTCAAATTTAAACGTTGAGCGCAAGTAGGAGAAATAAAAGAATGGGTAGAACCGGTATCAAATAAGGTATATACTTCACTAGAATTTATGATAAGCCTACCCGTGATGACCTCGTTCGGGTTCCTTATTTTCTGGGAGGTCACGACAAACGCTCTCCCTTGAAAAACCGGTTTTGTCTTGTCTGGGACGGCCTTTGCTGCCTCCATCCCAGCTGGGCTTTTCTTCGGTGCACGACAAAATCGGGTCAGGTGTCCTTCTCTTCCACAATTGTAACATGCTTTGTAGGGCATCGCACAGTTTGGACTGATGTGTCCGTCCCCTCCACATTTGAAGCATATGATAGGTGGTAGTTCTCCTTTCTTAATGATAGGTGTTGATGCTGACGTCTTTCCATCATTGTTAAATCTTCTTTTCTTGAAATGTCCATTCTTATTGTTTTGGCCATGATTTCCACCGAAGTGGTTACCATTTCTGGCATGTTGATTCCCTCCACGCTTATTGTCGCCGCTTCGATGACTGCTATCACTGTATTATCATTTTGCCAGCTGCTCTCTTTTGGTTGGGTTGACTCATTATCGCGCTCCAATAACTGAGCCCTATTAACAACATCTGAATACAAACACAGTTTATGAAAGATAAGATATTGACGTATCTCTGGTTTCAAATCTCTTAGAAACATCCGCGTCATTCTCTCCTCATTATCAACCAAATGGGACACAAACCGGGACAGCTTGGCAAACTTGGCTTTGTACTGTGACACGGTCATGTTGTTTTGTTTCAGTTTAATGAACTCTACCTCTTTCATGTGACGAATACTTTCAGGAAAGTACTTGTCGTTGAACAGTTCTTGGAACTTCTCCCAAGACATCTTCAGTGCGGCAAGTTGAGTATGCTTTACAGATTCCCACCAGTAATCTGCCTCTGCCCGCAACATGAAAGTGGCAAAGGGAACCTTTTGCTCATTGGAGCAACCCAAGACATCAAATATCTTGTTAATCTGTTTCATCCATGTCTCCGCCTTAAGTGGTTTTGTCTCTCCAAAAAACTCCGGTGGTCCCAGCTCCTTGAACTGTTTGGCGGTGACCGTCCGAGAGTTGCCAGTATTTTCACCTGCATTTTGGATAGGAGCCGCTCTCGCCTGATATTGCATGAATTGCATAAAGCCTCTGAACATTCCATCGTTTATCATTTGGTCAGTGTTGTTGTTTGCATTAGGATTGTCGCCTTCCAGATGCACATTATCCTGATTATTGATCTGTGGAGACTCAACGGTCTCCTGTGCTCCATTGATGTTCTCAACATTCTCGGATGCCATTTTCAAATACTGCCACAAAATAAGGGTTAATTAACATATCACATATTATCCCTATACTCTAACCGACTGATTAAATACCAAATAAACTTAGGTAGGTCATACTAGCGAAGGAATTCCCCGTCTCTCCCTCCTAGTTCTTATCTCACATCTCAGCCAGGGATCATATCCCTAAGCTTTGATACCAATTGTGACGCCCCCAAAATAGGTAAACATCACCCATCTTGAGTCGCCAAATACATGGTACTAAATTCAAATACAACTTGATTATACAATAGTCGTGTAAAATACGACAAAATACATGCTGTGAGTTTTAATACAAATATAATTAGAATATATTATATTTTATTAGGCATTGTATTTGTATAGTGCTTACATAGTATTTGCATAGTAAAATCTTTTTAAAATTTATTCTTTTTATTAGATTATAAATAGAATATATTATATTTTATTTAAAAGATTTTGCTTTAAATATGGACCGTTCGATTAAAGTAAATCAATTTGGACCGTTCATGGATTGGTTACTATTCATTCCATTCTTCTATAAATAGAAGCTCATTCCTTCATTATTTCTTACGAATTCACTGAAATTCTAGAGAGAGAAACTATAGAGAGAAAAAAGAAAAGTATTCTGCTACTTCACTACTCCGATATCAAGTTTCTTTTACGGTAAGGGGTATTATTTCTTTTGTATTCATGAAGAGAACTTCTATTATTCCATCTTTATTATTCTGTTGGAATAACCTGTATACGCGGGCTACACTGTACTTGGTGAAATTCTTCTGTATTCCATTCTTTGTAATTCTGTTGGAATATCCTGTCTATGTTTTACGCCGGACCTGGTTCCGTCTTTATTATTCTGTTGGAACATCCTGTCTGTGCGTTTTACGCCGGACCTGGTTCCGTCTTTATTATTCTGTTGGAATATCCTGTCTGTGCATTTTACGCCAGACCTGATTCCGTTATTTATTATTCTGCTAGAATAACTTGTATATGTAAAGTACCGCATGCATGGTGATTTCTGTTGTATTCCATTCTTTATTATTCTATTGGAATATCCTGTCGGTGCGTATTACTCTTTACCTGATTTGGTTATTTATTATTCTGATGGAATAACCTGTTTATGCAAAGTACCGCATGCATGGTTATTTCTTTTGTTATTCCATTCTTTATTATACTCAGTTGGTTAAAGTTTTGACTTCTACACTCCATGAAATTAGTGGAATATTCTTAATATTTGCGCTTCATCCAGTATCTTTTCATGGAAATATTCTTCTGAGCATTCTTGAATTTTACTTTACAAAGAAATATCATGTTGACAATTTGGACGTTATTAGTTCCTGAATAAATTAATTCTTGAACTTGTTTTATTGAATTCTTATATCATTGTCATCATCCTCATGTTTATATTATTTTGTTGAAAGTCATCTGTGGCCTGTAGTGCATAGATGGACTTGGTATGATTATGACCAAAGATTATTCGATATGATCATGACCGTAATGTTACAAATGATGTGGTAAAAGTCCTCATTAGCCCGTAGTACATTGATGGATAGTTGTTGACATGATCATGACCATTGATGAATACACAAATATCCTTGGCCTGTAGTGTATGAATAATTTGTGGTTGTGACCCTAATGAATATCATTGGCTGTAGTGCAGGGATGATGTGGATTATTTATTAAGTTGAGTCTCAGCGATAAAAGTGATGAAAAACCTTTTTAAATCATAAAAGATGGTAGATTTTATTCTCTACTTGACTCTTTTAATGGATTGCATGTTCCGCTGCAGTTAAACTTGATGTCTATTGTATTTTATCAGTTTAACATTGTTGAAAGCTAATGATAATTTATTCTGCATTATCTTAGTCATAATATTTCTTACTGGGCTAGTTGAGCTCACCTTTTCTTTCACTGTTCTCTTCAGGAAATGAGAACGTAGCCGGGACTAGTAGGGGAACGGAGTGATGGTCCGAGATGGTTTCTTAGTAGTCCTCACTATTCTGTTAAATAGTGTGATAATAAATGTAATGAGAAAAATGATATAAGAATTCAATAAAACAAGTTTAAGAATTAATTTATTGAGGAACTAATAACGTCTAAATTGTCAACATGATACTTCTTTGTAGAGTAAAATTCAAGAATGCTCAAAAGAATATTTCCATGAAAAGATACTAGATGAAGCACAAATATCAAGGATATTCTACTAATTTCATGGAGTATAGAAGTCAAAAATTTAACCAACTGAGTATAATAAAGAATAGAATAACAAAAGAAATCACCAGGCATGCAATAGACTGCACAGACAGGTTATTCCAACAGAATAATAAAAATGGAACCAGGTTCGGCGTAAAACGCACAGACAGAATATTCTAACAGAATAATAAAGACGAAACTAGGTCCGGCGTAAAACGCACAGACAGGATATTCCAACAGAATAATAAAGACGGAACCAATTCCGGCGTAAAATGCACAGATAGAATATTCCAACAGAATAATAAAGACGGAACCAGGTCTGGCGTAAAACGCACAGACAGGATATTCCAACAGAACAATAAAAGATGGAATAACAGAAGAATTTTACCAAGTGTAGGGTAGCCCGCGTATACATGTTATTCCAACAGAATAATAAAGAATGGAATAACAGAAGTTCTCTTCATGAATACAAAAGGAATAATACCCCTTACCTCAGAAGAAACTGGATACTGGAATAATGAGGTAGCAGGCTTCTCTTCTTCTATAGATTTTCTCTCTAAAGCTTCTCTCTATAATTTTTCTCTATAATAATTACTCTATAGCAATTGGTGAGAAATGAAGGAAGAATGAGCTTCTATTTATAGAAAAATATAGTTTCGCTAATTGCACGTTTTGGGGCTCGAAAAATTACAGTACAATACCTCTAACTTTTCTTTCATTTTTAATTTAGTCCTGCAAGTATTATCAAACTTACACCACCTCCCCTAATAGTAAATAATGTGAATCAATAGTTCAATCATGTGAATCAATAGTTATAATCATGTGAAAATACGAATTACGGTATAATACCTCCATCTATACCTCCATCTTTAATTTAATCATACAAGTATTATCAATCTTGCACCAACTCCCATAATAGTATAAGAATGTGATTTAATAGTACATGTTAGGTTTGTAATATTCATGAACGCAATCAAATTGCGCAAAATTATGCGGAAGCGTGTAAAATCAGAGTTTAAAAAATTTTACAAACCATAAACCCGGATCACCCTTTATGCACAATTATTAATTAAACGAAAAGATAAAGAATAAAATCATACCCTTGAAGATCGAGCTTCCTCAGGTACAAGTTCACCTCCAAATCCTTTCGCGTTCAACTTGAATCCACCGGGTTTGGTTCCTTCCTTTGATCAATGTTAGCCACCCAAGTGTTTGGCCTCTAGAGGTGATCCACCAAGGAAGAACAAAATTCAAGAAGATGGGTGGTTGGCTAAACCCTAGTTTTCTATCTCTATAGAAAAAGGGGCGTACTCTCCAATTCTTGGAATTACGTATATTAGATATCTAATATAAGACTTCTCTTATAAAGATATCAAGTAACCCTATTAAAAATAAGGTATTATTTATTTAATTAAACTCTTTTAATTAAATGGGCTCCCTAATCTTATTAGGAATAATTAATTAAACTCCTTTAACTAATTTTCCCTCCTAATCCTATTAGGAATAAATGAGAGTACTTTTATTAATTAATTCCCAAACTCCTTTAGGAATTAAATAATAATAATTGTAATAATATTAATAAGACTCCTCTTATTAATTTATATTTAATATTTCTAAAATATTAAATAATAAATATTAAGCTATTTAATTTATTCTATCACCATAGATTAAATTAAATATACTTAACATATTATTACGATTATGCCATTAACTTCTTAAATAATTATTCTTCCTTTTATGGTGTGACCCTTTAGGTTCTCCATATTAAACCGGTTGTGAATAAATCAATTAGAACAATTCTAATCTTATTTAAATAAATAAATTAAACTAATAATTTATTTAAATAAATAATATTTATTCTACAATAGGGATAAGCCTCCCTAGCGATCAACGACTTTCCAGATAATATAGATTTCAACATTAATCATAAAAGAACCTTTGAGTAAATAGTTACCGTACAATTAAATCCTTCCACCATACAATGTCCCAATTAAATATAAGACATGGAATTTCTGTCAAGTCTTATTTTATTTAATTATATGTATTTCGACTCTTAAATGCACAACCCCAAATAATGCAAATTAGAAACTCCTTTCTAATTTCATTCTGCCTTGGCCAAGGACTACTGGGTTGTCATTTATCGAATCACATAGGACATTTCTCTTCTTTTACTAGAAGTGGTAGATTCTTTATTGATCATACATTATCTCCATGTACAACTTGTTATACCCAAGCATACCCTTTGATATACCCTAAGGGTCTTAAGGAATAAGTCAAAGTATAACTCATCATACACAAGATACTATGATGATCTCAAGTCCAAGGATCACTTGTACTACTATCACTACAGGAATTCCTATTGACATGCAAGTAAAACTCCATTAGGTATTCCTTAGCGAGTCACGTTCAGTGAACTTATTCTCCAATAAGCACTTACATACTTGCTTTAGTGTCTCCACACAAATGATCATGAGATCAATCATCCTCATCCAATGAGCAAGCAACGTATGTACCAATCTATCCGGATTCACTAATCCCCAATTTAGTAATCCAACGATTGGGAACTATTTTAGTTTTAAGCTTTCTAAGAATTTAGATCTCATTAGAATGATCATCATCATTATTCTAAAAGTATTGCTTAAAACTATGGGTTTATCACATATTATAAAACAGCATCATGTAGATAATTAAAAGCCTTTAATAAATTAATACTTTTTATTAATAAATGAATAAGATTGTTACAAAGTATATGCTTTATCATCAAACATGATTGGCTTGTGTGCATATTACTTTCAATCTCCCACTTGCACTAAAGCCAATCGTCATGGTATCTCATACTCTTCTTCTCTAAGTGACGATTATCCTGCTGTTGGATAAGCTTTAGTTAATGGATATGTAATGTTGTTCTTGAGAGTCCACTATCTCTATAGTGATTTCCCATCTTTCAATGATTCCTATAATCAAATGAAAGTCCCACAACACATGTTTGGATCCAAGATGAGACTTAGGAACAATTCCTAGTTCTGTAATGAACTTTTCATCCAAATAAATCAACTTGCAGCTTCATTTACAACTATATACTTTGTCTTTATCACTAAACCAACAACTCTTTGCTGTTTGGAACCTTTCCAATTCACTGCTCCACCGTTCAAGGTAACCCTTTACCTTAAAGTGGATTTTCTGTCGTCTTGGTCTGTCTGAAAAAAAAACTTTTGTCTGTTAAGCCCTCTAGTTTTAATTCAGACCCACCATGTATTATATCACATCCTTAGTGCTGGTTAAGTACTTTAAGATGTTTTTCACTGACTCACAGTGAACTTCTCCAGAATATGACTAATCAACATCAGGTCGCGTATATTTCATTGCATACATGATTGTCACTCATGCGATCTCTCTTTTAGGAGTCTATGGGGACTATTAAGAGAGATACACTCCATGGCTCATCAACATGAGACATCCCATAGAGTTTGCCATGCTAAACGACTTTAGCATCAAATGAATATACGTTCCTTGGGTTAAGTCGAGCATCATTTTAAATCTATCTATAGATTTGCTTCCCCAATTAAGATACTCTTCCCAAATCATTCATGGAGGAATGTTTAGACAACTATATCTTTACTGATTCTAGCATTGGCATGTCATTCCGTATCCATAGTATATCAACATATAATACTATGAATGTCACGACATTCCCACTGACCCTTTTGTACAAACTAGGTTCATTCTTGTTTTTGATAAAATCAAACTCTTTTGATTGTCTCATCAAAACGAATGTTCCATAATTTGAGAAACTTTCTTCAATTCATTTCTCTGAGTGTCTACAACTCTTACCTCATCGTATATAACTGGATCATCATCTTCTATGATACGTACCTCATCATCATCATCCATGATGAATCCATACCTCCTAGGTATCTTCGGTACTATTCCAGATTTATGATTCGGTTGTGGTACAATAGGTCTATCTATAGGGTCCTCTTATTTGACTTGTAGTGTTTTGTGGTTCTTGAGCTTTTCAAGATGTATTATCCTCCCACTAGCCCCTTCAATGATAAACACCTTTATCTTAGAAGGCAGCATGTTTCGCAACAAACACCTTTTGCTAAGTAGGATCATAGAACATATGCCCTAAACTTACTTTAGGATGTCCCACAAATCTGTACTTGTCAAATTTTGTCCCAAGCTTATCCTTTGAAACCGTTTCACATAAGTTGGACAACCCCTTATCTTAACATACTTAAGATTAGGAATCCTCCCTGTCCATAACTTTTATGGAGTCTTGGGGCCGGATTTTGAGGTTACCTTTTCCGTAGATATGCAGCCATTTCTAGGACATGATCCTAGACGGATACTGAAATGTCGGTAAAATCATTATGGACCGCACCATGTCCAACAAGGTACGATTTTTCCTTTCAAATACATCAATCAATTATTGCGTATCAGGAGGCCATCCATTATGAGAAAATCATTTAAGATGATCTAGAAACTTATTGCACAAGTATTTATTCCTTGATCTAATCAAAGAATCTTAATACTTTGCCAATTTGTTTCACTTCTGAATTCTTTGAACCTTTCAAATAATTCATACTTGTATTTCATCAAATACAAATATTCAACTCTTTGAATGATCATCCCCTTTTCTTATACTAATTTGTTCAATTTGTAAAATAATTTTTCACGTAAGTCAAGTATACAAAATCCATTAAGTAATATTTCAGTTCTATACAAAAAATTATTATTATAAATAGAACAACAATTGTTCCTAATTATAATACCAAAGATTTCATTGTCCAACAATAAAATGGAAATAATGTTTCTAACAAGAACTGAAATACAATAACAACTTATTGACTTAATAGATTTTTCCGTAGGCATTGCTAAACTATAAGTTCCTATGGCTAATGCAGCAAACTTTGCTTCATTTCCCACACATAGGTTTACTTATATTTGTTTAGTTTTCTACTTCTGTTTGGTCCCTTCATAAATCTATATTTATGATAACCAAAGTCGGTATCCAATACCCAAGTAGAACCTTGACTTAAAAAAATTTATTTTAAATCATGAACAAATTTGTATTTGTAACCGAAACTTCACTAAGCTTCTATGATTAGCCTTTGCAAGATGCTTCTCGCAGTTTCTTTCTAGTGTCCAGGCTTATTGCAGTGGAAGCAAACTCCTTTGCTATCCATATCAGTTTTGTTCTTATTATCCTTTGTTTTTGCCTTTCCATTTACCTTCTTTGAATCGTTCTTCTTTTCAGAAGATCCTTTGGCCCCCACCAGTAAGACATGGTCTTTCTTGGTTGGAAAGTGACTCTCAATATTTTTCAACATGCTAAGCAAATCAGCGAGGCTGATATCTAGCTCGTTCATATGAAAAATTCACAACAATTGTGAAAGGAGTCCGAAAGTGAGTGCAAGATCAAATCTTGGCTCAACTCTCCATCCATGACAAAACCCGTTATCCTAATTGATCAATCAAATTGATTATGTTAAGGACTTTTATCTGTACCGTAGTGTCATCGGTCATTCTAGATCGGAAGAGCTCCTTAGATATCTGATATCTATCAGTCCTACTTTCCTCACCATCAACTACTTGATGTGCAGGAATATAATAGGAGCATCCATAGTTTCATGCTGACGCTGAAGCTCGTTACTCATGGATGCGAGCATGATGCATTGAGCCAACTATGCATCATCTAGCCACTTTCTAAAAATAGTAATATCTTCCTCAGAGGCATTGTCTGCAACCATTGCAGAAATAGGCGTATTAAGGACATAAGATAGCTTTTCAGCCATGAGAACTATTCTCAAATTCCTTAACCAATCCGTTTAATTCGGTCCGGTTAAATAAGCATCTAATATGCTATGCAGTGATAGTAATTTAGACATTGTAAAATTCTGTAAATGAATTTGTAATTAACAACATTTTAACATACATTCTTTTATTAATTACCAAAATAATTTAGGTCTTGTTTTAAATTGGTATCTCCCACTATTTTCTTCAAACTATATTACCCTCAATTTATATAGTTCGACAATATCTAATTAAAGATATGTTAGTGAGAATAAGGATCCCATTTCAAATGTATATAGCCATGTGTGTGCACAACAAACTATATATAAATAAATAGGTAGACAACTCTTGTCAATTACATCAACTATGTAACTCCTTGTATTTTGCCTCTTAAATCATAATGGTCAAGTGTGTGCACATCCGAACTAAAACGATTTAAGTTAAGTCAGACCCAACATTTCCATATAAGTGAAGAGAAAACTACAGCCCTTGTGTGTGCACAACAAAGCAGTAATGTTCAATTCCTTATAAACATCATATGTAATAAAAACAACATCTTAAATATTTAATACTCGCCTTGTGTGTGCACAACAAACTCATATTAAATATTCAATACTCTATTGTTTCTATCATGCTAGAAGGCGACGTTCGATATTCCAAATATCTTTGAACGTTACAACTTAATATAAAAAAATTGAGGGGTTTGTTATTAATTTGTCTCATCTTGTTTAGCGCGCATGCACATATATATATATAAAATACGCGTCATATTAATGAACATGCGAAGCATGTTTGCATAATATATAATATATATAATATAAGCATGCACATATAGAATACTATATTCTACCTGGATTGATTATGGACTTTTATTCTAGTTTGGTTCACTAGAGCCACCAAGTGAACCAAAAGGTCAAACCCTAGGGGTGCAAGAATTAATATTTAAATATAACTATTACATTTAAACCCGGGCTCCATTACAAACGGGTCTTCAAGCGCTCCTTGCTCCTTGATCTCCAATTCTTCAAAATTAATTCTAACTATTCCTATTACAAAACTATTTAAAATAAATAGAAACTTTGATCAGCAGTCAAAGGGAAGTACATAGGAGGGAGATAGAATTTACATTAAGAAAATTTAGAGAAGACGAGGTACGCAGACCCTATTTATTAAAACCCATTCATTCAAGCATCCAACTAAAATAAAATCCAATCACATTGGTCAATAGTCCATAATCAATCCCATTTATTATCATACACATCACCATATGTATCAATAAATAACATTCATCTCATGAATAATAAATATTTAATATATATATTGATATCATTTAATGGGCAAAATTTAGTTAGTATAAAATCTAATTTTGAATCAAAATAAACTCCTTTATTTTAATCCAAATTTAAATCAAAATAAAACTATTTTATTTTAATTTATCCAGTTTTGAATAAAATAAACTATTTTATTTTAATCAAAATCTTTAATCAAAATAAACTCCTTTATTTTAATTAATTATGGAATCCAATTCCAAGTCAAAATAAACTCCTTTATTTTGGGTAATATGAAATCTTATTTCATATCTTAAAAAAAAAATTATTAAAGGAAACACGGATTCTCTTTCCTATTCACAAATAAACTCCTTTATTTTGAATAATATGAAATCTTATTTCATATCTAAATAAACTCCTTTATTTAAGGAAAGACTGATTCTTTTTCCTATTCACAAATAAACTCTTTTATTTTGAATAATATGAAATCTTATTTCATATCTAAATAAACTCCTTTATTTAAGGAAACATGGATTCACTTTTCTATTCACAAATAAACTCCTTTATTTTGAATAATATGAAATCTTATTTCATATCTAAATAAACTTCTTTATTTAAAGAAACATAGAATCCAATTTCAACTCTAATTAGTTATCATGGAATTAAATTCCAACTCTAATTAGTTAAGCATGAAATCTAATTTTAATATCAAAATAAACTTTTTATTTTAATTATAAAATTATTAAAATATTATATATATATATATATATATATATAAAATATTACGGTAATATAATATATATTATATATATATAATATTTTACGGTAATCAAAGAAAACGTGATGCCCATCATTTTTTTTAAAGAAATCCTACAGCAACTATAGCAACAAAACAGGATGTCTATATATGTTGGCAACAATATATATTATCATATATATATTATATCCTAGTAACGTGTGACTCATCTTTCACACGGAAAAGCAGAAGCGAAAAACCGTTCGTCATTCCGCAACAGTTGCGAATTAAATAACAGTTGATTTCCGTTTTTTTTTTTTTTTTATTTTGTTTAAATTTTATATAATAAAATTATGCCCAATTAAATTATTCAAAACACATATCAATATACATATCAAATCTGAACAATTAATAATTCGCATAAAGGTTTGGCTCTGATGCCACTGTTAGGTTTGTAATATTCATGAACGCAATCAAATTGCGCAAAATTATGCGGAAGCGTGTAAAATCAGAGTTTAAAAAATTTTACAAACCATAAACCCGGATCACCCTTTATGCACAATTATTAATTAAACGAAAAGATAAAGAATAAAATAATACCCTTGAAGATCGAGCTTCCTCAGGTACAAGTTCACCTCCAAATCCTTTCGCGTTCAACTTGAATCCACCGGGTTTGGTTCCTTCCTTTGATCAACGTTAGCCACCCAAGTGTTTGGCCTCTAGAGGTGATCCACCAAGGAAGAACAAAATTCAAGAAGATGGGTGGTTGGCTAAACCCTAGTTTTCTATCTCTATAGAAAAAGGGGCGTACTCTCCAATTCTTGGAATTACGTATATTAGATATCTAATATAAGACTTCTCTTATAAAGATATCAAGTAACCCTATTAAAAATAAGGTATTATTTATTTAATTAAACTCTTTTAATTAAATGGGCTCCCTAATCTTATTAGGAATAATTAATTAAACTCCTTTAACTAATTTTCCCTCCTAATCCTATTAGGAATAAATGAGAGTACTTTTATTAATTAATTCCCAAACTCCTTTAGGAATTAAATAATAATAATTGTAATAATATTAATAAGACTCCTCTTATTAATTTATATTTAATATTTCTAAAATATTAAATAATAAATATTAAGCTATTTAATTTATTCTATCACCATAGATTAAATTAAATATACTTAACATATTATTACGATTATGCCATTAACTTCTTAAATAATTATTCTTCCTTTTATGGTGTGACCCTTTAGGTTCTCCATATTAAACCGGTTGTGAATAAATCAATTAGAACAATTCTAATCTTATTTAAATAAATAAATTAAACTAATAATTTATTTAAATAAATAATATTTATTCTACAATAGGGATAAGCCTCCCTAGCGATCAACGACTTTCCAGATAATATAGATTTCAACATTAATCATAAAAGAACCTTTGAGTAAATAGTTACCGTACAATTAAATCCTTCCACCATACAATGTCCCAATTAAATATAAGACATGGAATTTCTGTCAAGTCTTATTTTATTTAATTATATGTATTTCGACTCTTAAATGCACAACCCCAAATAATGCAAATTAGAAACTCCTTTCTAATTTCATTCTGCCTTGGCCAAGGACTACTGGGTTGTCATTTATCGAATCACATAGGACATTTCTCTTCTTTTACTAGAAGTGGTAGATTCTTTATTGATCATACATTATCTTCATGTACAACTTGTTATACCCAAGCATACCCTTTGATATACCCTAAGGGTCTTAAGGAATAAGTCAAAGTATAACTCATCATACACAAGATACTATGATGATCTCAAGTCCAAGGATCACTTGTACTACTATCACTACAGGAATTCCTATTGACATGCAAGTAAAACTCCATTAGGTATTCCTTAGCGAGTCACGTTCAGTGAACTTATTCTCCAATAAGCACTTACATACTTGCTTTAGTGTCTCCACACAAATGATCATGAGATCAATCATCCTCATCCAATGAGCAAGCAACGTATGTACCAATCTATCCGGATTCACTAATCCCCAATTTAGTAATCCAACGATTGGGAACTATTTTAGTTTTAAGCTTTCTAAGAATTTAGATCTCATTAGAATGATCATCATCATTATTCTAAAAGTATTGCTTAAAACTATGGGTTTATCACATATTATAAAACAGCATCATGTAGATAATTAAAAGCCTTTAATAAATTAATACTTTTTATTAATAAATGAATAAGATTGTTACAAAGTATATGCTTTATCATCAAACATGATTGGCTTGTGTGCATATTACTTTCAGTACACACATGTGAACAAATAGTTATATAAGCATGTGAATTAGTAGCAATTAATTGCTCATTTATCCGATAAATTCCCCGATTTATCAATATAACCCGCAGACATCAATTATCATCGGAATAGATGTCGATTTCCACTAACACTAATAATTCCAACACAATGGAACTATCAAATTCATCTTTAATCAACACGAACTTATTCATCATTAATATTATAACTCACAATATTTAACAACCAGGCCGTTCCCAGGAAAGAGGGGGCTTTCCAATAAGGATTTCTCCCTATTAGCGCGCAATTAGGTGACCAAACCTCTCCTTGGCAGAAATTCTAGACATTGTAAATATTGCAATTTAATAATATGAATAACTTTGTCATCTCAATTATTGATTGAATAATATATCATATAATTCAGATGATACTGTGACAATAATCGAATCAATAATATGAGAGATATGATGCAACAATTACTATATCAATAATTGAGTATAACTATGTGACTTCTCACGTAAGCATCAATAATCAATACCGTGTGCTACTATGTAACCATACGTATTACTATACTTTTACTACCAAGTAGTTCAACAGTTTTAATGGTAAAACTTTCGTCGTTATTTTCATAAAAATATTTTTGTCGTTTTCTCAATTCGACAATAATTCTGTTGTGGGTTCCACCAATGATTGTGTCGTTGTACGAATATTTCCTGTTAAAACGAATATCCCAGACCAATCGAATATAATATAACAACTTGCATACTTTGCAGAATTTATAAATACTACCCACAACTATAACATTATAACAAATTCATTCCATAATATTTAAAAATGATAATTATAGAAAAATCATATTTATTCATAAAAGTTGGGGTCTTACACTTTTGAGTCACCATCCTCGCTGGACATGGTTTCGCTACAGTATAATCTCGAGCGATATGTCCATCCTTTCCACAATTATAACATACCTTGAACTGTTGTGGACAGTTTGGGTTGATGTGTCCCTCTTTTCCATATTTATAGCATACGACCGGTGGTCATTCTCCTCCCTTAGAAATAGTTGATGCTGGTGCTGACGTCTTCACATTGTCATTGTTAAATCTCCTCTTTTTAAAAATTTCACTTGACTCATCTCTCCTATTATCATGGCCACAATTACCACCAGAGTGGTTACCGATTTTGTCTGAATTTTTCCCTCCTCGTTGGTTATCATTGCTCCGATGACTGCTGTCATCGGTATGACCCTAGTTGTGGTCCCTCGGTTGAACGTGCTCATTATCTCACTCTAATAATTGAGCCCTGTTGACAACATCTGAATATAGAGAAAATTTGTGAGAAATAAGATATTGACGTATGTCGGGTTTCAAACCTCTCAGAAACATCCGTGTCATACGTTCCTCATTCTCCACCAAATGAGGTGCAAACCTGGATAACTCCGCGAACTTTGCCTCATACTGGGACACCGTCATGTTGTTCTGTTCCAATCTAATAAACTCTACCTCCTTCATATGACAAATACTTTCAGGAAAGTACTTGTCATTGAATAGTTTCTGAAATATCTCCCAAGACATGCTGAGTGCAGCTGGCTGTGTGAGACTTCAAATTTTATGAATAAATATTTAAATTTCTCAAAATGTTTTTTTGAATATTATGGTGTGGATTTGATATAATGTTATAGTTGTGGGTAATATTTATAAATTTTTCAAAGTAAGCAAGTTGTTATATAATATTCGATTGGTCGGAGAATATTCATTTTAACAGGGAATATTCGTACGATGGCACAATCATTAGTGGACCCCACAACGGAAGTATTATCGTAGTAAGAAAACGACAGAATTATCTTTTTATAAAAATAACGACGAAAGTGTTACCGTTAAAACTGTTGAACTATCCGGTAGTAAAAGTATAGTAATACGCGTGGTTGCATAGTAGCACACGGTATTGGTTATTGATATTTACGTGAGATGTCACTCAGTTATACTCAATTATTGCTACAGTAATTGTTGCATCATATCTCTCATATTATTGATTCGATTATTATCGCAGTGTCATTTGTATTATATGATATATTATTAAATCAATAATTGAGACGACAAAGTTATTCATATTATTAAATTGCAATATTTACAATGTCTAGAAGTTCTGTCAAGGAGAGGTTTGGTCATTTAATTGCGCGCCAATAAGGAGAACTCCTTATCGGAAATCCCCCTCTTTCCTGGGAACAACCTGGTTGTTAAATATTGTGAATTATAATATTAATGATGAATAAGTTCGTGTTGATTAAAGATGAATTTGATAGTTCCATTGTGTTGGGATTATTATTGTTAGTGGAAATCGACATCTATTTCGATGATAATTGATGTCTGGGGGTTATATTGATAAATCGGGTAATTAATCGGATAAATGAGCAATTAATTGCTATTAATTCACATGCTTATATAACTATTTGTTTACATGTGTGTACTATTGAATCACATTCTTGTACTATTAGGGGATTTGATGCAATTATTGAAACTATATTTTCCTATAAATAGAAACTAATTCTTCCTTCATTTCTCACCAATTCACTAAAGTTATAGAGCAATTATTATAGATAGAAATTATAGAGAGAAAGAAGAAGAGAAGTCTGCTACCTCACTATTCCAGTATTCAGTCTTCTTCTAAAGTAAGGGGAATTATTCTTTCGTATTCATGAAGATAGTTATTTTCTTTCAAAACTCGTAAGGTTTGTTATTCCATTCTTTATTATTATGTTAGAATAACCTGTCAATGCGAAGTACCGCATACATGGTAAAATTCTTCTGTTATTTTATTCTTTATTATTCTGTTGGAATAACCTGTCTGTGCGGTCTATCGCATGCCTGGTGAATTCTGTTGTTATTTCATTCTTTATTATTCTGTTGGAATAACCTGTCTGTGAGGTCAATCGCATGCCTGGTGAATTCTGTTGTTATTTCATTCTTTATTATTCTGTTGGAATATCCTGTCTGTGCGGATTACGCATGACCTAGTTCCATTCTTTATTATTCTGTTGGAATATCCTGTCTGTGCGGATTACGCATGACCTGGTTCCATTTTTAATTATTCTGTTGGGAATAACCTGTCTATGCGATATATCGCATGCATGGTGAAATCTTCTGTTATTCTATTCTTTATTATTCTGTTGGAATAACATGTCTATGTGGATTATCGCATGCATGGTGAATGATCCTTTGTATTCATTCCTTATTAAATTATGGAAATGATCTGTCTACGTGGATTACCGCATGGCGGGTGAAAATCCATTTGCAGTTTCATATATTCTATTATACTCATCCGGAATATCATTTCTTTTGTACTCGTCATGAAATATCATTTTCTTTGATATTTTTTTGTTATGAGTTACTATTTATGGGTTACTATACACCCGATTACTGTTCACTCTGGTATTATTCACTCGGGTATTCGGGGTACTTTTCGTGCCAAAATACTATTCACGAGTTACTATTTATGGGTTACTATTCACCCGATTACTATTCACTCTAGTATCATTCACTCGGGTATTTGGGAAACTTTTCGTGTCGGATACTATTCATGGGGTACTATTCCCTAAGTACTATTCATGGGGTACTATTCACCCAAAAAATATATTTCTTTTCTGTCCAAATTATTTTTGGTACATGAATATTATTCTTGAATTTTACTCTATAAAGCAGTATCATGTTGACAATTTGGACGTTATTGATTTCTGGATAAATTAAATTATAAATCTTTAAAATTTATTCTTGAACTTGTTTTATTGAATTATTATGTCATTATCATCATCCTCATGCTTATATTGTGATGAAAGTCATCTTTGGCTTACGTGTATAGATGGACTTGGTATGATTATGACCAGGGATTATTCGGTATAATCATGACCGTAATGTGACGAATGATGTGGTGAAAGTCCTCATTGGCCTGTAGTTCATTGATGGGCAGTTGTTGGTATGGTTATGACCAGGGATTATTCGGTATAATCATGACCATTGATGATTACATAAATATCCTTAGCCGTGATGCAGGGTTGATTCGATTTTATTTATTAAGCTGAGTCTCACCGATAAAGTTGATGAAAAACTTTTTAAATCATAGAAGATGGTAGCTTTTATGCTCTACTTGACCCCAACTTTTATGAATAAAGATGATTTTTTATAATTATCATTTTTGAATATTATGGAATGAATTTGTTATAATGTTATAGTTGTGGGTAGTATTTATAAATTCTGTAAAGTATGCAAGTTGTTATATTATATTCGATTGGTCGAGGAATATTCGTTTTAGCAGGGAATATTCGTACAACGACGCAATCATTGGTGGACCCCATAACATAATTATTGTCGGATTGCAAAAATGACAAAAATATTTTTATAAAAATAACGGCGGAAGTTTTACCGTTAATACCATTGAACTACTCGGTAGTAAAAGTACAGTAATACGCGTGGTTGCATAGTAGCACACAGTATTGATTATTGATGCTTATGTGAGAAGTCATTCAGTTATACTCAATTATTTCTACAGTAATTGTTGCATCATATCTCTCATATTATTGATTCGATTATTGTCACAGTATCATCTGCATTATATGATATATTATTAAATCAATAATTGAGACGACAAAGTTATTCATATTATTAAATTTTAATATTTACAATGTCTAGAAGTTCTGCCAATGAGAGGTTTGGTCACCTAATTGCGCGCCAATAGAGAGAAATTCTTATTGGAAAGCCCCATCTTTCTTGGGAACGACCTGGTTGTTAAATATTGTGAGTTATGATATTAATAATGAATAAGTTCATGTTGATTAAAGATGAATTTGATAGTTCTATTATGTTGGAATTATTGGTGTTAGTTGAAATCGACATCTTTTTCGATGATAATTGATGTCTGGGGGTTATATTGATAAATTGGGTAATTTGTCGGATAAATGAGCAATTAATTGCTACTAATTCACATGCTTATATAACTATTTATTCACATTTGTGTACTATTGAGTCACATTCACTTACTATTAGGGGAGTTGGTGCAAGATTGACAATACTTGCATGACTAAGTTAAAAAGGGAGGTATAGATGGAGGTACTATACTATATTTCATATTTTCACATGATTATAACTATTGATTCACATTATTTACTATTAGGGGAGGTGGTGCAAGTTTGATAATACTTGCAGGACTAAATTAAAAATAAAAGAAAAGTTGGAGGTATTGTACGTAATTTTTCAAGCCCCAAAATGTGCAATTATCGAAACTATATTTTTCTATAAATAGAAGCTCATTCTTTCTTCATTTCTCACCAATTCACCAAAGCTATATAGCATTTATTATAGAGAGAAAGAAGAAGAAAAGTCTGCTACATTTCTATTCCAGTATCCAGCTTTATTCTAAGGTAAGGGGTATTATTTCTTTTGTATTCATGAAGAGAACTTTTGTTATTCTATTCTTTATTATTCTGTTGGAATAACTTGTATACGCGGGCTACCCTATACTTGGTGAAATTCTTCTGTTATTCCATTCTTTATTATTCTGTTGGAATATCATGTCTGTGCGTTTTACGCCGGACCTGGTTCCGTCTTTATTATTCTGTTGGAAAATCCTGTCTGTGCGTTTTACGCTGGACCTGGTTTTGTCTTTATTATTCTGTTGGAACATCCTGTCGGTGTGAATTTCGCCTGACCTGGTTCCGTTATTTATTATTCTGTTGGAATAACCTGTCTATGCGAAGTACCGCATGCATGGTGATTTCTTTTGTTATTCTATTCTTTATTATACTCAGTTGGTTAAAGTTTTGACTTCTATACTCCATGAAATTAGTGGAATATCCTTGATATTTGCGATTCATCCAGTATCTTTTCTTGAAAATATTCTTCTGAGCATTCTTAAATTTTACTCTACAAAGAAGTATCATGTTGACAATTTGGATTTATTAGTTCCTGAATAAATTAATTCTTGAACTTGTTTTATTGAATTCTTATATCATTGTCATCATCCTCATGTTTATATTTTTTGAAAATCATCTGTGGCCTGTAGTGCATGGATGGACTTGGTATGATTATGACCATGGATTATTCGGTGTAATCATGACCGTAATGTTACAAATGATGTGGTAAATGTCCTCATTGGCCCGTAGTGGATTGATGGACAGTTGTTGGCATGATCATGACCATTGATGAATACACGAATATCCTTGGCCCATAGTGCATGGATAATTTGTGGTCGTTACCCTAATGAATATCATTGGCCGTAGTGCAGGGATGATGTGGATTATTTTTTTAGCCGAGTCTCAGCGATAAAAAGTGATGAAAAACCTTTTTAAATCATAAAAGATAGTAGATTTTATTCTCTACTTGACTCTTTTAATGGATTGCTTGTTCCGCTGCAGTTAAACTTGATGTCTATTGTATTTTATCAGTTTAACATTGTTGAAAGCTAATGATAATTTATTCTGCATTATCTTAGTCATAATATTTCTTACTAGGCTAGTTGAGCTCGCCCTTTCTTTCACTGTTCTCTTCAGGAAATGAGAACGTAGCCGGGACTAGTCGGGGAACAGAGTGACGGTCCGAGATGGTGTCTTAATAGTCCTCACTATTCTATAAAATATTGTGATAATAAATGTAATGAGGACTTATTCTGAGAGTAGATATTGTCTAGAAGACAATATTTGTATTAAAACTCACAGCTCTTGTTGTATATTTAAGATTATATTTGTATTCTGTGCCTTGTATTTGGCGACTCAGAATAGGTGATGTATACCTATTTTGGGGGCGTCACAGTTGGTATCAAAGCTTAGGGACATGATCCCTGGCTAAGATGTGAGACAAGAACTAGGAGGGGAGAGACGGGGAATTCCTTCGCTAGTATGACCTAACTAAGTTTATTTAGTATTTAATTGGTCAGTCAGAGTATAAGGATAATATGTGATATGTTAATTAACCCTTGTTTTGTGATAGTATTTGAAAATAGTATCCGAGAATGTTGAGAACATCAATGGAGCACAGGAGACCGTTGAGTCTCCACAGATCAATAACTAGGACAATATGCATCAGGAAGGCGACAATCCTCATGCAAACAAAAACACTAACCAAATGATGAACGATGGAATGTTTCGAGGCTTCATGCAATTCATGCAATATCATACGAGAGCGGCTCCTGTCCAAAATACAGGTGGAAACACTGGCAACTCTCGGACGGTCACCGCCAAACTGTTTAAGGAGCTGGGACCACCGAAGTTTTTTAGAGAGCCAAAGCCACTTATGGCAGAGACATGGATAAAGTAGATCAACAAGATATTTGATGTCTTGGGATGCTCTGAGAAGCAAAAGGTTCCCTTTGCCACCTTCATGTTGCGGGTAGAGGCATATTACTGGTGGGAATCTGTAAAGCATACTCAACCTGCCGCACTAAAGATGTCTTGGGAGAACTTTCAAGAACTGTTCAACGACAAGTACTTTCCCGAAAGTATTCATCACATGAAAGAGGTAGAGTTCATTAAACTGGAACAAAACAACATGACCGTGTCGTAGTACGAAGCCAAGTTTTTCGAGTTGTCCCAGTTTGCGTCCCATTTGGTTGATAATGAGGAGAGAATGACACGAATATTTCTAAGAGATACGTCAATATCTTATCTTTCATAAACTGTGTTTGTATTCAGATGTTGTTAATAGGGCTCAGTTATTGGAGCGCGATAATGAGTCAACCCAACCAAAAGAGAGCAGCTGGCAAAATGATAATACAGTGATAGCAGTCATCGAAGCGGCGACAATAAGCGTGGAGGGAATCAACATGCCAGAAATGGTAACCACTTCGGTGGAAATCATGGCCAAAACAATAAGAATGGACATTTCAAGAAAAGAAGATTTAACAATGATGGAAAGACGTCAGCATCAACACCTATCATTAAGAAAGGAGAACTACCACCTATCATATGCTTCAAATGTGGAGGGGACGGACACATCAGTCCAAACTGTGCGATGCCCTACAAAGCATGTTACAATTGTGGAAGAGAAGGACACCTGACCCGATTTTGTCGTGCACCGAAGAAAAGCCCAGCTGGGATGGAGGCAGCAAAGGCCGTCCCAGACAAGACAAAACCGGTTGTTCAAGGGAGAGCGTTTGTCGTGACCTCCCAGAAAATAAGGAACCCGAACGAGGTCATCACGGGTAGGCTTATCATAAATTCTAGTGAAGTATATACCTTATTTGATACCGGTTCTACCCATTCTTTTATTTCTCCTACTTGCGCTCAACGTTTAAATTTGACTACGGAGAAATTAGACTTTGACTTATTTGTTGAAACTCCGTTGGGAGAAACCTTCATTACATCCACTGTTTATAAGTCTTGTTTGGTTCAAATCGGTACCCTCACATTACCTGTCGACCTTATTTCATTGAAAATACTTGCATTTGACGTAATTCTAGGGATTGATTAGTTAACTACTCATCATGCAAAAATTGATTGTTTTCGTAAGGTTGTTAGCTTTCATATTCCTAACCAACCTATTATGCGAATTCAAGCAACCAAACCATTAAAATCAATCACTATCATCTCAAGTCATAAAGCTATTCGTTTACTGAAAACGGATGTCAAGCTTTCTTAGCTCATGTCACGAATCTAAATAAAAATACGTCAGTTTTGAATGATATTTCTATTGTTAATGAATTTCCTGACGTATTCCCTGAAGAACTTCTTGGCCTACCCCCAGAGCGTGAAATTAAATTTTGTATCGACCTTGAACCCTGTATAAAACCCATTTCCAAAGCCCCATATCGAATGGCTCCTATTAAACTTCAGGAGTTAAAGACCCAATTGCAGGAATTGTTAGACATCGGTTTCATTCGTCCTAGTACTTCTCCTTAGGGGTGCTCCTGTTCTATTCGTGAAAAAGAAAGATGGGAGTATGCGACTTTGTATTGATTATCGGGAGTTGAACCATGTCACCATTAAAAATTGGTACCCATTGGCACGTATTGACGACCTGTTTGACCAGTTGCAAGGCGCCAAATTCTTTTCAAAGATTGATCTTCGTTCCGAATATCACCAATTGTAGATTAGAACCGATGATATTCCAAAGACGACTTTTAGAACTCGGTACGGGCATTATGAATTTCTAGTCATGTCTTTTGGATTGACTAATGCTCCTGCTGCCTTCATGGATATGATGAACCGAGTATTCAAGGAATATTTGGATCACTTTGTGGTCGTCTTTATTGATGACATCCTTATTTATTCCAAAAGCCGTGAAGATCATGAGCAACACTTGAGGCTGATACTCCAAAAGCTTCGTGAATATAAGCTTTATGCCAAGTTGAAGAAATACGAGTTCTGGCTTGAGGAAGTAGCATTCCTTGGGCACGTAGTATCAAGTCATGGAATATCTGTTGACCCAGCAAAGATTGAAGCTATTCAAAGCTGGGAGCAACCCAAATCAGTGACCGAAGTACGTAGCTTTCTTGGCTTAGCTGGTTATTATCAGAGATTCGTGGAAGGATTTTCTCGAATTGCTACTCCATTAACTCAGCTGACTTAGAAAGATACAAAATTCGGTTGGAGAGAAGAATGTGAGAAGAGTTTTCAAGAACTCAAGAGGAGACTTATTTCAGCACCTATTTTGACAATACCATCTGGCTCGAAGGGATTTGTCATCTTCAGTGACGCTTCGGGCCAAGGGTTAGGTTGTGTTCTCATGCAACATGGGAAAGTCATAGCCTATGCCTCACGACAACTCAAAGAATATGAGAGGAATTATCCTACTCATCATCTAGAGTTGGCAGCAGTCATTTTTGCACTAAAAATTTGGCAGCATTACTTGTATGGGGAGAAACTGGAGATCTTTACGGATCTTAAAAGCCTCAAATATTTCTTCACTCAAAATGAGACATCGATGTTGGCTTGAACTGTTGAAAGATTATGATCATACCATCGAATACCATCCTGGAAAAGCGAACATGGTAATTGATGCATTGAGTAGAAAATCATATGCGGGTACGAGTGCGATATTGTCAACGCAAAGGCCCATTTTGTATGACTTGCAAAGGATGGAGATAGAGATAAAGACTTTAGGGACCCACGTGATGATGGAGAATATTCGAGTAGAACCGACTTTAATCGATAAAGTTAAAGATGCTCAAATTACAGACCTGGAGCTGATGCGTATGAGGAAGAAAGTGGAAGAAGGTGTTATGCCGGAAGCAAGAATCGATGAAAAAGGAATACTTTGAGTCAACTCCAGACTTTGTGTTCCTAACGACCCCGATTTAAAGTATAAAATCATGATGGAGGAGTACAACACACCGTTTGCAATCCATCCTGGGAGTACAAAAATGTATCATGATCTTCGACATATATTTTGGTGGAGCAATATGAAGAGGGAGATAGCGCTGTTTATCTCAAGGTGTTTAACTTGTCAACGAGTCAAGGCGGAGCATCAAATACCAAAAGGTCCATTGCAACCACTTAAAATTCCAGAATGGAAGTGGGAGCACATTACCATGGATTTCGTTACTGGTCTTCCCAAGGTTTCTCAAGGAATAGATTCAATTTGGGTCATTGTTGATAGATTGACCAAGTCTGCTCATTTCTTACATATACGAGAAACTTATACACTTGAACGTCTTACTCGTATGTATATAAACGAGGTTGTAATATTTATTGGTATGCCAGTATCCATAGTTTTTGATCGAGACCCAAGATCCACTTCATGATTTTGGGTTAGTTTATAAAAAGCTATGGGCACGAATTTACGATTTAGTTAGGTATATCTTCCTCAGACGGACGGATAATCAGAGAGGACTATTCAAACTCTTAAAGATTTATTAAGACTCTGTGTCCTTGACTTTAAGGGAAGTTGGGACAAGTTCTTACCATTGGTGGATTTTTCCTACAACAACAGTTATCAAGCAAGTATTGGCATTGCTCCATTCGAAGCGTTGTATGGAAGAAAGTGTCGTTCTCCAGTATGCTGGGATGAGGTCGGTGAAGCAACGTTGTTGGGACCAGAGTTGGTACGTATGACTACAGAAAAGATTCAAACGATCCGGCAACGTGTAAAAATCTCACAAGATCGACAAAAGAATTATGCTGATCTTCATCGAAAAGACGTGGAATTTGATGTTGGAGATCATGTGTTGTTACGTGTTGCTCCATGGAAAGGAGTTACGAGATTTGAAAAGAGAGGAAAGCTCAATCCTCGATTTATTGGCCCATTTTTAATCCTCGATCGAGTAGGGACTGTAGCCTATAGACTCGCTTTACCGCCAAGTATGTCTCGTGTTCATAATATTTTTCATATATCCATGTTACGTAAATATGTGAAAGACCCGAACCACATTATTGAGTTAGAACCGGACGAAATAGCGGAAGATTTAACTTATGAAGAGGTTCCTGTTCACATCTTGGATAAGAAGGAACATATTCTACGCTCCAAGGTGATACCTCAAGTTAAAGTTTTATGGAGGAACCACGATGTTGAGGAAATTACCTAGGAGTTAGAATCTGAAATGTAATCAAGGTATCCTTACCTCTTCGACATACCAGGTATGTACCTTAATTTCAAGGGTGAAATTTCATAAGAAGTGGAGGTTGTAAGACCCCAACTTTTAAGAATAATGATGATTTTTCTATAATTATCATTTTTGAATATTATGGAATGAATTTGTTATAATGTTCTAATTATGGGTAGTATTTATAAATTCTGCAAAGTATACAAGTTGTTATACTATATTAGTTTTAGCAGGAAATATTCGTATAACGGTGCAATCATTGGTGGACCCCACAACAGAATTATTGTCAGATTGAGAAAACGACAAAAATATTTTTATGAAAATAACAGCGGAAGTTTTACTGTTGAACTACTCGGTAGTAAAAGTGCAGTAATACGCGTGGTTATATAGTAGCACACGGTATTGATTATTGATGCTTACGTGAGAAGTCATTCAGTTATACTCAAATTATTGCTACAGTAATTGTTACATCATGTCTCTCATATTATTGATTCGATTATTGTCGCAGTATCATCTGCATTATATGATATATTATTAAATCAATAATTGAGATGACAAAGTTATTCATATTATTAAATTGTAATATTTACAATGTCTAGAAGTTCTGCCAAGGAGAGGTTTGGTCACCTAATTGCGCGCCAATAGGGAGAAATCCTTATTGGAAATCCCCCTATTTCCTGAGAACAACCTTGTTGTTAAATATTGTGAGTTATGATATTAATAATGAATAAGTTCGTGTTGATTAAAGATTAATTTGATAGTTCCATTATGTTGGTATTATTGGTGTTAGTTGAAATCGACATCTTTTTAGACGATAATTGATGTCTGGGGGTTATATTGATAAATCGGGTAATTTATCGGATAAATGAGCAATTAATTGCTAAGAATTCACATGCTTATATAACTATTTATTCATATGTGTGTACTATTGAGTCATATTCACTTACTATTAGGGAAGTTGGTGCAAGATTGATAATACTTGTATGACTAAGTTAAAAAGGGAGGTATAGATGGAGGTACTATACTGTATTTCATATTTTCACATGATTATAACTATTGATTTACATGATTGAATTATTGATTCACATTATTTACTATTAGGGGAGGTGGTGCAAGTTTGATAATATTTGCAGGACTAAATTAAAAATGAAAGAAAAGTTGGAGGTATTGTACTGTAATTTTTTGAGCCCCAAAACATGCAATTATCGAAACTATAATTTTCTATAAATAGAAGCTCATTCTTCCTTCATTTCTGACCAATTCACCAAAGCTATATAACATTTATTATAGAGAGAAATTATAGAGAGAAAGAAGAAGAGAAGTCTGCTACATTTTTATCCCAGTATCCAGCTTTATTCTAAGGTAAGGGGTATTATTTCTTTTGTATTCATGAAGAGAACTTCTGTTATTTCATTTTTTATTATTTTGTTGGAATAACTTGTATACGCGGGCTACCCTATACTTGGTGAAATTCTTCTGTTATTCCATTCTTTATTATTCTGTTGGAATATCCTGTCTGTGCGTTTTACGCCGGACCTGGTTCCGTCTTTATTATTCTAGTTGGAATATCCTGTCTGTGTGTTTTACGCTGGACCTAGTTTTGTCTTTATTATTCTGTTGGAACATCCTGTCGGTGTGAATTTTGCCTGATCTGGTTCCGTTATTTATTATTCTATTGGAATAACCTGTCTATGCGAAGTACCACATGCATGGTGATTTCTTTTGTTATTCCATTCTTTATTATACTCAATTGGTTAAAGTTTTGACTTCTATACTCCATGAAATTAGTGGAATATCCTTGATATTTGTGCTTCATCCAGTATCTTTTCTTGGAAATATTCTTCTGAGCATTCTTGAATTTTACTCTACAAAGAAGTATCATGTTGACAATTTGGATTTATTAGTTCCTGAATAAATTAATTCTTGAACTTGTTTTATTAAATTCTTATATCATTGTCATCATCCTCATGTTTATATTTGTTGAAAGTCATCTGTGGCCTGTAGTGCATGGATGGATTTGGTATGATTATGACCAGGGATTATTCGGTGTAATCATAACCGTAATGTTACAAATGATGTGGTAAAAGTCCTCATTGGCCCGTAGTGGATTGATGGACAGTTGTTGGCATGATCATGACCATTGATGAATACACGAATATCCTTGGCCCGTAGTGCATGGATAATTTGTGGTCGTGACCCTAATGAATATCCTTGGCCGTAGTGCAGAGATGATGTGGATTATTTTTTTAGCTGAGTCTCAGCGATAAAAAGTGATGAAAAACCTTTTTAAATCATAAAAGATAGTAGATTTTATTCTCTACTTGACTCTTTTAATGGATTGCTTGTTCTGTTGTAGTTAAACTTGATGTCTATTGTATTTTGGCAGTTTAACATTGTTGAAGGCTAATGATAATTTATTCTGCATTATCTTAGTCATAATATTTCTTACTTGGCTAGTTGAGCTCACCCTTTCTTTCACTGTTCTCTTCAGGAAATAAAAACGTAGCCGGGACTAGTCGGGGAACGGAGTGACGGTCCGAGATGGTGTCTTAGTAGTCCTCACTATTCTATAAAATAGTGTGATAATAAATGTAATGAAGACTTATTCTGAGAGTGGATATTGTCTAGAAGACAATATTTGTATTAAAACTCACAGCTCTTGTTGTATATTTAAGATTGTATTTGTATTTTTTACCATGTATTTGGCGACTTAGAATAGGTGATGTATACCTATTTTGGGGGCGTCACAAGAACCACTTAAGGCAGAGACGTGGTTAAAGCAAATCACCAAGATATTTGATGTCTTGGGATGCTCCGAGGAGTAAAAGGTTCCCTTTGCCACCTTTATGTTGCGTGAAGAGGCAGATTACTGGTGAGAATCTGTAAAACGTTCCCAGCCTGACGCATTCAAAATGTCTTGGGAGAAGTTCCTAGAGCTGTTCAATGACAAGTACTTTCCCGAAAGTATTCGTCACATGAAGGAGGTGGAATTCATCAAGTTGGAGCAAAACAATATGACCGTGTCGCAATACAAGGCTAAATTTGCGGAGTTATCCCGGTTTGCATCCCATTTGGTCGATAATGAGGAGCGAATGCCGCGAATGTTTCTAAGAGGTTTGAAACCCGATATACGTCAATACCTCATTTCTCATAAACTTTGTTTATATTCAAATATTGTGAATAGGGCTTAGTGATTGGAACGCGATAATGAGTCAGCACAACCAAAAGGTAACGAGGAATAACACGATAATAATCTTACCGGTGGCAACGGCCATCAGAACAATGATAACCATCGTGGGTGAAATTATCATATCAAGAATGGTAACCACTTCGGTGGTAATCATGGCTAAGATAATAGAAGTAAAAAATTCAAGAAGAGAAGATTTAACGATGATGGGAAGACGTTGGCAGCAGCACCAACACCAGCAACAAATTCTAGGGGAAGAGAACGACCGCCAGTTAGATGCTACCGATGCGGAGAGGAGGGACACATAAGTTCAAACTGTGTGATGTAGTCCAAAGCATGTTATAATTGTGGAAAAGAAGGTCACCTAGCCCGATTTTGTCGTGCACCAAAGTCAAGTCCAGCTGGGAAGGTGGCACCAAAGGCGGATACAGACAAAACAAAGTCGGTGGTTTCAGGAAGAGCGTTTTTCATGACTTCTCAAAAAGCGAGTAACCCGAACGAAGTTAGCACAGGTTAGTTAATTATAAATTCTTGCGAAGTCTATACCTTATTAGATATTGGTTCTACCCATTATTTTATCTCTCTTGCTTGCGCTCAACATTTAAATTTGACCCCAGAGAAGTTAGACTTTGACTTATTGGTTGAAACTTTGTTAGTAGAAACCTTCATTTCATGTGCTATCCAAGTCTTGGATGAGAGTCGCAGTTTTTAAATGATATTTCTATCGTTAATAAATTTCCTGACGTATTCTCAAAGAACTTCCTGGCCTACCCTAGAGTGTGAAATCGAATTTTGTATTGACCCCAGTACAAAACCCATTTCTAAAACCCTTAAATATTTCTTCACCTCAAACGAACGTATTATGCACCAAAGATGTTGGCTCGAGATGTTGAAGATTACGATTATATCATTCAATATCATCGTGAAAGAGCGAACGTGGTAGCTGACGCGTTGAGTAGAAGATCGTATGCATTTACGAGTGCGATGTTGTTAACACAAAAATCCATTTCGTATAACTTACAAATGATGAAGATAGAGTTAACGACTCTAGGGACCCACGTGAAGATAACGAATATAAGAGTAGAATCGTCTTTAATCGATAAAGTTAAAGCCGCTCAAGCTACACACCCGAATTTGATGAATGTTAAGAAATAGGTTCAAGAAGGCGTTATTTCAACCCTCGATTTAATTGGCCCATTTGAAATCCTCAATGGAGTAGGAATTATGGCCTATAGACTCGTTTTACCGCTAAGTATGTCGCGTGTTCATAACGTTTTGTACGTATCGATGTTACGTAATTATGTGGACGACCCAAACCAAATTATTGAATTAGAACTAGACGAGATGACAAAAAATTTAACGTATGATGAGATACGTGTTAAAATCTTGGATAAGAATGATTATATTCGACACTCAAAGGTTATACCTCAAGAGTTAGAATCTAAAATAAAGTCAAGGTATCCTCATCTCTTCGGCATACCAGGTACGTACGTAAATTTCTAGTGCAAAATTTCATAAGGAGGGGAGATTGTGAGACCCCAAATTTTATGAATAAAGATTTAAATTTCTCGAAATATTTTGTTGAATATTATGATGTAGATTTGATATAATGTTATAGTTGTGGATAATATTTATGAATTTTTCAAAGTAAGCAAGTTGTTATATAATATTCGATTGGTTGGAGAATATTCGTACGACGGCATAATTATTAGTGGACCCCACAATGGAAGTATTGTTGTATTAAGAAAACGACAGAATTATCTTTTTATAAAAATAACGACGGAAGTGTTACCGTTAAAACTATTGAACTACTCAGTAGTAAAAGTATAGTAATACGTGTGTTTGCATAGTAGCACACAGTATTAGTTATTGATACTTACGTGAGAAGTCACTCAGTTATACTCAATTATTGCTACAATAATTGTTGCATTATATCTCTCATATTATTGATTCGATTATTATCGCAGTATTATCTGTATTATATGATATATTATTAAATCAATAATTGAGACGACAAATTTATTCATATTATTAAATTAAAATATTTATAATGTCTAAATGTTCTGTCAAGGAGAGGTTTGGTCATCTAATTGCGTGCCAATAAGGAGAAAGCTTTATCAAAAAGCCCCCTATTTCCTGGGAAAGACCTGGTTATTAAATATTGTGAATTATAATATTAATGATGAATAAGTTCGTGTTGATTAAAGATGAATTTGATAGTTCCATTGTGTTGGGATTATTAGTGTTAGTGGAAATCGACATCTATTCCGATGATAATTGATGTCTGGGGGTTATATTGATAAATCGGGTAATTAATCGGATAATTGAGCAATTAAGTGCTACTAATTCACATGCTTATATAACTATTTGTTCACATTGTGTACTATTGAATCACATTCTTGTACTATTAGGGGAGTTGATGCAAGATTAATAATACTTGCATGACTAAGTTAAAAATAGAGGTATAGATGGATGTATTATACTGTAATTCGTATTTTCACATGTCTAGAACTATTGAGTCACATGATTTACTATTGATTCACATGATTTACTATTAGGGAGGTGGTGCAAGTTTGATAATACTTGCAGGACTAAATTAAAAATGAATGAAAAGAGAAAGGTATTATATTGTAATATTTCGAGCCCTAAAATGTGCAATTATCGAAACTATATTTTCCTATAAATAGAAGCGCATTCTTCCTTCATTTCTCACCAATTCACTAAAGCTATAGAGCAATTATTATAAAAAGAAATTACAGAGAAAAAGAAGAAGAGAAGTCTGCTACCTCATTATTCCAGTATCCAGTATTCTTCTAAGGTAAGGGGTATTATTTTTTCGTATTCATGAATAGAGTTATTTTCTTTTAATACTCGTAAGGGTTGTTATTCCATTCTTTATTATTTTGTTGGAATAACCTGTCTATGCGAAGTACCGCATACATGGTGAAATTCTTCTGTTATTCCATTCTTTATTATTCTGTTGGAATAACCTGTCTATGCGGTCTATCGCATGCCTGATGAATTCTGTTGTTATTCCGTTCTTTATTTTCTGTTCAAATAACCTGTCTGTGCGGTTTATCGCATGCCTGGTGAATTCTGTTGTTATTCTATTCATTATTATTCTGTTGGAATATCCTGTCTGTACGGATTACGCATGACCTAGTTCCATTCTTTATTATTCTGTTGGGAATAACCTGTCTGCGCGGTCTATCGCATGCATGGTGAAATCTTCTGTTATTTCATTCTTTATTATTCTGTTGGAATAACCTGTCTATGTGGATTACCACATGCATGGTGAATGATCCTTTGTATTCATTCCTTATTAAATTATGGAAATGATTTGTCTACATGGATTACCGCATGGCGGGTGAAAATTCTTTTACCGTTTCGTATATTCTATTATACTCTGGGATATCATATCTTTTGTACTCGTCATGAAATATCATTTTCTTTGGTATTTTTCTGTTACAAGTTACTATTCATGGGTTACTATTTACTCTTGTATTATTCACTCGGGTATTCGGGGTACTTTTCGTGCCGGAGTACTATTCACGAGTTACTATTCATGGGTTATAATTCACCCTATTACTATTCACTCTAGTATCATTCACTCGGGTATTCGGGACACTTTTCGTGTCGAAATACTATTCATGAGGTACTATTTCTGAAGTACTATTCACGGGGTACTATTCACCCGAAAAATATATTTTTTTCTGTCCAAATTATTTTTGGTACATGAATATTATTCTTGAATTTTACTCTATAAAGCAGTATCATGTTGACAATTTGGACGTTATTGATTTCTGGATAAATTAAATTATAAATCTTTAAAATTTATCCTTGAACTTGTTTTATTGAATTATTATGTCATTGTCATCATCCTCATGCTTATATTGTGATGAAAGTCATCTTTGGCTTACGTGCATAGATGGACTTAATATGATTATGACCAGGGATTATTCGGTATAATCATGACCGTAATGTGATGAATAATGTGGTGAAAGTCTTCATTGGCCTGTAGTTTATTGATGGACAGTTTTTGGTATGATTATAACCAGGGATTATTCGGTATAATCATGACCATTGATGATTACATGAATATCCTTGACCATAATGCAGGGATGATTTGATTTTATTTATTAAGCTGAGTCTCAGCGATAAAGTTGATGAAAAACTTTTTAAATCATATAGGATAGTAAATTTTATGCTCTACTTGACTCTTCTAATGGATTGCTTATTCCGCTGCAATTGTTGATCTAAAACTTGTTGTCTATTGTATTCTATCAGTTGTTATAATGTTTAAGGCTAAGGATAATTTATTCTGCATTATCTTAGTCATAATATTTCTTACTAGGCTAGTTAAGCTCACCCCTTCTTTCATTGTTCTCTTCAGGAAATGAGAATATAGCTGGGACGAGTCGAGGAATGGAGTGATGGTCCTGAATAAATGGCTTCAGTAGTCATCACTATTCTATGGAATAATGTGATAATAATTATAATAAAGACACCATTAAGTGTGGATATTGTCTAGATGACAATATTCTTGTTTAAACTCTCAGCTATGTTTTGTCATATTTTACACGACTGTTGTATAATTAAGTTGTATTTGAATTTATTTACCATGTATCTGGCGACTCAAGATGGGTGATGTATACTTGTTTTGGGGGCGTCACAGGCTAGTTACGCTTCACAAACTCCCACCAGTAATCTACCTCACCACGGAACACAAATGTAGCGAATGGAACCTTATGTTCCTCCGTGCATCCCAATACATCAAATATCTTGGAAATTTGATTAACCCACGTTTCTGATTTGATCGGATCCGGCTTTCCCCAAAACTTCGGCGGTCCCAACTCCTTGAATTGCTTAGCAGTGACCATCTGTGAGTTGCCATTATTTCTACCCGCATTTTGGACAGGAGTCTCCCTCGTCTGGTTTTGCATGAACCGCAAAAAGCTTCTAAACATCTCATCGTTCATCGTTTGCTCAGTGGTGTTGTTTACAGGAGGAATATTGCCATCCTGTTGCACGTTCTCCTGGTTTATGAGTAAAGGTGTTTCCACGGTCTCATTCACTCCATCATTAATATTTTCAGCTGCCATTCTTAAATACTGCCACAAAACAAGGGTTAATTAAAGAAATTGACATGCAACATAATAACCCTATACTCTGACCAACCAACAAATAAGCTTAGGTAGGACATACTAGCGAAGGATTTACTCGTCTCTCCCCTCCTAGTTCTATTCCCCGATCTCCGCCAGAGACCATATCCCTAAGCTCTGATACCAACTGTGACGCCCCCAAAATAGGTATACATCACCCATTCTGAGTCGCCAAATACATGGTACAGAAACAACTACAACTTTATTAATACAATTGTTGTGCAAAATACGACAACACATAAACTGTGAGTTTAAATACAAATATTGTCATCTAGACAATATCCACACTCAAATAAGTCCTCATTACAATTATTGATACAGTATTTTACAAAAATAATGAGGACTACTAAAATAATTTTCTAGAACCATCATTACATACCCCGACTAGTACTCACTACATTCTCGCCTCCTGAGAAGAAAAATGGAACAAAAAGAAAAAAGGGTGAGCTCAACTAGCCCAGTAAAGAACATTATGACTAAGATAATATAGAACAAATTATCGTTAGTCCTCAACAGGGAAAAATCTGATAGAATATAATAGACAACAAGTTTTAGATTAATATTCGCAGCGGAAATAATAATTCATTGGAAGAGTTAAGTAGAGAATGAAATCTACTATCATCTATGAATTTAAAAGTCCATCATCAATATTTTGTCCCTGTAACATCAATCAATATTCATCTTGAATCAAATATTCATCTTTGCACTATAGGCCAAAGATATTCATTAGTTGGTCATGTTCATCTGAACACCTGTTCATCTTTGCACCACGGGCCAAAGATATTCATCAGAAAATCATTCATCTTTGCACTACAGGCTAAAGATATTCAGTTATATCATCATTTAGGACTGAGGATGATGAAAAATATTTTTTAAAAAAATGAATCCAGTGAGACAAAAGAACAAATATTAGGGATTCGTACTTCGGTTTATCCATGTTCAAAAACACCCCATAATATACTATGGTGGAGTAAAATTCAAGAATAATGATCAAAACATGGATACAATCAAAGATAGTAACAAAAATAGACATCTGGAACAAAGAACGAAAATTTAATTTTTCTGTGAATAGTGTCGTATTCGTGAATAGTGTCGTATACATGAATAATATTGTATACGTGAATAGTAATCCTAACACAAAAATGTAGAAATTTCACAAGAAAAATTATACTAATATTTCGGTAAAATGATATTGAAAGAAATAATATCATTTATAAAAAAAATAGCATCCCTTACCTCAAAAGGATAATACTTCTACCTGGAATATCAGATATAACGCTGAAGGGAACTTGCACCGTATAACAACACTCAAAGTATCAAAATACTCACAAAATACGCTCGATAATATATAGAGAGAGAAAACTTTAGTTTCTGGTGTGATTTTCAATTCTAACCTAAGCACCCTATTTATAGGAAAATGTTTAGAACACCAAAGCAGAAAATTTAATAAAATATTAATATTTCTTAAATTTTTCTTACGCACACCAAAGAAATCTGAATTCAGCTCATTTATCACACATGTGGTGCCCACCAAAATGAATAAAACGTTTTTCTTTTAAAAAATATTTAAAACTTCAAAAATCGATTATTCCGGAACTTCAATAATTCATAATAAATAGCCCTTTTATCAGAAAATTTCGAATCTTATGTCCATTCCATAAGAAGTTCAATTCTCTACAACTTTGTAAGTTTAAGTTTTTCCAAATTCCAAACAGAAATTGACCGAAATCCACATGCGGACGATTTTACAGGCTATAATCAAATTTCAGTTAAAAATGGGGCCCACCTACATGTTTACTATGTTTTTAGCATTTATTCTAACAAAAATACTATTCCTCCTCATTTATTCATATATCACACATTCATTGTAAAAATATAATCATTATTATATTATTATAATATAATAATATATTTAAATGAATTATTTTATCAGAAAAGATAAAATATCAATTTTCAACAATTGTCATTTTTTTAAAAATTCCCCCATTTCTATCCACATAAATAAATATTTTCCTTATCATATAAATCAATAATTAATTATTCATAAATAATATTACAGAATCACAATAATGATAACCAGGTCGTTCCCAGGAAAGAGGGGGCTTTCCAATAAGGATTTCTCCTTACTGACGTGCAATTAGGTGACCAAACCTCTCATTAGACAGAACTTCCTTAGACATTGTCAATAATGCTATCTAATAATATTATTCAAATAATATGAATTATTGATCTGATAATGAGAAATATTGTGCAGTGATAATTATTGAAACAATGATAATATAAAATATCAACGTAGCAATTATTGAATCAATAAAATATTGAACGGTAATTACTGTAATAATTAATGAGTAGTGTCTTCTTACGTAAAAATCAATAAATGGTACAATACCGTGTGCTACTGTGCAACACCGCGTTTTACTGTGTTTTAACCACTGGGTATTTCAACAGTGTTAACGGTAACAACTACGCCGTTATTTATAAAAAAACTTATACTTGCCTTTTTTTTCATCCAATTGCTTTTCGTTATGGGGCCCACACAAGGCTGCGCCGTCGTACGAATATTCCCCGACCGTAAGAATATTCCACGACCAAAGAATATTTCCCGACAACAATGAATATTTTATAACCACTTGCTTATTTAAGATATTTGCGCATTTTACCCATAACTAACCACATTAATCAAATCAACCCTTACTATTTCAAAATAATAAATAGAGGAAATTCAATTTCATTTATAATAAGTTGGGGTCTTACAAAAAGTGGCTACAAAGGTACGAAGCAATTAATCTATATGTTGAAATCTATTAATTTAACTTTGTATCCAACAAATATTG
Source organism: Panax japonicus (assembly GCA_020205505.1). Taxonomy (NCBI): domain Eukaryota; kingdom Viridiplantae; phylum Streptophyta; class Magnoliopsida; order Apiales; family Araliaceae; genus Panax; species Panax japonicus. The sequence goes on from CM035095.1 coordinate 29,841,242, forward strand.
TAAGATTTATAACAGTAACAAAAACAGAACTGAATATAAGGATTAATAGCTTTTTATTAATGGATTTCAAATCAGTAAAAAAAATCGATTATATGATATAACTATTAAATTAGTGTTTGCAGGTTGAATACAATTTTGTTACGTATTTATTACAAATTCAAAGTTTGGGGACATTAATATAAAGGTTTGGTTACCTTGATTTGATTGTTCATTATTTAGCATTTCACCTTCACGAAAGCATAATTTGTGAATTTTTAATAAACAAAATGAAAAAAGTATGTTTCAAAAGCATTGATACTAATAACGTATATTTTGGTTACTGTATAATGTTGATTTTGTAACCAATAAAATAGTAGTATTAATTTCAGTTACCAAAGAGTATTTTTTACACATTCATATAATAGTTTGACAACTTTCATATAAAGGTTTGGTAACCTTGATTTAAGTGTTCAGTCTTTAGTATTTTACCTTCACGTCATCATAATTTGTGATTTGTTTATAAACAAAATGAAAACAGTATGTTGCAGAAGCATTGATACTAATTATGTCTACTTTAGTTACTGTATACTGTTGATCTGGTCACCAATTGATGAATAGTATTAATTTCAAATACAAAAGAGTATTTGTTACACATTCATATTTTAGCAGAATTCATATAATAGTTTGGCAACATTCATATAAAGGTTTGGTTAACTTGATTTAAGTGTTCATTCTTTAGTATTTATCCTTCATGACAACATAATTTGTGATTTGTTTATAAATTGAATGAAAATAGTATGTTACATAAGCATGGATACTAATTACGTCTATTTTGGTTACTGTATAATGTTGATTTGGTCACCTATTAAAGAATATTAATTATTTTAGTTACCAAATCGTATTTGTTACACATTCATATTATGGCAGCATTCATAAAATAGTTTGGTTATATTCGTTTATTTGTTCATTCTTTAATTTGACAATGCAAACACTGTGTTGAAAATTTATGATTACTAAAAAAATGAATTTTGAATGTTGTGTACTGTTGATTTGGCCACTATTTACATTATTGTATTAATTTTAATGTTTCAGTTTTCGGACCATGAATATGATTCCAATAGTAATTTACTTCAACTGTACGTGGACTGACAGTAGCCAATATCAAAATTTTGAAGTTACCGGCATATTAGTCCCTTCAAATTGTTCACTCACAGAAATGCACAAGTTGATATGCACTGCATTAAGTCTAGACTGCAGCACAACAGAATTGTCAATCAAATTTTAGATTAGAAACAACATTCCTTCGATCAAGGTGACAAATGAAGTAACCTTAAGATTTTATATGGAAGTCAGTAGAAAATCAGGTGAACATGACAAGTTTCCACTAATTATAGATTTTGAATACAGCATTAGAGGCACTACAATCTTACAGAACGTGATAAATGAAGAAGAAAATAGAATGCAAGCTGAAATGCCAATGAGATTGACACAATGGAATTCTGAACTTGTATTGTTGACAACACAAGAAGACCAAATTGGATCACAATATGTTGAGCAGCTGGCCATTGAAGCTATTGATAAAGAACACGACAGACAACAAGACATAAAAAACACTGGAGAACAATGTGATGAGGTTATATCATATCTGAATAAGTATGAAGTCAAAATACATCAAACTTACAAAGACAAAAAAATTCTAACACAAGCAATAAGGCTACATTCAATAAGGCAAAACAGATAACACAAGGTTGAAAAAACAAGTGGTAGAGACTTTGTCCTGGTATGCATAGACAATGAAAATTACAAATGGAAACTAAGAGCATCAAAGTTTCAGAAAACAACTATGTTCAAGGTGAGAGAATTTAATGATTAACACACTTGTTCATCCGATATACTGCTTAGAGATCACAAACAAACATATAGTCAGATGGTTAGTGAATGCATAATGCATAGATTAACGAACTTCAAGAAAATTTACACACCAAACGAAATTGTGGAAGACATGATGACAGAGTATAATGTGTCCACCTCCTACCAAAAAGAATGGAGATCAAAGGAAAAAGCAATGGAAAAAGTAAGAGAAAATCCACACGACTACACTCTGATCCCTTTATGGTTGCACATGCTGAAAAAAATAAATCCAGGTAGTAATTGGAAACTATTCATTAAAATTTTAAAATAGTTCGGTTACCCAAATTAAATGATTTGGTTACCTAATAATGAAGGTTTGACTACTAACAGTAGTATTGAAATATAAATAAAAATTATTTTTTGCAGGCGGCCAATATCTATATGAAATGTAACTATTAAATAGCATTTTAGACACCATCTGAACACTGTGGAAAATATTAAATGCTAAGTAATTGGATACCAGTAATAATACACATAGTTATCCTAAACTACAAATTTGGACAATATTTATTACATATATTTACATTAACCTAGCTGAAAATTCATTTCAAGTTCCATCACATCCTTGGAGTTTGAAAAAAATGGTCGCTTCAAATATCTCTTCTTTGCAATAGGAACATCCATTGAAGCATGGCACCATTGTTTCCTAATCATTGTAATTGATGGCACATTCATACAATCAACCTACGGGGGTACACTTCTCATAGCAAGCACACAAGATGCAAACAGAAACATTATACCCATTGCTTTTGCAGTGGTTGACAGTGAAAATGAATTATCCTGGAGATGGTTTTTCATCAATTTGAGAGATGTTTGTGGAGTTAGAGAAGGACAATGCATTGTTTCAGATAGACATGAAGCAATTATAAAGGGACTTAACTGTGTGTTCCCTGATGTCATGCACAGTTCATGCACATACCATATTTTGAAAAATATAAAAAAACAGATTCAAAAAGAAAGGAGAAGAACTCAAAAAATCATACAACGCGACTTGTAGAGCATACACTATTGAAGAATTCAACATACACATGGCTCAACTTGATGCAATTGATGCTCGAATAAGGACATATTTGGAGGAAAAAGTTAAGCTAGAAAAGTGCACGATGCTCCATGAGACTGTAAGTAGGTACTCAACAATGACTTCAAACACCGCCGAATCTATTAACACTGCAATCAAGGGAATCAGAGATCTTCCAGTTGTGTCGATGATTGAATGCCTACGTTGTATGGTTCGAAGATGGTATTTCACAAACAAACAATCAGCAATATCAACTTTCACTACCCTTTCCACAATAACTGAGAGAAGATTGCAATCTAATATCATTGATTCAAAGAAACTTAAGGTCAGTCATACAACTTTTAAATTGTTATCTGCATACCTATAAAAAATTGCATTTGCATTTAAAGGTAACCACATTATGCATTTTTGGTTACCAGTATAAACTGTAAAAGTTACCAACGATACATATGACTTTCATTATTCCAAATTACATAAAAAAAATTATTATACATACTAACTACACCATTAAATTCTGTTGTAGGTTGTGACATCAAACCTAGTGATTTTCACTGTTTACGATGTCACCAAACAATTTATCGTGGACATAGAACAAAAGACATGCACATGCCATAAATTTCAGTACCATAAGATGCCTTGCTCACACGCTGCTGCTGTTATTAGCAAAAGGAATTTGAGCTGTTATGATTTTTGCTCAAAATACTATTCAAAGACAACTTTGGTAGACACGTATTCAACTTCCATCATGCCGTTAGATGATAAATAGAATTGGGATGTTCTAGACGAGATTAAAAACATATGTGTCAAACCACCAAATACAAGAAGACCAGCTGGAAGACCAAAGATAGGTAGGTACAAGCATGTATTTGAAAATAGAGTTCAAAATAAATGCAGCAGATGCCAAGAAAAAGGACACAACATGAAAACATGCAATAATCCACCAATTTTGAGATCAAAAAAGTTCTGATATAATACAACATCAAAAAAATTGTAACAAACTCCTTGAAGTTTACTGTGGTTTCTCAATAGCCATACATATTGTAATCATTTTATTGGTGTAATAAAACCAAATTTATCTTGCACAATATTGGAAGATGATTATTTTTTATTAATTTCCTTTTAACTATAAAGTAATTTTGTGAGATCCCGAATTTTATGAAATAAAAGTATTCAATTTTTCTATTTTGGTAAATAGTTAAATTGATAAAAGTTTAAAGTTAAGAGTGATATGTTAAATTTTTTTAAAGTAAGCACATTGTCATAAAATAACCGGTAGTAAAAGTATAGTAATACGTGTGGTTGCATAGTAGCACACGGTATTAATTATTGATGCTTGCATAAGAAGTCTCTCAGTTATACTCAATTATTGCTACAGTAATTGCTGCATTATATCTCTCATATTATTGATTCAATTGTTGTCACAGTATCATCTGCATAATATGTTATATTATTAAATCAATAATTGAGAAAACAAAGTTATTCATATTATTATTTACAATATTGACAATGTATAGAAGTTCTATTAATGAGAGGTTTGGTCACCTAATTGAGCGCCAATAAGGAGAAATCCTTATCGGAAAGCCCCCTCTTACCTGCGAACGACCTGGTTGTTAAATATTGTGAGTTATAATATTAATGATGAATAAGTTCATATTGATTAAAGATAAAATTGATAGTTCCATTGTGTTGGGATTATTAGTATTAGTGAAAATCGACATCTATTCCGATAATAATTGATTTCTAGAAGTTAAATTGACCAATCGGGTAATTAATCGGATAAATAAGCAATTAATTGCTATTAATTCACATGATTATAACTATTTATTCACATGTGTGTACTATTAATTCACATTCATGTACTATTAGGGGAGGTGGTGCAAGATTGATAATACTTGCATGACTAAGTTAAAAATGGAAGTATAGATGGAGGTACTATACTGTAATTCGTATTTTTACATGTATAGAACCATTGATTCACATGATTGAACTATTGATTCACATGATGTACTATTAGGGGAGGTGGTGCAAGTTTGATAATACTTGAAGAACTAAATTAAAAATAAATGAAAAGATGAATGTATTATACTGTAATATTTTGAGCCTCAAAACGTGCAATTATCGGAACTATATTTTCCTATAAATAGAAGCTCATTTTTCCTTCATTATCACCAATTCACTAAGACTCACAAGAACAATTAGAGAGAAAGAAGCTATAGAGAGAAGCTATAGGGAGAAAGAAGAAGAGTAGTCTGCTACTTCACTACTCCAGTATCCAGTCTTCTTCTGAGGTAAGGGGAATTATTTATTTCATATTCTGAAGAGATATTATTTTTCGTATTTATATGAATATTATTTTCGTTCAATATTGATAAAGAATATTATCTTTGTTCAATATTCATAGGAATATTATCTTCGTTAAATATTCGTTGGAATATTATTTCCGTTCAAGGGATGTTAATTTTGTTTAATATTCGCTTGAAATAATATTTTCTTCCATACTCTGTAGTATGTAAGTAATATTATTTCGTTTCAGATTTTGAATTCTATACTCATTTTGTTGAAGTTTTGACTTCTATACTCCATGAAATTAGTAGAATATCCTTGATATTTGCGCTTCATCCAGTATCTTTTTATGAAAATATTATTTTGAGCTTTTTTGAACTTTTCATGCCGGAGTACTATTCATGAGTTACTATTCATGGGTTACTATTCACTCAATTACTATTCATTCGTTCACTCTGGTATTTGGGGTACTTTTCATACCGGAGTACTATTCACGAGGTACTATTCTCAAAGTACTATTCACAGGGTACTATTCACGAGGCACTATTCACCAAAAAAATATATTTTTTTCTGTCCAAATTATTTTTGGTACATGAATATTATTCTTGAATTTTATTCCACAAAGTAGTATCATGTTGACAATTTAGATATTTTTAAACTCTGAATAAATTTAAAGTCTTTAATATTTATCCTTGATTTCGTTTGATTAATGCTTATATCATTGTCATCATCCTCATGCTTATATTATGATGAAAGTCATCTTTGGCTTACGTGCAAAGATGGACTGTTGATTATTTATTTTACAGTTGTATATCTTTGGCTTATATGCAAAGATGGACTGTTGATTATTGGTTTTACAGTTGTATATTTTTGGCTTACGTGCAAAGATGGACAGGTGTATGACATGATCATGACCACTAGTGATAATAACGAATATCCTTGGCCCGTAGTGCATGGATAATTCGATAATGTGATTGGCAGGATCATGACCATTAGTTAACAGTTGAATGTCTTTGGCCGTAGTGCACTGACAGACAATTGATTGGTATGATCATGACCATTGGTTTTATAGTTGAATATCTTTGGCCCGTAGTGCAAAGGTAGACAACTGGTTGGTATGATCATTGTTATTACATTTGAATGTCTTTAGCCTTTGGGGTAAGGATATTGAGTAAACGTTCTATTAAGCCTTTATGGCAAGGAGAAACTGTTGATTTACATGATTATAAATATGAATTATGGATTTAACTATAATCTTTGGTGGTTCAAGTGAAGACAGGTGATGAGAGTTCTGTTTGTCTTGGGTATAACAAAGAATTGTTGATGAGTAATACAGGAATGAAATATTAAAGATGGACATTTAATCTAGAGGAGATAGTAGACATTATGTTCTACTTGACGCTTCTAATGGATTGCTTATTCCGCTATAGTTAAACTTGATGTTTATTGTATTTTATCAGTTTAACATTGTTGAAGACTAAGGATAATTTATTCTACATTATCTTAGTTATAATATTTATTACTAGGCTAGTTGAGCTCACCCTTTTCTTTCAATGTTCTCTTCAAGAAGTGAGAACATAGCTGAGACTAGTCAGGGAATGGAGTGATGGTCCAGGATCAGTGGCTTTAGTAGTTCTCACTATTCTGTGAAATAGTATGATAATAATTGTAATGAGGACTCCATTGAGAGTGAATATTGTCTAGAAGGCAATATTCGTGTTAAAACTCTCAGCTATGTTTTGTCGTATTTTACACGACAGTTGTATAATTAAGTTTTTATTTGTATTCTGTACCATGTATTTGGCGACTCAAGATAGGTGATGTATACCTGTTTTGGGGGGTGTCACAGTTGGTATCAAAGCTTAGGGATATGATCCTTGGCTGAGATGTGAGACAAGAACTAGAAGGGGAGAGTCGGGGAATTCCTTCGCTAGTATGACCTACCTAAGTTTATTTTGAATTTAATTGGTTGGTCAGAGTATAGGGATAAAATGTGGTATGTCAATTAACCCTTATTTTGAAACAGTATTCTATAATGATATCTGAAATACAGGAGATGGGCAATGGGAAAATAATGATACAGAGGAAATAATCGGGAGAATATAATCCAAATAGAAAGCAAGGTATTCTCATCTCTTCGAAATATTAGGTACGTAAATTTCGAGGGTGAAATTTTATAAGAATGGGAGATTGTGAGATCCCGAATTTTATGAAATAAAAGTATTTAATTTTTCTATTTTGGTAAATAGTTAAATTGATAAAAGTTTAAAGTTAAGGGTGATATGTTAAATTTTTTTAAAGTAAGCACATTGTCATAAAATAACCGGCAGTAAAAGTATAGTAATATGCGTGGTTGCATAGTAGCACACGATATTAATTATTGATGCTTACGTAAGAAGTCACTCAGTTATACTTAATTATTGCTACAGTAATTGCTTGCATTATATCTCTCATATTATTGATTCAATTGTTGTCACAGTATCATCTGCATAATATGTTATATTATTAAATCAATAATTGAGACGACAAAGTTATTCATATTATTATTTGTAATATTTGACAATGTCAAGAAGTTCTGTCAAGAAGAAGTTTGGTCACCTAATTGCGCGCCAATAAGGAGAAATCCTTATCGAAAAGCCCCCTCTTTCCTGGGAACGGCCTGGTTGTTAAATATTATGAGTTATAATATTAATGATGAATAAGTTCGTATTGATTAAAGATGAAATTGATAGTTCCATTGTGTTGGGATTATTAGTGTTAGTGGAAATTGACATCTATTCTGGTAATAATTGATTTCTGGAAGTTAAATTGACCAATCGGGTAATTAATCGGATAAATAAGCAATTAATTGCTATTAATTCACTTGATTATAACTATTTGTTCACATGTGTGTACTATTGATTCACACTCATATACTATTAGGGAGGTGGTGCAAGATTAATAATAGTTGCATGACTAAGTTAATAATGGAGGTATAGATTGAGGTACTATACTGTAATTCATTTTTTCACATATATAGAACTATTGATTCACATGATGTACTATTAGGGGAGGTGGTGCAAGTTTGATAATACTTGCAGGACTAAATTAAAAATAAAGGAAAAGATGAATGTATTATACTGTAATATTTTGAGCCCCAAAACGTGAAATTATCGGAACTATATTTTTCTATAAATAGAAGCTCATTCTTCCTTCATTCTCACCAATTCACTAAGACTCATAAGAACAATTATAGAGAGAGAAGCTATAGGGAGAAAGAAGAAGAGTAGTCCGCTACTTCACTACTCCAGTATCCAGTCTTCTTCTGAGGTAAGGAGTATTATTTATTTCATATTCTGAAGAGATATTATTTTTCGTATTCGTATGAATATTATTTTCGTTCAATATTCATAAAGAATATTATCTTCATTCAATATTCGTAGGAATATTATCTTCGTTAAATATTCGTTGGAATATTATTTCCGTTCAAGGGATGTTATTTTTGTTCAATATTCGCTTGAAATAATATTTTCTTCCATACTCTGTAGTATGTGAGTAATATTATTTCGTTTCAGATTTTGAATTCTATACTCATTTTGTTGAAGTTTTAACTTCTATACTCCATAAAATTAGTAGAATATCCTTGATATTTGCGCTTCATCCAGTATCCTTTCATGAAAATATTATTCTGAGCTTTTTTGAACTTTTCATGCCGGAGTACTATTCATGAATTACTATTCATGGGTTACTATTCACCCAATTACTATTCATCTGAATATTATTCACTCGGGTATTTGGGGTACTTTTCATGCCGGGGTACTATTCAAGAGGTATTATTCCTGAAGTACTATTCACAGGGTACTTACTATTCACGGGATACTATTCACCAAAAAAATATATTTTTTTCTGTCCAAATTATTTTTGGTACATGAATATTATTCTTGAATTTTACTCCACAAAGCAGTATCATGTTGACAATTTGGATATTTTTAAACTCTGGATAAATTTAAAGTCTTTAATATTTATTCTTGATTTCGTTTGATTAATGTTTATATCATTGTCATCATCTTCATGCTTATATTTTGATGAAAATCATCTTTGGCTTACGTGCAAATATGGACTGTTTATTATTGGTTTTACAGTTGTATATCTTTGGCTTACGTGCAAAGATGGACTGTTGATTATTGGTTTTACAGTTGTATATTTTTGGCTTATTGGCAAAGATGGACAGGTGCCACTGATGATAATAACGAATATCCTTGGCCCGTAGTCCATGGATAATTCAATAATATGATTGGGAGGATCATAACCATTAGTTAACAGTTGAATGTCTTTGGCCGTAGTGCACTGACAGGCAATTGATTGGTATGATCATGACCATTGAATATATTTGGCCCGTAGTGCAAAGGTAGACAACTGATTGGTATGATCATTGTTATTACATTTGAATGTCTTTAGCCTTTGGGGTAAGTATATTGAGTAAATGTTCTATTAAGCCTTTGTGGCAAGGAAAAACTGTTGATTTACATGATTATAAATATGAATTATGGATTTAACTATAATCTTTGGTGGTTCAAGTGAAGACGGGTGATGAGAGTTCTTTTTGTCTTGGGTATAACAAAGAACTGTTGATGAGTATTACAAGAATGAAATATTAAAGATGGATTTTTAATCTAGAGGAGATAGTAGACATTATGTTCTACGTAACTCTTCTAATGGATTGCTTATTCCGCTGCAGTTAAACTTGATGCTTATTGTATTTTATCAGTTTAACACTGTTGAAGACTAAGGAAAATTTATTCTGCATTATCTTAGTCATAATATTTCTTACTGGGCTAGTTGAGCTCACCCTTTTCTTTCACTGTTCTCTTCAGGAAATGAGAACATAGCTGGGGCTAGTCGGGGGACGGAGTGATGGTCCAAGATCAGTGGTTTTAGTAGTCCTCACCATTCTATGAAATAATGTGATAATAATTGTAATGATGACTCCATTGATAGTGGATATTGTCTAGAAGGCAATATTCGTGTTAAAACTCTCAACTATGTTTTGTCGTATTATACACGACAGTTGTATAATTAAGTTTGTATTTGATATATGTAGTGTGATATCTGGCGACTCAAGATGGGTGATGTATACCTGTTTTAGGGGCGTCACAAATTATATCTTCAAATAACAATATACATAAAAGACGTACATGTCATGATTGGTTAACTAATTTGTAATTTTTCTTTATGACTATCTGGTTACCCACTAAAATTTAAATGGTTACCTTTGTATGAATGGTTGACTACCAACTGTACCATATAAAAAATAGATGTTTTTAAGCTTGATAATTGTTTTGTAATTTTTTTTATTACTATTTTTAAAGCATAAAAAATAAAATGTATACATTTCTTTGGATGCTTAGCTACACTCTAAACCTTAAAAAACACATAGAATCAAGAATTGTTTAAGTGATTTTTAAATTACCATAACTATTTGGTTACCCACAAATACTGATGATTGTAACAGTAACCAATATTATTTGGTAACCATTGTATGACTGTTTGTAAACCAACTGAACCATAAAAAATAAATACATGATATAAATTGTTAGCTATTTTAGAATTTACTGTTAGGACTGTTTGGTTACCAACAACAACTAAAATTGTTACCTTTGTATGCAAATTTGGCAACCAATTGTACTATAAAAAAATCTTTACAATATTATTTGTAAAAATAAAATAGTAGGAAAAAAAATAATGTGAACCAACAAAACTATATCATACGTCTAATAGTAAAAATTAATACATCATTCCATCATCAGAAAATTTACAAAACATTTCACAGTCAATAACCATATCAAATGATATCAAATGTTCAAAAAAAAACATGATGCATAACCAAAATAGTCTTCACTGACGAATCTGCCTGGGTATTCTGAATCAGAATCATATCCGCCTACTTGCTTGTTCCTCGCATGAATTAACAAGTTAACGCATAGTTTCTTGCAGTATTGAATGATTGGAAATGGATTTGGCATTTCAAAAATCTGTTGGTGAAGAATATGTTCTGCAAAACAAATAGTAAACATTTCGCAGTCACTGAAAAAAAAAATCAAGATATAAAGCAAATCAAAACAATCATCATAATATATGGAATACTAAAAAAATAGAAACAATGTAAACCTTACCCATCAACTTGTTCAGGTAAACCCTCAACAAATTCAAGATCAATAATATCATGTTCTCCTTTGGTGCGATATGGTTCACTATTGAAATCAATATCAGACCTATTCTTCCAAAAATTGCACCTAGACAATATTATGGGTAGAATGAAAATATACGGCTCACACATATCCATAATATTTGTTCGCATGATATTCCTGTTCTATTGTAGAGAATTGTAAACTACTAAAACTCTACAATGCACATCAAAAACCAGCAAAAACCAATGACCAGGAACTGTCATGTGAACAGGAAACATGACATAATTAACGACAACCCACGGTGTGTTTACATCCATAAAAAAACCACGAATATACTCAGCAACATCACCATTGCCCAACAGAAGATTCTTATCAACATTCTTATGATAATATTCCCTATATAAAGTAGTCAACTTGACATGGAACCAACAATCTGTTGTAGTAACCCTTATTTGAATATTATTTGAGTGCCTAGCCAATTTACGATGGTAATATAAACAAATGTTGATATGCTGAACCAAAAATAAAACCAGAAAAACAATCAGAGATAAACAAATAAAAAAGAAAAATAAAACTTTAAAATAAAGGTATCCAAAACAGACACAGATAGTAACCAAAATAATAAAATAAGGTAACCGAAACAAACAAACATAATTACAAAGAACAAAAAAACTCAAATTGTCATCAAGCCACTGACCAGGGGTCTTCAACTTATAAAACCACATTTTTGACGATATTGGCACAGACCCAAATCTAAATGAAGGCTCGATTTTGACACGGTTTCCCGTAAATTTTTCAATCCTTCAAAACAATAACATATTGGAAAGATAAAACAAATGATTTTATTTTCTAGAAAAAACATAATATAAAAATCTTAAACTCCAACAAACATACCTTTTTCTGTTATTAAGCCAATTTTAAACCACTTCTCAAACATAACATCTTCAAATTTCGAAGGCATACCCATACAGACATTTGGAAATGCAGACAGTCCTCTGCGTAATGGTCTATCATCCACAACAGAAGAAGTTGAATCAGCTGAATCGAACTTTAATGTATAATGACTCTTCAACACAGTACTCTTCGCAGACGTATGAACAGGCCTACGAAATGGTTTAGATGTAATTTTCTCAACTTCAACACAATGGAGTATATCATGTGTCGTTAAAACCATCTCATCAAGTAGCGACCTGTCTGGTGCTTCAATTTTACTCCCCTTTAATGATTTTCAAGACATGACAAAAAAATAAGTATAATATCAAATTAAAAATCCAAAATAGAATCAATAGTAAAATAAACACTGTATCAAAGTAACTAATACAAAATGTAAAGGTAACTAATGTTGAAAAAAATACAAACCTCAATGGGGGTAAAAACAACAATTTCCTTTTCACTAGACTGACTTAAAATATCAAAACTTGGAATGTCATTCATCATTTTAGCCTGTCAACAAAAAAAACATCCAAATGATCAATATAACACATAAAAATATAACATAAAATAAACAAAAAAAATGCCTAACCTTTTCATCCTCAACAACAATGTGAACCCCTCTAGGGTTAAAAACAACAATCTCTTTTCCATCAAAATTTAAATTGTCATTCTTATTCTCAATCTGTAAAAAAAAAAGAAAAAAAATTAAGCATTAACTTAATAAACATGAAACATAAATGAAAATCAAAGATATATGTAAACCTTTGCATCGTCTTCTTCAAACTGAATCCCACTAATATCGGCATCAACACTTCCATGAAACTGTTTTGCATTGTCGGGAACTTCAACTACAACATCATCCTCAACAGTCATAACATCATCAACTACAACATTAACATTGCCACCATCAACATTCTTATCCAACTCAACATCATCATCATCATCAACATCATCAGCAATAGTTACATTTCCCCATTTGCTATAACTAGACTGGCCATATAACTGCTTTCTCAACATCTTCTTTATGTCCCTACAAATATGAATATGAAACACTTGCAATTGATCTTTTAATTCAACACCCAAATTATCAATTTCTTTCTTCACCTCCATCACCTTCCCTTCTAACGGCTTCACCCGTGCATCAATAATTGTTTTCACATCAGAAAGAGAAAACCTAAGGTCTTTACCCTTCCTAGATGTTTCAACTTTAATATCAGAAATATTAGCTCCGCTATCACTTCCACTGAAAAAAATGAAAATCACCTAAATCCAATCACACCTTCTCATCCTCCGTAGGAATAAGATTTTGAATAATCAACTGAAACATATTAATAGCAAAAAATATATCATGTCAGAAACATTGAACATAAAACAGAAACAAGACAGTACACAAAAAAAATATTTAAGTCAATAACCAATAACATATATAAAAGTAACCGAATATAATGTAAATGGTAGCCAACATACCTGACCAGAACCAAAAACCAAGTCATTCAACTTCTCATTCTTAGGAGCCTTTCATAACGCCCTCCATCTAAATAATCTGAATTCTGAAACATGATCATCAATACAAAAGCCCCTGACTTTCAATGTAGGAATTATTTCAAACAAAAAAACTTGAAACACATAAGGTAATCCATTAAGCTTGTAAGATTTAAAATAACTTCCCCAGTAAAAATTGTATATCACCCCACCATATTTATCCTTCTTTGCATGTCCCTTTACAACAAGGGATAGTGAATTCTTTGTCTGTTCAAAAGCAACTTTTCCCCACGGATAACTTTCAATATCCCCACAAGACAAAAAGTTAAACAAAGCTTCATCAACATAATTGTCAGAAACAGTAGATAATATGAAATTAAAATCAAGAAAATGATGGACATCCTAACTGCCTCATCATCATCATCAAATAAAGCACTCCTATATATCCTCCCGATACTAGAACGGGTTACAACCTCATTTCCAAAAAATTTCTCCACCAACAAATTTTCAATCCCATTGAAACCATCAATGTCTTCATCTCCTTGCCAATTTAAACCAAAAATTAAACAAAATTCAGGCAATCCAAACCTTACCCATTTCTTGCCAAATATAAACCACATTTCCCCGTTATCCCTTTGATAAACTTCCCTAACCAAAGCATGATGGATTATCTGTGAAAACATTTGGGGCTGCCCAATCTAAAAATTTTCCAAAACAAGACAACTTAAACTTATTCAACTGTACTTCAGACAATTTATTCTTAATAATATTTGGCACTTCCATTTCACACCAATAAATGATTTTTGCTATAAAGTTTCGATGATGCTCCTCATAGAATAGATCCCAAATCTGAAAAATACAATAAATTACATTACGAACACATTAACCAAATCAAAATAGAACATCAATAAAACTTTAAAACCAAAACTATTAAATCAACAATATCCAAATATACTATCAGTAGTAACCAAATAATATCAGCAAGTGACCAAAACCCAAACTAATCAGACTATTTAATATATAACAAATTATATACTAACCAATTTAGAAAATAATACTAACAATACATCCACTCGGAAACAACATAACCATTTTACCATATACAGTATAAACATTCATCAATCTCTAACTCTAGTGTAATAAAATACATATTAACAACTATGAAATCATCAGTTCCAAACATATGAATGTTGGTAACCAAAACTCAATTAGCAAGTTACCAATACAACATAATCAACATGTATAATGACAATAATGTAATCTAGTGACCAAAATAGAATATACTAGTATCTGACACTCCAATCGGAATGAAAACAATAATTTTAACAACTACAATTTGAACGATAATGACACTACTCAGAAACCAAATTAAACAGCACCATAAACAAAAACAAAAATACAAGTAACCAAAAACAACTAAAAATTCCATATTCTTAAAAAAAATTAAAAATAACAATCCTTAAGATATTTTTGGAGGGGAACAATCTCCAACTCTAATGTAATAAAATACATTTTAACAACTATGTAATCATCAGTTTCCAAACATATAAATGTTGGCAATCAAAACTCAATTAGCAAGTTACCAACACAACATAATCAACCTGTATAATGACAATTAGGTAATCTAGTGACCAAAATAGAATATACTAGTTTCTGAAACTCCAATCGGAATGAAAACAATAATTTTTTCAAACAACAACTTGAACATTAATGACACTACTCAGAAACCAAATTAAACAACACCATACACCAAAACATCACCATACACAAAAACAAAAACACAAGTAACCAAAAATAACTAAAAAATCTATATTCTTAAAAATGTAATATAAAATGTAATTGTTCCTAAAGTAAAACGGTCAAATTGACTTTACCATGTTCAATATCCCAAGTAGGGGTGATCATTCAGTTATAACCGAACCGAATAAGCTATTTGGTTATAACCGAAAATTGAATTATTGATAATTTTACTATCCGAAATAATAACCAAAATTTAAAAATAACCGAATTACCGAATACCGAATTACCAAATTATAATTTCGGGTATTTGGGTAATAACCGAACCAACATCCGACATAAATTAATTGTTAACTGTCCAGCAAATTAACTGTTAACTTAACTGTCGAACACAAATTAACTATCCAGCAACAAAGTAACTTAACAGGCTAACAACAACATCCAACATAAACTCATAAAGTTTAAAAATACAGCAACAACAAACCCAAACACTTTTACAGTATCATGTCATTACAGTAACCCAAAGTTCTTTAAATTATATAACAGTCGAGTACAAGTAGCATTAACATCAACATCAACAAGCTCCAGTCTCCCAATAGCACTATTGGCATCATATGATCAGATTTCAACACCATAAGATCACCTTTTAACTGCAAGAACACAAATAACTTGCCATTAATGTTCACATATTTCTGAATTTATTGACCAAAAAAACAAAAAAGAAACAAAACATATTTTTGATATGGACTACAACAATAACAATAAAAAGAACCTTTGCTCGACTTTAAAGGTGCTAATTGTAGGCATATTAAGAGAAAAGGAAAGCATGTTAAGTATTGCTTCTTCAAAATTGAAGTTGGCACGAGCACATAAAACCATATATTCAAGACATGGTAATCTTCTTTTTCCCTATATTCAAGACAGTGACATAGTAATTAATACAAATCTACACATCTGCTTTTGTAATTCCAATATGTAACATAAAAGACAATACTTTGGTGTTTTATTTTTTAAACTGGAATAATAAAGCTACCCAGTAAAAGAATAATTTTAGCAGTCAAAAATCACAACAAACGTGAATCAAAATGCAAACAAAAACCAAATTTCCCATAATTAACCAAATACTCACTTTTCTTAAAAAATGATGAATCACTATTCACTAACAGTAACCCAAAAAATATATAAAAACATATATAGAATGACATATACAAAAGATTTAAACTAACTGAAGTACAGAACCGAGATGCATTAATATTATTTCTTCAGTAGATTAAAAGAGGGTGGAAATCGAGAACATACCAAGTTCTTAGAGACTTAGACTTAGAGTTAGATAGACAGTGAGACGGCGAGAGTCGCGAGACAGATAGTGAGAGCTGAGAGGCGGAGGCCTCGTCGGAGATTGGGACGTGGAGAGGTTGATGCCGCGCCGGAGATTGAGACTGTCGAGTAGTGGAGACTCGAGAGTCAAGAGGCAAGACTGCAAGAGGCCGAGGAGTGAGGAGTGAGGAATCGAGATCTAAATTCTCAGATCTGGCCTTTGGGAGCGAGTTAGGGCTTAAGGGCAAAATGAGAGAAAACAAGAGTACTGAATACTGACAGATAGTTATATTATAGATAATATTATAAAATTAATTTTGTAAGTATTAAAGTTCGGTTTTTTTGAAAATCGGAACCGAAACCAAATAACGAGTAATAATTCGAATATAACCGAAATTCTAAAAAAATCGAAAAACCAAAATAATTCGGTTCGGTTCAGTAATTCAGTTTTATCCGTTTTTTGTTCACTCCTAATCCCAAGTAGTCAAGAATTTTTAACTTCATGCTATAAAACAAGGCCCATTGGCCCAACCAGTTGAAGTGCTAAAAGGTTGAAAATTCTTTGGATTTCTAAGGACCAGATCAGCCCACAAGATTTTCTAATGTTAGTTATGGTTTAATTGGGCATATACTTGTCATCAAGTTCTACACTTGGCCCAACCATGGGAGAATTGCCTTTTGATCGTTCCTTTAATCATTCATAGAGTACAAATTGTTATTACTCCATGAATGGGCCTGCAAATTTTTTTTTTGGGGCTAATTTGAACACACACACTTTGACTTGGTATTCCAAAGTTCGAACTCCCAAGCTCTTCATGGTTAACATGGATTGAATAATATCAATCGGCCTAAAGGTATTCGGGCAGGCCTGCAAATATTTTCACATTCAAAAAATTTGAAATCGAAATTTAATTTAAAAAATATTTTAAAATTGATATCCTCTAACTTTGCCATTTATATTATATCTACTTAATTTTTGAAAAGAAAAATAACTTTTATGTTAAGACTAAAAATAAAACTCAATTCTGACAATTTTACTAGGACCAAAGTTATATATATTTCTTTATAACATACATGTAAACTTATGGTATCTAATAATTATTAATAAGATCTTAACTTATTAGTTAAAACTGAGATGTAACATTTACGCTGTAATAGAATGTAGATTGGAATGATTCATTTCATTCTAGTTAGAATGAGTTATTTTATATTCTTCCTCCCCTCAAGAGTCAAGACCCTCATGACTCAATGATAAAAAAAAATTACTCAGAAAGTTCTGGGCATGAAATCTTGAGTAAAAATATTAAATTTCAGTCGAAAATAGCAAAAAAGAAGAAGAATGGTTCGATTCATTCTAATCGTTGTTGGAAATAGAATTGAATGGAAAAAATTGACTCGGGTCGGGTCGGGTCAAAACAGTTTGTGAACCAACGGTAATAAACCGTGGAATTATTCTCTATATATACTCGCGCATGGAAAAGAAAAGAGTAGTTTTTTTTTTGTTGGTTTTCTTCTAGTTTTTTTTTTCTTCTTCCTTTCTGCCGAATTTGACAGACAAAAGGTTAAGATAAGAAAAGAGAAATGCTTCTTACTTTTTGACTGACAAACAAAAGTAATCATTTCTCTTCCTTAGTATAGTGCAGTGTGCATGCAATATTGTGGCCGGCAACATAGTGGTTCTAATTAATTTTTGACAGACAACATAGTGCTTCTTATTTTTTTTTTTGACAGAAACAAAAGTAAGAATTTTTCTTTCTTTTTAGTTTACTGTTTACATGCGTCATCATTATTATTAATCATATAAGTTCGGTACATAACATTAAAATTGGTTCAATGTATTCTTAATTTTGAAGTACTTCTAATTAAGAACTGGAAATCCGTTTTATCTTGGGAAGCAATTATTCATTAATCCTTAGCACCTGTGAGGGAATAAATTTGCTTTAAGGAGACTTTGTGAATTCAAAGGACTTGGATTTATTTATTTCTCATTTTACAATTTATTTATGTTTTGCATAAATTTATTATTATTATATTTATATGCATTATTAAATAATACTATATATTACAGTTAACAATCTTAAAGCAAATTTATAAATTCTGTAAATATAGTGGTATTTAATTTATATAATTTATTTGAACAGAAATTCGTTGATAAAACAAATTTTTTTTGTACCAACGAAATTCTAGAATATTAATTGCATATTAATACGTATTCTGTTTGCATATTCGTTAATTGCCGAAATTCGTTCATATTCTGTAATTTTAATTGATTTGTACTTGTATAACACACAATATGAAAGTTTTGATATAGTAAATAATGCCTTATCTTGGTACCAGTTGGTAAGCACTAAGTTATCCATGCATGAATTTTTTCTTAGTGTATATATCAATCATTTTTTCCTTACTATTTATAGTGAGCAATGCAAGAAATTGTGTAGTCCGAACACTTTAATATACACAAACAGTTATGCATTAAAAAAAATAGATTACAGAATTACAGAATTATAGTTCATAAGGAAAATTGTTTTATAAAAAAAAAACAATTGTTTAGTAGTTTATAAAACAAGTTTACTAAACTGTTTTTGAATCACGTTGTACTGCAGTATGTTATATACTTGTATATTTATATATCATATATACGAATCATATTACATGTTGCGTGTTCTGCAGTATATATGTTCTGTTAGTATATATATCAGTGCAATAATTGCAGTAATCACATAAGTCTAAAAGGTATTTAATTGGGCAACACATGCTATTTAATTGGGCAACACATACTAGCGCATGGTCATAAGCCGACTTCAATCTGGTTTAATTGTTTGCATGATAATCTGTTATTTTATATGTACATAATATTATATATGTAGTACTCTGAAAATTTGGTGCATATAAAGTTTTCTGTTATTATATATAAGTTACATGTTAATAAATTGCATGTTTATATTTTGTTATTTCTAATATTGTTTAAATATATATACATGTGTAGTATATATAATATTTTGTTCTGTAACTTAAATAGTGTTTTATGTAAATAGAAATTTTTTTTCATATTAAAATCATTATTCTGTTATTGATTTTAAATTAGTATAACAGTTTATTTTTATTGCTAATATATATTATTGTTACATCTTGTACAAACAGAAATTTGTTTCTGTCTATTGACAATAGTCTTTATTTGTATAACAGAAATGGCTTCTACAAGCATCATTCCTGCCGTGAGTATGTCTCATGGAGAAAAGCCAGAAAGGTTCAATGGAACTAATTTCAAGTGTTGGCAACAAAAAATGCTATTCTATCTCACAACATTGAATTTGGCTCGGTTTCTTCAAGAGGATTGTCCTACTCTTGTTGAAGGAGAAACTGACAAAGAAAAGGTGGCTGCTGTTGATGCATGGAAACATGCAGATTTCCTGTGCAGAAATTATATAATGAATGGATTAGACAATACACTGTATAATGTGTACTGTACAATTCAAACTGCAAAGGAATTTTGGGAATCTTTAGATAAGAAATATAAAACTGAAGATGATGGCATGAAAAAATTCATTGTCGGTAGATTTCTTGATTATAAAATGGTAGATTCCAAAGCAGTTATCACTCAGGTTCAAGAATTACAAGTAATTCTACATGACATTCATTCTGAAGGAATGTCATTAAGTGATTCATTCCAAGTTGCAGCAATGATTGAGAAGCTTCCACCATCGTGGAAAGACTTCAAGAATTATCTGAAGCATAAACGCAAAGAGATGAATCTTGAAGAACTGATCGTGCGACTAAGGATTGAAGAGGACAATCGAGGATCTGAGAAGAAAAGTGGGAAGAATTTCATTGAAGCCAAGGCAAATGTTGTAGAACAAAGGCCAAACAACAACAAAAGGAAGCGTGAAGGCAAAGAAGCTTTCAAGGCCAAGAAGAAATTCAAAGGCAAATGCTTCAATTGTGGTATTTCCGGGACACAAATCAAATGAATGTCGCAAGCCAAAGAAGTTCAAGAAAGAACAAAAGTCTCAAGCAAATGTGACAGAACTGGAGAAGCTTTCTGAAGATGTTTCAGACATGAACCTTTGTGCAGTTATATCTGAATGTAATTTGGTAGGAAACCCTAAAGAGTGGTACGTGGACACTGGAGCTACTCGCCATATATGTTCCAACAAATGGATGTTTTCTACTTACAAACCAGTAGAAAATGATGATCAACTCTTTATGGGAAACTCCTCAAGTTCAAAGGTTCAAGGACGTGGAAAGATTGTACTAAAAATGACATCTGGCAAATAACTGACTTTGAATGAAGTGCTTCATGTGCCAGATATTCGCAAGAATCTAGTTTCTGGGTCACTACTGAGCAAGAATGGCTTTAAGTTGGTGTTTGTGTCTGATAAGTTTGTACTTACTAAGAATGATATGTTTGTAGGAAAGGGCTACATGAATGATGGGCTCTTTAAGATGAATGTTATGACTGTTGTACCGAAGTCTATTGATAATAATAAAATTAATTCTTCTGCTTACTTGTTAGAGTCTTCAAACATATGCATGCTAGATTAGGACATGTTAATTATAATACTTTGCGTAGATTAATTAATTTAGAATTCTTGCCTAAATTTGATATTAATCTAAAACATAAATGTGAAATTTGTGTGGAATCAAAAATGACAAGATTACCCTTTCACTCAGTTGAAAGGAAAACTGAACCTCTAGATTTAATTCACACTGACATATGTGACTTAAAGTTTGTGCAAACTGGAGGTGGGAAAAAATATTTCATAACCTTTATTGATGATTGCACAAGATATTGTTATGTATATTTGCTAAGAAGCAAAGATGAGGCCGTAGAAATGTTTCAACTTTATAAAAATGAAGTTGAAAATCAACTTAGCAAAAAGATTAAAGCAATAAGAAGCGATAGAGGTGGTGAATATGAATCACCATTTGAA
This sequence comes from Panax japonicus, assembly GCA_020205505.1. NCBI lineage: Eukaryota > Viridiplantae > Streptophyta > Magnoliopsida > Apiales > Araliaceae > Panax > Panax japonicus. The sequence goes on from CM035095.1 coordinate 29,863,000, forward strand.
GAGATTTGCTATACTCATGGTATTATTCACCAAACTACAGCTCCTTATTCACCTCAATCTAACGGTATTGCTGAACGCAAGAACCGAACATTAAAAGAAATGTTGAATGCCATGAACAGTTCTGGAGCACCACAGAATTTGTGGGGGGTTGCTTTGCTTTCTGCCAATTATATTCTTAACAAAGTGCCTCATAAGAAAACTCACAAAACCACTTATGAATTATGGAAAGGTCATAGACTTTGCTATAAATACTTAAGAGTGTGGGGGTGTTTAGTAAAAGTGATGGTTCCTAAACCTAAAAAGGTTAAGATAGGACCAAAAACAATTGACTGTGTTTTCATTGGTTATGCAAATAACAGCAGTGCTTATCGCTTTCTTGTTCATAAATCTGAAATTAACGATATTCATGTTAATACATTTATTGAATCAAGAGATGCATCATTTTTTGAGAATATTTTTCCATATAATGGAAATAATGAGTCAAATTCAAACAAAAGACCTTTGGATGTTACTAGTGATAATCCTGAAAATATAGACAAAGAGTCTGTAGTGGATGAACCTAGACGTAGCAAAAGGTCAAGGACTTCAACGTCTTTTCGTCCGGATTTTCTAATATTTTTGTTAGAAAATGATCCTCGAACCTACAAGGAAGCAGTATCCTCTCCAGATGCTTCTCATTGGAAAGAAGCAATAAATAGTGAAATTGAGTCCATTATGCAAAATCATACATGGGAACTGGTGGATCTTCCACCTGGTTCAAAACCTTTAGGGTATAAATGAATCTTCAAAAAGAAGTTGAAAGCTAATGGCTCAATTGATAAATACAAAACAAAGCTTGTTGTTAAAGGCTATAGACAAAAGGAAGGATTGGATTATTTCGACACTTATTCACCTGTTACAAGAATTACATCTATTAGAATGCTAATAGCAATAACATCTTTAAATAGACTTGAAATACATCAAATGGATGTAAAGACTGCATTCTTAAATGGTGAATTAGATGAAGAAATATATATGGAACAACTTGAAGGTTTTATAGCTCCTGGACAAGAGAGGAAAGTATGTAAACTTGTTAAATCTTTGTATGGATTAAAACAAGCACCAAAACAATGGCACGAGAAATTTGATAATGTTATGTTATCAAATGGATTTAAAATTAATGAGTGTGACAAATGTGTTTATGTCAAAAGCACTCAAAAGGAATATGTCATAGTTTGTCTTTATGTGGATGATATGTTAATCATGGGTAGCAACAATGAAGTTATCAACTCAACAAAACGTATGTTATCAAATAGATTTGACATGAAAGACTTGGGGATTGCTGATATAATTTTAGGAATCAAGATTTCTAGAATCTCTGATGGAATTATATTATCTCAATCTCATTACATTGAGAAAATACTTGAAAATTTTAACAAGTATAATATAATTCTAAATAAGACCCCAGTTGATATAAATATTCATCTAGCTAAAATGAAGGTGATGGCATATCACAACTAGAATATTCTCGTATAATAGGCAGTTTAATGTACGTCATGAACTGTACTAGACCAGATATAGATTATTCGGTAAGTAAGCTAAGTAGGTATACGAGTAATCCAGGTAAAGATCACTGGAAAGCAATTTTGAGAGTTTTAGGATATCTAAAACATACTCAAAAATATGGACTGCACTATACAAGATATCCAGCAGTATTGGAAGGATATAGTGATGCTAATTGGATATCTGACAATAAAGACTCGAAATCCACAAGTGGATATGTCTTTACACTTAGAGGTGCAGCAGTATCTTGGAAATCCTCAAAACAAATGTGTATTGCAAGGTCTACAATGGAATCAGAATTCATTGCTTTAGACAAAGCTGGAGAAGAAGCTGAGTGGCTTCGTAATTTCTTAGAGGATATTCCAAATTGGTCAAGACCTGTGCCAGCTATATGTATACACTGTGATATCCAATCAGCGATTGGAAGAGCACAGAGTCATTTATATAACGGTAAGTCACGTCATATACGACGAAGACATAATATCGTTAGACAATTGCTCTCAAATGGAATTATCTCAATTGACTATGTAAAGTCAAAAGATAATATTGCGGATCCGCTTACGAAAGGTTTAACAAGAGAGCAAGTGGAAAAATCATCGAAGGGAATGGGTTTAAAGCCTACTGTTTAAATAAGAGTCGTCATAGTGGCAACCCAACCTAGCTGACTGGAGATCCCAAGATCTAGGTTCAATGGGCAAACCGAACTATGTAGTACTCAGTAAAGCACTGAGGAGATAATTGCTCCTAACCATTCCTATTATGATTATGAAACAGTGCACATCTACCGCGAGATTCAGGATAAGTTACGCTTTTAATGACTTTTATACTTTGAAATACGTTCAAGTGGGGTATTGCAGGATACTCTTGATAGAAGTCACCTGCGTGAGTAAGAAGGGGGCCACTTCTGTGAGAATTTTGAAGGCTGAATTCTCTAATATACTTACGGAACCAAGAGGTGTTTCAAGGCCAAAATGAACACAAACGTAAGAACCAATTATGTCTGAAGAGATATTTTGTGAATTCTATTGTCTTGGTTTACACAAAAAGCTGACAGTTCAAAGACATCAAGTCTACTGATTAGCCGAGTAAATCCGATAGATTTTACTATGGTAAGTTCAAAGCCACTAGGCTACTTAACCTGATGAAATATCTTTTCTTATGTACTCGAACTAGTGTCTGCATATTCATAACATATTTTGCATTTAATAAAGCCAATTTTACATTCATGTGGAGGATTGTTGGAAATAGAATTGAATGGAAAAAATTGACTCGGGTCGGGTCGGGTCAAAACAGTTTGTGAACCAACGGTAATAAACCGTGGAATTATTCTCTATATATACTCGCGCATGGAAAAGAAAAGAGTAGTTTTTTTTTGTTGGTTTTCTTGCAGTTTTTTTTTTCTTCTTCCTTTCTGCCGAATTTGACAGACAAAAGGTTAAGATAAGAAAAGAGAAATGCTTCTTACTTTTTGACTGACAAACAAAAGTAATCATTTCTCTTCCTTAGTATAGTGCAGTGTGCATGCAATATTGTGGCCGGCAACATAGTGGTTCTAATTAATTTTTGACAGACAACATAGTGCTTCTTATTTTTTTGACAGAAACAAAAGTAAGAATTTTTCTTCCTTTTTAGTTTACTGTTTGCATGCGTCATCATTATTATTAATCATATAAGTTCGGTACATAACATTGAAATTGGTTCAATGTGTTCTTAATTTTGAAGTGCTTCTAATTAAGAACTGGAAATCCGTTTTATCTTGAGAAGCAATTATTCATTAATCCTTAGCACCTGTGAGGAAATAAATTTGCTTTAAGGAGATTTTGTGAATTCAAAGTACTCGAATTTATTTATTTCTCATTTTACAATTTATTTATGTTTTGTATAAATTTATTATTATTATATTTATATGCATTATTAAATAATACTATATATTACAGTTAACAATCGTAACCAAACACAAATTTTTTCATTTCATAGGAATGGGTTATTCCATTCTCACCTTTATTATTCTAATTCAAACGTAGCATTAGGTCTTAAGTTGTTGATTTTAGTCGTATGAGTTTTTTTTTTACTATATAAAATGTATTTTTTTTTCTTTTATGTGAAATGTATTATTTGTACTTGATTAGATTGTATTGTACACCCAAAATGAGGCTTTATAAAAATATTATTAGACTATGATATTACTTTTTAATCTTTTTTTTATCACATGAAGCAAAGTTGGTGAAAGTTTGAAACTCGTGATTCTCTCTCATGCCTAGTATTAGGAATTAGGATTTCTCCCTTACACTTATTCTTAAATTTTTCTTAATAATCATTTAGTGATATAAAAATTATATTTAATAATAAAATAAAATTTGTCAAAAATAATTAACGATACAATAATTATCACACAAAAAATTATTTTTTTTCGTTAAATATATATTGGGAGAAATCGAAAGGAATCCCAAACTTTGATCATCAATATAATTGTTTTTGATTTATTTTTTGACTTACATGGTGTAGTAGGCTCTTCAAAATTCTAACATAGCTGGTGGTGCCCCCAAGAAATTAATTGACTAAATAATCAAATAAATTCGGTTATTCTTGTTTTTATCTTAATTAAAATTTTTTAAAAAAACAAAAGCTAAGTACTAATATATTTAATTGTACAAAAAAATATTATCATAAATAATTGAATTGTACGGCAAAGGGAATTCACTTATGATGTCAAATCAAATTGAGGAAAGATATGGCTTAAAGAATTACCCGTGTCATTAGTGTTGTAAAAACATTAAACTTGTAATGTAATATCTCAGTTTTATATTACTCCCTCTGTTCTTAAAAGATTATCGTTTAAGATTAATGCACACAGATTAAAAAATATAATTAATACCTAACGAAAATACTACTCTCTCCATTCCTTAATATAAGTCGTTTTAGAGAAATATTTTTGTTCCTAAATATAAGTCGTTTGAGAATTTCAAGTAAGTATTAATTGCTTAGTTTTCAATATTACCCCAAGTATTAAATATAACTTTGGTTTTCTCACTATTTTTTGTCCAATAAATAACAAATTATTCTTCCAATACAAGGGCAATATAGATAATTAATATTATAGTTAATGTTATACAATTATTACCTTAATACTTGTGCATAATTCTAAAACGACCTATATTAAGGAACGGAGGGAGTATAATACTCTTATTAATTGTCTCAACCAATTATTCTCCTCCCAATGTTTCTTATTCAATTCAACCAATTACTTCTTATTCAACCAATTACTACTTGAATTATAGTATTAAATTGAATAAGAATCATTGGGAAGGGAAGAAAACTTTAAATAGAAGAAAGCTTTAAATAAGGGTAAAGTAGAAAAAAAATAGCTAATGTGTATTGATAAACTCAAAACGACAATCTTTTTAGAACAAAAATTACTTCCTAAAATGATAATCTTTTAGGAACGGAGGGAGTAAAAGATATGATAAAAATTTATCTGTATATAAATAATTAAATTACCAACAATAATATCTTCAGCCATGACTTTTTAGATGGACTTGTGATTAGGGGTGGACATATTTTTGGATTTTTTCGTTTTCCGGATCGAACAGAATCGATCGATTCGGTACAAAAATAATCGGTTCGGTTTCGATACAAAAAATCGGTATATACCGATTTTTTGATACCAAATCGATAAATCAGTTCGGTATACCAGGTCCTACTGATACCGGTACTGGAATTTGGCTAATTTCGGTATCGGTCCGATTCGGACCTATATTTACCGGTTGCACACCCCTACTTATGGTGTGACTTGGTTTGATTTTGTGGGACCATCATCAAGATTTTGTTGATTTTTACGCATGAAATCATTAATCATGCCTAAACTAACTAGGTGAAACAAAGAAAATCAACATGAAAAATGTGGTAACTTGAAGGACTTGATTGGGGAAAATAGTAAGGCGGCGTTTGAACTTTGAATGAAGGGAAAGTAATTGAAAAAAATAAAAATAAAAATAAAAAAATTCAGTTTATTTTGACCGACTCGTTCACGTTCATTCGATCTATTCTTAAAGATTATGTGATTGCACTGGTCTTTGATGTTGAATTTATCGACGTGTTTAATTAGGTTTCATGAAAAAATAATATATGTCCCATCATTAACTATTTTCTTGCAATAAAATTATAAAAAAAATTATAATATTTTTTAGAAATCTTTGTTTGTCATTTTTAAATTAATATAAATATATTTAATTTTAGCTAATACCATTATTATAATTGTATAGTACTCCCTCCGTCCAGATTATTTTGTCATAATTTCCTTTTTAGTTTATCCAAATCTATTTGTCCTTTTTTCTTTTTAATACTATTATTTATCTTACTTTTCCTATACTACCCTCATTTAACTTATTTTTTTAAAATTAAAAACAACATCGACATACATTGAATAAAGTAACACTATTAACTTCACATAACCACTCTCTTTCCCCCCTCTTTCTCTATATTTTATTATTCCATGAAAGAATTAGGAGATTAAATATAACAAAAAACATGATAATTGAAAACTTAAATGGGTAAGAGTATCTCCAACGGTCTGTTCAATAATTTTGGGATACTTAAATAGGTGAGTCACATCAGAAAAAATATTTTCAACAGTCTCTTCAACCTTAGTCATCAAATCTGCAACCTTATCCTCTATCTTCAAAATATTTATTAAAGGCTAAAAATATTTATTTTGCTTGATGAGTTTGATGTACGGTTGAATTGAAAAGACTGATGAGACACAAAATATGAAAGTAATAAATACTGTTCTTCAAATCAACAAACTTCAATTTAATTTTTTTTTTGTTACTACTCTTGGAGATACTATAATCTATAAATAACTTTTTTTCTTAATAAACGTTTACTTTCAAACTAGAAAAATAAACTTGGAAGAAGAGAGTATATAACAAAATATATTTCATTTAAATTTTTTATATGTCATATTAATTTTAAAATTTAATATGCCATTATTTGATCTCACAATTCAAACTATATCTCTAATTTTAGAACAGCAGTAAATATAATTAAAGAAAAACTAAAAGTAGAATATACGTGTCATTTTATTGGCGGTGGATTTGGATAAACGGTAAAAATATATATTAAGTGGAGAATACTTCAAATTTCAACTTGTAGACGATAATTGACCAGAGTCACTTAAACTCATTAGCCTCAAGAAAGTAATATCGTTGTATTTAAATGAATTTTATAATCAATATAAGAAAACTTTATAGTAGTAGTAGTATTAATAAAGGCTACAATAGGTAGGAAAATAAATCACAAATTCACATATTTTCAAAAAAAATAAAATATATATGTGAACATAAAAATTGAACAGAAAAATTAAATTTTTTAATTATCAAATAAAGACCTCCTCGGCAACAACTTAATATACAAAATGTGGAGGAAAAAAAATTACATACACCTCTTAAAAACTAATTAATGCTATATTTAGATTGAATGAATGGAATAGTGAAAAGAATAAATAAATTTTTATAATTTTGTATTTTTGGTTTTTAATGTTGATGAACGATGTGATAGACTGATATAATTATCGTCCATTTATTCCAACGCCTCCCCTATGAAATTATGATTGCGAAGTATATCATTATATGAGATCAGATAAAATTATAAGATTATGTCATTATATTAAATTATCGTTGAAATATTATCGACGACGTAACTTGCAGCAAAAGGTCGACATATAAAATCTCAATATATATATCATTTTAAAATATTTTATCCCCCCAAATAATTACGGAATACATTTATTTTCATTTAATTTCCGACTTTTTAGATGAAATCAAGTTGATATATTCATCAAAATCCTGAGGCTGATCAGGTCAATCATTTTGTGTGACATAAAAGTCATACATCTCCATTTAGGCTGAGGAAATTAAATTCAAAAGTTGCCCACATTGAGTTTGTCTAAAGACTCTAGACCTCAATTTCCTTACATTTTCATCCCACTTTCAACATAGGTATGTCCTAATTTGAAAGAACATATCCCAATTTTTGTGAAAGGAAGTGATTTGTTTGTCAGATTTTTATTAAGATACCACAATTAATCGGTTTGAGTCTCGTATCGAATAAATAATACTTAAATATTAAATAATATACATGAATGAATCAAGACTTAAGGATTCAAATTTATCTGTTAAGTGGGTTCTAAAAGTAATTCTACGGATACAACTATATATAAAAAATTGTGCACAAATATTATTAAAAAAAATATGAAGTTGTTCTAAATATACGTGTTAGTGCGTTGTATATGCGCTCTACAATTGGTATCAGACTTCAGACCTAATGACTTAAACTTGATTCCCCGATTCTCCCCTAATAATTTTTATACCGTGCTACTCTCTGATAATGATTGTAATTTTTTATATTTAATTATTGTAATAGAAATTAAGATTGTAAAATAAGCAAACACTTCAGGCTCAATTCGTACTCGCTCGACTAAAAGTTCGATTCGAAATATGAATAAGTTAAATATAAGCACATTTTAAAGTTCAAAAGATTAGTCAAACCTTCTCAAATTATAATTTTCTATTGATACTCGGATCATATTCGTTGGAAAAGTCCAAACTGCTCGGACTCGATTCGAAATCGTGCTCAACTCGGTAGTTAAATGAGCCTCAATCAAACTTTATTTTATAGTCAATAAATTTTGTGAACCAAATCCGACTCGGTTCGTTAACACCCTTAATTAGAAGCAAAATAAATATAGCAATTATGTTTTGGTTGGATCCGATCAATTAGGGTGAAATTGACACTAATTTTGTCGTAATAAGTTCTATAACTTTTTATTACATTCGTTATAGAAAAATATTATATTGATAAGTTATATAATTTTTTTATTGCATCGATTAATATAATATTTTTATAATCACTACAATAAAAAATTATATAAACTTATTAGCCGTAAGTAAGGTTGTAAACGAGCCAACACAGTTCGGGTTCGATTCGGGCTCGACTCGAAAAAATACGAGCGAGACTCAGATTCGTTAATAATATGATCCAAATCTGAGCATTAAAAATAGTTCGAATAAAAATATGAGTAGAATCTGAGCAAGGTTATACTCGACTCATTTAAGATTCAAACTACTCGAATTTTTGATTGTGATTCGATACATACTCGGTTAATACATATTCGATTAGATATTCGATACATTCTCTTATAATATATACAAATTTAAATCAAATTAGGATAATTAATTATTATTTTGTTTTGTTTTTAATTTTAATTGTGATTTTATATTTATAAAGTGTAATAATAAATATATTTTCTCATTTTTAAGTAAAATAACAAATTGAATTTATAATTATATTTATTATAAAATTAGTTATTATGTGTAGACTCGAATTCGAGCTTGAATTTGAAGCTCGCGAGTAGTTTGAATAAATATTCGAGTCGAGTCGGATCGAATTCGAATACTAAATATTCGAGTCGAGTCAAATCTGAGTAGAATTTTTTAAATATAATTCGAATTCGAGCCGAATTCGAGCCAAATTCGAGTACGAATTTATCATTTTGAGTCGAATTCAAGTAGTTTTTTATTTATTTCGATTCGACTCGTTTACATCCTTAGCCGTAAGAGGATCGGTTTTAATTATTTGGACTATATCTCATATCTTAATGATTTTTGTACGTGGTTGACTAAGGCTGCCCATAAGGTATTAAAAGTAACCTGGGAGACAAATAGCCAAGACTTGGTCATTATTTCTTCTCTTTTTTGGATCAGACTACTATCCAGATCTTATCAAATCAAATCTAAACATCATCCATCATCCATCATCCATAAAGCACTCTAATTAACAATAATAAATACTTAAAAGTATTACATAAAAATTATAAAATTCAAGTGAAATGGGGTCACTTAGTAATTTAAATAAATATATAAGCAAAGGAGTTTCTATCTATTTTATAATTGGAGAGGGAGAAAAATAACTCCTTTATCTTTAGGCTTTGTAAAAATCATTCCTATATATGTTGTCTCTTCCATCTTTTATCAACTCTAATTTTCTTTAATGTGTTTTAATTGTACCGATAAATTGTATGTCAAGTAGACTTGTATTATGATAAATTTATGCAAAATTATAATGATAAGTTTATGAATACATATAATTGATAAAAATTATAAAAGAGACTCAGTTATTACACGTCTCTTTAAAAAAAAATATTACTAATACTTATTTACACGTAACTGACTGTTAAAAAATCGGCGTAAATATTCACAATATAATATATATATTGGAAAAATGTATGTACACAGCTGTGTATTACACAGTAGGCTATGACGACGGTTTTTTGGGCTATAGCGACGGTTTCACCTGTCGTTATAACTATTTTAGGCTATGACGACAATTTACCGTACCTATAGCTCAAAAAATCTATTGTCATACCCCAACTGTGTAATACACAGTTGTGTATATACATATAGCCCTATATATATATATAGCCCTATATATATATATATATATATATATATATATATATATATATATATATATATATATATATATATATATATAGGACCGATCGATAGCATTTATAATTGATAAAAATTATAAAAGAGACTCAGTTATTACACGTCTCTTTAAAAAAAAATATTACTAATACTTATTTACACGTAACTGACTGTTAAAAAATCGGCGTAAATATTCACAATATAATATATATATATATATATATATATATATATATATATATATATATATATAATGTATGTACACAGCTGTGTATTACACAGTAGGCTATGACGACGATTTTTTGGGCTATAGCGACGGTTTCACTCGTCGTTATAGCTATTTTAGGCTATGACGACAGTTTACCGTCGCTATAGCTCAAAAAATCTATCGTCATACCCCAAATGTGTAATACACAGTTGTGTATATACATATAGCCCTATATATATATATATATGATCAAATCCGGACCCAAATTTTTTTTTTGTAGAACAACTAAAAAAAAAAAAATTTATGGAACTGAAATTTTTCCATAATACAGTGTTTTGGGTGTGTTTTTAATACCTACACCAACCAATGTATGTACAGTCTGCCCAGACTGTACAGACATGTTTTGTTATAGGCATCCAAATCACGCCCAAAACACTGTATTATGTAAAAATTCGAATTCCATAATTTTTTTTAGTTGTTTCAAAAAAAAAGCAAGAAAAATAAAAGTTCGAATTTTAAACCTGTCCGGACTCCCGGACAGGATCCGGCCTATATATATATATATATATATATATATATATATACGGTCCGGATCAAGAGCATACCCCTTATCCAACTCACCCGAGCTCACTCTCCTTTTAGCGACGGACCCGACGACGGTTCGATCATATAACCGTCGTCTATACTTTTAGCGACCCCTTATCCAACTCACCCGAGCTCACTCTCCTTTTAGCGACGGACCCGACGACGGTTCGATCATATAACCGTCGTCTATATATATATACTAGCAACAGTCCTGTGCCTCTGGCACTATGGACGTTGAGATTTATTCAAAATTTTGGACGACCCAAATGATTTATTGAGTGAGCGAGAAATTTAAAATCATTTGTATTTTATTAGATAGATGGATGGTGGGATTTATCCCAAACTTTGGACCTCCTAGATGATTTATTGAGTGAGCGAGAAATTCAAAATTATTTGTATTTTATTAGATATATAGAATATAGATATAGATAGATAGAATTAGATAGATTGTATTTTATATTAGATAGATGGATGGTGAGATTTATCCCAAACTTTGGACGGCCCAGATGATTTATTGAATAAGCGAAAAATTCAAAATTATTTGTATTTTATTAGATAGATGACAAAATGTCTTAAACTTACTATCATTATTATATTACCATAACATCTTTATTGAACTACGTACATACTCAATTTTCTTCGTTGAGCATAGGGTTGCACAAATGGCCCGCGGCCTGAGGCCCGACCTGGATCCGGCCTAGGCCCGGTCTGGTCAAAGCCTGACCTGGTCAAAGTCTGGAACGGTCTGGCCCGGCCTGTAAGGCTACCAACAGACCAAGTATTTTTAGAACAAATCCGGCCTGACCTGGCCTTTTAAAAAGCCTGGTCCGGCCTGGCCTACAGCTTGATCCGGCCCAAGGCTTGAACCGGCCCAAAGCCTGGTCTTATATATGGAAAAATTAGGCTTGGACTGAAGTCTCTCTTCATATGTTTTAAGTTGAGAGCCCATACTAGTGTGCAAATGATTTTGAAGGATGCATGTTATATTTATAGTTTTAATAGCCTATGATACATTAGTGGTTAGGAGATGTGGGACTTAAACTAAGGTCCCGTATGATCAAGGCACCAACAGTGTGGTCTAAATAAAGTGAGCACCTCTTAATTACTCACAAGTGGTGATGTTGATTTCAGGGATGTCACATATGTTACTGCTAGTGGATCAATCATTGCTACAGCTGGGTATAGCTCTGATGCTGTTAATGTTGTTATATGGGATACACTAGTTCTTCCTACATCATCACGAGCTTCCATAATGTGCCATGAAGGTTCTTCTCTCAATAAAATTTTATGTTTCATTTGTTGAAATAAAAAGGCAGATAAGGAGCTATACATTTTGAGAGATATTTTGAGAGCTATAGCAGTTAAGGTTTGAAGGGGAAAAAGGCAATCAAGATGGAGAAATAAAAAATTATTGAGGTAACATATTTGATATGAATGTAAATTATAGTATAATGCTACATCAAACTTTACACCATACACTTTAAAGTTTTGCATTGTTGGACTCATAACATTAATATACATTAGGCATGAATAACATGGAATTATATCTTGTAGGAGATTACAAAAAATAACTATATGAAACTAAACCCAAAACCAACAAAACTGCTACTCTCAACAAAACTGCTAGCTCAAGAGTCCCACATCGGCTAAAAATGTCTCTATTGTCCCAACTTTGTTCTATAAATTAATGGGAGTTCAATACTTCAAAATATAATTGCTTAGCAATCTAAAGTAAAGGTTTGAACGCCTGGGCTTGCTTGGACCTGGCCTGTGCCTGGCCTTGCCAACAGGCCTTGACAGATCATGTTTTTTATTCTTTTGTCTGGCCTGGTCCGGCCTGTTACTATTTAAGGTTTGGCCTGGCCCGACCTGGTCAATGGTCAAAGCCTGGAAGGCATAGATCAGACCAGGCCAGGCTGCCTGTTTGTGCATCCCTAGTTGAGCATATAACATATTTATCAAAACATTTTTGTTAGTAATAGTTCAAATATATTAATAATATTTCATAAGGAGATCAATTATGAATAAAATAAAATATAAGAATTGAAAATGGCATAAAAAAATGGTCGCATTAGTCTTAAACATACATAAATTCTATGCGTACAAACTATGTATACAAAGTTGCACACAAATAAAATAAAAATAAATAAAATAAAAAGTAGGACTTATAGTTTAAATTTTACACATCATTATTAATAATTTGACATGTATTACATGAATATTCTTACCCGTTTTATACATAATTTTTTTTGTATATAATTTGTGTTGGATAAAATTCTACCAAATGAACAAATGATTGATTCTAAATGTTCATATATTAATTACTCCACTATCTAAGTTGCAAGTCTCCAAACAAACAGTGGGACAATAATTTAAATACTGACTTCCTATCCTATGGAATAAAATAAAGAGTAATGATTTTTTTGTCGTTGCATATGATTTTCAATGTATGCAATAAACATTTGTATCATGACTTGTTTATATTAGTTGAAACATTATTTAAATTAGTGTTTCCGTGCGGTTAAAAAACTATAATGAAAATTAGGGATTAATAAGGAGTGGGAAAGAAAAATAAATAAGAGAGAATAAAAGAAGATATAAATAATTTTTAAATAATGACATAATTATTAAGAGAGACGGTAAATTTCTCCGTTTTCTCTTAATAATACAAGAAATAGATGTAACGCTACTCAATATCAATATTATTTAGTGCTATATTAATCATCTGACGCAGAGATTTTTAATCAAGGATCTTGACCCCTTGTCTTATTTTTTCGGTATTGAGATTCTCACCACTCCATATAGTTTGTTGCTTGCTCAAATGTGCTACATCATTGATCTTCTTGTCTGGACAAAAATATTTGGTGCTAAACCTGTTGCTACACCACTTGTTACAGATGGAAATCTCACACTTCATTCAGGTACAACTAACTGATTGCACCGAACATAGAACAATTATTGGTCGTCTAAGTATCTTTGCCTCACTCGCCTAGACATAGCATATGCTGTTAACAAGATTTCCCAATTCATGCATCGCCCGACGTCTGAACATTGGAATGCTGCAAAATGAATGCTTTGATATTTGTGGCACATTGACTCATAAATTATTTCTTCCTAAGGCAAATTCATTTTCTCTTCATGCCATCTCAAATGCAGATTGGGCTAACAACAAAGACGACTATACCTCTACGAGTGCCTATAATATCTATCTTAGTCGTCATCCTATTTTTTGGTCATCCAAAAAATAACGCACTGTTGCTAGGTTATCTACAAAAGTTGAGTATCGATCAGTTGTCGCTACTACTTCTTCATAAATCAATTGGATTTATTCCCTTCTCACAGAGCTTGGTGTCACTCTATCTACACCGCCTGTTATATATTGTGACAATGTTGGTGCCACCTATCTCTATTCTAATCCTGTGTTTCATTCGCGCATGAAACAATTGGCAATTGACTATCACTTTATTCGAGATCAAGTTCAATCAGGTGCTCTTCATGTTAGTCATGTTTCCTCAACTTATGAACTTGCCGACGCTCTTACCAAACCGCTTACATGAAGTCGCTTCCAAGAATTAAGGGTCAAGATTGGCGTCTCCTCTAACACTCCATCTTGAAGGGACATATTAGAGAATTAAATATAACATATTTTATTTATAATTTTAAATTATTATAGTATCCTTGTAATTAGTTGTAATCCCCTAATTCTTGCAATTAGTTGTAATATTTTTGTAATTAGTTATATTTCCCTAATTTTAAGATAGTTTCCGATTTAGGTACTTGGACAATACTCAATCTTGTATATATATTCATTTTTAATCAATAAAAAAACTAAGTCATTGTTTCTCAACATTTCTCTCTATTTTCTACAATTGCTTGGGGGTTAGGTTATGGTAGTTTAAAAATATTGGTCTAAACCTAAGTTCAAAATAAAGTTCAATTCAATAATAAAAATATAAACTGGGTCATCTTTTCTCATTATAGGTGCGATGTTCAAAAATCAAAACAAGTTATTAATATACATATATATATATATATATATATATATATATATTATTTTCTTGAATATTGATTGTGACGCCCCCAAAATAGGTATACATCTCCCATCTTGAGTCGCCAAATACATGGCACAAAATTCAAATACAACTTAATTATACAACAGTCGTGTAAAATACGACAAAATATAATCTAAGAGTTTTAATAAGAATATTGTCATCTAGACAATATCCACACTCAATGGAGTCCTCATTATATTTATTGTCACACTATTTAATAGAATGGTGATGACTACTAATGCTATCATCTGGACCATCACTCCGTTTCCGGACTAGTCCTGCCTACGTTCTCATTTCCTGAAGAGAACAGTGAAAGAAAGGGTGAGCTCAACTAGCACAGTAAGAAATATTATGACTAAGATAATGCAGAATAAATTATCATTAGTCTTCAACAATGTTAAATTAATAAAATACAATAGACATCAAGTTTAACTGCAGCGGAATAAACAATCCATTAGAAGAGTCAAGTAGAGCATGATATCTACTATCTTCTATAATTTAAAATGTTTTCATCAATTTTTATCATCGAGACTCAGCTAAATAAATAAACCACGTCATCGAATCATCCATGCACTACGGGCCAATGATATTCATTAAATTATCAATGGTCATGACTATACCGAATAATCCCTGGTCATAATCATACAAAAAACTATCCATCAATGCACTACAGGCCATTGAGGACTTTTACCACATCGTTTATAACATTACAGGTCATGATTATACCGAATGATCCCTGGTCATAATCATACTAAGTCCATCTCTACACGTAAGCCAAAGATATACAACTATAAAACCAATAATCAACAGTCCATCTTTGCACGTAAGCCAAAGATAACTTTCATTACCATATAAGCATGATGATGATGACAATGATATAAGCATTAATCAAACGAAAATAAGGATAAATATTAAAGACTTTAAATTTATCCAAATATTATCAACCATTTAATAAACTCATAATCTAATATTATTAATATTATAACAATATTTTAATCACTTCTTAAACTTATAAATAATTTATTTCAATTGTCTACACTTTATCAAATAATGCATTTAATCATTCAAAAATGCCATACTCATAAGATTTCATCACCAATGATCAAATCCCTCATCAAAAATCTGCATATACCCTATATAGGATTCACAAGCCATAAAATCCTATTTTCCAATTTTGTTACTTCACATAACATATTTAATTCATTTACTCATAAATAGTTTATTTTCATGAAAAATACCAAATCAGTCCCAAAAATATTTCTTTTTTGGGATTTAGTAGAATATAGTCCCATATTGAACATATATTTTTCTCGGAATTTTAAAATTCATTTACTATTTTTCATATAGCCAAGACTGCCGAATATTTAGACATTTATCATAAACTGTACTTTTGTCCAAAAATTTCGAAATTTACAGGGTATACTCCTGTTATATACATGCACTCCCAATAAAAATTTTACCAATTTTGGAGTTAACCACAAGGAGTTATAAGGGTTTACTTTTAAAATAGTATTTTCTCATAAAATCCATAACTCTTAATCTATACATCCAAAAATTGCCATCTTTGGACACAATATAGAAAACTCATCAAATTATCATTTCAAATTTTTTCAGAATTTTTGAGAGTCAGAAAAATTATAAAACTGCAAATGGATTTTTACCCACTATGCGGTAATCCACGTAGACAGATCATTTCCACAATTTAATAAGGAATGAATACAAATGATCATTCACCATGTATGTGGTAATTGTAAGACCCCAACTTTTATGAATAAAGATGAATTTTCTATAATTATCATTTTTTGAATATTATGGAATGAATTTGATATAATGTTATAATTGTGGGTAATAGTTATAAATTTTGCAAAGTACGCAAGTTTTTATATAATATTCGATTGGTCGGGGAATTTTCGTTTTAGCAGGGAATATTAGTATGACGGCATAATCATTGGTGGACCCCACAACAGAATTATTGTCGGATTGAGAAAACGACAAAAGTATTTTATGAAAATAACGGCGGAAGTTTTATCGTTAACTGTTGAAACACCCGGTGTTAAAAGTACAGGAATACGCGTGGTTGCATAGTAGCACACGGTATTAATTATTGATACTTACATGAGAAGTCACTTAGTCTTGTTCAATTATTTGCTTCAGTAATTGTTGCATAGTATCTCACGTTAATTGATTCAATTATTGTCGATATTTTATATATTATTAAATCAATAATTAAGACGACGAAGTTATTAATATTATTATTTGCAATATTAACGATGTCTAGAAGTTCTGCCAAGGAGAGGTTTAGTCACCTAATTGCGCGCCAATAGGGAGAAATGCTTATTGGAAAGCCCCATCTTTCCTTGGAACGACCTGGTCGATTAATAGTGTGAATTATAATAATGACGATGAAGTTTTGTTTTATCATTATTATTAATGTAATAAAACAGAAAAGTTTTTTATATAAAATATAATACTTTTATAAAGTTATTCGTTTTATTAGACTATAAATAGAATATATTATATTCTATTATGCATAGTATTTTGCATAGTAAAATCTTTTTATATAAAACAGAATACTTTTATAAAGTTATTCGTTTTATTAGACTATAAATAGAATATATTATATTTTATTATGCATAGTGTTTGCATAGTACTTGCATAGTAAAATCTTTTTATATAAAATAGAATACTTTTATAAAGTTATCCGTTTTATTAGATTATAAATAGAATATATTATATTTTATTTAAAAGATTTTGTTTTATTAGAATATTTTATAGTAAACCAATCTGGACCGTCCGTTTAAAAGTAAATCAATCTGGACCGTTCAGGAATTAGTTACTATTCAGTCCATTCTCCTATAAATAGAAGCTCATTCCTTCATTATTTTTTACGAATTCACTGAAACTCTAGAGAGAGAAACTATAGAGAGAAAGAAGAAAAATATTCTGCTACTTCTCTACTCCTATATCCAGTTGTTCTAAGGTAAGGGGTATTATTTCTTTCGTATTCATGAAGAGAACTTCTGTTATTCCATTTTTTTTATTCTGTTGGAATAACCTGTATACGCGGTCTACCCTATACTTGGTGAAATTCTTCTGTTATTCCATTCTTTATCATTATGTTGGAATAATCTGTCTATGCAAAGTACCGCATACATGGTGAAATTCTCTGTTATTCCATTCTTCATCATTATGTTGGAATAACCTGTCTATGTGAAGTACCGCATACATGGTAAAATTCTTCTGTTATTCCATTCTTTATTATTCTGCTGGAACATCCTGTCTGTGCGTTTATGCATGACCTGGTTCCGTTATTTATTATTTTGTTGAAACATCCTGTCGGTGCGAATTTCGCCTGACCTGGTTCCGTTATTTATTATTCTGTTGGAATATCTTGTCTGTGCGTTTACACATGACCTGGTTTCGTTATTTATTATTCTGTTGGAATAACCTGTCTGTGCGGTCTATCGCATTCCTGATGATTTCTTTTGTTGTTCCATTCTTTATTATACTCAGTTGGTTAAAGTTTTGACTTCTATACTCAATAAAATTAGTGGAATATCCTTCTTATTTGCGCTTCATCCAGTATCTTTTCATGGAAATATTCTTCTGAGCATTCTTGAATTTTACTCTACAAAGAAGTATCATGTTGACAATTTGGACATTATTAGTTCTTAGATAAATTAATTCTTGAACTTGTTTTATTGAATTCTTATATCATTGTCATTATCCTCATGTTTATATTATGTTGAAAGTCATCTGTGGCCTGTAGTGCATAGATGGACTTGGTATGATTATGACCAGGGATTAATTGGTATAATCATGACCGTAATGTTACAAATGATGTGGTAAAAGTCCTCATTGGCCCGTAGTGCATTGATGGACAGTTGTTGGCATGATCATGACCATTGATGAATACACGAATATTCTTGGCCCGTAGTGCATGAATAATTTGTTGTTGTGATACTAATGAATATCCTTGGTCGTAGTGCATGGAATGATGTGGATTATTTATTAAGCTGAATCCCAGCGATAAAAGTGATGAAAAACCTTTTAAATCATAAAAGATAGTAGATTTTATTGTCTACTTGACTCTTTTAATGGATTGCTTGTTCCGCTGAAGTTAAACTTGGTGTTTGTTATATTGTATCAGTTTAACACTGTTGAAGGCTAACGATAATTTATTCTGTATTATCTTAGTCATAATATTTCTTACTGGGCTAGTTGAGCTCACCCTTTTACTTTCATTGTTCTCTTCAGGAAATGAGAACGTAACATGGACTAGTCGGGAATGGAGTGACGGTTCAGATAATAGCATTAGTAGTTCTCACTATTCTGTTAAATAGTGTGATAATAAATGTAATGAGGACTCAATTGAGTGTGAATATTGTCTAGATGACAATATTTGTATTAAAACTCACAGCATATGTTTTGTCGTATTTTACACGACTGTTGTATAATTAAGTTGTATTTGAATTTTGTACCATGTATTTGGCGACTCAAGATATGTGATGTATACTTATTTTGGGGGCGTCACAGTAATCCACATAGACATGTTATTCCAACAGAACAATAAAGAATGGAATAATAGAAGAATTCATCATGCATGCGATAGACCGAATAGACAGGTTATTTCCAACAGAATAATAAAGAATGGAACCAGGTCATGCGTAATCCACACAGACAGGATATTCTAACAGAATAATAAAGAATAGAATAACAACAGAAATCACCATGCATACGATAGACCGCACAGACAGATTATTCCAACAGAATAATAAAGAATGGAACCAGGTCATGCGTAATACGCACAGACAGGATATTTCGACAGAATAATAAAGAATGTAACCAGGTCATACGTAATCCGCACAGACAGGATATTCTGACAGAATAATAAAGAATATAATAATGGAAGAATTTTACCATATATGAGGTACTTCGCATAGACAGGTTATTCCAACATACTAATAAGAAATGGAATAACAGAATCTCTCTTCATGAATACGAAAGAAATAATATCCCTTACCTTAGAATAAAGCTGGATACTGGAATAGAGAGGTAACAGACTTCTCTTCTTCTTTCTTTCTATAATATCTCTCTATAATAATTGCTCTATAATTTTAGTGAATTGGTGAGAAATGAAGGAAGAATGACCTTCTATTTATAGGAAAATATAATTTTGATAATTGCACGTTTTGGGGCTCGACATATTACAGTACAATACCTCCAACTTTTCTTTCATTTTTAATTTAGTCCTGCAAGTATTATTAAACTTGCACAACCTCCCCTAATAGTAAATAATGTGAATCAATAGTTCAATCATGTGAATCAATAATTATAATCATGTAAAAATATGAATTACAGTATAGTACCTCCATCTATACCTCTATTTTTAACTTAGTCATGCAAGTATTATCAATCTTGCACCAACTCTCCTAATAGTACAAGAATGTGATTCAATAGTACACACATGTGGACAAATAGTTATATAAGCATGTGAATTAATAACAATTAATTGCTCATTTATCCGATTAATTACCCGATTTATCAATATAACCCCTAGATATCAATTATCATCGGAATAGAAGTCGATTTCCACTAACATTAATAATTCCAACACAATGGAACTATCAATTTCATCTTTAATCAAACACGAACTTATTCATCATTAATATTATAACTCACAATATTTAATAACCAGGTCGTTCCCAGGAAAGAGGGGGCTTTCCGATAAGGATTTCTCCTTATTGGCGCGCAATTAGATGACCAAACCTCTCCTTGACAGAACTTCTAGACATTATAAATATTGCAATTTAATAATATGAATAACTTTGTCATCTAAATTATTGATTTAATAATATATCATATTATGCCGATGATACTGTGACAATAATCGAATTAATAATATGAGAGATATGATGCAACAATTACTGTAGCAATAATTGAGTATAACTGAGTGACTTCTTACGTAAGCATCAATAATCAATACCATGTGTTACTATGCAACCATGCGTATTACTGTACTTTTACTACCGAGTAGTTCAACAGTTTTAACGGTAAAACTTCCGCCGTTATTTTCATAAAAATATTTCTTTCGTTTTCTCATTCCGACAATAATTCCGTTATGGGGTCCACCAATGATTGTGGCATCATACGGATATTCTCCGACAAAAAGAATATTCCTCGACCAATCGAATATTATATAACCACTAGCATACTTTTCAAAATTTCTAAATATTACCAACAACTATAACAATATCTCAAATCCACACCATAATTTTGAAAAAAAATATTTTGAGAAAATTAAACCTTTATTCATAAAATTTGGGATCTTACAATCTCCCCTACTCATGAAATTTCGCCCTTAAAATTTACGTACGTATTTGGTATGCCGAAGAGGTGATGATACCTTGACTTCATTTCAGATTCTAACTCTTGAGGTATAACCTTTGAGTATTGAATACGATCCTTCTTATCCAAGATTTTAACACGTATCTCCTCATACGTTAAATCTTTTGCTATCTCATCTAGTTCTAATTTAATAGCGTGGTTCGGGTCATCCATATATTTACGTAACATTGATACGTGAAAAACGCGACATACTTGGCGATAAAACGAGTCTATAGGCCACAGTTCTTACTCGATCGATTATTTCAAATGGGCCAATTAAATTGAGGGTTGAGATAACACCTTCTTGAACCTTCTTCTTCACATTCATCAGATTCGGGTGTGAAGCTTGAGAGACTTTAACTTTATCTATTAAAGTCGATTCTAATCATATATTCGTTATCTTCACGTGGGTCTCTAGAGTCTTTAACTCTATCTTCATTATTTATAAGTTGTACGAAATGGGTTTTTGTGTTAACAACGTCGTACTCGTAAACGTATACGATCTTCTACTCAACGCGTCAACTACCACGTTCACTCTTCCACAATGACATCAGATTCGGGTGTGAAGCTTGAGAGACTTTAACTTTATCTATTAAAGTCGATTCTAATCATATATTCGTTATCTTCACGTGGGTCTCTAGAGTCTTTAACTCTATCTTCATTATTTATAAGTTGTACGAAATGGGTTTTTGTGTTAACAACGTCGTACTCGTAAACGTATACGATCTTCTACTCAACGCGTCAACTACCACGTTCACTCTTCCACAATGATATTGAATGGTATAGTAGTAATCTTCAACAGCTCGAGCCAACGTCTTTGGCGCATTATTCGTTCATTTTGAAGAAATATTTAAGGGTTGAAGAAATGAGTTTTGTACTGGGGTCAATACAAAATTCGATTTCACGCTATGGGGTAGGCCAGGAAGTTCTTCGAGAATACATCAGGTAATTTATTAACGATAGAAATATCATTTAAAAAATGTGACTCTCATCCAAGACTTGGATAGCACATGTAATGAAGGTTTCTCCTAACGGAGTTTCAACAGATAAGTCAAAGTCTAACTTCTCCGGAGTCATATTTAAACGTTGAACGCAAGCAAGAGAGATAAAAAAATGGGTAGAACCAGTATCTAATAAGGTATAGACTTCGCAAAAATTTATAATTA
Source organism: Panax japonicus (assembly GCA_020205505.1). Lineage (NCBI taxonomy): Eukaryota > Viridiplantae > Streptophyta > Magnoliopsida > Apiales > Araliaceae > Panax > Panax japonicus. The sequence continues at coordinate 29,885,426 of CM035095.1, forward strand.
ACTAACCCGTGCTAACTTCATTCGGGTTACTCGCTTTTTGAGAAGTCATGAAAAACGCTCTTCCTGAAACCACCAAATTTGTTTTGTCCGTATCGGTCTTTGTTGCCACCAGTCCCAGCTGGACTTGACTTCACTATACGACAAAATCGAGCTAAATGACCTTCTCTTCTTGAAATTTCCACTTCTATTATTTTAACCATGATTACCACCGAAGTGGTTACCATTCTTAGCGTGATAATTTCCCCCACGATGGTTATCATTGTTCCGATGGCCGTTGCCACCGGTACAATTATTATCGTGTTGTTGGTCGTTACCTTTTGGTTGTGCTAACTCATTATCGCGCTCCAATAACTGATCCCTATTCACAACATCTGAATATAAACAAAGTTTATGAGAAATGTGGTATTGACGTATATCGGGTTTCAAACCTCTTAAAAATATTCGCGTCATTCGCTCCTCATTATCGACCAAATGGGATGCAAACCGGGATAACTCCGCAAACTTAGCCTTGTACTGCGATACAGTCATATTATTTTGCTCCATTGCTTATCTCAACATTTTCATATGCCATTTTCAAACACTGTCACAAAATAAGGGTTAATTGACATATCACATATTATCCCTATATTCTGACCGACCAATTAAATACCAAATAAACTTAGGTAGGTCATACTAAAGAAGGAATTCCCCGTCTCTCCCCTTCTAGTTCTTGTCTCACATCTCAGCCATGGATTATATCCCTAAGCTTTAATACCAACTGTGACGCCCCCAAAATAGGTATACATCACCCATCTTGAGTCGCCAAATACATGGTACAAAATTCAAATACAACTTAATTATACAACAGTCATGTAAAATACGACAAAACATAATCTAAGAGTTTTAATAAGAATATTGTCATCTAGACAATATCCGCACTCAATAGAGTCCTCATTACATATACTGTCACACTATTTAATAGAATAGTGAGAACTACTAATGCTATCATCTGGACCGTCACTCCGTTCCCCGACTAGTCCTGGCGACGTTCTCATTTCATGAAGAGAACAGTGAAATATTCCCCGGCAGCAAGAATATTCCACGACCAAACGAATATTCCCCGACAACACTGAATATTTTATAACCACTTGCTTATTTTGCAAAATTTGCACATTTTACCCATGACTAACCACATTAATCAAATCAACCCCTTTACTATTTCAAAATAATAAATAGAGAAAATTCCATTTTAATAAAAAAAAAATTTGGGGTCATACAATATCCACACTTAATAGAGTCCTCATTACATTTATTGTCACACTATTTAACTGAATAGTGAGGATTACTAATGCTATCATCTGGACCGTCACTCCGTTCCCCGACTAGTTCTGGCTACATTCTCATTTTCTGAAGAGAACAGTGAAAGAAAGGGTGAGCTCAACTAGCCCAGTAAGAAATATTATGACTAAGATAATGCAGAATAAATTATCATTAGTCTTCAACAATGTTAAACTGATAAAATACAATAGACATCAAGTTTAACTGCAGTGGAATAAGCAATTTATTAGAAGAGTCAAGTAGAGCATGATATCTACTATCTTCTATAATTTAAAATGTTTTCATCAATTTTTATTGCTGAGACTCAGCTAAATAAATAAACCACGTCATCGAATCATCCCTTTACTACGGGCCAAGGATATTCATTAAATCATCAATGGTCGTGACTATACCGAATAATCTCTGGTCATAATCATACCAAAAATTGTTCATCAATGCACTACAGGCCACTGAGGACTTTTACCACATCGTTTATAACATTACAAGTCATGATTATACCGAATGATCCTTGGTCATAATCATACCAAGTCCATCTCTGCACGTAAGCTAAAGATATACAACAATAAAATCAATAATCAACAGTCCATCTTTGCACGTAAGCCAAAGATATACAATTCAATAATCAACAGTCCATCTTTACACGTAAGCCAAAGATAACTTTCATTACCATATAATCATGAGGATGATGACAATGATATAAACATTAATCAAACGAAAACAAGGATAAATATTAAAGACTTTATGTGACGCCCCCAAAATAGGTCCATTCCATCCAACCCATTCTGAGTTGCCAAATACATGGTACAGAAATAACTACAACTTTATTAATACATTTGTCATGCAAAATACGACAACATATATACTGTGAGTTTAAATACAATTATTGTCTTCTAGAAAATATACATACCCAAATAAATCTTCATCACAATTATTTATACATTATTTTACAAAAATGGTGAGGACTACTAAACAACTCTCTCTAGAACCTTCATTCCATACCCCGACAAGTACTCGCTACATTCTCGTCTCCTGAGAAGAAAAATGGAACAAAAAGGAAAAGGGTGAGCTCAACTAGCCCAGTAAAGAATATTATGACTAAGATAATGTACAACAAATTATCCTTAGTCTTCAACAGGGAAAAATTTGATAGAATACAATAGACAACAAGTTTTAGATCAACAACTGCAGCGGAAACAATAATTCATTAGAAGAGTTAAGTAGAGAATGCAAACTACTATCTTCTATATAAGAATTTAAAAGTTCATCGTCGATATTTTATCCCTGTAACATCAATCAATATATATCTGGAATCAAAGATTCATCTTTGCACTACAGGCCAAAGATATTCTTCAGTTGGTCATGTTCATCTCAACACTTGTTCATCTTTGCACTACGGGCCAAAGATATTCATCAAGAAATCATTCATCTTTACACTACAGGCCAAAGATATTCAGTAATATCATCATTTAGGACTGAGGATGATGAAAAATATTTTAAAGAAAACGAATCCAGTGAAACAAAAGAATAAGTATTATGGATTCGTACTTTAAACAATCCAAGTTCAAAAATACTTCATAAATAATCATACTGAAGTAAAATTCAAGAATTATCAAAACATGGATACAATCAAAGCTAGTATCCATAATAGATATTTTGGACAAAAAGAAGAAATTTTATTTTTCGGTGAATAGTATCGTATTCGGGAATAGTGTCGTATACGTGAATAGTGTCGTATACGTTAATAGTAACTCCGACACCAAAAGATAGAAATTTCACAAAAAACATCATCATTCTTCGTGAATAGTACTCGTAAATAGTAACTCATGAATAGTAACTCCGACATGAAAAAGTTCCAAATTTGATAAAAAGTTCCAACCAATATTTCAGCATAATGATATTGAAGAAATAATATCATTTTTAAAAAAAATAATATCCCTTACCTCGAAAGACAGTACTTCTAGTTGAAACACCGGATATAGGCTATGACTTGAACTTGCACCGTATAGCAATACTCAAAGTATATTCAAAATACTCACAAGAATACGCTCGATAATATAGAGAGAGAAAACTTCAGTTTCTGGTGTGATTTTCAATTCTAACCTAAGCACCTATTTATAGAAAAATGCTTAGAACACCAAAGCAGAAAATTTAATATAATATTAATATATTTAATAAATTCTCTACGCCCATCTAGGCAATCTAATCTCAGCCATCAACACATGTTAAATGAGGGAACCAAATGAAAAAAAAACGTTTTTTGTAAATAAAAATATTTTAAACTTCCAAAAATAAATTATTTCGGAACTCTGAAACTTCAATAATTCATAATAAATAGCTCTTTTATTAGAAAATTCAAATCTCTCGAGTTTTTATAGGAAATTCAATTCTCTACAACTTTACAGAAGAAAGTTTTTCCAAATTCCAAACAAAAATTGACCGAAATCCATAAACGGACGATTTTACAGGCTATAATCAAATTTCGGTCAATAATTGTGTCCACCAATACACAAAATATGTTTTAAACATTTAATGCCACAAAAATACTCTTCCTCCTCATATACTCATATATCACACATTCATTATAAAAACATCACCGTTAATATATTATTAAAATAATATATTTAAATGAATTATTTTATCAGAAAAAGATAAAATATTAATTTTTAACAATTGTCACATTAAAAAATTTCTCCATCTATATCCATATAAAATTAACATTTTTCTCATCATATAAATCAATAATTAATTATTCACAAATAATATTACAGAATCACAGTACTGGCAACCAGACCGTTTCCAGGAAAGAGGGGGCTTTCCAATAAGAATTTCTCCTTACTGGCGCGCAATTAGGTGACCAAACCTCTCCTTAGACAGAACTTTCTAGACATTGCCAATAATGTTATCAAATAATATTATTCAGATAATATGAATTATTGCTTCGATAATGGAAAATACTGTGTAATGACAATTTATTGAAACAACAGTAATATAAAATATCAATGCAGCAATTATTGAATCAATAAAATAAAATACTGAACAACAATTACTGTAACAATTATTGAGTAGTGCCTTCTTACGTAAGAATCAATAATTGGAGCCATACCGTGTGCTACTGTTCAACAACGCGTATTAGTGTGTTTTAACCACTGGGTATTCCAACAGTATTAACGGTAACAAATACGCCGTTATTTATAAACAACTTATATTTGTCGTTTTCTTCATCCAATCGCTTTTCGTTATGGGGCCCACAAAAGACTGCGCCGTCGTACGAATATTCCCCGACAATAATGAATATTTTATAACCACTTGCTTATTCGAAATATTTGCGTATTTTACCCATAACTATCCATATTAATCAAATCAACCCTTACTATTTTAAAATAATAAATAGAGGAAAATAAATTTCATTTATTAATAATTTGGGGTCTTACAACCTCCCCTCCTTATGAAATTTCGTCCTCGAAATTGACGTACGTACCTGGTGTTTTGAAAAGATGAGAATACCTCGCTTTCATTTCCTTTTTCAACTCCCAGGTCATTTCCTCAATAGCATGATTTCTCCACAAAATTTTAACTTGTGGTATAACCTCGGTACATAGGACATGTTCTTTCCTATCCAAGATCTTGACAGGTACCTCCTCATACGTTAAGTCTTTCGCTATCTCATCCGATTCTAACTCAATAACAGGGTTCGGGTCGTTCACATATTTATGTAACATCGATACGTGAAAAACGTTATGAACACGCGTCATACTTGGCGGTAAAACGAGTCTATAGGCCACAATTTGCTATTCGATCGAGAATTTCAAATGGATTAATAAATCGAAGTTTTGAGCTTTCCTCACCTCACCGATTCTCGCTTTTGAAATAACAACTTCTTGCACCTCCTTCTTCAAATTCATCAGCTCCAGGTCGGTGGCTTGAGCAACCTTAACTTTTTCTATTAAAGTTGGCTCTATGCGTATACTTGACATCATCGCACTCGTTCCTGCATATGATCTTCTACTCAACACGTCAGCTACCACGTTCGCTTTTCCAAGATGGTATGATCAGAACATGTGCCGAAATGAGTCTCTTCTTGAGTTCTTCGATGATCTTCCCACATCCTTGCTCCATTCGAATTTTGTATCTCTACGAGTTAGCTGCATTAATGGAGTAGCGATTCTAGAAAATCTTTCCACAAAATCTTCGATAATAACCAGCTAAGCATAGAAAGCTACGTATTTCGATTACTGACTTAGGTTGCTCTCAACTGTGACTCATATCCCAACCTTGGATAGCACATTACAATGACACCTATCAGTTTACTATCGCACGAATATCGTCCCCTACGGAGAGTCTGGCTTCGGTGTATTCCACAAAGGAAGTCACCAGATAAAGGCTCAGGTACCAAATTCTAAAGTTGAATTTTTAACTCCTGAAGTTCAATAGGAGCAATTCGATATGAGTTTTTAGAAATGAGTTTTGTACCGGGTTCAAAGTCGATACAAAATTTAATATCAGGCTTTGGGAGTAAGCCAAGAAATTCTTCAGGAAATACGTCAGGAAAAATCAATAACAACAGGAATATTATTCAAATCTGACGTGTCTTTATTCAATCCATAACATGGACTAAGAAAGCTTGACATTCGTTTTTCAATAAACAAATGGCTTTATAATTTAATATGAAAGAGTTTGACTTCAATGGTTTGGTTGCTTGAATTCGAATAACAGGTTGCTTAAGAATATGAAAACTAACAACCTTACGAAAGTAATCAATTTCGGCATGATGAGTAGTTAACCTTAAAATCACATCAAAAGCAAATATCTCTATAGAAATAAGGTTAACAGGTAATGTGATAGTGCCAACCTGAATCAAGCAAGATTTCTAAACAACAGATGTAATGAAAGTTTTTCCTAACGGAGTCTCCATAAATAGGCCAAAGTCTAATTTCTCCGTAGTCAAGTTCAAACGTTGAGCGCAAGCAAGAGAGATAAAAGAATGGGTAGAACCGGTATCTAGTAAGGTATAAACTTCGCAAGAATTTATAACTAACTAACCCGTGCTAACTTCGTTCGGGTTCCTCGCATTTTGACCGGTCACGACAAACGCTCTTCTAAGAACAGTTGACTTTGACTTTTCTGGGACATCCTTTTGAGTCACCATTCCCGCTGAACTGGGTTTCGCTACCGTACACTCTCGAGCGATATGTCCTTCTTTTCCATAATTATAGTATACCTTAAACTATTGTGGGTAGTTTGGGCTGATATGTCCCTCTTTCCCGCATTTGTAACATACGACCGGTGGTCTTTTTCCTCCCTTGGAACCAGTTGCTACTGGCGCTGATGTCTTCACCTGGTCTTTGTTGAATCTCCTCTTTTTAAAATCTCCTCCCGACTCGCTTCTTCTATTTTCATGGCCACGATTACCACCAGAGTGGTTACCGCCTTTGTATGTATTCTTCTTTCTCCGCTGGTTATTGTTATTCTGATGACTGCTATCTTCGGTATGATCCTGGTTATGGTCCCTCGATTGAACGTACGCGTTATCTCGCTCTAAAAACTGAGCCCTGTTGACAACATCTGAATAGAGAGAAAATTTATGAGAAATGAGATACTGACGTATGCCGGGTTTCAAACCTCTCAGAAACATCCGCGTCATACGTTCCTCATTCTCCACCAAATGAGGTGCAAACCTGGATAACTCCGCGAACTTCGCCTCGTACTGGGACACCGTCATGTTATTTTATTCCAGTCTAATGAACTCCACTTCCTTCATATGACGAATACTTTCAGGGAAGTACTTGTCATTGAACTGTTTCTGAAATGTCTCCCATGACATGCTGAGTGCAGCTGGATGGATACGCTTCACAGATTCCCACCAGTAATCTGCCTCGTTACGGAACATAAAGTAGCGAATGGAACTTTCTGTTCCTCCGTGCATCCCAAGACATCGAATATCTTGGTAATTTGTTTGACCCACGTCTCCGCCTTAATCGGATCCGGCTTTCCCCAGAATTCTGGTGGTCCCAACTCTTTGAACTGCTTGGCTGTGACCACCCGTGAATTGCTATCATTTCCTCCTGTATTTTGAACACGAGTCTCCCTCGTCTGATTTTACATGAACTACAAAAAGCTTCTAAACATCCCCTTGTTCATCATCTGCTCAGTGGTGTTATTCACAGGAGGAACATTGCCAGCCTGTTGCACATTCTCCTCGTTGGTAAGTACATGCATCTCCACGGTCTTATTTACTCCACTGTTAATATTCTCAGTCGACATTCTCAAATATGTCATAAAACAAGGGTTAATTAAGGAAATCAATATATCACATAATATCCCTATATACTAACCAACTAACAAATAAGCTTAGGTAGGACACACTAGCGAAGGATTTACTCATCTCTCCCCTCCTAGTTCTATTCTCCGATCTCCGCCAGAGATCATATCCCTAAGCTCTGATACCAACTGTGACGCCCCCAAAATAGGTCCATTCCATCCAACCCATTCTGAGTCGCCAAATACATGGTACAGAAATAACTACAACTTTATTAATACATTTGTCGTGCAAAATACGACAACATATATACTGTGAGTTTAAATACAATTATTGTCTTCTAGACAATATACATACCCAAATAAATCTTCATCACAATTATTTATACATTATTTTACAAAAATGGTGAGGACTACTAAACAACTTTCTCTAGAACCTTCATTCCATACCCCGACTAGTACTCGCTACATTCTCGTCTCCTGAGAAGAAAAATGGAACAAAAAGGAAAAGGGTGAGCTCAACTAGCCTAGTAAAGAATATTATGACTAAGATAATGTACAACAAATTATCTTTAGTCTTCAACAGGAAAAAATCTGATAGAATACAATAGACAACAAGTTTTAGATCAACAACTGCAGCGAAAACAATAATTCATTAGAAGAGTTAAGTAGAGAATGCAAACTACTATATTCTATATAAGAATTTAAAAGTTCATCGTCGATATTTTATCCCTGTAACATCAATCAATACATATCTGGAATCAAAGATTCATCTTTGCACTACAGGCCAAAGATATTCTTCAGTTGGTCATGTTCATCTCAACACTTGTTCATCTTTGCACTACGGGCCAAAGATATTCATCAAGAAATCATTCATCTTTGCACTACAGGCCAAAGATATTCAGTAATATCATCATTTAGGACTGAGGATGATGAAAAATATTTTAAAGAAAACGAATTCAGTGAAACAAAAGAACAAGTATTATGGATTTGTACTTTAAACAATCCAAGTTCGAAAATACTTCATAAATAATCATACTGAAGTAAAATTCAAGAATGATCAAAACATGGATACAATCAAAGCTAGTATCCATAATAGATATTTTGGACAAAAAGAAGAAATTTATTTTTCGGTGAATAGTGTCGTATTCGGGAATAGTGCCGTATACGTGAATAGTGTCGTTTACGTGAATAGTAACTTCGACACCAAAAGATAGAAATTTCACAAAAAACATCATCATGCTTCGTGAATAGTACTCATGAATAGTAACTCATGAATAGTAACTCATGAATAGTAACTCGTGAATAGTAACTCGTAAATAGTAACTCGTAAATAGTAACCCCGACATGAAAAAGTTCCAAATTTGATAAAAAGTTCCAACCAATATTTCAGCATAATGATATTGAAGAAATAATATCATTTTTAAAAAAAATAATATCCCTTACCTCGAAAGACAATACTTCTAGTTGAAACACCGGATATAGGCTATGACTTGAACTTGCACCGTATAGCAATACTCAAAGTATACTCAAAATACTCACAAGAATACACTCGATAAAATAGAGAGAGAGAAAACTTCAGTTTCTGGTGTGATTTTCAATTCTAACCTAAGCACCCTATTTATAGGAAAATGCTTAGAACACTAAAGCAGAAAATTTAATATAATATTAATATATTTAATAAATTCTCTACGCCCATCTAGGCAATCTAATCTCAGCCATCAACACATGTTAAATGAGGGAACCAAATGAAAAAAACATTTTTTGTAAATAAAAATATTTTAAACTTCCAAAAATAAATTATTTCGGAACTCTGAAACTTCAATAATTCATAATAAATAAGCTCTTTTGTTAGAAAATTCAAATCTCGCGAGTTTTTATAGAAAATTCAATTCTCTACAACTTTACAGAAGAAAGTTTTTCTAAATTCCAAACAGAAATTGACCGAAATCCATAAACAGACGATTTTACAGGCTATAATCAAATTTCGGTCAATAATTGTGTCCACCAATACACAAAATATGTGTTAAACATTTAATGCCACAAAAATACTCTTCCTCCTCATATACTCATATATCACACATTCATTATAAAAACATCACCGTTAATATATTATTAAAATAATATATTTAAATGAATTATTTTATCAGAAAAAGATAAAATATTAATTTTTAACAATTGTCACATTAAAAAATTTCTCCATCTATATCCACATAAAATTAACATTTTTCTCATCATATAAATCAATAATTAATTATTCATAAATAATATTACAGAATCACAGTACTGGCAACCAGGCCGTTTCCAGGAAAGAGGGGGCTTTCCAATAAGAATTTCTCCTTACTGGCGCGCAATTAGGTGACCAAACCTCTCCTTAGACAGAACTTTCTATACATTGCCAATAATGTTATCAAATAATATTATTCAGATAATATGAATTATTGCTTCGATAATGGAAAATACTGTGTAATGACAATTTATTGAAACAACAGTAATATAAAATATCAATGCAGCAATTATTGAATCAATAAAATAAAATACTGAACATCAATTATTGTAACAATTATTGAGTAGTGCCTTCTTACGTAAGAATCAATAATTGGTGCAATACCGTGTGCTACTGTTCAACAACGCGTATTAGTGTGTTTTAACCACCAGGTATTCCAACAGTATTAACGGTAACAACTACGCCGTTATTTATAAACAACTTATATTTGTCGTTTTCTTCATCCAATCGCTTTCCGTTATGAGGCCCACAAAAGACTGCGCCGTCGTACGAATATTCCCCGACAGTACGAATATTCCATGACCAAACGAATATTCCCCGACAATAATGAATATTTTATAGCCACTTGCTTATTCGAAATATTTGCGTATTTTACCCATAACTATCCACATTAATCAAATCAACCCTTACTATTTTAAAATAATAAATAGAGGAAAATAAATTTCATTTATGAATAATTTGGGGTCTTACACTTTAAATTTATCCAAATATTATCAACCACTTAATAATTTGATAATCTAATATTATTAATATTATAACAATATTTTAATCACTTCTTAAACTTATAACAATTTATTTTAATTGTTTAAACTTTACCAAATAATTTATTTAATCATTCAAAATTTCCATACTCATAAGATTTCATCACCAACGATCAAATTCCTCATAAAAAATCTGTATATACCATATATAGGATTCTCAAGCCATAAAATCCTATTTTTCAATTTTGTTACTTCACATAACATATTTAATTCATTTACTCATAACTAGTTCATTTTCATAAAAAATACCAAATCAGTCTCAAAAATATTTCTTTTCTGAAATTTAGCAGAATATAGTCCCCATATTGAACATATATTTTTCTCGGAATTTTTAAAATTCATTTACTATTTTTCATATAGCCAAAACTGCCGAATATTTAGACATTTATCATAAATTGTATTTTTGTCCGAAAATTCCAAAATTTATAGGGTATACTCCTGTTATATACATGTACTCCCAATAAAAATTTTACCAATTTTAGAGTTAACCACAAGGAGTTATAAGGGTTTACTTTTAAAATAGTTTTTTCCCATAAAATCCATAACTCTTAATCTATACATCCAAAAATCGCCATCTTTGAATACAATATAGAAAACTCATCAACTTATCATTTCAAATTTTTCCAGAATTCTTGAGGGTCAGAAAAATTACAAAACTGCAAATAGATTTTCACCCGCCATGCGGTAATCCACGTAGACAGATCATTTTCACAATTTAATAAGAAATGAATACAAAGGATCATTCACCATGCATGTGGTAATCCACATAGATAGGTTATTCCAATAGAATAATAAAGAATGAATAACAAAAGAATTCACCACGCATGCAATAGACCGCACAGACAGGTTATTCCCAACAGAATAATAAAGAATGGAACTAAGTTATGCGTAATCCGCACAGAAACGGTATTCCAACAGAATAATAAAGAATGGAATAACAATAGAATTCACCATGCATACGATAGACCGCACAGACAGGTTATTCCAACAGAATAATAAAGAATTGAACCAGGTCATGCGTAATACGCACAGACAGGATATTCCGACAGAATAATAAAGAATAGAATAATAGAAGAATTTCACCATGTATGCGGTACTTCGCATAGACAGGTTATTCCAACATAATAATAAGAAATAGAATAACAGAAGCTCTCTTCATGAATACGAAAGAAATAATATCCCTTACCATAGAATAAAGCTGGATACTAGAATAGAGAGGTAACAGACTTCTCTTCTTCTTTCTTTCTATAATTTCTCTCTATAATAATTGCTCAATAGCTTTAGTGAATTGGTGAGAAATAAAGGAAGAATGAGTTTCTATTTATAGAAAAATATAGTTTCAATAATTGCACATTTTGGGGCTCGACATATTACAGTACAATACCTCCAACTTTTCTTTTATTTTTAATTTAGTCCTGTAAGTATTATCAAACTTGTACCACCTCCCCTAATAGTCAATCATGTGAATCAATAGTTATAATCATGTGAAAATATGAATTACAGTATAGTACCTCCATCTATACATCCATTTTTAACTTAGTCATGCAAGTATTATCAATCTTGCATCAACTCCCATAATAGTACAAGAATGTGATTCAATAGTATACACATGTGAACAAATAGTTATATAAGCATGTGAATTATTAGCAATTAATGTAAGACCCCAACTTTTATAAATAAAGATGAATTTTCTATAATTATTATTTTTGAATGAATTTGATATAATGTTATAGTTGTGGGTAATATTTAAAAATTTTACAAAGTACGCAAGTTGTTTATAATATTCGATTGGTCGGGAAATATTCATTTTAACAGGGAATATTCGTACGAAGGCACAATCATCGGTGGACCCCACAACGAAATTATTGTCGGATTGCGAAAATGACAAAAAATATTTTATGAAAATAACGGCGGAAGTTTTACCGTTAATACTGTTGAACTACTCGGTAGTAAAAGTACAGTAATACGCGTGGTTGCATAGTAGCACACGGTATTGATTATTGATGCTTACGTGAGAAGTCACTCAGTTATACTCAATTATTGCTATAGTAATTGTTGCATCATATCTCTCATATTATTGATTCGATTATTGTCACGATATCATCTGCATTATATGATATATTATTCAATCAATAATTGAGACGACAAAGTTATTCATATTATTACATTGTAATATTTACAATGTCTAGAAGTTCTGCCAAGGAGAGATTTGGTCTCCTAATTGCGTGCCAATAGGGAGAAATCCTTATTGGAAAGCCCCCTCTTTCCTGGGAACGACCTGGTTGTTAAATATTGTGAGTTATAATATTAATGAAGAATAAGTTCGCATTGATTAAAGATAAATTTGATAGTTCCATTGTGTTGGATTATTAGTGTTAGTGAAAATCGACATCTATTCCGATGATAATTGATGTCTGAGGGTTATATTGATAAATCAGAGAATTTATCGGATAAATGAGTAATTAATTGCTACTAATTCACATGCTTATATAACTATTTGTTCACATGTGTGTACTATTGAATCACATTCTTATACTATTAGGGGAGTTAGTGCAAGATTAATAATACTTGCATGATTAAATTAAAGATGAAGGTATAGATGAAGGTACTATACCGTAATTCGTATTTCGTATTTTCACATGATTATAACTATTGATTCATATGATTGAACTATTGATTCACATTATTTACTATTAGGGGTGGTGGTGCAAGTTTGATAATACTTGCAGGACTAAATTAAATAAGAAAGAAAAGTTGGAGGTATTGTATTGTAATTTTTCGAGCCCCAAAACGTACAATTAACGAAACTATATTTTTCTATAAATAGAAGCTCATTCTTCCTTCATTTCTTACCAATTCACTAAAGCTATAGAGCAATTATTATAGAGAGAAATTATAGAGAGAAGATATAGAGAGAAAATCTATAGAAGAAGAGAAGTTTGCTACCTCACTATTCCAGTATTCAGTTTCTTCTGAGGTAAGGGGTATTATTCCTTTTGTATTCATGGAGAGAAATTTCGTTATTCCATTCTTTATTGTTCTCCTGGTTCCGTCTTTATTATTCAGTTGGAATATCCTGTCTGTACGTTTTACGCCGGACCTGTTTCCGTCTTTATTATTCAGTTGAAATATCTTGTCTGTGCGTTTTACGCCGGACCTGGTTCCGTCTTTATTATTCTGTTGGAATAACCTGCCTGTGCGGTCTATCGCATGCCTGGTGATTTCTTTTGTTATTCCATTCTTTATTATACTCAGTTGGTTAAAGTTTTGACTTCTATACTCCATGAAATTAGTGGAATATCCTTGATATTTGCGCTTCATCCAGTATCTTTTCATGGAAATATTCTTCTGAGCATTCTTGAATTTTACTCTACAAAGAAGTATCATGTTGACAATTTGGAAGTTATTGAATTCTGGATAAATTAATTCTTGAACTTGTTTTATTAGATTCTTATATCATTGTCATCATCCTCATGCTTATATTATGTTAAAAGACATCTGTGGCCTGTTGTGCATAGATGGACTTGGTATGATTATAACCAGGGATTATTCGGTATAATCATGACCGTAATGTTACAAATGATGTGGTAAAAGTCCTCATTGGCCCGTAATGCATTGATGGACAGTTGTTGGCATGATCATGACCATTGATGAATACACGAATATCCTTGGCCTGTAGTGCATAGATAATTCGTGGTGGTGATACTAATGAATATCCTTGGCCGTAGTGCAGGGATGATGTGGATTATTTATTAAGTTGAGTCCCAGCGATAAAGGTGATGAAAAACCTTTTATATCATAAAAGATAGTAGATTTTATTCTCTACTTGACTCTTTTAATGGATTATTTGTTCCGCTGCAGTCAGTGGTGCACAACAGGCCGGCCTGGCCTGATCCGACCCAAGCCTGCCAGGCCTTAGCCGTTGACCAGGCCAGGTCAGGCCTTGACTTTTTAACTGCAGGCCGGGCCGGGCCAGGTTCAAAACTAAAAATTATGACCTGTTGAGGCCTACAGGCCAGGCCGGGCCAGGCTTTAAACCAAGTAAGCCCCTCTTTACTTAAAAAATTAAACTCAGATTCCCCACCTTCTATTGAAGAAAGGTGGGAAAAAAAATATTTTACTAGACTATGTGGGAGTATGTCAAACTTGGCTTCCATTTATTACATTCAGCTAGTACAAAATTTTTTTAACTAGACTATGTGGGACTATGCTTTGCTTTGCCAACCCAACACAAGCCCAAGGGCATTGTACTTTCAATTTATTACATTCAGCCAGTACAAAATTTTTTAACTAGACTATGGGACTATGCTTTGCTTTGCAAACCCAACACAAGCTCAAGGGCATTGAACTTTAAAAATTTGAAATTGACCTCTCCTCTATTTATAGAAGAAAAGTAAGGACAAAAGATGTTAACTAGACTATGTGGGACTTTGAAACAAAAATGCAATTGAACTTGTTCAAGATATCTTTCCTTTTGCTGCATGAAGAGTATGTTTGTTGAGCTCCTGGACTAGATTGAGGGCCAAAACCACCATGAAGAGTATGTTTGTTTACTATTTTCCTGTGACATTTTCTATTTCCTTGCATAGGGAATTCTTGTTTTGGCTGCTACAAATCGCCTTCATGAAATTGATGCTGTACTTCTGCGACCTGGGCACTTTGATTTAGTAAAGAAAGATGTTTTGCAATTGCGCAAGTTTGAATTTTGTTTTTGTTATTATTCATTATGGGACGTTGTTTTTATAGTTGTTATTGGGTAGTATCAAAAGTATCTCATGGTTATTTAAGATGCAATATTATGCTCTATAATTTAAGTACTTAAACAAATGGGATTAACTGGTATGTTTTTTTATATCTTTGATTATCTAACATCTTGTCTTGGCGTCATGAATTTATACGTATATATAAATGGGTTGTTTGGATTTTTCATCCAATGAAATCCTGTACACACTATATTTGTATGTCATTTGCTTGCACCTTGGAGCAAATACCCAGCAATATACATTGACAATAGTCAATAGTAGTGGCCCATAATCTATAATCTCAAAGTCCTACATCGAATTAAAAATTGAACATAGGACTTCACTCTATAATAGCAATCCTAAAGTACAATGTTTATCTTATAAATGCAAAGTCCCACATTGAAAGGGGGATGCAAGTATAAGGAGGATTTCCTTATAAAAAGACTTGCTAGTAATACAATATTACACAATGTCTTATAAAATGCAAAGTCCCACATTGAAAGGGGTATGCAAATATAAGGAGGATACAATGTTTATCTTATAAATGCAAAGTCCCACATTGAAATGGGGATGCAAGTATAAGGAGGATTTCCTTTTAAAAAGACTTGCTAGTAATACAATATTAACAATGTCTTATAAAATGCAAAGTCCCACATTGAAAGGGGTATGCAAATATAAGGAGGATTTCCTTATAAAAAGACTTGCTTGTATTACAATATTACACAACTAAAGATTTTAAGCCGGATTAGGTAGCTGGGCCAGTCCAGGCTATGAAACAGGACGGTCCAGGCTAAAACTAGGTCGGGCCGGGCAGGACGGTCCATGCTAGAACTAGGCCGGGCCGGGCCAGGCTTTTTGGAAGGCTGGGCCAGGCCGGATATGTGTCATTAATTCATAGTCTGTTCTTGGTCTAGCAGGCCGGGCCAGACCGGTCCAGGCTTTGACCAGGCCGAGCTTTGACCAGGTCGGGCTCAGGCCGAATCAAGGCCAGGCCCCAGGCCGCAGGCCATTTGTGCACCACTAGCTGCAGTTAAACTTGATGTTTGTTATATTGTATCAGTTTAACACTGTTGAAGGCTAACGATAATTTATTCTGTATTATCTTAGTCATAATATTTCTTACTGGGCTAGTTGAGCTCACCCTTTTACTTTCATTTTTCTCTTCAGGAAATAAGAACGTAACAGGGACTAGTCGGGGAACGGAGTGACGGTCCAGACGATAGCATTAGTATTCCTCACCATTCTATGAAATAGTGTGCTAATAAATGTATTGAGGACTTATTTTGAGTTTGAATACTGTCTAGAAGATAATATTTGTATTAAAACTCACAGCTCATGTTGTATATTTAATATTGTATTTGAATTTTGTACCATATATTTGGCGACTCAAGATGAGTGATGTATACCTATTTTGGGGGCGTAACATTATTAGTTCCTGGATAAATTAATTCTTGAACTTGTTTTATTAAATTCTTATATCATTGTCATCATCCTCATGTTATTTTATGTTGAAAGTCATCTGTGGCCTGTAGTGCATAGATGGACTTGGTATGATTATGACCAGGGATTATTCTGTATAATCATGACCGTAATATTACAAATGATGTGGTAAAAGTCCTCATTGGCCCGTAGTGCATTGATGGACAGTTGTTGGCATGATCATGACCATTGATGAATACACGAATATCTTTGGCCCATAGTGCATAGATAATTTGTGGTTGTGATACTAATGAATATCCTTGGCCGTAGTGCATGGATGATGTGGATTATTTATTAAGCTGAGTCTCAGCGATAAAAATGATGAAAAACCTTTTAAAACATAGAAGATAGTAGATTTTATTCTCTACTTGACTCTTTTAATGGATTACTTGTTCCGCTGCAGTTAAACTTGATGTTTGTTATATTGTATCAGTTTAACACTGTTGAAGGCTAACGATAATTTATTTTTTCATTATCTTAGTCATAATATTTCTTATTGGTCTAGTTGAGCTCACATTTTTACTATCATTGTTGTCTTTAGGAAATGAGAACGTAGCAGGGACTAGTCGGGGAACGGAGTGACGGCCCAGATGATAGCATTAGTAGTCCTCACTATTCTATGAAATAGTGTGTTAATAAATGTATTGAGGACTTATTTTGAGTTTGAATACTGTCTAGAAGATAATATTTGTATTAAAACTCACAGCTCATGTTGTATATTTAAGACTGTATTTGTATTCTGTACCATGTATTTGGCGACTCAGAATATGTGATGTATACCTATTTTGGGGACGTCACAATAACTCACAATATTTAACAACCAGGTAGTTCCCAGGAAAGAGGGGGCTTTTCGATAAGGATTTCTCCTTATTGGCGCGTAATTAGATGACCAAACCTCTCATTGACAGAACTTCTAGACATTGTAAATATTGCAATTTAATAATATGAATAATTTTGTCGTCTAAATTATTGATTTAATAATATATCATATTATGCCGATGATACTGTGACAATAATCGAATTAATAATATGAGAGATATGATGCAGTAATTACTGTAGCAATAATTGAGTATAACTGAGTGACTTCTTACGTAAGCATCAATAATCAATACTGTGTGCTACTATGCAACCACGCGTATTACAGTACTTTTACTACTGAGTAGTTCAACAGTTCTAACAGTAAAACTTCCGCCGTTATTTTCATAAAAATATTTCTGTCGTTTTCTCATTCCGACAATAATTTCGTTATGGGCTCCACCAATGATTGTGCCGTCGTACGGATATTCCCCGACAAAAAGATTATTCATCGACCAATCGAATATTATATAAACACTTGCATACTTTTCAAAATTTCTAAATATTACCCACAACTATAACATTATCTCAAATCCACACCATAATTTTGAAAAAAAAATATTTTGAGAAAATTAAATCTTTATTCATAAAATATGGGGTCTTACATTGATAGTAAATCTAAGACTTACATAAATTATAATCTAAATCACATATTTCGATATGAAATTGAGATACCACCGACACAAATAATTTCACTTTGAAAATCATAAAGAGAGTTGATTGAAAATGACAACAAAAATTCTTATATAAGACATATCTTAATTAAATTCGAGTTCCGATTGTTTAATTAAAACCATCTTAATTATATGTATTGAACGTTTATGTTTGATTGCATTTTAATGTATCTTAACAGTCCACCTATTAATGCATTTTAATAAGGATAAATTACATATATTATTACATTTTAAAAATAATTACAACAATAATGTACTCATAAAATATTTATACAATTAATATAATTTCATATTTATTTACAATATTAGTGCAATTAGGATCCCTTAATTTAGAGAATTAGTATGCAATTAAGATTCTTTAATTTAGGGATTAATTATCCCCATGGTTTCTTCTCTCTCTCCTCATCTAGAACAACTGTCACCCTTCTTCTTCATTCAACGTATTCTTTATATATATATATATTCCTAGGGGCAATGATAACAATGGAAAGAGACGTTCTAAGAAAGGTGCTCCAACTAGGCTCGTGGTTCTTGTTGCATAGTTGCTTGTGCTACTGTCACTATCATAAGTTGGTGAAGAAGGCGCTTGTAGCTGGGCACTTTTACTATCCAACAGAAAATTTTCTTGCACTGGAATAGCATTGGAAATTGCTGCAGTTGGTATTAGGCGATTGGCTACAAGAGACGGAACAGAACTAAAGGAGTCATCTGTTTCAAAACCCCACAATATTCATTTCTTCCTCACCCAATTGATAATGATTCGTTTTGGTGAGAGGCTTGCGCAGAAAATGCTTTTGTGGCAGAGGCGCGGTTTATTTTTTATGAATATTTGGTTACCCACAAAAAATAGAATTGTTACCTTTGTACGAAGTTTTGGCTAACAACTGCACCATATTCATAATAATTTTATTTTTAAAATATTATTTATAAGTTGGTAGCCAAACATTCATAAAAAGGTAACCATTTATGTAGCTGTTAGTTACTTATTAATAACCTTTTAAAAATAAAATTATTTTGAATATGGTGCAGTTGGTAGCCAAACCTTCATACAAAAGTAACCATTTTAGTTTTTGTGGGTAACCAAATATTCATAAAAAATTTGTTCGTGATTTCCTCTTTGTTTGGCTACTCCGAATTTGTTTTGGATCTGTTCTTGCTGGTTTGGTAACTCCGACTTCTTTTTCTTCGATTTATTTTGGTAACTCCGATTTTTCTTCTTCTTCTTCTTCGATTTGTTTTGTTTTGGTTGTTCGTGATTTCCTCTTTGTTCGGCTACTCCGAATTCGTTTTGGATCTGTTCTTGCTGGTTTGGTAACTCTGACTTTTTGTTTTTCGATTTATTTTGGTTGTTCGTGATTTCCTCTTTGTTTTGTTTTCGATTTGTTTCGTAACTTTGAATATTTGAATTTGAATTATTATTTTGAATTTGAATTTATTTTTGTTGTTAGATCCAAGATATTTGAATTTGAATTATTATTTATGACAGTTATTTCTCCTTGATTTTAGGTTTCCTTATTATTATGAATTGAATCCTATACTAATTTCCTAAATTAATGAATCCTAATTGCACTAATATTATAAATAAATATGGAAAAGTTATTATTTTTATAATTATTTTGGTGATGCACTAATAGTTTAATTACTTACTAAATATTGTATATTATTGTAAAGGACCCTTTTAACAATCTACATCTTTATATTAAAAGGTCCTTTGAATAGTTTAGACTCATATTTGTATCTTAACTATTGAGAGTACTTCTTAATACAAAATTGTGGACTCTTAAGATACATTAAAAGGTGGACTGTTAAGATGCAATCAAACAGACATAATATATGCTCAGTGTACAATTAGTACTAAATCCTTCATAGAAAAAAATATGTTAAGGTAATAAAAAAAGAATTAAAAGTTTATTGTGTAATTTTTCTTCTTTCTTTTTTCTATAACATATTAATGGATGTATGTAGCTAAATATAATATTCTACTTTCAGAATTATTTAAAATTATGAGTATTATTTCTTGGTCATTTAAATGACTACACAAACGTAGAAGAGCTAAAGTGCAAAGTTATGAAATGATGAAATTAGATGCTTTTTATATGGAATTCTAAATGCATGTGTAACTGATTACTCAACAATTAACGAGACATTTTCTTCATATTGTCTTTAGGTGCATGGTATTATATTCTGACATTTATAAATCGGTAAAAGTTATATTGTTAGAATACTCTATATATTATATTATTGTTAGACTATTTTGTATATTTTATAGATATACTTATTAAGGGGAATAGTCAGTATAAAATTAATTTTGATTAATTGATCAATAAAATGTCGATACGCAGAACGAAATGTGATCTCTCTCCATGTCAGCACTATATTAATTAATTATCGAACTTACCATAAACTATCTTTGGTATATAAATGCAATTATCTTTGGTATCATGTATATACATACCATTCAATATAATTCTGATTTTATAATTTATCCGTACAAATATTTAGCATGACACATGGATCATGGTCCTCTACGATTTTCTTAATGAAATTTATGTTGGAAATATTCGACCCATGTATACTTATTTGAAATTACATCTTAATTCAAAAAGTTAATTTATTAAGTATATAGTCCATATATATGTTCTCACTCTTTTTTCTTGTGTTCCGATGTTAGACTTTACTATCATGCAATATTTCAACAATCTCTCCTCTTAACACGTTATCTCTCTATCAACATCGATACCAAACTCTCTCTTGAACTTTAACAATACTCTTTTGAGACGAGCCACCTTCTTCATTATATCTTATTTGATCCACCAATAGTCTATTTCAGACCCATCAAGTCTTCTTATCCGACATGCGTATCTCTCAATTAATATCTTCTGTTTGATCCACCAAGAGCATGCTCGAGAAGAGTCCAGCACTTGATCAAATAATACATAATTTACCCAACATCTATAATTTATTGAGCCTAGCTCATCAAGTCTCTTAACTAACGAGCCCAAATACACTCTTCACCATCTCTTGTCAAGAGCCAACCAAAAGACTTTGCAAGAAGAGTCTATTTAAATTACTTCCGTCAAGCATACTCAATTCAAACTATACCCATGCCCCAAGTCCATAGTCATGGCTCTAATACCAGTTGTTAGCAATATTCGACCCATATATGTTTATCAAATCACAACTTGATCCAAAAATTTAACCTAATAAGAATTTGTTTCATTAGAACATATATGTTCTCTTTTTCTCCTTATGTTCCGAGATGAGACTTTAATCACTATCACAAGATAACTCAACAATTTAATATAATTATAGAATTAAAATTTCATACAGTACCAAAAGTATATATACTTATAATATCTCATTAATAAAGTACTTATATTGTACATCATTATTTTTATTTTAATGACATGTCATAATTCTAACAATGTTTGTATATATAGTGTCAGCCTATTAAATTTTAACTCATATTATATGCCAAAAGGTGCAAAAGAAAATAAAATTACTTGTGCTCCTTTTTTTTCTTTCTAAATATCCTATTTCTAAAAATTAGCATCCTATTGCTCATGCATGATTCTGAATGAGAGTTCTTTACATATTAATTTCCTTTTACAATAATTTTTTTACTAATTTAATTTAATAAGTTCTGAAAAGTAATCTCATAATTTTAATCACTAGAACAAAAAGAATTATAAACATTTTATGTAGCATGAAATTGTTGCAAGTATCCCAATTGTCAAACAATACTTTGTGAATTAGATTACTCATAAGATATGCTTCCTGTTAGGGAACTACATTACCCCTCAAATTATTAGTACTTTTTTCCTTAATTCCCTTTGATCTCTTTTATTTATTTATTTATTTTTATATCTCAACCAGAAAAGGAAAAGTCTAAAAGGTCTAAAAGCAAAGGACAAAACAGTAAAAACAAAAAAGTAAAATTAAAAAACTGTAAAGTAAATGATGAGTCTTTTTATTCTTTTAGAGGTTGAGAGAGAATTGAACTTAGAAATTGCCAAGGAATGGAAGAGGCGAGAAAATACCAGAGAATTGTTGATGTTGGCACAACATACCGTGTTTACACTGGCGGAATCAGAATGTTTTTATAAATGATTAAAATGTATCAGTAATTTTTATTTATTTATTAATGTTTGAAGTGCTTCTTTCAAATATTTCATCAATTAACCTAATTTAATAATTTCAATTAATCTAATTTAACCTTATGAGGTTATGGGAAATAGATTACGTATCAACACTCCAACAGTAATAATACAAGTATATTTTCAAAAAAATTCGAAAACTAAATTACTAAAAGATTAAAGATGTAAATATAACCTGAATTAGAATTTAAAAATTACCAAAGGAGGAAGGCCTAAGCAGGAGGATTGGAGGCAATGGCGGATTGGCGGAGCAAGGAAGCAGCAGTGGTCGTCGGCCAGAGGCGGATCGCGGAGAGGCGCGGCTGAGGAGTGAGCAGCGGAAGAATCGAAGAGGAAGAGGCGAAATCGCGAAGAAGGAAAAGAAAATCTGTGAATGCTTAATTCCTAAATCCTAATGCATGATAAGTGATAAGATGATATAAAATACTTTTTTTTTAAAATGAAACGATGTAGTTTCATGTTAGTTAAAAAAAAAAATCTAACTTGGTTGTTGCTGTGTTGCAGACGAAGAAGAAGAAGACTCCGCAGCGGGCGCCGGCTGAACAGGGGCACTGGGGCAGCACTGCAACAGGGTACTCTAGGCTCTAGCCTCTAAGGGAGTCGCTGGAATACCAGCCTATCAGGGTTAGATGCCCCTCCGCCCCCTTAGTTCCGGCTCTGCGTGATCGGAAATGATTTATTTTAAAATGACTTAAAGTTAAAATATAATTTGATTTATAAGTTGGTATTTATAAATAAATGCGTTCGACATCAATTTTATTTATAAGTCAGAAATTAAGTTAATATAAGTTATGAAGTTGTTCGGCTCATAATGACTTATAAGTTAAAATCATATGTAAGTATTACTAAAAAAAACATTAATAAAAAGAGTGGTAAAATAGAAGAGGGGCAAAATAGATATTACATTTGGTCAAACTGACTTATTTTAAAATGACTTATAAGTTATTTTTAAATAAGTTACAAATACTTGCTTTTTTTTGACTTAAAAATTAACTTATAAGTAAAAAAATAAGTTATTACTAAACAGAGAAATAATAACAAATTACTTATAAATTGATATAACTAACTTATAAGTCACTGCCGAACAAGCTCCTAGCTTTGCTCCTTTGGAGTAATCTGCTCAACAGTTTCAAATTATTTACTCATATTTTAAGCATTATAGATAACTATAATAATCTAATTTTGTTACAAAAAAAATTCGTAAATATGTTTCTCTAAATTTAAATTTATTGCATTGTAATAGTGTAGGGTCTCAAAAAAAATAAATCATATTTATCATTTGCGTTCTATTACATTAGTAACATTATTAAAATAAAATTTAATTTATTCTTGTTTTGTACCGAAAAATAAACTTTAAAATTTAGAATTTATTTACCATCCACCCATATAATTAGCCATAGTATTCACACATTTGATGATGGTGATTTGATCATACGGTTCATGTTCATAGATTTGCTTGGTACCCTATTGTCAGTCTCATGATGAGGTATAAGCACCAACCGGTCGACACGTGGCAGACAAAAATGGGGCCTACAACTCGAGTGTGAATAAAAACTTCTCAGTTTGAAAAAGAAACTTTCTGCTTTTGGACACCCTCTTTGGGGACAGATTCTTCAAACCAAAGATTTAGATCAGAAGGCCAAATTCGGGGCCCACCCAAGATTTTTAATATATTTCCAAAGGACCCACCAGAGATTTTCAAAATTTGCAGGTGGGTCCCTGGTCCCCCCCACAAGTTTTATACATTTCATGTCTCCATCAGTATAATTCCAAAAGATTGATTCCCAATCCTCTGTACATATTTATATGATCTCTCTCTAGACTTACTGTGGTCCCAAAATTTTCCATTTTCGGTCCTCAAATTTCTAATAATTATGCTGGGGCCCCTAGGGTTTAATGAACCTGTCTAGCCCAGCCAGCCAGAATAAGCAGAATAACTGTTGTCAGTAGTAACAAGCAATTTTGAAAATTGACCAATTTAATTTCTTCTTTAGCTATAATCTCATCACCAGCTTTCACTCTTTTTCTTAATTGTCAAGTTATATCAAAAATAAACATGTAACAAATTCAACTTGCCTTTCACCTGATCTTTGTAGATCTCATATAATTAATGCATAGATTTGGCTCTATCTTAATTTTAAAGTTTTTTCTATAAAAGAGTGTAAGAAAACAATTCAGCTAAGCCTTTATTAGTAAATAGATAAAATTCTTAATTGCACCAACTGTAAATCTTTATTAGTTGGTTGATCGATAAGATTCCTGATTGTACCCGTAATCTCTCTTAAAGGCAAGTCTCGCCTAACTTATAATATTTATCCGAGTTAAATGTACGTTGAATCTCTCAAGCTTATCTCGTTTTGTACATTGCCTTGTATACTTCAAAATACGACACTTTGCTTTCCGTATTTTTAGCGAACCAACACATAACACTATTCGATCCAAAATTCGCCACTATGAGTGCAAAATCCGTCACTTTTTAGACACTAATGCCGTCACTTTTAGTGACAAATGTTGAATCAAAGTGTGTTATGTATCCGTTCGCAAAAAATATGGGAGGCAAAGAGTCACAATTTAAAATATAAAATGCAATGTGCAAAATAAAGTAAACTTGGAGGATGTAAAATACATTTAACTCTATTTATCCTAACTCCGATTTACAATATTTTAGTTAGTTATTTTAGATAATCATATAACACTTCTCATTTTCCTTATAATTTTGACTAATTATTTCTTTAGAAACCTAGTGTAAGGATATTAAATATTATATATATAGAGCAAATATAATTGGGTCATATATATATATATAACTAATTATTAACAATATTCCATAACTACACATTTAACGTATTAGATAGAAAATTTAGCCACAATTGTATCAGAGCCATTTGCTTTGGCACCAATCTAAAGATATATATTGAGGAAAAAAACCCAAACGGTTGTTAATTAAAGATCTGGTGTCTGATATTCCGTGGAAAGGGAATAATTTGAATATTGTTTGATTTTTCTCAAAATTAAATAAACCATTACTGTGGTTATGTACGTTTACAAAAATGATGAGTGTGATATGACTATTTTTACAAATTTTTATCATTACGGACTATGTTATTCCATTATTAGTCCATCATGGACTAGATTTTGTCATTCTAAGGCCGTTCGATGAGGATTCAGTTAGCATGAAGTGAACTTCATACTAAGTTTATTTTATATTCAATACAGTGCTGACATACAGCGCGGGAGGGTGATTTCTCTGCCTACGTGTCAGCATTGTATTGGCCATGAAGTTCACTTCATACTAATCACTCCTGTTTGCTGAGGGTTATAATTCCAAGTGAAAATGTGACATTATATAACCTCCCTTTAATTTGAGGTATCAAATGATCTTAAAAATGATTATAAATAGTTCATAGATTAACTAACATGTTAATCATGATATAAAATAGTCCGTAATAATATAAGATTAGTACAAATAATCATATCGTATTCATCACTTTTGCAAACAAACATCACCTAAGACAAAAAAAACCCATACTTCTCTAATCGAATATCTTATTATATATATGATATAAGAAATTGAACTTAATTAATTAGTTGTTATACACCAAAAAATACAATCCTAATTTTAAAAAAAAGAAGTTATTTAGAAATTTAATTTCTAATTATATTCAAATGATTTGAAAGAAATCATTCTAAGTCAGTCTTATAGATTTTCTTTGAAATCCACAATATGCCTCCAAAACAAAATTTGGCCTCATATTGCAAGTAAAATCCATAAACAATATATTATTAATATAATCAAATAAAGTACTCAACATCAAAATTATATAAATAAAAAATATATATCAAATCATTAAAACTTTTTCCAAATTCTAAAAAACGTGCGTTCTACTTTGAAATAGAATCAATTAAAAAAATTGTCCAACCTTTATTTCTTGGCATTTTCATACTTACTAGTCTTGACACGTGAATGTTAAGACTGCTATATATATATATATATATATATATATATATATATATATATATATATATATATATATAGAGTCCGGTTCCGGTCCGGACGCCCATATTTTAGTAGCGTCCGGACCTTTTTCTTTTTTTATTTTTTTTTATTTTTTTATACAACTAAAAATAAAATAAAATTATGGAACTTGAATTTTTACATAATACAGTGTTTTGGGTGTGATATGGATACATATATCAAAACATGTCTGTGCAGACTGTACATATATTTTTTGGTAAAGGTATCCAAATCACGCCCAAAACATTATATTATGAAAAAAATTTCAGTTCCATAATTTTTTATTTTTTTAGTTGTTCTACCAAAAAAATAAAATAAATTTCAGGGTCCGGATTTTGGACCTGTCCAGGAGTCCGGACATGATCCATTGTCTATATATATATATATATATATATATATATATATATATATACATACATACAAAATAGAAGTATTTTTGAACATACTTAATTTCCCGCTTAAACCATATTAAAAGATCTTGACCATCAAAACTTTGGGATAAATTTAACCCTTCAAAAAACTTTGAAGGTAATAACTCTCTCTCTCTCATGTTGTCATGTTGGGTTGGATAAAATACTACCATATTACTATAAAATATTATATAAAAATGAATATTTTTATAAATATAAGGGATAATTTCACAATACTTTTCTCATATTAATAATAAATAGATATCATATTAATATAAAAAAATGAAATTATCACATTTTACTTGTAAAAAATGAAATTTTTACTATAGATATTTTCATATAATAATGACAATTTTTTAATTTGGACTGTACAAAGTTTGAGATAAATTCCACCCTTCATAATGTCGGAGACACAAGATTGTTGCTAGTATATATATATATAATGTCAATATCTTTTAAAGTCCTGTGGTCGTAGTAATGTTAAACGCGAAAATTAAATGATTGGCAAGAAAAATGAAATGACTGTAGAAGTCAAAAAAAAGCATCACATGCATATAATTTTTCATCAAGGGTTAATGTGACAATTTTCAAGTAAAATATTCAAATTACTAGTATTTGGTAAATACTTTTGGAGGAAGAGATCTCTCAAAATGATGTAATTTATATTCTAACGGAAGGAAGATATGGAAAGAATTAGTGAATGGAGAGGTCGAGACAAAAGGTCCCCCAATCCACCTTTAGCATGCAAAGGATGGTGTCAATTAAATTAAATTAAATTAAATTAAATTGTTGGTGGGGTGGGAGGTGGAGTGGGGAATCTGAACAGTAGAAAGATCATGAAATAAATCTAAACAATATCATGAGGAATATATAATTAGTTAATCACTTTTCAAAGTCAGTCTTGATATTGTGTAGACAAAATGAGATATAGTAATAAACTCTCTCTCTCTCTCTCTCTCTCTATATATATATATATATATATATATATATATATATATATATATATATATATATATATGAAATTAGAGTTGTATTATCTCTTAGGAAAAAATTAAAATTATAAAGGTAGTTGATATTGTTGTATTAGTATTATAGTCTGTGTAATATTATTTTTTAAAAATTAAGTATTGTTAGAATAATTACAAATATATTGTTAAATATATATTTACTCTAACAATTTAGTTTTATTTTGACAATATTACTTTCGCGGTTATGGATTCAAATCCAAATAAAGAAAATGAAAAAAAATTAAGAATAAGAGTAATGTTTGATTGCATCTTAATGCATATTAATAACTCACACTTTTGTATTAAGAGGTCCTCTAAATAGTTAAGATGCAAATATGAGTCTAAACTATTTAGAAGATCTCTTTATACAAAAATGTGAATTGTTAATATAAATTAAGAGGTAAATTGTTAATATGCAATCAAACACCAATAAAAAGGAGTTCCAAAAGAGAATCTAGGGAGAGATCTCACACACACATACGAGGGAAAAAAAGGTGGAAAACACACAATTACACAAACATTTTCCTGCAAATACACAACAGATTGCTTCCCAACTACTTCTCCCCTCAATAAAAATTTAACCTACATATACAATATCAACAACAACAACAACAACAATAAGAAGCTAGCAAGCCTACCTCTCTCTCTCACCTGTCTCTCTCCTCTCTCTCTCTATATATTATATATATTGCTATATACGTACACAGCTAGAGAATTGAAAATAAATCTGAAGTTTGCACCATATATTTTCCTTTCTGAGATCAAATGGATTTGAAACAAGAATTTGATGACACCCAAAATAATCAGCAAGAAGAAGAACAAGAGCATTTTCATGTGCTAGCAGTAGATGATAGTCTTATTGACAGAAAGCTCTTAGAGAAACTCCTCACTGTCTCTTCTTACAAAGGTTCTCTCTCTTTGTTCTTTTAATTCTTTCACAAAATATATATGCACACATAAATAAATAATAAACTTAAATATATTTGTGTGTTGGTATACCCATATATATATATACAGTAACTTGTGTGGATTCCGGGGATAAAGCATTGGAATACTTGGGTTTGCTAGAGAACAATGATTCCACGACTACTTTTCCATCTTCTTCTTCTTCTTGTTCTTGTCTGCCTTCTTCATCACAGCTGAAAGAGGTAAAATACGCACACACACACACAAACATATATTTCTCTTTTAATTAGTTTCTATATATTCTTTAATTCAGTTAATCTTTATTTATTCATTTTTATTTTTCCATTTTGTGCCTTTTATTTATTTATTATTATGTAGTCTCCTTATTTTTTTTTGGTGGTTCTAATAGTGCTTGTATTCATCATTGTCACTAGGGAATTAACTTTTTCTTTTAATCCTTATTACCAGTGATCCTTTTTGTTGAGTACAAAGGCAAATAAAACTTGACCATCATATATAGGCCATCTCAATTCTTTAGATCATCTTTTTATTGTTTCTTTCTACTTTTTTGTTTTTCAACTATTGCAATTGTAGTAATCTTTAAGATAATTCAGATTAATTATAATGCTTTGCATTTTAAGTTTTTAAATACATTCCCCATATCATCACCAATTTTACAAAATGGCCCCAACCATCTTTACATATATTATTTATTATTCTAGGAAGTAAAATTATAGGGAGCTCATATATACCCTTTTTTGAGGGATTGAGGGAGGAGGGAAAAAAATAAGAAGAAGAGATTACCCCCCCCCCACCCCCAACCCCACCCCCACCCAAAACCCAAAACCCAAATTGAATCCATTCTGAAGACTGGCGGTTGTGTTACAGTCAAGGGTACAGTGATTGGCACATCTTTCAATACATGAGTTCATCAAGCTGATAATAATGAAGTCTAAAATGCAACATTAATTCAGATTTTAAATGCTAGTAGTATTAACTTGTTTATCATTTGGTAATTTGATTGTGCTTAATTAGTCAATAAAAATACTGCCAAACTGCTGGATAACATTATTGCCACATATCCTAAATGTTGCAGGTATTATGTCTACCTTGTTGGACCCTAACATAGGTCCCACAATAAGCTTTAGTACTCGCTATGTCCCAAAATGAGAATTCTTTTTTCTAAAATGGGAGTTCAAATAATATAGTTATGCATTTAATGTTAGGAATATGCATGTGTATATATAAACCTATATGAATACATGATATATATAAATAAGAATTCAATTAAATGCAGAAAATGTAGAAAAAAATTATTATATGTGAAGGCTAGTATTTGGTACTAAGACAATTACGTTCTCCTTAAATTCTAGTTTAAAAACTCATGTTTAAAACTTCATTTAATTTAAGCTTAAATTATTGTTAAACCTAAGTTTCATGTCATGCCACTATTGATATATATTAAACTTGAATTAGGAGGATGATAAGTTTATACTTTTTCTTAAATTGTCCGGCTTCAAGAAATGGGGCTCTCATTTTTGGGATGGAGGGGGGTAATACTACTATCTTTTTTCCCTAAGCTGACTGCAATGGTACTTATGTCCCACAAATTAGTTAGTCAGATTTATTTACAGGTAAAAAGGACTGCCATGTAGAACTCGAGTTAGTTATGAAACAATGGAGGGCATTGATTTACATAATTTATCTTAATACTTGTTAACAGAAAAAATTTGTGAACTCTGTCAAGTTTTCAAAAACATATATATATATATATATATATATATATATATATATATATAAATTATTTATTTTGTACCTAAATTATTGAACTTTCAAACAAATATAAAAAATGCTGAAAAATTTATCATATAAGCTGACGTGTCTCTGATTTGTACATATGATCTGGTCAAATTTTGAGCATTTTTGACAAATCTTTGAAGGTTCAGTGGTTTATGTGCAAAATAAAATAAAATAGTTCATATGTTTTTTTTGATAGTTTAATCAGATTTAAATAATTTTTTGAATGAGTACTTTCGCCATTTGGCCCTCTAGGTAGGTAAGTAGTAACCATGTAGATACAGTAAAACCCCTATTTAAGAATATTTTATATAAGAATAACCTCTATAATATTATAAAAAAATTTAGTCCCAATTGGACCAGTTATAAATAGGAATAACCTCTAAATTGTAATATGTTATATATTTTTTAAGTCCCGTATTAAGAAACTATACCTCTATATAGTAATAATTTCATATATATATATATATATATATATATATATATATGTATATATATATGAGAGAGAGAGACAATATTAATTTTAAAAGACTACATTTTCTATAAAAGACTACATTTCCTATAAAGAACTACAATTTCCTATAAAAGACTACATTTCCTATAAAGGACTACATTTCTTATAAAAGACCACATTTTCTTATAAAAGACTAAACTTCCTATAAAAGACTACATTTTTCTAGTTTGAAAATCTAAATAATTTATGTTTTCTTTAATTTTTGTTATAAAATCTATAAATCTATATTTTTGTTAAAGTGAATATTTTTGGGTGTTTGAAAAATATTTTGTACCAATACCTCTATTTAGTAATAATCTCTCAATTAGAATACAAATAGTTTGGTCTCAAGTCTATTCCTAAATAGAGGTTTCTACTACTCTCGGGTGTGGTTAATATTAAATTAACTTTGATCAATTGACTAATATAGTATCAACACGCAGGACAAGAGATGATATCTCTCTGCGTGTCAGCACTGTATTGATCAATTAACCAACTTACCATGAAGTTAACTTCATGGTAACCGAATCCCTTCTACTCCCTCTCTCATCTAAATGATGTCTTAAGATATACTTTTTTTTCTCAAAATTAAAGATGGCAATAAGTACATAAATTAAGGGCAAATATGTCATTTAGTGAGATTCACTAGTATGTAAAAATAAAAATAAAAATCATCACCTTATATATGTAATTTTGTGGACCACGAAGGATAAATTAAAAAAAATTCTACTCTTTTACTTTACTTTTCTTAATATTTGTGCGAAATATACTTTAGACATCCTTAAATTGGGAGGACGGAGGGAATAATTTTTAATTTGTGGGTAAAATGGTTTTGTATGATCAAACTTAATTGATCAAATAATTCTGACAATTTCATTAAAATTTATAATATCCTTTAATTCTAATCAGTCCTAATAGAATTCCGACTTTTCATTTGAATTAAGCAGTTGCACGGGTCAAAAGTCAACTTGATTATGACAGATTACAGTATGCCTGGGATGAGCGGTTATGATTTACTCAAAAGAGTCAAGGTAATTAACAATAAAAATCATTACTAATTTTATATTAATTAATTAATTTTAATTTGTTTATTTGATAAGTACAGTACAAAGATTATATTAAAAATTATTTATGATATTAATTCTAGTTAAAAGGATTAGATATAAAAATGTTTTTACTAGTTGCATTTCAAGCTTCACAAAATGAAATTAAAATACAATTTTAAGGCACTGCTAATGAACAAAATTAAATATAGTAACTAATATAAGTTTTATTAATTAGCTGTATTATTCTCATCGGAGCCATGAACCTGCAGGGATCTACCTGGAAAGACGTGCCGGTAGTAGTCATGTCATCAGAGAATGTTCCTTCAAGAATCAATATGTAATACTTTTTACTTATTCCATCTTATTTTTTTTTTTATAAATAAATTTTCATGATCATAAAATTGTACATTTACTTAAGGCAACTTATATTTTTATATAAAAAATTAATATTTTTATATAATTCTTCTCACATAAATAGTGGGTGAGTCTCACCTCTCATGTGAAAATATCAGTTTTAATATTTAATCAAATATTAAAACGACTGATAATATGGAACCGAATAATCATAAAATTGTACATTTAGTTAAAGGAACTGATATTTCTATATAAAAAAATTGATCCTCTCACGGGTTTCACCTTTATGAGAGAGACTCATATAAAATATCAGTTCCCTTAATTAATATTTAATCAAATATCATGGCATCCTTTTAAATATATATGCTCATAATATTGTCTATATTTATGCAACAGGTGTTTAGAAGGAGGAGCAAAGGAATTCTTGTTGAAACCAGTTAAGTTATCGGATTTAAGGAAGCTTCAATCTTACCTTCTAAACTCTCTTACCCATTCTAATTGCAAAATCATCGACGACGAATTTGTTGATCAGAATCATGACAACACCATAAACGACCACGATATCAGCAGCAGCAGCAGCGGCAGCGGCGGCGGCGGCAACAAGATTAATGATAAGAGTGGCACCAATAATACTAACAAGAGGAAGGCAATGTCTCCGGATCGAATAGAAAGAAGACCTAAAATGAAGGAATTAGTGGTTTTATAAATTAATATTTGGAGTTCCTAAAATGAGGGAATTAGTGGTTTTAATTATAAACATCTGGGGAGTTTATTAATTTTTTTGGTCAAAAATATATGTGGCTTAGGCTTACCATCTTTCCTACTGATTTTATATATAAAAGTTTGCATTAAACCATCATATGGATGCAATTATATTTTGTTCTCGATCTAACAGAAGTTGGAATACCGAATACATATTACTTTTTTGCCGGTAGAGCTGTATATATGTGCACACTTAAATTTTACATCCAAAGATATACTAGTCTAAAATAGTAGTAAAATATTTCTCACACCACAATACTTTTTCTCTATTCATTTACTACTATTTTACATTTAGATGTGTCTCTTTAAATGTACAATTTAAATGTGTACATAGATAAATCCTTTTGTTTTTGTATATATATATATATATATATTTTCATCCATGGCAACCGGTTGTCATGGTCACTATTCTAACAACCCACTTTATAATCGTTGATCAATTAATTGGAAGGCTAAGATTAAAACTTAATTCATCACAGCCGCTACAACATGTTGTGCCCGAAATACATGTTGTAGTGGCTTTTATTTTAATATAAGAACCCCACATGATCAAACTATACTGATCTTGTCAGATTTTATAAGCAAAAAGAATTTTTATTTAATAATACATTAACCGCTACATATTGTAGTGGCTGTGCCCTTTTTTTTAAAAGCATTCCCCCACCCCATTATATACATGACTCCCCCATTATATACATAACTCAACTCATTTGGAAACAAGCATTACAGACTTAAAAAAAATGATCCGACGACTACAAGTTGTGTTGGCTTACAATATTTTAAAAAAAAAGGGTCCTTTACATAAGTATACAACAAATATAAAGTAATTACAAAAAAAGTGCATCAACTAAATAATTACAAAAAGAGTGTAATTAGGACTCATATTACAAAAAAAGTACAATTCACATTAATAAAGAAACTTAAAATCAAGGATAACTAATAATTCAAATTCAAATTCAAATCTTGTCTCTAACAACAATTTCAAATCCATATTTCAAAATTCAAATCAAAATGAGAAAATAAAAAATAAAAAATTATGAATGAGCTAATGTTCATCATCCTCCTCTCTCGCCGCCACCGCTGCCGCCGCCGGAGTTGGTATTCTGAATTTCTTTTAACGATTTGGTTACCCACAAAAATTGAAATGGTTACCTTTATACGAATTTTGATTAGTAACTGCATCACATTTAAAATAAAATTGGTAATCAAATAAAACTGAATTGGTTACCTTATCAAATGGTTTGGTAACCAAATATATGAAATTTGGTTACCAACTGCATCACATCTAAAATAAATTAGTAACCTAATAAAACTAAATTGGTTACCTTATCGGAAGGTTTAGTAACCAACTGCTTAAATTTTGGTTACCAACTGCAGAACAATCAAAATATATTAGTAAGCTAATAAAACTGAATTGGTTACCTTATCAAATGATTTGGTAACCAACTACATGAAGTTTGATTACCAACTGCATCACATCCAAAATAAATTAGTAACCTATATAAAACTGAATTAGTTACCTTATCGGAAGATTTCGTTACCGGTGAAAATAAAGAATGGACCGGTAGCGGTGGGAGGCGGAGGGATCGAGGAGAGGGAAAAGCGGAAGGAGGTTGAGGCGGGAGGAGGGAGGAGGGGAGGCGGGAGGAGGAGGAGGAGGGGTGGCGGGAGGAGGGAGGAGGTGGAGGTGGAGGCGGGAGGCGGGAGGCGGGAGGCGGGAGGAGGGAGGCGGAAGGAGGGAGGAGGGGAAGAGGGGAGGAAGGGAAGAGGGGTGGCGGGAGAAGGTGGAGGCGGGAGGAGGGGAGGAGGGGTGGCGGGAGGAGGGAGGAGGGGAGGCGGGAGGAGGGGGAGGCGGATGGTGGGGAGGGGTTGGACAGGAGGAGGAGGAGGAGGAGGAGGCGGAGGGATGGAGGAGAAGAAGAAGAGAAACAGAAATGGAGTGGGAGAAAATCGTGGGAGAGATGGAGAGAAAATTGTGGGAGAGATGAGGGAGAATTAAAACACATCCCATAATTAAAGAAAGCATAAATATGTACTAATAATGAAAATAAAATTTTAAATATATTAATTGTGTAAACATTTAATGAGTGCACTTTTCTTGTAATTATGTTTTCAAATGTACTATAAAATGTAATTGTTCCAAAAAAAAATCCCTTTGTCAGAATAAAGCACGCTGATAGACCTGGCAAACATAGCCCAGGCCCGCGGGCCTAGCCGGCCCGCCCGCCCGCCACGGGTTGGGCTGCATTTTTTTAGCTCACTAAAATTTGGGCCTTTTTAGCCCGTCCGTTTTTTGCCCGGCCCGTGGTCCGCGACCAATTTTTTTTTAAAACAAAAATATTGCTACTTGTGGGTTATGAGGTTTGAACACAAGACTTGTAAGTAAATAAATAAAAGTTCAAACCAACTGAGCTACAACAAGTGTTTATTTTTAATACAATTTTTAATATAAAAATATATTTTTATACAAAAAT
The DNA here is from genome assembly GCA_020205505.1 of Panax japonicus. NCBI lineage: Eukaryota > Viridiplantae > Streptophyta > Magnoliopsida > Apiales > Araliaceae > Panax > Panax japonicus. Next base: position 29,921,217 of record CM035095.1, read on the forward strand.
ATCATATACTAATACCATACAAAAGTTTTGCAAAGTTTAATTGGTTAACAAATATATGGGTACTGGCGTGTATGCTAAAATCTTGTTGTAGCTATTACTCTGTTATACAAGGAAGTCCTAATTAAATAGTTCGCATGATACACGTGTAAGCAGTTTTTAGTGGGCATCAGATATATAGTATATCTCCTATATGCAAAAATCTTGGAAGTTATTTTGATAGCTTGTGACTAGGGGTGAGCATCATGCGATTTGGTGCGGTTTGAAGTCTAAATCGCATCCGAAATCGCTTAGGTGCGGTTTGAAAAATTCAAAACCGCACCCGAAACCGCTTGTGATTGGTGCGGTTCGGTTTTAAAGTGTACAGTGCGATTTTAATTGGTGCGGTTTCGGTTCCAAAACCAATTTAAACAACAAAAAAGTTTAAACCTTCAATAAAATTTAACATAAAACTTATATCGAGCAATTAACTTAGTGACAAAGTCGACAATGAGAATTATATCAAGCATGCTTTAAAACTAAAATATCCGCTATATAAAACAACGGAGACTATTCGATAACAAGCAAGAATGTTTATCTAGTTCCCAAAAAATTAAAAGTATATACTGAAGATAGAATAAAATATATTGTAGGAATGACTAAAAATAATCTATTAGACTATTACAATTATAGCATTGACATTAACCAATGCATCAAGTGCTCGAGCCCCTCAACTATAAGCCCCTCCAATAATGCATCAAACAAATTTAAAATTCCAAAACCCAATTACTTAATTTTTGGCTCTATAACCTCTAACATCTTCTTTCAATTGGTGAAAAATGACAATGCAAGACTGAGGTTTTCTCTGAGCGTGTTCAAGTGAAAAGTAACTTTAGAATTTACTAGAGATAATAAATACATACACACACATGGTGCGGTTTCGATTTTATGCAGTTTGGTTTTGGCTAGTAACCAAATCGGAACCGTAAATTTGGTTATTCAACTCACCTAAAACCGCCACATACGTCGGAACCATTGGTGCAGTTTTAATTGATGCGGTTCGTGCGATTTTTGGTGCGATTTCGGTTCCAATTTGATTACTTGCTCAGCCCTACTTGTGACAGTAGTTTTTATTAAGAGTCATGATTGAATTTTAATTTCTTTAATGGATTGGCTTTGCAAGAGTTAAAGACCTGACTTATCCAAGAGATTTACGCGGATTGAGTTGTTTTATCCTTTCTGATATGTTCCCAACGGAAATAATATTTGATTAATCAGAATGAAACTTATCTTGCAACGGTAATACTTTTATGACTATAAATTCAATTGTGATATCAGTCTATAGAAAACATGAATTTACTATTTGCGCTAATATATATTGAAAAGCTATATAATTATTTTAGTGCAAATTACTTGGCTCCTGTGCAATTAAATTTTACTCCTAATTAAAAAATCAAATATGATTATAAACTTTGAAAGTAATTTATAATATTATTAAAATTTTAATTGATTGAGATATGTAGGTAATTAGAATTATTGTTTATTATAAATTATTTTATTATTTTTAATATTTATTATTATTATTATTATTATTGGTGTAGCAAGATTTTGCAAAAAAAAATAGAGGAAGAAGCCTGCGGGCCCGGCCGACTTGGCCCAACCCGGGCCACGGGCCTCACATTAGTAGCCCGCTAAAATCCGGGCCATTTTGGCCCGGCCCGGGCCCTCCTGTTTGCCTCATCTACACGCTGATGTGGCTTCTTCGAATTCTTTCCAAAAACTTACCTCTCCCTTGATTCGAACTCACAACCTCCCATTTGAAACCCTCATTATATGACCACCCGATCACCACGAGCCTAACTTCTAAAATCTCGCAAGGATTAATCTTTATATCAAAACATTACATTTCTCCCAAAATCATACATAATGATGGAAGATTATAATAATTTATTTTCTCTTCTATTAATATTTATTTTTATATTAATAATAAAGTGGGTTTGTTAGAATAGTGAAATGTTAATTGATATAAAGTTAGTTGTACTAATTTTATATTGATATAAAGTGGGTTGTTAGAATAGTACTGACCATGGCAATCGGTTGTCATGAATTGAATAAACGATTTCATTTCCCCCAAAATTGTATTCAGTTTTCATGTCCAGCTTGTTAAAAATATTTGAATCCCCAATCCGCATAGGGCCACAATATATCACTTTTATTTTTTTTTCAATCCTCTGTAAACTAAGTGTCGAGATTATATAAGTCAATTCTATTTTTTTATTTTTGAAAACTATATACACAATTACAATTTTAATAATTCTAATGATACTGCATTTCAATTATAGGGGATCTAGGAGGAAACTTAAAATTACTCCCTTCATAAGAGTTAAATGATTTTAATTTTATTTAAAAATATAAAAGAAAGAAAAAACTAGTACTTTTGGATGTATCATGTATATATATAGTGGGTATAAACTATTTCCTTAATTTTCACAATTTTAGTAAGTTAATCTTATAGTTTGTAAGAGGAAGAGAGGACTATTAATTATATAACCATAGTCAACTAAATATACAAAATGGGAAATTTAACCCCTCTTTTGCATGTATGTGTATAGTCTCTTTCGTTCTCACTTAAAATTAGCTATCAACTATTAAATATATTGCAAGATTTGTCTTATTCAAACCTTTTAAAATAATAAGTTCTTTCAAAATACCGAGTGCGTAACATGTTAACTAAAATAATACAATGTAACAAAAAGAAAATATGAATAGTATTGAGAATTAAAGTATTAAGTTTAATGCATTCTAGCTATTGTTTCTCAGTAATTAAAATCCAGTACAAGAGAAAATAAATTATTATAATCTTCCATCATTATGTATGATTTTGGGGAATATACAATGTTTTGATATAAAAATTTATCCTTGCGAGATGTTAACAGCTAGGCCCGTGGTACTTGCAATATATATATATATATATATATATATATATATATATATATATATATATATATATATATATATATATATATATATATATTGCAAGCCGACACAACTTGTTGCGGTCGAGCCAATTTTTTTTACCCTTTAATAATAATAATAATAATATTTCCCCCGACTGCAATTGTAAGACCCCAAATTTTATGAATAAAAATATATTTTCTATAATTATCATTTTTGAATATTATGGAATAAATTTGATATAATGTTATAGTTGTTGGTAATATTTATAAATTTTGCAAAGTACGCAAGTTGTTATATAATATTCGATTGGTCGGGGAATATTCGTTTTAAACAGGGAATATTCGTACGACGGCACAATCATTGGTGGACCCCATAACGGAATTATTGTCGGATTGAGAAAACGACAAAAATAATTTTTATAAAAATAACAACGGAAGTTTTGCTGTTAACTGTTGATACACCCGGTGTTAAAAGTACAGTAATACGCGTGGTTGCATAGTAGCACACGGTATTGGTTATTGATGCTTACGTGAGAAGTCACTCAGTTTTGTTCAAATTATTGCTATAGTAATTGTTGCATAGTATCTCACATTATTTGATTCAATTATTGTCGATATTTTTATATATTATTAAATCAATAATTGAGATGACAGAGTTATTAATATTATTATTTGCAATATTAACGATGTCTAGAAGTTCTGCCAAGGAGAGGTTTGGTCACCTAATTGCACGCCAATAGGGAAAAATCCTTATTGGAAAGCCCCCTCTTTCCTGGGAACGACCTGGTCGATTAATATTGTGAATTATAATAATGATGATAAATGTTGTTAAAAATATTGAGGGTATTTATATATATAAGTTTGTAATGTGTGTTGTGGGTGGATATATATATATATATATATATATATATATATATATATATATATATATATATATATATATATATATATAATATTATGTATGTGTGAGTGGAAAATGGTGAAAAAGTAGAATTTTGGTGGAAAAGTGGAATTGGTGGAATGAGTATTAGTATTATATATATATTATGTATATGTTTGAAAAGTGGTCTGAAGGTGGGGGATTTATGTTGGTTACGGGGGGATGAAAAAAATCAAGTGGTGTATATAATATATATATATATATATATATATATATATATATATATATATATTATATTTTATTTTTGTTGGACTGAATAGTAACTAATTCATAAACGGTCCAGATTGATTTATGTTTAAACAGACGGTCCATATTAATTTACTATGCATTATTAATAAAATATTATAATAAAATAAAATCTTTTAAATAAAATATAATATATTCTATTTATAATCTAATAAAATGAATAACTTTATAAAAGTATTATGTTTTATATAAAAAGATTTTACTATGCAAACACTATGCGGGTACTATGCAAACACTATGCATAATAGAATATTATATATTCTATTTATAGTCTAATAAAACGAATAACTTTATAAAAGTATTCTATTTTATATAAAAAGATTTTACTATGCAAACACCATGCAGGCACTATGCAAACACTATACATAATAGAATATTATATATTCTATTTATAGTCTAATAAAATAAATAACTTTATAAAAGTATTCAATTTTATATAAAAAGTTTTCTGTTTTATTACATTTATAATAATAATAAAATAAACTTTACCACCATTATTATAATTCACAATATTAATCGACCAGGTCGTTCCTAAAAAAGAGGGGGCTTTCCAATAAGAATTTTTCCCTATTGGCACCCAATTAGGTAACCAAACCTCTCCTTGGCAGAACTTCTAGATATCGTTAATATTACAAATAATAATATTAATAACTTCGTCGTCTCAATTATTGATTTAATAATATATAAAATATCGACAATAATTGAATCAAATAACGTGAGATACTATGCAGCAATTACTGTAGTAATAATTGAACAAAATTGAGTGACTTCTCATGTAAGCATCAATAATCAAAATCGTGTGCTGCTATGCAACCACGCGTATTACTGTACTTTTAACACCGGGTGTTTCAACAGTTTTAACGGTAAAACTTCTATCGTTATTTTCATAAAAATATTTTTGTCATTTTTTCAATCCGACAATAATTCTGTTGTGGGTCCACCAATGATTGTACTCTCGTATGGATATTCCCCGACAAAAAGAATATTCCCCGACCTAATCGAATATAATACAATAACTTGCATACTTTGTAAAATTTATAAATATTAGCCACAACTATAACATTATATAAAATTCACACCATAATATTCAAAAAAATATTTCGAGAAATTTAAATCTTTATTCATAAAATTTAGGGTCTCACAATCACCCATCCTTATGAAATTTCGCCCTCGAAATTTACGTACGTACCTGATATTCGAAGAGATTAGAATATCTTGCTTTCTTTTCGATTGTACCTTCCCGGTTATTTCTTCTGTATCATAATTTTCTCATTGTTCATCTCCTGTATTTCAGATATCATTCTAAAATATACCTTCAAAACAAAAGTTAATTGACATATCACAATATGTCAACTTATCAAGTAAAAATTTCTGCCTTAGGTAAGTCACACACTAGAGAAGTATATTACTCGTCTCTCCCCTCCTAGTTCTAGACTCATATCTCCGCCAGCGACTATATTCCTAAGCTCTGAATACCATGTGTGACGTCCCCAAAATAGGTATACATCACCTATTCTGAGTCGGCAGATATCACACTATAAAAATCAAATACAAAATTCATTTATACAACTGTTGAACTGTCGTATAGAATACGACCACAGTTAACTGTGAGTTTTAATACAAATGTATGTAACTCTCATGGTGCCTCGACCACAGCCTTACAATGATACTTTACATAAAAGTATAGTCAAAAACTATTTTAGAAATTAAAATCTTTGGGAAGTGCTCAAGGAAACCTTCGAACATAGGAGGACATACGTCTCGGTTATGATAGATATCATATGTCCACAAAATTATCCTTAGTTGACCCAATAGACCCCAAAAATATGAGAAGATTACTATCATCTTCTTTCCAATGGTGAGTCTTCTCTTGACATATAACTATCTACACTGTCTTCAAGTGAAAATTATATTTCAAATAAACTCCAAGATCATATAGGTAGTGCTCGTAGATATACGCATCAAGTGGATGTGCACAACCCTATATTATGATAACATGAGGTTGTATGTCATTAGACATCTTTTATGATAGTGGCAAAACACACTTCCGAAGTTGGGTTCACCTCACCCTATTCGGTTCACCAAAATTAAATATCAAATGACGTATACAATACGACACACTTATCTAAAGTTCTCAATAAATTTATTTCCATACTATTTAGGGAGAATCTCAACAGCTATAGACCACCGTTCTATTCCTCTTTTATCCCCGCTCGACCCAACTACACTCTTATTACCTACAAAAAATTATGAAGCAAAAAGGGAGAGCACAACTAGCCCAGTAAAGAATATCATGACTAAAGATAATTTACATTATCAATAGCCTTCATCAGAAATAGATCAGAGATTTAGAACATATGGTAGATGATAAAACTTTTCAACCATAGTTGCATGCGGAACGAGTAATCCATTAGAAGAGTCAAATAGACCATCAGATCTATTATCTTCTCTATGTTAAAAGTCCACCGATAATGTTTTATCCCTGTAACATCAATCAACAATTCCTGTCCACAATTATATGAATAACTCATAATCATAATTGTGATTCTAAATTCCTCTTCGCACCCAGGACGAAGATAGATTTCATCACCTATCTTCACCCAAAACATCAAAAAAAATGGTTATACCAAATCACAATTTCTGCTCATAATCATACTAATAAATTCATCTTTGCACTATGGCCAAAGATATTCATTAACAATTCATCTTTGCACTACAGGCCAAAGACATACAACTGTATTTTAGAAAAGTCAAGTAGAGCATGATATCTACTATCTTTTACGAATTAAAAGTTTATTATCAATATTTTATCGCTGAGACTCAGCTTAATAAATATTCCACATCATCGAATCACCCCTGCACTACGGTCAAGGATATTCGTTAATATCACATTCATGAATTAATATTTCATTGTTGAGACTCAGCTCAATAATTTATCCATATCATCGAATCATCCTTGCACTACAGGCCAAGGATATTCGTTAATATCACGACCACGAATTATCTATGCACTACGGGCCAAAGATAATCATGTTTTCATCAACGATCCTGATCATGCCATAAAACAATTCATCTTTGCACCCTTGGACGAAGAGAATCCATAGTCATAATATACCAAAAACTGTTCATCAACGCACTACGGGCCAATGAGGACTTTTACCACATCATTTGTAACATTATGGTCATGATTATACCGAATAATCCCTGGTCATAATCATACCAAGTCCATCTATTCACTACAGGCCACAGATAACTTTCATCATAATATAAGCATGAGAATAATGACAATGGTATAAAAAAATCATTCAAATGAGATAAATGATAACTATTAAACATTTATAATATAATTTTTCCAGCGTTTAATAATAACCAAATGTTATTAATCACTTAATAATCTCATAATCTAATATAATTAATATTATAACAATATTTTAATCATTTTTTAAACTTATAAATAATTTATTTCAATTGTTTACACTTTATCAAATAATGCATTTAATCATTCAAAAATGTCATACTCATAAGATTTCATCATCAATGATCAAATCCCTCATAAATAATCTGCATGCATTTAATCATTCAAAAATGTCATACTCATAAGATTTCATCATCAATGATCAAATCCCTCATCAATAATCTGCATATACCCTATATAGGATTCTCAAGCCATAAAATCCTATTTTCCAATTTTATTACTTCACATAACATATTTAATTCATTTACTCATAACTAGTTTATTTTTATGAAAAATACCAAATCAGTCCTAAAAATATTTCTTTTCTGGAATTTAGCAGAATATAGTCCCATATTGAACATATATTTTTCTCAAAATTTTTAAAATTCATTTACTATTTTTCATATGGCTAAAACTGCCGAATATTTAGACATTTATAATAAATTGTACTTTTGTTTAAAAAATTCCGAAATTTACAGGATATACTCCTGTTATATACATGTACTCCCAATAAATATTTCATCAATTTTGGAGTTAACCACAAGGAGTTATAAGGGTTTACTTTTAAAATAGTCTTTTCTTATAAAATTCATAACTCCTAATCTATACATCCAAAAATTGTCATTTTTAGACACAATCTAGAAAACTCATCAAATTATCATTTCAAATTTTTCCAGAATTTTTGAGGGTGGTGCAAGTTTGATAATACTTGCATGACTAAATTAAAAATGAAGAAAAAAGATGAGGGTATTATACTGTAATATTTCGAGCCTCAAAATAAGTAATTATGGAAACTATATTTTCCTATAAATAGAAGCCCATTCCTTCATTATTTTTTTACCAATTCACTAAGTCTCACAAGAGCAATTATTATAGAGAAATTATAGAGAGAGAAACTATAGAGAGAAAGAAGAAGTGAAGTCTGCTACTTCACTATTCTAGTATCCAGTCTTCTTCTGAGGTAAGGGATATTATTATTATAGTAAGGGGTATTATTCTTTCGTATTCATGATGAGAGTTATTTTCTTTCAATACTCGTAAGGGTTGTTATTCCATTCTTTATTATTATGTTGGAATAAACTGTTTATGCGAAGTACCGCATACATGGTGAAATTCTTCTGTTATTCCATTCTTTATTATTCTGTTGGAATAATCTGTCTGTGCGGTCTATCGCATGCCTGGTAAACTCTTTTGTTATTCCATTCTTTATTATTATATTGGAATATTCTGTCTGTGCGGATTACGCATGACCTGGTTCTGTTCTTTATTATTCTGTTGGAATATCCTGTCTGTGAGGATTACGCATGACCTAATTCCATTCTTTATTATTCTGTTGGAATAACCTGTCTGTGCGGTCTATCGCATGCCTGGTGAATTCTATTGTTATTCCATTCTTTATTATTCTGTTTGAATATCCTGTCTGTGCGGATTACGCATGAACTGGTTCCATCCTTTATTATTCTGTTAGAATATCCTATCTGTGCGGATTACGCATGACCTGGTTCTATTCTTTATTATTCTGTTGGGAATAACATGTCTGTGCGGCCTATCGAATGCATGGTGAATTCTTCTGTTATTCTATTCTTTATTATTCTGTTGGAATAACCTGTCTATGTGAATTACCGCATGCATGGTGAATGATCCTTTGTATTCATTCCTTATTAAATTGTGGAAATGATCTGTCTACGTGGATTACCGCATGGCTGGTGAAAATCCATTTGCAGTTTCGTATATTCTATTATACTCGTCTGAGATATCATTTCTTTTGTACTCTTCATGGAATATCATTTTCTTTGGTATTTTATTCACGAGTTACTATTCACAGGTTACTATTCACCCGGTTATTATTCACTCTAGTATTATTCACTTGGGTATTCGGGGTACTTTTCATGCCGGATTACTATTCACGAGTTACTATTCACGGGTTACTATTCACCTAATTACTATTCACTTTAGTATCATTCACTCTAGTATTCAGGACACTTTTTGTGTCAGGGTACTATTCACGAGGTACTATTGCCGAAGTACTATTCACAGGGTACTATTCACCCGTAAAATATATTTCTTTTCTGTCCAAATTTTTTTTGGTACATGAATATTATTATTGAATTTTACTCCACAAAACAGTATCATGTTGACAATTTAGATATTTTTAAACTCTGGATAAATTTAAAGTCTTTAATATTTATCCTTGATTTCATTTGATTAATGCTTATATCATTGTCATCATCTTCATGCTTATATTGTGATGAAAGTCATCTTTGGCTTACATGCATTGATGGATTTTTGATTATTAGTTTTATAGTTGTATATTTTTGGCTTACGTGCCAAGATGGACTGTTAATTATTAGTTTTATAGTTGTATATCTTTGGTTTACGTGCAAAGATGGACAAGTGTATGACATGATCATAACCACTGGTGATAATAACGAATATCCTTGGTCCGTAGTGCATGGATAATTCGATGATGTGATTGGCAGGATCATGACCATTAGTTAACAGTTGAATGTCTTTGGCCGTAGTGCACTAACAGATAATTGATTGGTATAATCATGACCATTAGTTTTATAGTTAAATATCTTTGGCCCGTAGTGCAAAGGTAGACAACTGATTGGTATGATTATTGTTATTACATTTGAATATCTTTAGCCTTTTGGGTAAGGATATTGAGTAAACGTTCTATTAAACCTTTCTGGCAAGAAGAAACTGTTGATTTACATGATTATAAATATGAATTGTGGATTTAACTATAATCTTTGGTGGTTTAGGTGAAGACATGTGATGATAGTTCTTTTTGTCTTGGGTATAACAAAGAACTATTGATGAGTATTACAGGAATAAAATATTAACGATGGACTTTTAATCTAGAGGAGATAGTAGACATTATGTTCTACTTGACTCTTCTAATGGATCTCTTATTCCACTGCAGTTAAACTTGATGTTTATTGTATTTTATCAGTTTAACACTGTTGAAGGCTAATGATAATTTATTCTGCATTATCTTAGTCATAATATTTCTTACTGGGCTAGTTGAGCTCACCCTTTTCTTTCATTGTTCTCTTCAGGAAATGAGAATATAGATGGGACGAGTCGGGAAATGGAGTGATGGTCCAGGATAAGTGGCTTTAGTAGTCCTCACTATTCTGTGAAATAGTGTGATAATAATTATAATGAGGACTTCATTGAGAGTGGATATTGTCTAGAAGGCAATATTCTTGTTTAAACTCTCAGCTATATTTTGTCGTATTGTACACGATAGTTGTATAATTAAGTTTGTAGTTGATTTATGTAGTGTGTATTTGGCGACTCAAGATGGGTGATGTATACCTATTTTGGGGGTGTCACGGATAAAGGAAATGGAAGTTGATAGACTTAAGGAGGCAAACTCAAAACTTAGATGTAATTGTGTATTTTCATGGATTGTCAGTGCAATTCTAATCTTGACATGGATTTACACACTGATAAAGGTATTGTATTGATTATAATGGATGTGGTGTTTTATAATGGTAATGTATTGATTGTAATGAACTTGGTTATAAGTTGTCAAGATTTTTATTTTCATGGATTGTAATAGGTTGTAATGGTACCCCCATCGAAAATGAGATTTTTAGTAGTTGAAAGTGTAATATTATTATGGTTTGATTGTTAGTAATATTTTTAGTAGTTTGTTTATTCAGTAAATGGTCATGGTACTAACAAATTGAATATGATTGTAATGGATGTGGTGTCTTTGATCCCTATGTATTGATTGTAATGAACTTGGTTATCAGTTGTCAAAAAATGTTGCCAACAACAATTGCCAAAAACAGTTGACAAAAACAGAGCCAACACCTAATGTCCAAAATAGAGCCAACATCCAAATGTCAAAAACAGAGCCAACATCCTAACATAACTTGAACACAACCACACTACAACCAAATGCAGCCAACTGCTATAAGCATAACCATAACCATAATTATAAGTATAAAGTATATTAAGCCAACTGCTATAAGCATAATCATTCCAACCACATGTTGAGACCAATTCAATACAGAATTTGGTTACCAAAATATTACATTAATATGGTCCCTTGGATCAAGTCAGAACAACAAAGTACAACCTAGTCTAGTCTTCTTTTAGCCTTTATTTTCCACTTGGTTGATGGTCCTGGTCCACTTGCTGATCTTCTAGGCTGCAGATGGTCCCTTTGATGCCCTTCCCTCGCACCTACTCCAGTCTCACTTGCTGCCAGTCTTGGACTTTTCCTTACCTACATGGACAACTGCAATTAGTGCTTGACTGCCAACAAGCATTGAAATACTTTCTAAAGTAAGGATGCTTATTTCTTTTTACCCAGTTTGATTTCCAATTACAGACTTCTTTCCTTTACCCCTCTCTTTCCTTTTCACCTGTAGAATATAACCACATATGAAACAAAATACAATCAACTATTAAAAACTAGTAATAAAACATTGGTTTTAAAATAGCTTACCCCCAACTTATTAGGCCTTGGGGCACCTGTAGATTGTGGGTTAGCTTGCTTTGGTTCGTCAGTAAGTTATGCCCCAATTTCAGTCCTTGGTGTTGTCCACTTACAACCTAACTTGTTATGGCCATACTCCTTACACCGAGAGCACCTAATAAGAGTCCCTTTCCTAGATGACTTGGTCTTGCTGCTGGGCTCTTCATTAGGATCCTTCCTCCTATTTTTCTTAGGTCGGCTTGCTATTCTCTTGGTTGGTGGAGGCAACAATGTTGTCATGTTGGAAGGAGGCCATTCATTTGAACCCCCCATTGGATTTAACAAGTGATTATATGATTTCAGGTAAGTATCCACATAATAGCAGGAATCAACATAGTTCTCAATTGGTTGTTCCATGTGAAGGATTCCAATTACTCCATGGTGGCAAGGAATACCAGATAACTGCCATATCCCACATGAACAACTCATAATCTCTAAGTCTACCTTGTATTTTCCACTCCTATCAGACACTTCAAACTTGTGCCCCCCATCCCAGTCATACTCACAGTACTTGTTTAACTCAATGGCCTTATTGACCTTTGTCATAATCCTAGGACATAACTTTGCCTCTATTTTTTGCATCTCATCCCTTTTTGTATGAATTCTACCCATGACTTGTGTTTTTATATCTTCAAACATAGTTAATAATGGTTTATATATAGCCTCTAAGATCCAACTATTAAAACATTCAGACATGTTATTAGTCACAACATCACATTTTGTTTCACAAGAAAAAAAGGCCTTGCTCCACTGCTTAGGAGGAATAGTTAAGAGATGAGTGTCAGCATCCTTACTCTCCTGCCTGATGTCAACCATTGCCTTTCTGAACTCATGAGGATTATTGGCCTTGGCTGCTCTCCAAAACATCTGCTTCAAGACTGCTCCTGGCCACTTCTTCCTCCAGTTAGCATAGATGTGTCTGGCACAACATCTATGCTCTACCTCTGGCAACAGCTCTTGTATGACAGGAACCAAACCCTTGCAATTTTTTTAGTAAACACAGGTTTAGTACTAATAATAACAAATAATAAAAACATAAAGTTCAAAAACATTTGTAAACATAATTACAAATTGAAACTGATTACCAAAGTTTTGTAACTTCAATGTTAATATAATTAAGTAAATTATACCTTTTGTTGGTCAGTTATCAAGGTCCATCCTCTACCTAATTCCAGGCCAACATCCTCAAGCAATAGACCTAGAAACCAACTCCAGGACTCCTTGTTCTCACTTTCAACCACTGCCCAAGCAATTGGAAACATTTGGTTGTTTGCATCCCTACCAATAGTAGACAACAACTCACCCCTACAGTATGTCTTTAAGAAACAACCATCAAGCCCTATTATGTGTCTACATCCTTCCAACTAATTTTGTTTAACAGCTTTAAAACAAATGTACATTCTTTGGAATCTAGGTGGAGTGCCCCCATCACCTCTAATTTGGACCGTGCTCCCAGGATTTGTAGCTAAGATCTCATTCCCATACTCCCATACTTTAGCATAATGCTCCTTCAAGGTTCTCTCAATTTCACTTAAAGCCATTTTCTTTACTCGTCGACACTGAGGTAATGATGATTGCAGTCCAAACTTTTGTTTAATTGCAGCATGTATTTCCCTCAACTTCATTCTTGGTTTTGCTCTTATTTTACCCCCAAACTTGTCAACCAACCATCTAGACCTAACAATCCTAATCCTTGTTTTCCTCACACAATAATGTTGTTCATTGTATGATTTAATTTGAAACACCTTCTCAAGTGGCACATAACTAGCCCACAACCCCCATGGACAGTTAATGGCACACTTTTCTTGTATTCTTGTTTTCTCATTAACAGAAAAATAGATTCCCTTTCCATTACCAACTACATAATTCACTATAGCTTCCCTACACTATTCAGCACCACTGAATATCATATCAACTTCAAATTTTATCTTGCTAATTAGAGTGTTGGGATTATATGTTGGAACCACTCTTTTCTTTTTCCTTTGTGGCTCATCTCCTTCCCATTCACTGTTACTACTAGAATCATCACTTGGAGGAATCTCATCATCAGAATTTTCTTCAGTTTCTACCCAAGGCCTCATTCCTTTTGTCCCAAACCCCAACTTATCCTCAACATCTGAAAATGTTGGTTCAACTTCCACCTCTGCAGCCTTAGTTTTTTCCGGATGACTTGGTCTTTTTTCCCCCTGCTACTGCTCTCTTGTGTACCAGCTTCCACATTTGGTTGCTGCCTTGGGATAGATGAAGCCCCAACCTCCTCAACATGTAAGTGACCAATATCAACTGGATATTCATCAAGGTTTATTTCACAATCCAAAACCAACTCTTGTCCTCTTGATTTTTTTATCAGTCTCTTTCTTCTCCTTATATTTATCAACTCCTCATTCTCATCATCATCAGTAGCATCACTTTCCTCCTCATCACTTTCCTCATAAGTAACATCACTTTCCTCATCATCCGTCTGCTTTGGTGCTTCCTCATCTCTAACATCAACCTCAGCAGATGTTTCTTCATTATCCTCATGGTCATAGTATATATCAATCTTCCCAGTTTTCACAGCTTTATCAATTAGCAGTCTTACACTATTGTCATCATGAAGAAGTTCTAGACCCTCCTTCAAAGTCCACCCCACCAATTTGAAGTACATATCAAAGTGTCTTTTATACCCTAGGTGTTTTACCAACTTCACTACCCTCTCAACATTCAAGTAATCTCCATCAGCCCCCTTATAAGTTTCTTTCATTCCACCATCATAAATATATGATCCATCCTCCTTAGTAACAAACTGACCTCCATGGTACAATTTAACATCAAAGTAGTTCATGCTGCATTAAACAACATGTTCAATTTGTTAGTACCATGACCATTTACTGAATAAACTTATTACATGTTCACCAATTAAAGAAATCTGTAAACATTAAAGAAACACAACTATAAATATTAAAGAAACACTAAACCTTAATTTCTTTTTATGATTTCTTAACTCTTAAACCTATGTGATTTCCATTTATCAATTCAATTTACAAACTCTATAATCAGTGAAGTTATGGCTATCAACTATTAAGGAAAAAGCCCTTTTACACTTTCACACTATTAGGGGTTTGACAATCAGTGACGTTATGGCTACCAACTATTAGGGAAAAAGCACTTTTACACTTTTACACTGATGTTGGTAGCCATAACTTCACTGATAAATCCAAAATATCATTCATATTTTAATCCAAAATATCATTAAGTATTTCATTTTCACTGATGCATAAAAGTGCAATACTTCATATGAGAACCTGGGGATTGGAAAAAATAAAGATGAAAAAGTGCAATACTTCCTATCAACACCGTATACCTTCGCTTTTAAGAAAAAACAAAGATGAAAAAGAGTGCAATATTTTATGTTACAGACAAAAATTGGTGGAACCCAGACCGCACTTACATCGTTCGGTCGTCGATTGGAACCCTAACTTTCTTGGAATGTACCCCACCTTGTTCGTCTGTCTGTCTTGCTTAATATGGTAGACGATTGGAAACCTAACTTTATTGGATTTATATCCCACCTTGTTCGCCTGTTTGTGTCGCCAGAGACCCCCACCTCCTTCCTCGATTTCTTCTCAGACAACGTTTTGCTTTTGAGCCCTAGAGACCCCCACTTTGTTTTTCTTTTGTTTGCTACGGTTTCCTCCCGCCCATTCCACGAAAGATTAACTGATTGGCCTCTTCGTCCTAATCAACAAATACACATCATTAGTATTTAAATTTTTAAAGCCACGTAGGAAAATCAGCCCAATTTTTTAACGCCCGTCTGCAAAATTGGACGGAATGAGTTGATTGAATATTTTTAAAAAGTACAGTGGGCTAATTGAATTTTTTAAAACCACAGTGGCCAATAGGTTAAAACACTACAACCACAGTGGTGAAAAGTGCTTTTTACCATATATATATATATAGAGAGAGAGAGATTTAATACTACTCCCTAATTATTTGACGTTTTAGATGTGGGCACAAGAATTAAGATAATGATTAAAAAACATTAAATATAGTACTCAATTGTCTATAATACCCTTAAATCTTTTATTGAGATAAGGAGAGTTTTGTTGGGATAAAGAGGGAGAGAGTTTAATAAGGGGTAATTTTGAAAAAATTGTCATTAATTCTCCTAGATTTGAACAAACGTCAAATAATTAGAGACAAATAAAAAACTCTAAAACGTCAAATAATTAGGGACGGATGGAGTAATAAACAACACTACTTTTATTTGAATTCTTAGACAATTAACTTAGGTTATGGTGATTGTGATGGACAAACTTTGATACATTATCTTTTCATAATTAATTAAGATATAATATGTGCTAATGTAATTAACTTATTTATTTTTCTCAAAACACGCGTACTACGGGAATTGATATTTTCATAAGTAAATTTGATACTTCCACAACTTTCTCCTCACGTGAATAGTAAATGGAATCGGTGTTATGTGAGAGATGAATTTTTGAAACTATCAAATTTACTTGTGAATAACAAAATAGCACACCTTCCATTGATCTTCAAATAAAATTTGGCTCTTTTAAATTTATGCCAATGGTAGCCTAAGCTCATTATTCATCATTGGATATTTGGATTTGTCAATGTATACCTATGTCTTGCAGTTTTAAATTGGGGAGAAAAAAAAAACAGAAGGTGAGGGTGTCTTGGAGTTTTTAATAGGAAGAGAAAATAAAAAGGGTGACTTAAGAGTTTTAAGTAGCTAGACAAAAGAAAAGAAAGTGAAAAAAAAAAGTTTCTTTCTCACTTTTGAGAAGAAAGTGAAAGAAAAGAAAGTGAATTTTTCCTTTTTCTTCACTTGTTTTCGTTTCTTTACCAAAAAAATATACCCAAATAAAGTGCAAGTCCCACTTATTATTTATATGAGAGAAATTATGTGAAAATATCATATTTATGAAAATATTATTTTTCCTCATCTTAAAGATCGTTTCAAATAGAAAATGATTTTGATTGTTGCTTGCACATTCAACCTTAAAGATGCAAAAAGTATGCAAGATTATGAAATGATGTAAATTGTTAACTCTCATTTTCAAACTTAGGTTATGCTTGTTTGCAAAAAATATATTTAAAATTAAATTATTTATCTTAATTTAACACACTACTTCAAACTATTTTATCCATGATGGAGATTAATAGTCCTACAGACTATTTTTTGTCATTTCTAAAACTATTTACGAGGAATTATATAATCTGATTAATAATTCCTTATTTTAAGTTATGAAATGACTTTATGACACTAATAGTCTCACATTAACAGACTAATAGTTACTCATCAAATGATTAAATAATCCAAATTAGTGTGTCCAATCCCAGACATGCTTTTTAGAAACAAACATGGACTTAGAGTTTCTTATGGTACATCAATGTCATTCCTCCTTCAATCCTTGAAGTTGTTAGCATGAAGTTCATTTTTAGGTAAGTTGAGCAATTGACCAATAGAGTGCTGACACGCAGGCGAGACTCTATATGTATCAGTATTCTATTTGCCAATTGATCAATTTACTAAAAAATAAACTTCATGCTAACCGGATCCCTCCCGGTAGGAACATCATTATTGACAAATCATCCGCCAAATGAACCACCAACCAAACACTACCCATCTACTCTAGGGCTGTAGCATAACAGAAACAAGAAGAAGACGATACGGTGGAAAATATCAATGAAAGATTAGGATTTCTCTGCTAGTCTTCATGTTTTTGAGGACTTGGTGCAACTTTTCAACATCTTCTAAGCTCTGTTTTCTACATTTCCTGATCTGATCATCTGCAAAATTCTCTTTTTCTACATTGCCTGCAGTTTTTTGTTTTTTTTTTCCTTCCAAATGAAGGTTCCTAGGTAAAGTAACTCATCTTG
This sequence comes from Panax japonicus, assembly GCA_020205505.1. Classification (NCBI taxonomy): domain Eukaryota; kingdom Viridiplantae; phylum Streptophyta; class Magnoliopsida; order Apiales; family Araliaceae; genus Panax; species Panax japonicus. The sequence goes on from CM035095.1 coordinate 29,939,180, forward strand.
GTTTAATAATCAGACTTCATCTATGAGCCCTGTCCAGTATTTTGTAACCTTACTTGCTCGTGAGCTTTCAAAGCCTCTGAGGTGAAATTCTCAAGAGCCTTGAATATTGGAACTAAACCTCCTTGTAAACTACTAGATGCTGCATCATGCACTAATATCATAGCATCCTTGTGCCTTGCTCTCTCTTCCATCAATCTCTTTCTTAACACATTCAGGTCCACTTTTAGATCATCATGTGCTGAAACTCCACTTTCTGAGGCAACCATCGTTTTGTCTGACATTGCATCTTGATTGCGCTCCAGATTTTCCCTTATCAACCCGAAGCATTTCCATCCGTTTAGTAAAATCTTTTGAAAGGTACTCTGCTTTGAGCCTATGACGTTGCTCTTCATCTTGCCTCTCCCACAACTGTCTCAAGTTTGAAGCAAAATTATGCATTGCATTTGCAACCCCTACTTCCTTAATCTCTTCCATTGCTTGGTGCCAGTCATTGGATAGTATAAAAATGGGAGGGGCTCCAATCCGCCCTGGGGAGAAGGGCACAACTCCATCAGGGGTTTCTTCTCGTTCATAATGAAGGCACCGCAGAAGCCACCCATTTAAGGACTTAACATAGGACTTTTGGGCTTTAATCCAATCATCGAAATAACAGCACCAAGTGCGGAGCTCCATTTCGAGTTCAAGAGTGGCCCTCAACCTTGAATCTTTTCGAAATCCAGTGTTTGCTCTCAAAGTTCGAGTTTTACTTTCCATGATAGATTGAAACTGCTTATGGTGACACTTGAGCATGAGTTTCCACATTCTTATTAAGCTGCAAGTTTACCAAATAATTTATCAAATAACAGAGAGAACTCATATAGTATGACAAAATAATTTTGATGCAAGAAGAAATTCAATTGTTTACCCTCCTTTTTTCGATAAATAAGAGATTTAAGTTACTTATCATAACACAGAATGACATATCACAAACATTTCTAATCTACAGGAAATATAGTATGTCATCTAAATAGTAGAGTGACTCCTTTCTTTAAAAATATTGATAGATACTATCGAGGAACATGTGAATCAATCAATGTTCATTTTAAAAAAACATAATCAGAAAAACGGAATGGGGTTTTTTGAAACTGCGGAAAGAAGAAATTCATTTTACTATTTAGGAAAAAAGATTCTAATCCTGTTGAGTTCTTACGTTTTCACGGATACAACTTACAACTCGATTCATCTGATTACTACATGGATGAACCCAATTCAGAATCTGAAGATATGAAACAACATTATGACACAGAGTTGCTTGAGTGAAATAAAATCATTCACCCCTTAATTCAACCATTTAAAGCAATTGCAGTTATCTAGGAAGCACGGACACGCCCTGGAAGCCCACGAAGCATGAATTTGCTTCGACACACACCCATCACATGTCTGTGAGCTTCCCTTTTTTTCTTTTTTAAACTCGAACACGCCTTGGATACGTCCTAACTCACCTTGGACACACAAGGGACACGCCTGGAGTAAAAAAGTAAAAAAAAAATCCAATACTTAAATTGTAAAATAAAAGTTAATTGAGGGTAACCATATGTAATTGGTACCTTTTAAATCTAATTCCTTCAATCGGTACTTTTGAATGGACCGTATGGTGTAGACTGCATATATTATTTGTATATGGACCATATGGGCTTCCTAAATGGGTATGTTATAAATTTGTTCAAGTTTTTATCATGCTCTATTAATAATTAAATTTAATTACTGTAAAAAATACATTATTATTATTATTATTATTATTATTATATACATATATATATATATATATATATATATAATTGAACGTGTCCCCAACGTATCGTATCCTGTTTTTTTAGAAAATGTCGTATCCCTTGTCGTGTCCGTGTCCCGTGTCCGAATCAGTGCTTCATAGGCAGTTATCATAGAGATCCCATATAAAAAAATCTTGGAATAAAATTCACTTGTATCACGTCCCTCATTTCATACTTCATATCCTTTCTGACAAAGGACCAATTTGGGTTACTAGTGTTTTTTTTTTCTTTCTTTCTACTTTTTCTTTCTTTAATTTTTTTTTGAGGGAGAGGGAGGGGAGTGGCGTTGCCAATATCTAACATTAGCACCCAAAAATGTTACCTTACCAAATCAACATATACTAGTAATATTTTTATCATATCCTTTTCTTTCAGAAAGAAACAGAGACCAAAGAAACTCAAAAAATTAACTATAATATTACAAACATGATATTAAAACAACCACCGGCTATTAGGTTGAATGATCCCACCTCACAAATCAGAGGTACAGGTTGCATCAGATGTGTATGTGTGTACTTTTTTGTGTGTGCGCGCTTTTTTGCGTGTGCGCTAGCAATTTATTACTTACTAGAAGTACCATCTAGAGCAAATTCATAGTTCATAATCATACCTATGAATCAATTTGGTGATCTGGGGTTGCAATTCTTCATCCCTCAATTTGTGAATCCTGCTTGAGATGACACCAATACCTCTGACGCAAACATTAAGCTTTGTAAGCAAATTTCTAATAGATGCCTCTGTAGCATCAATTTTTCTAGACTCAGCTCCATTTTCATCCAAAGCTTTCAGCTTCTTGCACAACTTTTCATAAATAAGCCGCAGCCTTTCTTCACCCTAGATTGGAGCAATCAAATTAACAAGACATTATGAGGATAAAACCTATCTCAAAGTGCTGAAATGGACCAATATTCTCAAAGTAAGTTAAAGCATAATGTTGAAACATACTGTGACCAGTTAACTCTTTCTCTACATGTGATGATAATGTAATAGATTATTTCCACCACTATTGAGTTTCAGGAGGATTAAGGTGGCAAGCATTTTGTGCAGTCCTGGGGTAATAAACGTTTCCATTTTCTCTTGCAATTAATCAATTTACTCAATACAAATACATGATTACATTATGGTTTGAACAACAATAAAGAATTAAAGCATCAAACTCTTCTCTTGACCATGCATTCTGGTTTTCCTCATCTTTCCCAAATATCTGAAGCTACCCTTCAATTAATCAAATATTTAAATTATAAAAGATCTCTGGTACTGAGATCAGATGTCCATATAAACTATAATTAAAATGCTTGCTCCAAAGATTTAATACTCTACCGGACAACATCTTCAAATTTAAGCATAAAAATTTATAGTTCAGTATAAAATATCATATTCGTCATAAAATGGTTTATTCTTGATCCAATGACAGCAAAAATATACTTCCTCAGTGGCTCAGCCCCTAACTGGATGTCATAATTTTAGACTTTTGGGCATGTGTTTGGGACAGATTTTGAGGCATGTAGAAAACATATATATATATATATTACTATATTAATATATTTGAATATTAAAATATCTAACTATATTAAAGGTTATATAAAAATTAAATGCATAAATGTGTATACAATACATCGTAATTTCTTGTGGAACAGACACAAAAATTACCAAGAAAACAAAATCAGTCTTGAACCAGCAGAAGGATCAAATGGAACTACAATAATTATTGAAATGGGAAAGGACATGCTGCCAAAAAACGGTTAAACGACCTAACATGTTACCAGTTTAAAGCACATAGCACTGCTTTCCCAGATACTCCATAGTAATGATAGTAATGAAGACCAAAGGCAAGAGATATATTTTAAAAACTAAAGTGACTCTTAACTTCAACTGAATCCAATCATAGACCTCATAGATGAGGTACAGTATGAGTTTTAAATCAATTTTAACAAACCTTTCCGCAACTGACTAAAATTTATCATAGTTTTACCTGACATCAGAAGTTTTGGATTTTTCAAGATACTAACATCAGTTTCCTCCATGCTCTAACTTACATCACTAAGGGTCAGAGTGGAGTGCAGCATGGTTCAAATTTAGAAGAACTCTTTGCAGCTCATTAAAGAACCTTTCACAGTTTGACTCAAATTAATAGTCCAATTATCAGATCCTAATACCATCCAAATAATCCAATCATTAAAAGAATTATCTTTTTAGGAAAGAAAAAAAAACACTACCTCAGTGATATGAATCTACAAGGAACATGCCTAAGTAAAAACAAAAATTACGAGGAAAAAGAAACTACTGTTAGAATGTTATTTTCACTAACAATTAACATTATGCTAACCCTTGAGTTACAGGATTGGGCTATCTACTTGATTATTCACACCCATCAACAGCTACCTACTTCCTGATGGATCCCATTCACATCATTGTATCTGTAAGTCAAGTTAAATCCCTGTCACAGGAAAAGATGTAACAACTTGACAGCAGACATATATTATTCATGCAGACATATGTATGCTTTTCTCAGTTTCTGCACATTAAGGAAAACTATAGTTTCTAACATATATGTATTTAATAACATAAAAACCAGATTATTCATCGTATACCTTAACTTCCTTATAAAGTTTTTTCTCCCATGCATAGAGCTCTTCCAAAATAGTTGAGATGTTACCGTAATCAATAGGAATGTCCTTTCCAGAGTCATAGTAGGATCTTGCCAGCTTCATTGTTCTAGAATCTACTCTTACTGACTGCCTTGAAGGAGGCTGTGAAGGTGCCGATGAAGGTGCTTTATGACACAGAATCTTGGAGACGGCCACTACATAAAGACAAGTAGTTTCAATAAGTAGTAAGATAAACAATTACTTACAGAGATTGTCATATCTTATCCCTCACCAAGGTGGTCAAATTGACTTGCTGGGAAAAGAAAAAGTTAATCCATTTAACTGTGTTCTTATGATAATTTAAATCCCATGGAAATTAGTAAATCGTAACATTTTCAAGATTCAATGAAGAAATACGCTTTTGAATATAGAAGGATATTAGAAACTAAAAACCGAATCTTAATTTCAGGGAGAAAAAAATGAAGAACGTAATGTACGAACTGAAAGAAAAGATAACACGCTTGAACATATCTTTCTCATGAGCAAATAAATAACTTATGCTGAACTTTTAATATTAGCCAAGAAAAGTCGTGTGGGAACCAACTTGAAGCACCTTAATATAAAGAAGATGTGCAATAGAGAAGTACGACATCATAATAGTGAAGGTCTAGTAACTTTTACTAAAGGAGTTCTTAAGAACATTGCTGAAAATGGTTACAAATAACTTTGCACGATACAGTCTACTTGGTAGAACTCCCTTATATATTTAAGGCTTAAGATCCTGAGCATATTTCTAAGTTCTTATGCATCTACTAGGTCCTAGTTAAATTGAACAAAGATATACAGGCTCTAGATATAGTTTTACATTTAAAAGATTAATCATAAGGTCAAAGAGGGCGGAAAAGCAGTTTTAAATTCACCAACACATGATGACAACTACTCAAAAGGTTTGATATTTTATTTTACCTTCAATTTCTCCAAGAACTACATTAATTTGACCGCAAATTAGACTTAAACTTTATACTTGTCTTTCCTTTCAATACCGCAAAATTATTAATGCAATAGATGATAGTAGTTATCGAGTTCTCAATATGATACTTGTTTAACTAATGTCATAAAAGACATGAATTCCTAATTGAAATGGGGCAGATTTCAATCTGAATAAATCTAATTGATCTCATAGATAACAAAAATTGTGAGGTTATTACAATAGGGAAAACCAGACAAACAATTTAAACAAGAACTCAGCAATGCACATCCAGACAATAAGGAAACAACAGTTGAAATTACACCTTTAAGCACAGTGAACTTGGGCAGATAAGGTACTTTCCCCACCTCAAGCATCAAAGCAACCTCTTTCCCGTAATTAGAAGCCATCTCAAATTCATTCCTTATTTCACTAACAACCTCCTGAATATCACGAGTACCATGAGTAGATAATGTAGTCATGCTACTAGTCTTTGAGGATTCAACATCGTGAACTGAAACTTCTTCTACCTCAAATGTCACCCCTTTCTTCTGCACATAACTATCATCTGAGCTCCTTGAGAGAATGGTATCAGGACTGTTTTTCTCCTCTTTCACATAAACTGACTGTTTTGCCTCACTGTTTTGTGATGGTCCTGCCTTTGCAGTGCCCTCACTATGTTCTGATGGCATTGCCTTTGTATTGCCCTTACTACTATGTGATGGTACCGCCCTTGAACTTTCCTCACTACCATGAAATGGTTCCTTCCTTGGACTGCCCTCACTACCTTGTGATCGTATGGTCCTTGAACTGCTCTCCTTTTGCGGTGGACGTGATGGAATTGCCTTAGAAGTGCTCTCGCCAAAATTTCTATTTATATTTTCGTTCACCTTTTTCCCCTTGTGACCTTCTACGAAGACCTCATTCTCTGTTTCTTCTTCCAAATCAGGAATCCCCTCCCTCTCCCTCACCACATTCGAATCTGGACTACTAGCAATAGATCCATACCCATATGCACTCTGAGAATAATAAGCAGGATAACCATTATCATACCCATCAAAAGGGTTAAAGAAATCCCAACCGGAACCACTTGGAGGAGGAGGAGGTGGAGGCGGCCCAGCCGGAGGACTTGGTCGCCTATTCTTGGGAGGCTCTTCACGTGGTGTACTCATCGGAAACCCAAAGAACCCTCCACTCTCATTTGAGTAACTTGAGTAGGAATTGGAATAAGTATACGGTTCCTCCCCATGAATCACAGTACGAACAGCTGGTGCAGACCTCTTCATATAATATGCATATGAATTTGAATTTCCTCCATAACCTCCCCAGTCTGTTTGATAAGGTTGATCTACTACATTCATTCCATAAGATTGATCTACTACATTCATTCCATAAGGTCTCCAATCTGTTTGAGGGGGTGGATTCATTCCATAACCATAAGGCCCCCAAGCTGATTGAGGGGCTGGATTCGAACCGTAAGGCTCCCAAGCTGTTTGATGAGGTGGGTAAACCTTATGAGCAACAATTTCAGGACTATCATCTACACGAATATGACCAGAAGATGAACCCAATTCAGAATCAGAACTCGAAGATACATGCAAATGTGAATCATGTATAACCCCAAAATCATCCTCTGAATGACCATGAGAAATTGAACCTGAATTCGAACTAGAAGAACTCTTGTTATTACCGCCATCAATATTTCTACTAGTACTATTTACATTCTTCTTCATGCTCTTTTTTCCTTCATAAGAAGGTAAACTAAGTACAGGGGAATCCAAAGGCGACCCATTTACAAACTCTTCATCAACAAACCGGCGAAGCGCTTCGCCCACATCTTTCAATGAACGAAAATACAATAAATGGGCAGAGGAGAGAGAATACCGGTGCTCGGCGGCGGCTCTGATGAACTCTTTCCTCTCTCTACAACGTATCACTAATGGCGAATCATCAACTTTTGAACCTCCACAGCCCATATCAATTAACACAACCAAGTAAAACACTGACTCAATCTCTAATCCTAATTCATTAAACCACAATAAAAACAAAGCATTCATCTTCTTACCTGTCCGTACAGTTTCAGAACTAGATCAAGCATTGTGAATATAAACTCAACACTCCAAATCAATGAACAGGAAACAATTTAAAACAAAACCCAGACGGAGAAAGAACAATTACTACTATAAGATGAAATTAGCAAAATGAGAAGAGTTTAGACAGAGAAGGTAGGTAATAGTAATGCTGAATCTGTGAAATCTGACCGTTTGTAAATGAAGAAATTGACTCATTACCATCCATGCGATGAAGGGCAGAGAGAGGGTATCAATCGGAATCTGACATAATTGTTTTCTGAAATTGATTTTTTTTGTTTGGGTGTGATTTTAGCAATAAAAAAAGTGCAGGGCTTTGAGATGCGTGTGATGTTAGGGGAGAAGAAGTCTGACAATGTGAGTAGGAAATGAATGGGGGGTTTGATTATTGGGGATTTGTGTTTTGTTTTGTTGTGGAATTGAATTGAATTGAATAGAATTGGTTTTTGGGTTTCAGTGAGAGGGAGAAGATGGGGTCGAATTGTTAGGGTTTTTGGCAGTAGAGGAAGAAGAAGAAGAGAAGGGACGTGGAACCCAGCTAAGGTAAAAATGAAGGATGCCATTAGTAACTTTAACTTAACTTTTGTAGTATCATCATCATCATCATCACCACCACCATCATAACCACCGTATTTACTCTGCATTCTCTCTCTAACTGTGCTGGAATTTTGTCGCCTGATCCTGCTGGTAATAATGGGTTCATATATACGGGCCCAGTTTGTCGTACATAATTTTGTACTCCCTACGTATAATATAGGTTATTTTAAGTTATGCATAAGTATTAAGGTAATAATTATATAATATTAATTATTATATTAAAATAAAATATTATTATTTATTAAATATAAAATAGTGAGAGAACTAAAATTATATTTAATATTTGAAGTAATATTAAAAATTAAGTAATTAATGTTTACTTGAAATTTTAAAATGACTTATATTAAAGAATAAAAATATTTCTCTAAAACGACTTATATTAAGTAACGGAGCGAGTAACATTTTATTTTACTTTTTATATAAATTTCTCTATTCACTTCGAAAGATGGAAAAGATTGGATTTAATTTTACAACCTTTATAAATATGACATATTTAAATAATAATATTTATAATCATAATAATTTATTTTTTTCAAATGAAATTATTATAGAATGACAATCACTCTAAATAACCATAATAACATTCACATCTCTTCTAATTTTTTAAATAACAATTAGTACCCATACAAGTTTTTAGAGTTGAATAGATAAATAAAATTACATACTTATCTTTGTATGTTATCAAATTTTAATTACTAAATAATATATATGTGTATGTTTAATTATCCTTTTTTTAATACAATACATTTTAATTATAGTTTTATTTGTAATTAAGAGTTTCTCATTTAAATTGTTGGTAACTTGTAAAAAAACTAATTTAGTTTAATTAACACAAATTTTTAGATAAGTGATACAAATATTAAAATTTTAAAATTAAATTATTAATGGAGCTATTCTATTTAGTGATCGAGTATGTTGATATTTTAATTTTTGGTTCTTAACAACAAAAAAAATATTTGAATTCTTAGTTTCAAAAAGAATAATCTTGTTTGTAATATTTACCCCATTGCAAATTTTAGTTTATGACTTTGACAGTAAAATCATCTTCTTAATATAGTTGATTCAAAAGAACATGGTGTTGTTACATAGTAAACATGTAAGATTTTTATGGGGCAAATGTGCAAAAATGCTCCTGATGTTTACACGGATGTTCCACTTCCACCCTAAACTAATTTTTTTTTCAAAAATACCCTTAACGTTACACATTTAGGTCAATCGTGCCCCTGTCCTTAACGGAAATGCCACATAGACTAACTCTGTTAATACGTGGACAATTTTTTGTTGACGTGGCAACATTTGCTGACATGTGCAGAACATAAAACTACATTTACATAATTTAATCAAAATACTTAAATTAATCGAAACAAAAAAAAAATACTAAAATTCAAAATAAAAAAAGCATAACATATTTAGATTTTTTTATTTTTATTAAAAAAATGCAGCTTTTTTTAATAAAAATTTTAAAAAATGTTGTTTTATTTTTTTAATAAACATAAAAAATAGTTTTTTTAATAAAATAATTTTTTTTTAAAATGTAGTGTTTTTAATAAAAATAAAAGCGCATCTTTTTTTAATTTTTATTATAAAAAAATACAGTTTTTTAAAATAAAAATAATTATTTATATAAAAAAAATGAAGTTTTATTTTTTGTTATAAAAATTATAAAAAAAGGTTTTTTTTAATAAAATAAAAATTTTAAAAAAAAATGTTTGGATATTAGTATAAAATGACACAATAAAGAGTTTCATTTGTCATTTTTTTTATTTTACAAGAAGGGTACTCTTTTTATTGATATTAGTATAAAAGCAAGCAATCTGAATTAAAAATGACACAAATTTTTTTAAAAAAAATTATTTTATCAAAAAAAATTTTTTTTTTTAAATTTTTATAACAAAAAATAAAAATGCATTTTATTATTATAAATAATTATTTTTATTAAGAAAAACTGTGTTTTTTTATTTTTATTAAAAAAATTGCGTATTATTTTTTTTTAATAAAAATAAAAAAACTGCGTTTTTAAAAATTTCTATTTTATTAAAAAACCATTTTTTTATTTTTATTAAAAAAAATAAAACAACATTTTTTTTAATTTTTTATTAAAAAAGCTGCGTTTTTTTAATAAAAATAAAAAAATAAAATTTCTAAATATGTTATGCTTTTTTTATTTTGAATTTTAGTATTTTTTGTTTCGATTAATTTAAGTATTTTGATTAAATGATGTAAATGTAATTTTAAGTTCTGCACATGTCAGCAAATGTTGCCACGTTTGCAAAAATTGTCCACGTATTAACAGAGTTAGTCTATGTGGCATTTCCGTTAAGGACAAGGGCACGGTTGACCTAAATGTGTAACGTTAAGGGTACTTTTGGAAAAAAAATTAGTTTAGGGTGGAAGTGGGACATCCGTGTAAACATCAGGGGCATTTTTGCACCTTTGCCCGATTTTTATGTGTAATTTAGTGTGTAGATAATTTTATAAATAATGAATTAAAGCAAGTTGAATGCGATAATTAAATTATACTAATTAGGTTCATAAATCCTGGAAGTTAATGCAAAAGATTAAGGATGAGAACACACACACACACACACACATATATATATATATATATATATATATATGGGTCTCCATCCGTGGCAACCGATTGCTACAGACACTATTCCGCAACCATAATCCTAACCCTTGATTTCGATATTGAATAGTCTAGATTAATCTCAATTTTTTCCCTACCGCCAGAAGCTCTAGCGGCACCAATATTGTGAGACCCCAAATTTTATGAATATATATTTAAATTTCTCGAAATATTTTTTTTAATATTATGGAGTGAACTTGATATAATGTTATAGTTGTGAATAATATTTATAAATTTTGCAAAGTACGCAAGTTGTTATATAATATTCGATTAGTCGGGGAATATTCGTTTTAACAGAGAATATTCGTACGACGACACAATCATTGGTGAACCCCACAACGAAATTATTGTCGGATTGAGAAAACGACAAAAATATTTTTATGAAAATAACGGCGGAAGTTTTACTGTTAACTGTTGAAACACCCGGTGTTAAAAGTACAGTAATACGCGTGGTTGCATAGTAGCACACGGTATTAATTATTGATGCTTACGTGAGAAGTCACTCAGTTTTGTTCAATTATTGCTACAGTAATTGTTGCATAGTATCTCACGTTATTTGATTCAATTATTATCGATATTTTATATATTATTAAATCAATAATTGAGATAACAAAGTTATTAATATTATTATTTGCAATATTAACGATGTCTAAAAGTTCTGTCAAGGAGAGGTTTGATCACCTAATTGCGCGCCAATAGGGAGAAATCCATATTGGAAAGCCCCCTATTTCCTGGGAACGACCTGGTCGATTAATATTGTGAATTATAATTAAGGTGATAAGTTTTGTTTTATTATTATTATAAATGTAATAAAACAGAAAACTTTTTATAAAGTTTTATTTTATTTGATTATAAATAGAATATATTATATTTTATTATGCATAGTACCTGCATAGTGTTTGTATAGTAAAATATTTTTATATAAAATAGAATACTTTTATAAAGTTATTTGTTTTATTAGACTATAAATAGAATATATAATATTTTATTATGCATAGTGTTTGCATACTGCCTGCATAGTATTTGCATAGTAAAATCTTTTTATATAAAATATAATACTTTTATAAAGTTTTTTATTTTATTAGATTATAAATATAATATATAATATTTTATTATGCATAGTGTTTGCATAATGTCTGCATAGTGTTTGCATAGTAAAATCTTTTTATATAAAACAGAATACTTTTATAAAGTTATTAGTTTTATTAGATTATAAATAGAATATATTATATTTTATTTAAAAGATTTTGTTTTATTAGAATATTTTATTAATATTGCATAGTAAATTAATATGGACTGTCCATTTAAAAGTAAATCAATATAGACCGTTCATGAATTAGTTATTATTCAGTCCATTCTCCTATAAATAGAAGCTCATTCCTTCATTATTTCTTACGAATTCACTGAAACTCTAGAGAGATAAACTATAGAGAGAAAGAAGAAAAGTATTCTGCTACTTTACTACTCCTATATCCAGTTTCTTCTAAGGTAAGGGGTATTATTTCTTTTGTATTCACGAAGAGAACTTCTGTTATTTCATTCTTTATTATTTTGTTGAAATAACCTGTAAACGCGGACTACCCTATACTTGGTGAAATTCTTTTGTTATTCCATTCTTTATTATTATGTTGGAATAACCTGTCTATGCGAAGTACCGCATACATGATGAAATTCTTCTGTTATTCTATTTTTTTTTTATTATGTTGGAATAACCTGTCTATGCGAAGTACCGCATACATGGTGAAATTTTTCTGTTATTCCATTTTTTATTATTCTATTGGAACTTCTTGTCTGTGCATTTACGCATGACCTGGTTCCGTTTTTTATTATTCTGTTGGAATATCCTGTCTGTGCGTTTATGCATGACCTGGTTCCATTATTTATTATTCTATTAGGAATAACCTTTCTGTGCGATCTATCGCATACATGGTGAATTCTTCTGTTATTCCATTCTTTATTATTCTGTTGGAATAACCTTTCTATGGGATTACCACATACATGGTGAATGATCATTTGTATTCATTTCCTGTTAAATTGTGGAAATGATCTGTATACGTGGATTACCGCATGGCGGGTAAAAATCCATTTGCAGTTTCATATATTCTATTATACTCAGTTAGTTAAAGTTTTGGATTCTATGCTCCATGAAATTAGTAGAATATCCTGGATATTTGCGCTTCATCCAGTATCTTTTCGTGAAAATATTCTTCTAAGCATTCTTGAATTTTCTTGAACTTGTTTTTATTGAATTCTTATATCATTGTCATCATTCTCATGTTTATTTTATGTTGAAAGTCATGTGTGACCTGTAGTGCATAGATGAACTTGGTATGATTATGACCATGGATTATTCGATATAATCATGATCGTAATGTTACAAATGATGTGGTAAAAGTCTTCATTGGCCCGTAGTGCATTGATGGACAGTTGTTGGCATGATCATGACCATTGATGAATACACAAATATTCTTGGCCCGTACTGCATGGATAATTTGTGGTTGTGATATTAATGAATATCATTGGTCGTAGTGCAGGGATGATATGGATTATTTATTAAGCTGAGTCCCATCGATAAAAGTGATGAAAAACCTTTTAAATCATAGAAGATAGTAGATATTATTCTCTACTTGACTCTTTTAATGGATTACTTATTCCGCTGCAATTAAACTTGATGTTTGTTATATTGTATCAATTTAACACTGTTAAAGGCTAATGATAATCTATTCTGCATTATCTTAATCATAATATTTTTTACTGGGCTAGTTGAGCTCACCCTTTTGCTTTCATTGTTCTCTTGAGGAAATGAGAACGTAGCAGGGACTAGTCGGGAAACGGAGTGACGGTCCAGAGGATAGCATTAGTAGTCCTCATTATTCTATGAAATAGTGTGTTAATAAATATATTGAGGACTTAGTTTGAGTTTGAATACTGTCTAGAAGACAATATTTGTATTAAAACTCACAGCTCATATTGTATATTTATGATTATATTTGTATTCTGTACCATGTATTTGGCGATTCAGAATAGGTGATGCATACCTATTTTGGGGGCGTCACAAATATTTTTTATAACGCCACATGTAATTATGAAAATGCCCCTCATATTACTTTGCCACACTGCCTGCCGCTACAAGCTGTGACGACAGTGTGGCTAATATATTGATATAATGAGCTAATGCATGTTATCATTATAGATTATAATATGGGAACTCAACAAAGGAAGGAAATAGAGACTAATGTCATGTCATGATTAAATGACAATATGAATACAATCTTTTTATAATTTAAACTCTTTTTGTAATTTAAACTATTTTTATAATTTAAACTCTTTTATGTCAATGTTAATATTTTATGTTATTTAATTTTTTTTTATAATTTAAACTCTTTTTCTTATTTAACTCTCTTTATATATAATATAAACTCTTTTTGTAATTTAAACTATTTTAAAATTTTAAACACTTTTTGTAATTTATACTCTTTTTATAATTTAAACTCTTTTGGCAATTTATAATTTTAAATTTATGTTAATATAAAAAGAGTTTAAATTAAGAAATAAACAAGGGACCAAAAAGATTTTAAATTATAAATAAAAAGAATTTAAATAACATAAAGTATTATTAGCATTGACATAAAAGAGTTTAAATTATAAAAAGAGTTTAAATTACCGAAAGAATATAAATTTCCAAAGGAGTTTAAATTACAAAAAGAGTTTACATTATAAAAAGAGTTTAAATTATAAAAAAAATTTAAATAACATAAAATATTAACAAGAGTTTACATTATAAAAAGAGTTTAAATTACAAAAAGGGTTTACATTATAAAAAGAGTTTAAATTACAAAAAAGAGTTTAAATTATAAAAAAATAATTTAAATAACATAAAATATTAACAAGAGTTTACATTATAAAAAGAGTTTAAATTACAAAAAGAGTTTACTTTATAAAAAGAGTTCAATGTTAATATTTTATGTTATTTAAATTCTTTTTTTATAATTTAAACTCTTTTTCTTATTTAAACTCTTTTTGTAATCTAAACACTTTTTATAATTTAAACTATTTTTGGTCTCTTCTTTATTTTTTAATTTAAACTCTTTTTATAATTTTATGGCAATGTATTTTACATAAAGTATTTATTTATATAATTATCATTATATTATTTTAAATTTATGTTAATATTTTTTGTTGGTGCTTAGAAAGGTTGGTTCATATTGTCATTTAATCATGACATGGCATTAGTCTCTATTTCCTTTCTTTGTTAAGGTCCCATAGTATAATCTATAATGATAACATAGATTTGCTCATTAAGTCAATATATTAGCCACACTGCCGCCACAACTTGTAGCGACAGGCAGTGTAGCAAAGTAATATGAAGGGCATTTTCATAATAATATGTGTTGTTATAAAGAATATTGGTGCCGCTAGAGCTTCTGGCGGCATGGAAAAAATTGAAAAAATTGAGATTAATCTGGACCATTCAATATCGAAATCAAGGGTTAGGATTATGGTTGTGGAATAGTATCCGTGACATCCGGTTGTCACGGATGGAGATCCTATATATGACGCCCCCAAAATAGGTCCACACGACCCATTCCGAGTCGCCAGATATCATACTATAAAAATCAAATACAAATTTCATTTATACAACTGTTGAACTGTTGTGCAGAATACGACCACAGTTAAACTGTGAGTTTTAATACAAATGTATGTAACTCTCATGGTGTGTTGACCACAACCTTACAATGGTACCTTACATAAAAGTACAGTCCATAATTGTTTTAGAAATCAAAATCTTTGGGAAGTGCTCAAGGAAACTTCGTACATGGGAGACCATATGTCTAGGTTATGATAGATATCATATGTCCACAGAATTATCCTTGGTTGACCCAATAGTCCCAAAAAAATAAGAAAATTGCTATAATCTTCTTTCCAATGGTGAGTCTTTTCTTGACATATAATTATCTCCGTTGTCTTCAAGTGAGAATTATATTTCAAATAAAATCCAAGATTATATAGGTAGTGCTCGTAGATATACTCAGCAAGTGGATGTGTACAACCCTGTCTTATGATAACACGAAGTTGAATGTCATTAGACATCTTGTATGATAGTGGCAAAACACCCTTCCAAAGTTGGGTTTACCTCACCCTATCCGGTTCACCAAAATTAAATATCAAATGACGTATACAATACAACACACTTATCTAAAGTTCTCAATAAAATTATTTCCATACTATTTAAGGAGAACCTCAACAGCTATAGACCACCGTTCTATTCTCCTGTTACCCCCGCTCGACCCAGTTACACTCTTACTACCTGAAAGGGATTGTGAAGCAAAAAGAGTGAGCACAACTAGCCCGATAAAGAATATCATGACTAAAGATAATTTATATCATCAATAGCCTTCATCGGTAATAAATCAGAGATTTAGAACATATGGTAGATGATAAAACTTTTCAACCATAGTTGCAGCGGAACGAGCAATCAATTGGAAGAGTCAAATAGACCATCAGATCTATTATCTTCTCCATGTTAAAAGTCCACGAATAATGTTTTATCCCTGTAACATTAATCAATAATTCTTGTCCATAATCATATGAATAACTCATAATCATAATTGTGATTCTAAATTCCTCTTTGCACCCAGGACGAAGATAATTTTCATCACCTATCTTCACCTGAAACATCAAACATCATGGTTATACCAAATCAAAATTCCTGCTCATAATCATACTAATAAATTCATCTTTGCACTACGGCCAAAGATATTCATTAACAATTCATCTTTGCACTACAGGCCAAAGACATACAATTGTATTATATAAGAGTCAAGTAGAGCATGATATCTACTATCTTCTACGAATTAAAAGTGTATTATCAATATGTTATCGCTGAGACTCATCTTAATAAATAATCCATATCATTGAATCATCCCTGCACTACAGCCAAGGATATTCACTAGTATTACGACCATGAATTATCTATGCACTACGGGCTAAGGATATTCGTGTTTTCCACAATGACATTATTATATCGAATAATCCCTAGTTATAATCATACCAATAACTGTCCATCAATGCACGTAAGCCAAAGATATACAATTATAAAATCAATAATCAACGGTCAATCTTTGCACGTAAGCCAAAGATATACAACTATAAAACCAATAATCAACAGTCCATCTTTGCACGTAAGCCAAACATATACAATTGTAAAATCAATAATCAACAGTCCGTCTTTGCACGTAAGCCTAAGATGACTTTCATCACAATATAAGCATGAGGATGATGACAATGATATAAGCATTAATCAAACAAAAACAAGGATAAATATTAAAAAAATTAAATTTATCCTAATATTATCAATCACTTAATAAACTCATAATCTAATATTATTAATATTATAACAATATTTTAATCACTTTTTAAACTTATAAATAATTTATTTTAATTATTTACACTTTATCAAATAATGCATTTAATCATTCAAAAATGCCATACTCATATGATTTCATCACCAATGATCAAATCCCTCATCAAAAATATGCATATACCTTATATAAGATTCTCAAGCCATAAAATCCTATTTTCCAATTTTGTTACTTCACATAACATATTTAATTCATTTACTCATAACTAGTTTATTTTCATGAAAAATACAAATCAGTCCCAAAAATATTTCTTTTCTGGAATTTAGCATAATATAGTCCTATATTGAACATATATTTTTCTCAAAAATTTTAAAATTCATTTACTATTTTTCATATGGCAAAAAATGCCGAATATTTAGACATTTATCATAAATTGTACTTTTGTCCAAAAAATTTAAAATTTACAGGGTATACTTCTGTTATATATATGTACTCCCAATAAAATTTTACCAATTTTGGAGTTAACCACAAAAAGTTATAAGGGTTTACTTTTAAAATAGTCTTTTCCCATAAAATTCATAACTCCTAATATATACATCCAAAAATCGCTATTTTTGGACATAATCTAGAAAACTCATCAAATTAACATTTTAAATTTTTCCAGAATTTTTGAGGGTCAGAAAAATTACGAAACTACAAATAGATTTTCGTCCGCCATGCGGTAATCCACATAGACAGATCATTTCCACAATTTAATAAGAAATGAATACGAAGGATCATTCACCATGTATGTGGTAATCCACATAGACAGGTTATTCTAACAGAATAATAAAGAATGGAATAACAGAAGAATTCACCATGCATGCGATAGACCGCACAGACAGGTTATTCCCAATAGAATAATAAAGAATGGAACCAGGTCATACGTAATCCGCACAGACAGGATATTCCAACATAATAATAAAGAATAAAACCAGGTCATGCGTAATCCTCACAGATATGTATTCTAAAAGAATAATAAAAAATGGAATAACAACAGAATTCACCAGGCATGTGATAGACCGCAAAAGCAGGTTATTCCAACAGAATAATAAAGAATGGAATAACAACAGAATTCACCAGGCATGCGATAGACCGCACAGACAGGTTATTCTAATAGAATAATAAAGAATGGAATAACAACAGAATTTCACCATGTATGCGGTACTTCGCATAGACATGTTATTCCAATATAATAATAAAGAATGGAATAACAACCCTTATGAGTATTGAAAGAAAATAACTCTTTTATGAATACAAAAGAATAATACCCCTTACTATAATAACAATATCCCTTACCTTAGAAGAAAACTGGATACTGGAATAGCAAGGTAGCAGACTTCTCTTCTTCTTTCTCTTTATAATTTCTCTCTATAATAATTGCTCTATAGCTTTAGTGAATTGGTGAGAAATGAAGGAAGAATGAGCTTCTATTTATAAAAAAATATAATTTCGATAATTGCACGTTTTAGGGCTCAAAATATTATAGTATAATACCTTCAACTTTTCTTTTATTTTTAATTTACAGAGTATACTGTTATTATATACATGTACTCCCAATAAAAATTTCACTAATTTTGGAGTTAATCACAAGGAGTTATAAGGGTTTACTTTTAAAATAGTTGTTTCTCATAAAATTCATAACTCCTAATCTAAACATCCAAAAATCGCCATTTTTGGACACAATCTAGAAAACTCATCAAATTATCATTTCAAATTTTTCAAGAATTTTTGAAGGTCCGAAAGAAGTACGAAACTGAAAAACATAATAACCCTTAAAGATCCCTAACCTCGAAAAAGCAGTATTTCTGACCGAAATGTAAAGCCGAAGGAACCTTGCACTGAATAACAACTCTTAAAGTATCAAAATAATCACAAAAATACGCTCGATAATATAGAGAGAGAAAGAGAGAAAGCTTATGTTGCTGGTGTGATTTTTAATTCTAACTCAGCACTCTATTTATAGGAAAATGTTAGCACGTCGAAGCAGACTTTACCTGCTACCTGATGGCTTTACCTGTTACTATTGCCACCCACCACATTTGAATTAGAATTTCAGCACATTTCTTCACCAACCATAGGTGGGGCCCACGTATTCTAGAATTTTCTACCAAAATGATAAATTCCGAAACTTCAACAATTTCTGAACCAGTCACCTCTTAAAATTCATAACAATTTATACATTCATTTTTAACGGTTCAAAATTTGTGGACATATACTCAACTAGCGCGCAATTAGGTGACCAAACCTCTCCTTGACAGAACTTTCTAGACATTTTCAATAATGCTATCTAATAATATTATTCAAATAATATGAATTATTGATCTAATAATGGAAATATCGTGCAATGACAATTATTGAAACAATAATAATATAAAATATCAACGCAGCAATTATTGAATCAACAAAATAGAATATTGAACAGTAATTACTGTAACAATTATTGAGTAGTGTCTTCTTACGTAAGAATCAATAATTCAAAAATACTGTGCAATACCGTGTGCTACTGTGCAACCACGCATATTTCTGTATTTTAACCACCGGGTTTCCAACAATGTTAACAGTAACTACTATGCCGTTATTTATAAAAACTCAAACATGTCATTTTCTTCATTCGACAGTTATTCTGTTATGGGGCCCATAAATGACTGCGTCTTCGTACGAATATTTCCCGACAACAAAAATATTCTACGACCAAACGAATATTCCCCGACAGAAATGAGTATTTTATAACCACTTGCGTATTTTGAAAATTTTATATATATCACTCTTAACTTTAAACTTTTATCAATTTAACCATTTATTGAATAATAATTATAAGAAAAATTGAATAATTTATTTCATAAAATTCGAGGTCTTACAATCTCCCCTCCTTATGAAATTTTGTCCCCGAAATTTACTTACCTAATATTTCAAAGAGTTGAGAATACTTTGCTTTCATTTCAGATTCCATCTTCCCTGTCATCATGATTTCTCCATTGCACATCTCCTGTATTTCAGATATCATTCTAGAATACAACTTCAAAATAAAGGTTAATTGACATATCACAATTTGTCAACTTAAGTAAGAAAATTCAGCTTACGTAGGACACACACTAGTGAAGGATATTATTCGTCTCTCCCTTCCTAGTTCTAATCTCGGATCTCCGCCAGAGATCATATCCCTAAGCCCTGATACAAAATGTGACACCCCAAAATAGGTCCAATTCATCCAACCTATTCTGAGTCGCCAAATACATGGTACAGAAAACAACTACAACTTTATTACTACAATTGTTGTGCAAAATACAACAACACATATACTGTGAGTTTTAATACCAACTGTGACTCAAGTCCCAACTATGGACAACACCTCACATTGATACATTACATAAAAGTACAGTTAATAACGGTTTTAGAAATTAAAATCTTTGGGAAGTGCTCAAGTAAACCTTCGTACATAGGAGACCATGAATCTAAGTTATGATAGATATCATATGCCTAGAGAATTATCCTTGGTTGATCCAATAGACCCCAAAGAAAAACGAGAAGATTACTATCATGTTACTTCCAATGTTGAGTCTTTTCTTAACATATAACTATCTCCACTATCTCCAGTTGAAAATTATATTTCAAATAAACTCCAAGATCATATAGGTAGTGCTCGTAGATATACTCAGCAAGTGGATGTGCACAATTCTGTCTTATGATAACTCGTAGGTCATTAGACATCTTGTATGATAGTGGAAAAATACCCTTCCAAAGTTGGGTTCACATTACCCTATTCGGTTCACCAAAATTAACTATCAAATGACGTATACAATACGACACACTTATCTAAAGTTCTCAATAAAATTATTTCCATACTATTTAGGGAGAACCTCAACAGCTATAGACCACCGTTTTATTCCCCTGTTATCCCTGCTCGACCCGGCAACACTCTTATTACCTGAAAGGAATTGTGAAGCAAAAGGGTGAGCACAACTAGCTCAGTAAAGAATATTATGACTAAAGATAATTAAATTATCAATATTCTTCATCAGTAATAAATCAAAGATTTAGAACATATAGTAGATGATAAAACTTTTCAACCATAGTTGCAGCGGAATGAGCAATCCATTAGAAGAGTCAAATAGACCATAAAGTCAATTATCTTCTCCATGTTAAAAGTCCACCAACAATGCTTTAACCCTGTAACATTAATTAACAGATCCTGTTCACTATCATGTGAATAAATCATAATCATAATTATAGTTCTAATTTTCTCTTCTTATCCAAGACGAAGATATTTTTCATCACATGTCTTTACCTGAAACATCAAAGATCATGGTTATACCAAATCACAGTTCCTATTCATAATCATACTAATAAGTTCATCTTTGCACTACGGGCCAAAGATATTCATTAACAGTTCATATTTGCACTAAATGCCAAAGATATTCAACAACAGGTCATCTTTGCACTACACGCCAAAGATATTCATCAACAATTCATCTTTGCACTACAGGCCAAAGATGTTAATATCTCAAAGAAATATATAATCATTTCAGAATTTATATAAATAATAATTATAACCATGTTGATCAATTCACCTTTGCTCTTAAGCTAAAAATATTCAATTATAAATTCAATGGTCATGATCATACTAGTCAACAATTCATCTTTGAACTACTGGCCAAAGAGAACCTATAGTCACAATCATTCCAATAATCTACCCATCTTTACACTTAAGTCAAAGAGAAATTTCATTATCAGAATTATAAAAATATTATATATGATAATAAAAACAATACAATTGACAACTGCATTTAATTTCAAGAGTAATATTCATGAATCAATGATTTATAACACCTTTATCCAAATGTTATAAATCACTTAATAATCTCATAATCTAATATCATTAATATTACCACAATATCTTAATCATTTCTTAAACTTATAAATTGTGACAACCCCAAAATAGGTCCATTCCATCCAACCCATTCTGAGTCGCCAAATACACATGGTACAGAAATAACTATAACTTTTACAACCCATAAGTTGTGAGTTTGAATACAAACATTATCATTTAGATAATATCCACATGCAAATAAATCCCCATCATAATTATTAATACATTATTTTACAAAAATGGTGAGGACTACTAAACAACTCTCTCTAGAACCATCATTACATCCCCCGACTCGTACTCGTTACATTCTCGTCTCCTGAGAAGAAAAATAGAACAACAAGAAAAAGGGTGAGCTCAACTAGCCCAGTATAGAATATTATGACTAAGATAATGTACAACAAATTATCCTTAGTCTTCAACAGGGAAAAATCTGATAGAATACAATAGACAACAAGTTTTAGATCAACAACTGCAGCGGAAACAACAATTCATTAGAAGAGTTAAGTAGAGAATAAAATCTACTAACATCTATGAATTTAAAAGTCCATCATCAATATTTTATCCCTGTAACATCAATCAATATATATCTCAAATCAAATCAAATATTCATCTTTGCACTACAGGCCAAAGATATTCATCAGTCGGTCATGTTCATCTAAACACCTGTTCATCTTTGCACTACGGGCCAAAGATATTCATCAATTGTTCATGTTCATCTCAATACCTGTACATCTTTGCACTACGGGCCAAAGATATTCATAACAAAATCAACCATCTTTGCACTACAGGCCAAAGATATTCAGTAACACCATCGTTTAGGACTGAGGATGATGAAAAATATTTTAAAGGAAACGAATCCAGTGAAACAAAATAACAAGTATTAAGGATTCGTACTTTAAACAATCTGAGTTCAAAAATACTTCATAAATAATCATACTGAAGTAAAATTCAAGAATGATCAAAACATAGATCCAATCAAAACTAATATCCAGAATAGATATTTTGGACAAAAAGAGGAAATTTCATTTTTCGGTGAATAGTATCGTATTCGTGAATAGTGCCGTATACGTGAATAGTATCGTATACGTGAATAGTAACTCCGACACCAAAAGATAGAAATTTCACAAAAACATATTCACGCTTCGTGAATAGTACTCGTGAATAGTAACTCGTGAATAGTAACTCATGAATAGTAACTCGTGAATAGTAACTCATGAATAGTAACCCCGACATGAAAAAGTTCCAAATTTGATAAAAAGTTCCAACCAACATTTCAGCATAATGATATTGAAGAAATAATATCATTTGAGAAGAAAATAACATCCCTTACCTCGAAAGACAGTACTTCTAGTTGAAACACCGGATACAGGCTATGACTTGCACTTGCACCGTATAGCAATACTCAAAGTATACTCAAAATACTCACAAGAATACGCTCGATAATATAGAGAGAGAAAACTTCAGTTTCTGGTGTGATTTTCAATTCTAACCTAAGCACCTATTTATAGGAAATTGCTTAGAACACCAAAGTAGAAAATTTAATAAAATATTATATATTTTTTAAAAATTCTACGCCCACTCTTTCAGATTTGATTTCAGCAACAAAACATGTTTTTAATGAGGCTAACCAACACAAAAACGTTTTTGTTAATTAAAACAATTAAAACTTCCAAAAATCAATTATTTCGGAACTCTGAAACTTCAATAATTCATAATAAATAGCCCTTTTGCCAGAAAATTCAAATCTCGCGAGTTTTTATAGTAAATTCAATTCTCTACAACTTTGCAGAAGGAAGTTTTTCCAAATTCCAAACAGAAATTGACCAAAATCCACAAACAGGCGATTTACAGGCTATAATCAAATTTTCAGTCAATAATTGTGTCCACCAACACACAAAATATGTGTTAAACATTTAATGCCACAAAAATACTCTTCCTCCTCATATACTCATATATCCCACATTCATTATAAAAATATCATCGTTAATATATTATTAAAATAATATATTTAAATGAATTATTTTATCAGAAAAAGATAAAATATTAATTTTCAACAATTGTCACATTAAAAATTTTCTCCATCTATATCCACATAAAATCAATATTTTCCTCATCATATAAATCAATAATTTAATTATTCACAAATAATATTACAGAATCACAGTACTAGCAACCAGGCCGTTCCCATGAAAGAGGGGGCTTTCCAATAAGAATTTCTCCTTACTGGCGCGCAATTAGGTGACCAAACCTCTCCTTAGACAGAACTTTCTAGACATTGCCAATAATGTTATCAAATAATATTATTCAGATAATATGAATTATTGCTTCGATAATGGAAAATACTGTGTAGTGACAATTATTGAAACAACAGTAATATAAAATATCAATGCAGCAATTATTGAATCAATAACATAAAATACTGAACAGTAATTACTGTAACAATTATTGAGTAGTGCCTTCTTACGTAAGAATCAATAATTGGTGCAATACCATGTGCTACTGTGCAACAACGCGTATTACTGTGTTTTAACCACCGAGTATTCCAACAGTATTAACGGTAACAACAACGCCGTTTTTTTTATAAACAACTTATACTTGTCGTTTTCTTCATCCAATCGCTTTCCGTTATGGGGCCCACAAAAGACTGCGCCGTCGTACGAATATTCCCCGACAGCAAGAATATTCCACGACCAAACGAATATTCCCCGACAACAATGAATATTTTATAACCATTTGTTTATTTAAAATATTTGCGCATTTTACCCATAACTAACCACATTAATCAAATTCACCCTTACTATTTCAAAAAAAAATAAATAAAGGAAATTCCTTTTTATTTAAAAAATTTCGGGGTCTTACAACCTCCCCTCCTTATGAAATTTCGTCCTCGAAATTGACGTACGTAACTGGTGTTTCGAAAAGGTAAAGATACCTCGCTTTCATTTCCGTTTCCAACTCCAAGGTCATTTCCTCTATAGCATGATTCTTCCACAAAACTTTAACTTGTGGTATGACCTTCGTGCGTAGGACATGCTCCTTCCCATCCAACATCTTGACAGGTACCTCCTCGTACGTTAAGTCTTCGGCTATTTCGTCCGGTTCTAACTCAATGACATGGTTCGAGTCGTCCACATCGGTACATAAAAAAACATTATAAACACGCGACATACTTGGCGATAAAACAAGTCTATAGGCCACAGTTCCTATTCGATCGAGGATTTCAAATGGACTAATAAATCGAAGGTTTGAACTTTGCTCACATCGCCAATTTTCGCTTTTGAAATAACAACTTCTTGTACCTCTTTCTTCAAATTCATCAGCTCCGGTGTATAGCTTGAACAACTTTAACTTTATCGATTAAAGTCTATTATACTCGTATATCATCACGTGGGCACCTAGAGTTTTCATCTCCGTCTCTATTATTTGTAAATTATACGAAATGAGTCTTTGACAATATCTTACTCGTACTTGTATACGATCTTCTACTCAACACGTCAGCTACCACGTTCGCTTTTCTAAGACGGTATGGTCAGAACATGTGCCGAAATGAGTCTCCTCTTGAGTTCTTCGAAGTTCTTTCCACATTCCTTGCTCCATTCGAATTTTGTATCTCTACGAGTCAGCTGCGTTAATGGAGTAGCCATTCGAGAATATCCTTCAACGAATCTCCGATAATAACCAACTAAGCCTAGAAATCTACGTATTTCGATTATCGACTTAGGTTGTTCTTAGCTGTGACTCATATCCCAACCTTGGATAGCACGTCATAATAACACCTATCAGTTTACTACCGTACGAATATGGCGTCCCCTACGGAGAGTCTGGCTTCTGTGTATACCACAAAGGAAGTCACCAGATAAAGGCTCAGGTATAAACTTCTATAGTTGAATTTTTAACTCCTGAAGTTCAATAGGAGCCATTCGATATGAAATATTAGAAATGAGTTTTGTACCGGATTCAAAGTCGATACAAAATTTAATATCACGCTCTGGGAGTAAGCCAATAAATTCTTCAGGAAATACATCAGGAAATTTACTAACAACAGAAATATCATTCAAATCTGACGTATTTTTGTTCAAGTCCATAACATGACTAAGAAAGCTTGACATTCGTTTTTCAATAAACAAATGGCTTTATAATTTAATATGAAAGAGTTTGACTTCAATGGTTTGGTTGCTTGAATTCAAATAACAGGTTGCTTAGGAATATGAAAACTAACAACTTTACGAAAGCAATCAATTTTGGCATGATGTTAACCAATCAATCCCCAAAATCACATCAAAAGCAAGTATCTTTAAAGAGATAAGATCAATAGGTAATGTGATGGTACCAACTTGAATCAAACAAGATTTCTAAACAAAGGATGTAATGAAAGTTTCTCCTAACGGAGTCTTTATAGATAGGTCAAAGTCTAATTTCTCCGTAGTCAAGTTCAAACGTTGAACGCAAGCAAGAGAGATAAAAGAATGGGTAGAACCGGTACCTAGTAAGGTATAAACTTCGCAAGAATTATAATTAACTAACCCGTGCTAACTTCGTTCGGGTTCCTCGCATTTTGACCGGTCACGACAAACGCTCTTCCAGGAACCGTTGACTTTGACTTTTCTGGGACAACTTTTTGAGTCACCATTCCCGCTGGACTGGGTTTCGCTATCGTACACTCTCGAGCGATATGTCCTTCCTTTCCACAATTATAGCATACCTTGAACTGTTGTGGGCAGTTTGGGCTGATATGTCCCTCTTTCCCGCATTTGTAACATACGACCGGTGGTCTTTCTCCTCCCTTGGAACCAGTTGCTGCTGGTGCTGACGTCTTCACATGGTCGTTGTTGAATCTCCTCTTTTTAAAATCTCCTCCCAACTCGCTTCTTCTATTTTCATGGCCGTGATTACCACCAGAGTGGTTACCACCTTTGCCCGTATTCTTCTTTCTCCGCTGGTTATCGTTATTCTGATGACTGCTATCTTCGGTATAATCCTGGTTATGGTCCCTCGGTTGAACGTACTCGTTATCTCGCTCTAACAACTGAGCCCTGTTGACAACATCTGAATAGATAGAAAATTTATGAGAAATGAGATACTGACGTATGCCGGGTTTCAAACCTCTCAGAAACATCCGCGTCATACGTTCCTCATTCTCCACCAAATGAGGTGCAAACCTGGATAACTCCGCGAACTTCGCCTCGTACTGGGACACCGTCATGTTATTCTGCTCTAGTCTAATAAACTCCACTTCCTTCATATGGCGAATACTTTCAGGAAAGTATTTTTCGTTGAAAAGTTTCTGAAACGTCTCCCATGACATGCTGAGTGCGGCTAGATGGGTACGCTTCACAGACTCCCACCAGTAGTCTGCCTCGCCACGGAACATAAAGGTTGCGAATGGAACCTTCTGTTCCTCCGTGCATCCCAAGACATCGAATATCTTGGTAATTTGTTTGACCCACGTTTCCGCCATGATCGGACCGGGCTTTCCCTTAAATTCTGGTGGTCCCAACTCTTTGAACTGCTTGGCTGTGACCACCCGTGAATTGCTATCATTTCCTCCTGTATTCTGTACACGAGTCTCCCTCGTCTGGTTTTGCATGAACTGCAAAAAGCTCCTAAACATCCCGTCGTTCATCGTCTGCTCAGTGGCGTTGTTCACAGGAGGTACATTGCAGCCTGTTGCACGTTCTCCTCGTTGGTAAGTACAGGCATCTCCACGGTCTCATTTACTCCACTGTTAACATTCTCAGTCGACATCCTCAAATACTGTCATAAAACAAGGGTTAATTAAACAAATTAACAAATCACATAATACCCCTATATTATGACCGACCAACAAATAAGCTTAGGTAGGACACACTAGCGAAGGATTTACTCGTCTCTCCCCTCCTAGTTTTATTCCCCGATCTCCGCCAGAGATCATATCCCTAAGCTTTGATACCAACTGTGACAACCCCAAAATAGGTCCATTCCATCCAACCCATTCTGAGTCGCCAAATACACATGGTACAGAAATAACTATAACTTTTACAACCCATAAGTTGTGAGTTTGAATACAAACATTATCATTTAGATAATATCCACATGCAAATAAATCCCCATCATAATTATTAATACATTATTTTACAAAAATGGTGAGGACTACTAAACAACTCTCTCTAGAACCATCATTACATCCCCCGACTCGTACTCGTTACATTCTCGTCTCCTGAGAAGAAAAATAGAACAACAAGAAAAAGGGTGAGCTCAACTAGCCCAGTATAGAATATTATGACTAAGATAATGTACAACAAATTATCCTTAGTCTTCAACAGGGAAAAATCTGATAGAATACAATAGACAACAAGTTTTAGATCAACAACTGCAGCGGAAACAACAATTCATTAGAAGAGTTAAGTAGAGAATAAAATCTACTAACATCTATGAATTTAAAAGTCCATCATCAATATTTTATCCCTGTAACAACAATCAATATATATCTCAAATCAAATCAAATATTCATCTTTGCACTACAGGCCAAAGATATTCATCAGTCGGTCATGTTCATCTAAACACCTGTTCATCTTTGCACTACGGGCCAAAGATATTCATCAATTGTTCATGTTCATCTCAATACCTGTACATCTTTGCACTACAGGCCAAAGATATTCATAACAAAATCAACCATCTTTGCACTACAGGCCAAAGATATTCAGTAACACCATCGTTTAGGACTGAGGATGATGAAAAATATTTTAAAGGAAACGAATCCAGTGAAACAAAATAACAAGTATTAAGGATTCGTACTTTAAACAATCTGAGTTCAAAAATACTTCATAAATAATCATACTGAAGTAAAATTCAAGAATGATCAAAACATAGATCCAATCAAAACTAATATCCAGAATAGATATTTTGGACAAAAAGAGGAAATTTCATTTTTCGGTGAATAGTATCGTATTCGTGAATAGTGCCGTATACGTGAATAGTATCGTATACGTGAATAGTAACTCCGACACCAAAAGATAGAAATTTCACAAAAACATCTTCACGCTTCGTGAATAGTACTCGTGAATAGTAACTCGTGAATAGTAACTCATGAATAGTAACTCGTGAATAGTAACTCATGAATAGTAACCCCGACATGAAAAAGTTCCAAATTTGATAAAAAATTCCAACCAACATTTCAGCATAATGATATTGAAGAAATAATATCATTTGAGAAGAAAATAACATCACTTACCTCGAAAGACAGTACTTCTAGTTGAAACACCGGATACAGGCTATGACTTGCACTTGCACCGTATAACAATACTCAAAGTATACTCAAAATACTCACAAGAATACGCTCGATAATATAGAGAGAGAAAACTTCAGTTTCTGGTGTGATTTTCAATTCTAACCTAAGCACCTATTTATAGGAAATTGCTTAGAACACAAAAGTAGAAAATTTAATAAAATATTATATATTTTTTAAAAATTCTACGCCCACTCTTTCAGATCTGATTTCAGCAACAAAACATGTTTTTAATGAGGCTAACCAACACAAAAACGTTTTTGTTAATTAAAACAATTAAAACTTCCAAAAATCAATTATTTCGGAACTCTGAAACTTCAATAATTCATAATAAATGCCCTTTTGCCAGAAAATTCAAATCTCGCGAGTTTTTATAGTAAATTCAATTCTCTACAACTTTGCAGAAGGAAGTTTTTCCAAATTCTAAACAGAAATTGACCGAAATCCACAAACAGGCGATTTTACAGGCTATAATCAAATTTTCAGTCAATAATTGTGTCCACCAACACACAAAATATGTGTTAAACATTTAATGCCACAAAAATACTCTTCCTCCTCATATACTCATATATCCCACATTCATTATAAAAATATCATCGTTAATATATTATTAAAATAATATATTTAAATGAATTATTTTATCAGAAAAAGATAAAATATTAATTTTCAACAATTGTCACATTAAAAATTTTCTCCATCTATATCCACATAAAATCAATATTTTCCTCATCATATAAATCAATAATTTAATTATTCACAAATAATATTACAGAATCACAGTACTAGCAACCAGGCCGTTCCCAGGAAAGAGGGGGCTTTCCAATAAGAATTTCTCCTTACTGGCGCGCAATTAGGTGACCAAACCTCTCCTTAGACAGAACTTTCTAGACATTGCCAATAATGTTATCAAATAATATTATTCAGATAATATGAATTATTGCTTCGATAATGGAAAATACTGTGTAGTGACAATTATTGAAACAACAGTAATATAAAATATCAATGCAGCAATTATTGAATCAATAACATAAAATACTGAACAGTAATTACTGTAACAATTATTGAGTAGTGCCTTCTTACGTAAGAATCAATAATTGGTGCAATACCATGTGCTACTGTGCAACAACGCGTATTACTGTGTTTTAACCACCGAGTATTCCAACAGTATTAACGGTAACAACAACGCCGTTTTTTTTATAAACAACTTATACTTGTCGTTTTCTTCATCCAATCGCTTTCCGTTATGGGGCCCACAAAAGACTGCGCCGTCGTACGAATATTCCCCGACAGCAAGAATATTCCACGACCAAACGAATATTCCCCGACAACAATGAATATTTTATAACCATTTGTTTATTTAAAATATTTGCGCATTTTACCCATAACTAACCACATTAATCAAATTCACCCTTACTATTTCAAAAAAAAATAAATAAAGAAAATTCCTTTTTATTTAAAAAATTTCGGGGTCTTACATAAATAATTTATTTTAATTGTTTACACTTTACTAATTAATGCATTTAATCATCTTAAAATGTCAAACTCATAAGATTTTATCATCAATAACCAACAACCTCATCAAAAATCTGCATATACAATATATAGGATTCCCAACCCATAAAATGCTATTTTTTAATTTTGTTACTTCACATAACATATTTAATTCATTTACTCATAACTAGTACATTTTCATGAAAAATACTAAATCAGTTCCGAAAATATTTCTTTTATGGGATTTATCAGAATGTAGTCCCATATTGAACATATATTTTTCTCGAAATTTTTAAAATTCATTTACTATTTTTCACATGACCAAAACTGCCGAATATTTAGACATTTATCATAAATTGTATTTTTGTCCAAAAATTCTGAAATTTACAGAGTATACTGCTATTATATACATGTACTCCTAATAAAAATTTCACTAATTTTGGAGTTAACCACAAAGAGTTATAAAGGTTTACTTTTAAAATAGTCGTTTCTCATAAAATTCATAACTTCTAATCTATACATCCAAAAATCGCTATTTTTGGACGCAGTCTAGAAAACTCATCAAATTATCATTTTAAATTTTTTCAGAATTTTTGAAGGTCCGGAAGAAGTACGAAACTGAAAAACATAATAACCCTTAAAGATCTCTAACCTCGAAAAGGAGTATTTCTGATCGGAATGTAAAGCTGAAGGAACCTTGCATTGAATAACAACTCTCAAAGTATCTAAATACTCACAAAAATACGCTCGATAATATAGAGAGAGAAAGAGAGAAAGCTTATGTTTCTGGTGTGATTTTTAATTCTAACTCAACACTCTATTTATAGGAAAATGTTAGCACGCCAAAGCAGACTTGACCTGCTACTTGATGGCTTTACCTGCTATTATTGCCACCCACCACATTTGAATTAGAATTTCAGCACATTTCTTCACCAACCATAGGTGGGGCCCACACATTCTATAATTTTCCACTAAAATGATAAATTCCGAAACTTCAACAATTTCTGAACCAGTCACCTCTTAAAATTAATAACAATTTATACATTCATTTTTAACGGTTCAAAATTTGTGGAAATATACTCAACTTATATATGTATAACATATCCAAAAATCACAATGATCCAACGGTCGGATTAAAAATTATAACTCACGCAATATATCACAAGAACACTGGTTTGATTTTTAATACCTCATTTCCGACAAAAATACTGATAAAATACTTCAACATTAATTCCTTCATTTATAACCTCATAAATAAATCCATCATTTATATCCGCATCAAATAAATATTTTCTTATCATATAAATTAATAATTAATTATTCACAAATAATATTACAGAATCACAATTATGACAACCAGGCAGTTCCTAGGAAGGAGGGGGCTTTTCAATAAAGATTTCTCCTTACTTGCGCGCAATTAGGTGACCAAATCTCTCATTGACAGAACTTTCTAGACATTACCAATAATGTTATTTAATAATATTATTCAAATAATATGAATTATTGATCTGATAATGGAAAATACTGTGCAGTGATAATTATTGAAACAACAATAATATAAAATATCAACGCAGTAATTATTGAATCAATAAAATAGAATATTGAACAGTAATTACTGTAAAAATTATTGAGTAGTGCCTTCTTACGTAAGAATCAATAATTCAAAAATACTGTGCAATACCGTGTGCTACTGTGTAACCACGCATATTACTGTATTTTAACCACCGGGAATTCCAACAATGTTAACGGTAACTACTACGTCGTTATTTATAAAAAAACTCAAACTTGTCATTTTCTTCATCTGATAGTTATTTTGTTATGGGACCCACAAATGACTGCTCCGTCGTACGAATATTCCCCGATAACAAAAATATTCCACGACCAAACGAATATTCCCCGACAGAAATGAGTATTTTATAACCACTTGCGTATTTTGAAAATTTTACATATATCACCCTTAACTTTAAACTTTTATCAATTTAACCATTTACTGAATAATAATTATAAGAAAAATTGAATACTTTTATTTCATAAAATTAGGGGTCTTACAATCTCCCCTATTTATGAAATTTTGTCCACGAAATTTACGTACCTGGTATTTCAAAGAGTTGAGAATACCTTTATTTCATTTCAGATTCCATCTTCCCTGTCATCGTGATTTCTCCATTGCTCATCTCCTATATTTCAGATATCATTCTAGAATACAGCTTCAAAACAAAGGTTAATTGACATATCACAATTTGTCAACTTAAGTAAGAAAATTCAGCTTAGGTAGGACACACACTAGCGAAGGATATTACTCATCTCTCCATTCCTAGTTCTAATCCCAGATCTCAGCCAGAGATCATATCCCTAAGCTCTGATACCAAATGTGATGCCCCCAAAATAGGTCTAATTCATCCAACCTATTCTGAGTCGCCAAATACATGGTACAGAAAATAATTACAACTTTATTACTACAATTGTCGTGCAAAATATAACAACACATATACTGTGAGTTTTAATACCAACTGTGACTCATGTCCCAACTATGGACAACACCTCACATTGATACATTACATAAAGGTACAGTCAATAACTGTTTTAGAAATTAAAATCTTTGGGATGTGCTCAAGGAAACCTTCGTACATAGGAGACCATTAATCTAAGTTATGATAGATATCATGTAAAATCCCAAATTTTACGAATGAAGATTTAAATTTCTCGATTTTTTTTTGAATATTATGGTGTGGATTTAATGTAATGTTATAGTTGTGGGTAATATTTATAAATTTTGCAAAGTATTCAAGTTGTTATATTATTCGATTGGTCGGGGAATATTCTTTGTGTAAGGGAATATTCGTACGACGACACAATCATTGGTGGACCCCACAACAGAATTATTGTCGGATTGAGAAAACGACAAAAATATTTTTATGAAAATAACGGCGTAAGTTTTACTGTGACACCTCCAAAATAGGTATACCTCACCCATCTTGAGTCGCCAAATACATGGTACAAAATTCAAATATAAACTTAAATATACAACATGAGCTGTGAGTTTTAATACAATCATTGTCTTCTAGACAGTATACAAACTCAAAATAAGTCCTCAATACATTTATTATCACATTATTTCACAGAATAGTGAGGACTACTAAGACACCAAATCGAACCGTCACTCCGTTCCTCAACTAGTCCCGACTACGTTCTCATTTCCTGAAGAGAACAGTGAAAGAAAGGGTGTGCTCAACTAGCCCAGTAAGAAATATTATAACTAAGACAATGCAGAATAAATTATCATTAGTCCTCAACAGTGTTAAACTGATAAAATACAATAGACATCAAGTTTAACTGCAGCGGAACATGCAATCCATTAAAAGAGTCAAGTATAGAATAAAATCTACTATCTTTTATGATTTAAAAAGGTTTTTCATCACTTTTATCGCCGAGACTCAGCTTAATAAATAATCCACATCATCCATGTACCACGGCCAAGGATATTCATTAGGGTCACGACCACAAATTATCCATGCACTACGGGCCAAGGATATTTGTGTATTCATCAATGGTCATGATCATGCCAACAACTGCCCATCAATGCACCTCTTCATACGTTAAATCTTCCGCTATTTCGTCCGGTTCTAACTCAATAATGTGGTTCGGGTCTTCCACATATTTACGTAACATGTATATATGAAAAACGTTATGAACACGAGACATACTTGGCGGTAAAGCGAGTCTATAGGCTACAGTCCCTACTCGATCGAGGATTAAAAATGGGCCAATGAATCGAGGATGGAGCTTTCCTCTCTTTCCAAATCTCGTAACTCCTTTCCATGGAGCAACACGTAACAACACATGATCTCCAATATCGAATTTCACGTCCTTTCGATGAAGATCAACATAACTCTTTTATCAGTCTTGTGAGATTTTTATACGTTGTCGGATCGTTTAAATCTTTTTCGTAGTCATACGTACCAACTCCGGTCCCAACAACGTTGCTTCACCCACCTCATCCCAGCATATTGGAGAACGACACTTTTTTCCATACAACGCCTCGAATGGAGCCATGCCAATATTTGTTTGATAACTGTTGTTGTAGGAAAACTCCACCAATGGTAAGAACTTGTCCCAACTTTCCTTGAATTCAAGGACACAGAGTCTTTATAAATCTTCAAGAGTTTGAATAGTCCTCTCTGATTGTCTGTTCGTTTGAGGATGATAAGCTGAACTAAATTGTAAGACCCCGAAAATTTTTAAATAAAAAGGAATTTCCTTTATTTATTTATTTTTTTGAAATAGTAAGGGTGAATTTGATTAATGTGGTTAGTTATGGGTAAAATGCGCTAATATTTTAAATAAGCAGGTGGTTATAAAATATTCATTGTTGTCGGGGAATATTCGTTTGGTCGTGGAATATTCTTGCTGTCGGAGAATATTCGTACGACGACGCAGTCTTTTGTGGGCCCCATAACGGAAAGCGATTGGATGAAGAAAACGACAAGTATAAGTTGTTTATAAAAAATGGCGTGGTTGTTACCGTTAATACTGTTGGCATACCCGGTGGTTAAAAGACAGTAATACGCGTTGTTGTACAGTAGCACACGGTATTGCACCAATTATTGATTCTTACGTAAGAAGGCACTACTCAATAATTGTTACAGTAATTACTGTTCAGTATTTTATGTTATTGATTCAATAATTGCTGCATTGATATTTTATATTACTGTTGTTTCAATAATTGTCACTACACAGTATTTTTCATTATCGAAGCAATAATTCATATTATCTGAATAATATTATTAGATAGCATTATTGGCAATGTCTAGAAAGTTCTGTCTAAGGAGAGGTTTGGTCACCTAATTGCGCGCCAGTAAGGAGAAATTCTTATTGGAAAGCCCCCTCTTTCCTGGGAACTGCCTGGTTGTCAATATTGTGATTCTGTAATATTATTTGTGAATAATTAATTATTGATTCATATGATGAGGAAAATATTGATTTTATGTGGATATAGATGGAGAAAATTTTTAATGTGACAATTGTTGAAAATTGAAATTTTATCTTTTTCTGATAAAATAATTCATTTAAATATATTATTATATTTTAATAATATAATAATGATGATATTTTTACGATGAATGTGGGATATATGAGTATATGTGGAGGAGTATTTTTGTTACCAAAAATATTTAAAGCATGTTTTATGTGTCGGTGGACCCCATTTATTGACTGAAATTTGATTATAGCATGTAAAATCGCCCGTTTGTGGATTTCGGTAAATTTCTGTTTGGAATTTGGAAAAACTTTCTTCTGCAAAGTTGTAGAGAATTGAATTTCCTATAAAAACTTGCGAGATTCGAATTTTCTGATAAAAGGGCTATTTATTATGAATTATTGAAGTTTCGAAGCTCCGAAATAATTGATTTTTGAAAGTTTAAAATAATTTAAATTAGAAAAAAGTTTTTATTACTTTTCTAGAAGGTTAACATGTGTGGTTGATGGCTGAATTCAGTTGGTATACGTAGGAAAATTTAGAAATAATAATAATAATATTATATTAAATTTTCTGCTTTGGTGTTCTAAGCAATTTCCTATAAATAGGTGCTTAGGTTAGAATTGAAAATCACACCAGAAACTGAAGTTTTCTCTCTCTATAATATCGAGTGTATTCTTGTGAGTATTTTGAGTATAATTTGAGTAATGCTATACGGTGCAAGTTCAAGTCATAGCTTATATTCGGTGTTTCAACTAGAAGTACTGTCTTTCGAGGTAAGGGATGTTATTTTCTTCTCAAATGATATTATTTCTTCAATATCATTATGCTGAAATATTGGTTGGAATTTTTTATCAAATTTAGAACTTTTTCATGTCGGGGTTACTATTCATGAGTTACTATTCATGAGTTACTATTCACGAGTACTATTCACGAAGCATGATGATGTTTTTTGTGAAATTTCTAACTTTTGGTGTCGGAGTTACTATTCACGTATACGTCATTATTCACGTATACGACACTATTCACGAATACGATACTATTCACCAAAAAATGAAATTTCTTCTTTTTGTCCAAAATATCTATTCTGGATACTAGCTTTGATTGTATCCATGTTTTGATCATTCTTGAATTTTACTTCAGTATGATTATTTATGAAGTATTTTTGAACTCAGATTGTTTAAAGTACGAATCCTTAATACTTGTTATTTTGTTTCACTGGATTCGTTTCCTTTAAAATATTTTTCATCATCCTCAGTCCTAAATGATGATGTTACTGAATATCTTTGGCCTGTAGTGCAAAGATGGTTGATTTTATTATGAATATCTTTGGCCCGTAGTGCAAAGATGTACAGGTGTTGAGATGAACAGGAACAATTGATGAATATCTTTGGCCCGTAGTGCAAAGATGAATAGGTGTTGAGATGAACATAACTGACTGATTAATATCTTTGGTCCGTAGTGCAAAGATGAACAGGTGTTTAGATAAACATGACTAATTGATGAATATCTTTGGCCTGTAGTGCAAAGATGAATATTTGATTCTAGATATATATTGATTGATGTTACAGGGATAAAATATCGATGATGAACTTTTAAATTCATATATAGAAGATAGTAGTTTGCATTCTCTACTTAACTCTTCTAATGAATTGTTGTTTCCGCTGCAGTTGTTGATTTAAAACTGGTTGTCTATTGTATTCTATTAGATTTTTCCCTGTTGAAGACTAACGATAATTTGTTGTATATTATCTTAGTTATAATATTCTTTACTGGGCTAGTTGAGCTCATCCTTTTCCTTGTTGTTCCATTTTTTTCTCAGGAGGCGAAAATGTAGCGAGTACTAGTCGGGGTATGGAATGAAGGTTCTAGAAAGAGTTGTTTAGTAGTCCTCACCATTTTTGTAAAATAATGTATCAATAATTATGATGGGGATTTATTTACGTGTGGATATTGTCTAGATGGCAATATCTGTATTTAAACTCACAGTTTATATGTTGTAATAATAAAGTTGAAGTTATTTCTGTACCATGTATTTGGCGACTCAGAATGGGTTGGATGGAATGGACCTATTTTGGGGGCGTCACAGTTAGTATCAGAGCTTAGGGATATGATCTCTGGCGGAGATCGGGGAATAGAACTAAGAGGGGAGAGATGAGTAAATCCTTCGCTAGTGTGTCCTACCTAAGCTTATTTGTTAGTTGGTCACTATATAGGGATATTATGTGATATATTGATTTCCTTAATTAACCCTTGTTTTATGACAGTATTTGAGAATGTCGACTGAGAATGTTAACAGTGGAGTAAATGAGACCGTAGAGACGTCTGTACTCACCAATGAGGAGAACGTACAACAGGCTGGCATTGTACCTCCTGTGAACAGCAGCACTGATCAGACGATGAACGACGGAATGTTTAGGAGCTTTTTGCAGTTCATGCAAAACCAGACGAGGGAGACTCGTGTTCAAAATACAGGAGGAAATGATAGCAATCCACGGGTGGTCACAGCCAAGCAATTCAAAGAGTTGGGACCACCAGAATTTAAGGGAAAGCCCGATCCGATCATGGCGGAAACATGGGTCAAGCAAATTACTAAGATATTCGATGTCTTGGGATGCACGGAGGAACAGAAGGTTCCATTCGCCACCTTTATGTTCCGTGGCGAGGCAGACTACTGGTGGGAGTCTGTGAAGTGTACACATCTAGCGCACTCAGCATGTCATGGGAGACATTTCAGAAACTTTTCAACGAAAAATACTTTCCTGAAAGTATTCGCCATATGAAGGAAGTGGAGTTTATTAGACTAGAGCAGAATAACATGACGGTGTCCTAGTACGAGGCGAAGTTCGCGGAGTTATCCATGTTTGCACCTCATTTGGTGGAGAATGAGGAACGTATGACGCGGATGTTTCTGAGAGGTTTGAAACCCGGCATACATCAGTATCTCATTTCTCATAAATTTTCTATCTATTCAGATGTTGTCAACAGGGCTCAGTTGTTAGAGCGAGATAACGAGTTCGTTCAACCGAGGGACCATAACCAGGATTATACCGAAGATAGCAGTCATCAGAATAACGATAACCAGCGGAGAAAGAAGAATATGGACAAAGGCGGTAACCACTCTGGTGGTAATCGTGGCCATGAAAATAGAAGAAGCGAGTCGGGAGGAGATTTTAAAAAGAGGAGATTTAACAACGACCATGTAAAGACGATAGTGCCAGCAGCAACTGGTTCCGAGGGAGGAGAAAGACCACCGGTCGTATGTTACAAATGCGGGAAAGAGGGATATATCAGCCCAAACTGCCCACAACAGTTCAAGGTATGCTATAATTGTAGAAAGGAAGGACATATCGCTCGAGAGTGTACGGTAGCGAAACCAATTCCAGCGGGAATGGTGACTCAAAAGGATGTCCCAAAAAAGTCAAAGTCAACGATTCCTGGAAGAGCGTTTGTCGTGACCGGTCAAAATGCGAGGAACCCGAACGAAGTTAGCACGGGTTAGTTAATTATAATTCTTGCGAAGTTTATACCTTACTAGATACCGGTTCTACCCATTCTTTTATCTCTCTTGCTTGCGCTCAACGTTTGAACTTGACTATGGAGAAATTATACTTTGACCTATTTATGGAGACTCCGTTAGGAGAAACTTTCATTACATCCGTTGTTTAGAAATCATACTTGATTCAAGATGGCACCATCACATTACCTGTTGATCTTATCTCTTTAAAGATACTTGCTTTTGATGTGATTTTGGGGATTGATTGGTTAACTACTCATCATGCCAAAATTGATTGCTTTCGTAAGGTTGTTAGTTTTCATATTCCTAAGCAACCTGTTATTTGAATTCAAGCAACCAAACCATTGAAGTCAAATTCTTTCATATTAAATTATAAAGCCATTTGTTTATTGAAAAAAGAATGTCAAGCTTTCTTAGTCATGTTATGGACTTGAATAAAAATACGTCAGATTTGAATGATATTTCTGTTGTTAGTAAATTTCCTGATGTATTTCCTGAAGAATTTCTTGGCTTACTCCCAAAGTGTGATATTAAATTTTGTATCGACTTTGAATCCGGTACAAAACCCATTTCTAAAATCTCATATCGAATGGCTCCTATTGAACTTCAGGAGTTAAAAATCCAACTATAGAATTTGGTACCCGAGCCTTTATCTGGTGACTTCCTTTGTGGAATACACAGAAGCCAGACTCTCCGTAGGGGACGCCATATTCGTACGGTAGTAAACTGATAGGTGTTATTGTGACGTGCTATCCAAGATTGGGATATGAGTCACAGTTGAGAGCAACCTAAGTCAGTAATCGAAATACGTAGCTTTCTAGGCTTAGTTGGTTATTATCGGAGATTCGTGGAAGGATATTCTCGAATTGCTATTCCATTAACACAGCTGACTCGTAGAGATACAAAGTTCGAATGGAGCAAGGAATGTAGGAAGAACTTCGAAGAACTCAAGAGGAGACTCATTTCAGCACATGTTCTGACCATGTCATCCTGGAAAAACGAACGTGGTAGCTGACGTGTTGAGTAGAAGATCGTATACAAGTACAAGTACGATATTGTCAAAAACTCATTTCGTATAATTTACAAATAATAGAGATGGAGATGAAAACTCTAGGTATCCACGTGATGATATACGAGTATAATCGACTTTAATCGATAAAGTTAAAGCTGTTCAAGCTACACACTAGAGCTGATGAATTTGAAGAAGGAGGTGCAAGAAGTTGTTATTTCAAAAGCGAGAATTGGCGATGTGAGCAAAGCTCAAACCTTCGATTTATTAGTCCATTTGAAATCCTCGATCGAATAGGAACTGTAGCCTATAGACTCGTTTTACCGCTAAGTATGTCGCGTGTTTTTAACGTTTTTTTTATGTACCGATGTGGACGACTCGAACCATGTTATTGAGTTAGAACCGGACGAAATAGCCGAAGACTTAACGTACGAGGAGGTACCTGTCAAGATGTTGGATGGGAAGGAGCATGTCCTACGCACGAAGGTCATACCACAAGTTAAAGTTTTGTGGAGGAATCATGCTATAGAGGAAATGACCTTGGAGTTGGAAACGGAAATAAAAGTGAGGTATCTTTACCTTTTCGAAACACCAGTTACGTACGTCAATTTCGAGGACGAAATTTCATAAGGAGGGGAGGTTGTAAGACCCCGAAAATTTTTAAATAAAAAGGAATTTCCTTTATTTATTTATTTTTTTGAAATAGTAAGGGTGAATTTGATTAATGTGGTTAGTTATGGGTAAAATGCGCTAATATTTTAAATAAGCAGGTGGTTATAAAATATTCATTGTTGTCGGGGAATATTCGTTTGGTCGTAGAATATTCTTGCTGTCGGGGAATATTCGTACGACGGCGCAGTCTTTTGTGGGCCCCATAACGGAAAGCGATTGGATGAAGAAAACGACAAGTATAAGTTGTTTATAAAAAAACGGCGTGGTTGTTACTGTTAATACTGTTGGAATACCCGGTGGTTAAAAGACAGTAATACGCGTTGTTGTACAGTATCACACGGTATTGCACCAATTATTGATTCTTACGTAAGAAGGCACTACTCAATAATTGTTACAGTAATTACTGTTCAGTATTTTATATTATTGATTCAATAATTGCTGCATTGATATTTTATATTACTGTTGTTTCAATAATAGTCACTACACAGTATTTTTTATTATCGAAGCAATAATTCATATTATCTGAATAATATTATTAGATAACATTATTGGCAATGTCTAGAAAGTTCTTTCTAAGGAGAGGTTTGGTCACCTAATTGCGCGCCAGTAAGGAGAAATTCTTATTCGAAAGCCCCCTCTTTCCTAGGAACTGCCTGGTTGTCAATATTGTGATTCTGTAATATTATTTGTGAATAATTAATTATTGATTCATATGATGAGGAAAATATTGATTTTATGTGGATATAGATGGAGAAAATTTTTAATGTGACAATTGTTGAAAATTGAAATTTTACCTTTTTCTGATAAAATAATTCATTTAAATATATTATTATATTTTAATAATATAATAATGATGATATTTTTACGATGAATGTGGGATATATGAATATATGTGGAGGAGTATTTTTGTTACCAAAAATATTTAAAGCATGTTTTATGTGTCGGTGGACCCCATTTATTGATTGAAATTTGATTATAGCATGTAAAATCGCCCGTTTGTGGATTTCGATCAATTTCTGTTTGGAATTTGGAAAAACTTTCTTCTGCAAAGTTGTAGAGAATTGAATTTCCTATAAAAACTAGCCAGATTCGAATTTTCTGATAAAAGAGCTATTTATTATGAATTATTGAAGTTCCGAAGCTCCGAAATAATTGATTTTTGGAAGTTTAAAATAATTTAAATTAGAAAAACGTTTTTATTACTTTTCTAGAAGGTTAGCATGTGTGGTTGATGACTGAATTCAGTTGGTATGCGTAGGAAAATTTAGAAATAATAATAATAATATTATATTAAATTTTCTGCTTTGGTGTTCTAAGCAATTTCCTATAAATAGGTGCTTAGGTTAGAATTGAAAATCACACCAGAAACTGAAGTTTTCTCTCTCTATAATATCGAGCGTATTCTTGTGAGTATTTTGAGTATACTTTGAGTATTGCTATACGGTGCAAGTTCAAGTCATAGCCTATATTCGGTGTTTCAACTAGAAGTACTGTCTTTCGAGATAAGGGATGTTATTTTCTTCTCAAATGATATTATTTCTTCAATATCATTATGCTGAAATATTGGTTGGAACTTTTTATCAAATTTGGAATTTTTTTCATGTCGGGGTTACAATTCATGAATTACTATTCATGAGTTACTATTCACAAGTTACTATTCACGAGTACTATTCACGAAGCAT
Source organism: Panax japonicus (assembly GCA_020205505.1). Classification (NCBI taxonomy): domain Eukaryota; kingdom Viridiplantae; phylum Streptophyta; class Magnoliopsida; order Apiales; family Araliaceae; genus Panax; species Panax japonicus. Next base: position 29,981,743 of record CM035095.1, read on the forward strand.
GATGATGTTTTTTGTGAAATTTCTATCTTTTGGTGTCGGAGTTACTATTCAAGTATACGTCATTATTCATGTATACGACACTATTCACGAATACGACACTATTCACCAAAAAATGAAATTTCTTCTTTTTGTCCAAAATATCTATTCTGGATACTAGCTTTGATTGTATCCATGTTTTGATCATTCTTGAATTTTACTTCAGTATGATTATTTATGAAGTATTTTTGAACTCAGATTGTTTAAAGTACGAATCCTTAATACTTGTTATTTTGTTCCACTGGATTCGTTTCCTTTAAAATATTTTTCATCATCCTCAGTCCTAAATGATGATGTTACTGAATATCTTTGGCCTGTAGTGCAAAGATGGTTGATTTTATTATGAATATCTTTGGCACGTAGTGCAAAGATGTACAGGTGTTGAGATGAACAGGAACAATTGATGAATATCTTTGGCCCGTAGTGCAAAGATGAACAGGTGTTGAGATGAACATAACTGACTGATTAATATCTTTGGCCCGTGGTGCAAAGATGAACAGGTGTTTAGATGAACATGACCAATTGATGAATATCTTTGGCCTGTAGTGCAAAGATGAATATTTGATTCTAGATATATATTGATTGATGTTACAGGGATAAAATATCGACGATGAACTTTTAAATTCATATATAGAAGATAGTAGTTTGCATTCTCTACTTAAATCTTCTAATGAATTGTTGTTTCCGCTGCAGTTGTTGATTTAAAACTGGTTGTCTATTGTATTCTATTAGATTTTTTCCTGTTGAAGACTAACGATAATTTGTTGTATATTATCTTAGTTATAATATTCTTTACTGGGCTAGTTGAGCTCACCCTTTTCCTTGTTGTTCCATTTTCTTCTCAGGAGGCGAAAATATAGCGAGTACTAATCGGGGTATGGAATGAAAGTTCTAGAAAGAGTTGTTTAGTAGTCCTCACCATTTTTGTAAAATAATGTATCAATAATTATGATGGAGATTTATTTACGTGTGGATATTGTCTAGATGGCAATATCTGTATTTAAACTCACAGTTTATATGTTGTAATAATAAAGTTGTAGTTATTTCTGTACCATGTATTTGGCGACTCAGAATGGGTTGGATGGAATGGACCTATTTTGGGGGTGTCACATAAATCATAAATCTGTGCCCATAGCTTTTTGTAAAATAACCCAAAATAGTGAAGTGAATCTTGGGTCACGATCAGAAACTATGGATATTGGCATACCATGCAGTCTTACAATCTCTTTTATATACATACGAGCAAGACGTTCAAGTGTATAAGTTTCTCGTATTGGTAAGAAATGAGCAAACTTGGTCAATCTATCAATAATGACCCAAATTGCATCTATGCCTTGAAAAACTTTGGGAAGACCAGTAACGAAATCCATAGTAATGTGATCCCACTTCCATTCTGGAATTTCAAGTGGTTGCAATGGAAATTTTTGTAATTGATGCTCCACTTTGACTTGTTTACAAGTTAGAAACCTTGAGATAAACAGCATTATCTCTCTCTTCATATTGCTCTACCAAAATGTATGACGAAGATCACGATACATTTTGGTACTCCCAAGATGGATTGCAAATGGTGTGTTGTGCGCCTCCATCATAATTTTATACTTTAAATCAGAGTCGTTAGGAACACAAAGTCTGGAGTTGACTCGAAGTATTCCTTCTTCATCGATTCTTGCTTCCGGCATAGCACCTTCTTGTACTTTCTTCCTCATACGCATCAGCTCCAGGTCTGTAGCTTGAGCAACTTTAACTTTATCGATTAAAGTTATTTATACTCGTATATTCACCATCATCACATGGGTCCTTGGAGTCTTTAATTCTATCTCCATCCTTTGCAAGTCATACAAGATGGGCATTTACGGTTACAATATCGCACTTGTACCTGCATATGATCTTCTAATCAATGCGTCAGCTACCACGTTTTCTTTTCCAAGATGGTATTGGATGGTATGATCATAATCTTTCAACAATTCAAGCCAACGTCGTTGTCGCATGTTGAGTTCCTTTTGAGTGAAGAAATATTTGAGGCTTTTATGATCCGTAAAGATCTCCACTTTCTCCCCATACAAGTAATGCCTCCAAATTTTAAGTGCGAAGACAACAACTGCCAACTCTAGATCATGAGTAGGATAATTCCTCTCATATTCTTTGAGTTGTCGAGAGGCATAGGCTATGAATTTCCCATGTTACATGAGAACACATCCTAACCCTTTGCCTGAAGTATCACTGTAGATGACAAATCCCTCCAAGCTAGATGGTATTATCAGAACAAGTGCTGAAATGAGTCTTCTTTTGAGTTCTTGAAAACTCTTCTCATATTCCTCGTTCCAACCAAATTTTGTATCTTTTCGAGTTAGTTGAGTTAAGGGAGTAGCGATTCGTGAAAACCCTTCTATGAATCTCCGATAATAACCAGCTAAGACGAGAAAGATACGTACTTCGGTCACTGATTTAGGTTGCTCCCAGCTTTGAATGGCTTCAATCTTTGCTGGGTCAACAGATATTCCATGACTTGATACCACGTGTCCAAGGAATGTTACTTCTTCAAGCCAGAACTCGCATTTCTTTAACTTGGCATAAAGCTTATATTAACGAAGCTTTTGGAGTATCAGCCTCAAGTGTTTCTCATGATCTTCACGTCTTTTGGAATAAATAAGGACGTCGTCAATAAAGAAGACCAGAAAGTGATCCAAATATTCCTTGAATACTTGGTTCATCATATCCATGAAGGCAGCAGAAGCATTAGTCAATCCAAAAGACATGACTAGGAATTCATAATGCCCGTACCGAGTTCTGAAAGCCGTCTTTGGAATGTCATCAGTTCTAATCTTCAATTGGTGATATCCAGAACGAAGATCAATCTTTGAAAAGAATTGGGCGCCTTGCAACTGGTCAAATAGGTCGTCAATATGTGGCAATGGGTACCTATTTTTGATGGTGACATGATTCAACTCTTGATAATCAATACAAAGTCGCATACTTCCATTTTTCTTCTTCACGAATAGAACAGGAGCACCCCAAGGAGAAGTACTAAGATGAATAAAGCCAATGTCTAACAATTCCTGCAGTTGGGTCTTTAACTCCTGAAGTTCAATAGGATTCATTCTATATAGGGCTTTGGAAATAGGTTTTGTATCGGGTTCAAGGTCAATATAAAATTCAATTTCACGTTCTGGGGGTAGGCCAGGAAGTTCTTCAGGGTATAAGTCAGGAAATTCATTAACAATAGAAATATTATTCAAAACTGACGTATTTTTGTTTAGATCCGTGACATGAGCTAAGAAAGCTTGACATCCATTTTTCAATAAACGAATAGCTTTATGGCTTGAGATGACAGTGATTGATTTTAATGGTTTGGTTTCTTGAATTCGTATTATAGGTTGATTAGGAATATGAAAGCTAAAAATCTTACGAAAACAATCAATTTTTGCATGATGAGTAGTTAACCAATCAATCCCTAGAATTACGTCAAATGCAAGTATTTTCAAAGAAATAAGATCGACATGTAATGTGAGGGTACCGATTTGAACCAAACAAAACTTATAAACAGTGGATGTAATGAAGGTTTCTCCCAATGGAGTTTCAACTGATAAGTTAAAGTCTAATTTCTCCGGAGTCAAATTTAAACGTTGAGTGCAAGTAGGAGAAATAAAAGAATGGGTAGAAACGGTATGAACCGGTATAAAATAAGGTATATACTTCACTAGAATTTATGATAAGCTTACCCGTGATGACCTCGTTCGGATTCCTTGCTTTCTGGGAGGTCACAGTAAACGCTCTCCCTTGAACAACCGGTTTTGTCTTGTTTGGGATGGCCTTTAATGCCTCCATCCCAGCTGGACTTGTCTTCGGTGCATGAAAAAATTGGGCCAGGTGTCCTTCTCTTCCACAATTGTAACATGCTTTGGAGGGCATCGCACAGTTTGGACTGATGTGTCCTTCCCCTCCGCATTTAAAGCATATGATAGGTGGTCATTCTCCTTCCTTAACGACAGGTGTTGATGCTAACGTCTTTCCATCATTGTTGAATCTTCTTTTCTTGAAATGTCCATTCTTATTGTTTTGGCCATAATTACCACCGAAGTGGTTACCATTTCTGGCATGTTGATTCCCTCCATGCTTATTGTCACCACTTCGATGACTGCTATCACTGGTATTATCATTTTATCGGCTGCTCTCTTTTGGTTGGGTTGACTCATTATCGCGCTCCAATAACTGAGCCCTATTAATAACATATGAATACAAACACAATTTATGAGAGATAAGATATTGACTTATCTCTGGTTTCAAACCTCTTAGAAATATTCGCGTCATTCTCTCCTCATTATCAACCAAATGGGACGCAAACCGGGATAACTCATCAAACTTGGCTTCGTACTGTGACACAGTCATGTTGTTTTGTTCTAGTTTAATGAACTCTACCTCTTTCATGTGACGAATACTTTCGGGAAAGTACTTGTCGTTGAACAGTTCTTGGAACTTCTCACAAGACATCTTCAGTGCGGCAGGTTGAGTACTCTTTACAGATTTACACCAGTAATCTGCCTCTGCCCGCAACATGAAAGTGGCAAAGGGAACCTTTTGCTCCTCGGAGCAACCCAAGACATCAAATATCTTGTTGATCTGCTTTATTCATGTCTCCGCCTTAAGTTGTTTTTGCTCTCCAAAAAACTCTGGTGGTCCCAGCTCCTTGAACTATTTGGCGATGACCATCCGAGAGTTGCCAGTGTTTCCACCTGCATTTTGGACAGGAGCCACTCTCGTCTGATGTTGCATAAATTGCATAAAGCCTCGAAACATTCCATCATTCATCATTTGGTTAGTGTTGTTGTTTGCATGAGGATTATCGCCTTTCTGATGAACATTTTCCTGGTTATTGATCTGTGGAGACTCAACGGTCTCCTGTACTCTATTGATGTTCTCAACATTCTCGGATGCCATTTTTAAACATTGCTGCAAAACAAGGGTTAATTAACATATCACATATTATCCCTATACTCTGAGCGACCAATTAAATACCAAATAAACTTAGGTAGGTCATACTAGCGAAGGAATTCCCTGTCTCTCCCCCTAGTACTTATCTCACATCTTAGCTAAGGATCATATCCCTAAGCTTTGATACCAACTGTGACGCCCCCAAAATAGGTATACATCACCCATCTTGAGTCGCCAAATACATGGTATAAAATTCAAATACAAACTTAAATATACAACATGAGGTGTGAGTTTTAATACAATCATTGTCTTCTAGACAGTATACAAATTCAAAATAAGTCCTCAATACATTTATTATCACATTATTTCACAGAATAGTGAGGACTACTAAGACACCAACTCGAACCGTCACTCCGTTCCCCGACTAGTCCCGGCTACGTTCTCATTTCCTGAAGAGAACAGTGAAAGAAAGGGTGAGCTCAACTAGCCCAGTAAGAAATATTATGACTAAGATAATGCAGAATAAATTATAATTAGTCCTCAACAATGTTAAACTAATAAGATACAATAGACATAGTGTTTAACTGCAGCGAAACATGTAATCCATTAAAAGAGTCAAGTAGAGAATATAATCTACTATCTTTTATGATTTAAAAAGGTTTTTCATCACTTTTATCGCTGAGACTCAGCTTAATAAATAATCCACATCATCCCTGTACTACGGCCAAGGATATTCATTAGGGTCAAGACCACAAATTATCCATGCACTAAGGGCTAAGGATATTTGTGTATTCATCAGTGGTCATGATCATGCCAATAACTTTTCATCAATGCACTTCGGGCCAATGAGAACTTTTACCACATCATTTATAACATTACGGTCATGATTACACCGAATAATCCCTGGTCATAATCATACCAAGTCCATCTATGTACTACAGGCCACAGATGACTTTCAAAAATAATATAAAAATGATGATGATGACAATGATATAAGAATTCAATAAAACAAGTTCAAGAATTAATTTATTCAGGAACTAATAACGTCCAAATTGTCAACATGATACTTCTTTGTAAAGTAAAATTCAAGAATGCTCAGAAGAATATTTCCATGAAAAGATACTTGATGAAACACAAATATCAAGAATATTCCACTAATTTCGTGGAGTGTAGAAGTTAAAACTTTAACCATATGAGTATAATAAAGAATGGAATAACAAAAGAAATCACCATGCATGCGGTACTTCGCATAAACAGGTTATTCCATCAGAATAATAAATAACGGAACCAGGTCAGGCGTAATACGCACCGATAGGATATTCCAACAGAATAATAAAGAATGGAATAACAACAGAAATCACCATACATGCGGTACTTTGCATAGACAGGTTATTCCAACAGAATACTAAATGACGGAACCAAGTCAGGTGAAATTCACACTAACAGGATGTTCCAACAGAATAATAAAGACGGAACCAGGTCCGGCGTAAGCACAGACAGGATATTCCAACAGAATAATAAAGAATGGAATACAGAAGAATTTCACCAAGTTTAGGGTAGCCCACGTATACAGGTTATTCCAACAGAATAATAAAGATGGAATAATAGAAGTTCTCTTCATGAATACAAAAGAAATAATACCCCTTACCGTAAAAGAAACTTGATATCAGAGTAATGAAGTAGCAGAATACTTTTCTTCTTTCTCTCTATAGTTTCTTTCTCTATAGTTTCTCTCTCTAGAGTTTCAGTGAATTCGTAAGAAATAATGAAGGAATGAGCTTCTATTTATAGAAGAATGGAATGAATAGTAACCAATCCATGAACGGTCCATATTGATTTACTTTAATCGAACGATCCATATTTAAAGCAAAATCTTTTAAATAAAATATAAAATATTTTATTTATAATCTAATAAAACGAATAACTTTTAAAAAGATTTTACTATGCAGGCACTATGCAAATACTATGCATAATAAAATATAATATATTCTAATTATTGTCTAACAAAACAGATAACTTTATAAAAGTATTCTGTTTTATATAAAAAGATTTTACTATTAGCCTAATAAAAAGAATAATTTTTATAAAAGTATTCTGTTTTATATAAAAAGTTTTTCTGTTTTATTACGTTACTAATACGAATAAAACAAAACTTCATCATTATTATTATTATTCACACTATTAATCGACCAGGTCGTTCCCAGGAAAGAGGAGGCTTTCCAATAAGGATTTCTCCCTATTGGAGCGCAATTAGGTGATCAAACCTCTCCTTGGCAGAACTTTTAGACATCGTTAATAATGAAAATAATAATATTAACAACTTCGTCATCTCAATTATATATAAAATATTGATAATAATTGAATCAAATAACATGAGATACTATACAGCAATTACTGTAGCAATAATTGAACAAAACTAAATTACTTCTCACGTAAGCATCAATAATCAATAACGTGTGCTACTATGCAACCATGCGTATTACTGTACTTTTACTACCGAGTAGTTCAACAGTATTAACGGTAAAACTTCTGCCGTTATTTTCAATAAAATATTTTTGTTGTTTTTCCCAATCCAACTATAATTCCATTGTGGGGTCCACCAATGATTGCGTCGTTGTACGAATATTCCATGGTAAAACGAATATTCCCCGACCAATCGAATATAATACAACAACTTGCATACTTTGCAAAATTTATAAATATTACACACAACTATAACATTATATCAAATTCATTCCATATTATTCAAAAATGATAATTATAGAAAATTCATCTTTATAAAAAAAATTGGGGTTGTATATTTACCGTTAATATTGTTGAACTACTCGGTAGTAAAAGTATAGTAATACGCGTGGTTGCATAGTAGCACACGATATTGATTATTGATGCTTATGTGAGAAGTAACTCAATTTTGTTCAATTATTGTTACAGTAGTTGCTGCATAGTATCTCACGTTATTTGATTCAATTATTGTTGATTGTTATATATATATATATATATATATATATATATATATATATATATATATATATATACATATATATATATTATATAAGTTTTGTTTTATTAGTATTATTAATGTAATAAAACAGAAAAAAAAATTATATAAAACAGAATACTTTTATAAAGTTATTCGTTTTATTAGGCTAATAGTAAAATCTTTTTATATAAAACAGAATACTTTTATAAAGTTATCTGTTTTATTAGACAATAATTAGATTATATTATATTTTATTATGCATAGTATTTGTGTAGTGCATGCATAGTATTTGCATAGTAAAATCTTTTTAAAAGTTATTCGTTTTATTAGATTATAAATAGAATATATTATATTTTATTGTAAACTAATCTGGACCATCCGTTTAAAGTAAATCGATCTGGACCGTTTATGGATTGGTTACTATTCAGTCCATTCTTCTATAAATAGAAGATCATTCCTTCATTATTTCTTACGAATTCACTGAAACTCTAGAGAGAGAAACTGTAGAGAGAATTATTCTTCTATAATCTTGAGAGTATTTCTTTAGCGTTTAAGAAAGCTTTGAGCGTAGTGCAAGTTTCTTCAAGTATATCCCCGCCCTACCGTCGGAGTACTCTTCTTTATAAGGTAAGGAGTATTATTTCTTTCGTATTCATGAAGAGAAATTCTGTTATTCCATTCTTTATTATTCTGTTGGAATAACCTGTATACGTGGTATACTTGGTGAAATTCTTCTGTTATTCCATTCTTTATTATTCTGTTGGAATAACCTGTATACGTGGTCTACCCTATATTTGGTGAAATTCTTCTGTTATTCCATTATTTATTATTCTGTTGGAATATCTTGTCTATGCATTTTACGCCGGACCTGGTTCCGTCTTTATTATTCTGTTGGAATATCTTGTCTGTGCGTTTTACGCCAGACCTGGTTTCTTTATTTATTATTATGTTGGAATAACCTGTCTATGCGAAGTGCCGTATGCATGGTGATTTCTGTTATTATTCCATTCTTTATTATTCTGTTGGAATATCCTGTCGGTGCGTATTACGTCTGACCTGGTTCCGTTATTTATTATTCTATTGGAATAACCTGTCTATGCGAAGTACCGCATGCATGGTGATTTCTTTTGTTATTCCATTCTTTATTATACTCAGTTGGTTAAATTTTTGACTTCTATACTCCATGAAATTAGTGGAATATCCTTGATATTTCCGCTTCATCCAGTATCTTTTCATGGAAATATTCTTCTGGGCATTCTTGAATTTTACTCTATAAAGAAGTATCATGTTGACAATTTGGACGTTATTAGTTGCTGGATTAATTAATTCTTGAACTTGTTTTATTGAATTCTTATATCATTGTCATCATCCTCATGTTTATATTATGTTGAAAGTCATATGTGACCTGTAGTGCATAGATATACTTGATATGATTATGACCAGGGATTATTCGGTATAATCATGACCGTAATGTTACAAATGATGTGAAAAAAGTCCTCATTGGCCCGTAGTGCATTGATGGACAGTTTTTGGTATGATTATGGCTACGGATTCTCTTCGGCCAAGGGAGAACCTCAACAGCTATAGACCACCGTTCTATTCCCCTGTTATCCCTGATCGACCTTACAACACTATTATTACCTGAAAGGAATTGTGAAGCAAAAGGGTGAGCACAACTAGCTCAGTAAAGAATATTATGACTAAAGATAATTAAATTATCAATAGCCTTCATCAGTAATAAATTAGAGATTTAGAACATATGGTAGATGATAAAACTTTTCAACCATAGTTGCAGCGGACTGAGCAATCCATTAGAAGAGTCAAATAGATCATAAAGTCTATTATCTTCTCCATGTTAAAAGTCCACCAACAATGCTTTAACCCTGTAACATTAATCAACAGATCCTGTTCACAGTCATGTGAATAACTCATAATTATATTTGTAGTTTTAATTTTCTCTTCTCATCCAAGACGAAGATATTTTTCATCACATGTCTTTACCTAAAGCATCAAAGATCATGGTTATAACAAATCACAGTTCTTGTTCATAATCATACTAATAAGTTTATCTTTACACTACGGGCCAAAGATATCCATTAACAGTTCATCTTTGCACTACGGGCCAAAGATATTCAACAACAGGTCATCTTTGCACTACAAGCCAAAGATATTCATCAAGAATTCATCTTTGCACTACAGGCCAAAGATGTTAATATTTCAAAGAAATATATAATCATTTCAGAATTTATATAAACAATAATTATAACCATGTTGATCATTTCACCTTTGCTCTTAAGCTAAAAATATTCAATTGTAAATTCAATGGTCATGATAATACCAGTCAACAATTTATCTTTGCACTACTGGCCAAAGAGAACCCATAGTCATGATCAAACCAATAATCTACCCATCTTTACACTTAAGTCAAAGAGAAATTTCATCACGGGAATTATAAAAATGTTATATATGATAATAAAAACAATACGATCAACAACTGCATTTAATTTCAATAGTAATATTCATGAATCAATGATTCATAACACATCCAAATGTTATTAATCACTTAATAATTTCATAATCTAATATCATTAATAGTACCACAATATCTTAATCATTTCTTAAACTTATAAATAATTTATTTTAATTGTTTACACTTTATTAATTAATACATTTAATCATCCAAAAATGTCAAACTCATAAGATTTCATCACCACTAACCAACAATCTCATCAAAAATCTGCATATACCATATATAGGATTCCCAAGCTATAAAATGTTATTTTTCAATTTTGTTACTTCACATAACATATTTAATTCATTTACTCATAACTAGTACATTTTCATGAAAAATACCAAATCAGTTCCAAAAATATTTCTTTTCTGGGATTTTGCAGAATGTATTCCCATATTGAACATATATTTTTCTCGGAATTTTTAAAATTTATTTACTATTTTTCACATGGCCAAAACTACCAAATATTTAGATATTTATCATAAATTATACTTTTGTCCAAAAATTCCAAAATTTATAGAGTATACTGCTACTATATACATGTACTCCCAATAAAAATTTCAATAATTTTGGAGTTAACCACAAGGAGTTATAAGGGTTTACTTTTAAAATAGTCGTTTCTCATAAAATTCATAACTCCTAATCTATACATCCAAAAATCGCCATTTTTGGACAAAATCTAGAAAACTCATCAAATTATCATTTTAAAATTTTCCAGAATTTTTGAAGGTCCGGAAGAAGTACGAAATTGAAAAATATAATAACCCTTAACGATCCCTAACCTCGAAAGAGTAGTATTTCTGACCAGAATGTAAAGCCGAAGGAACCTTGCACTGAATAACAACTCTCAAAGTATCTAAATACTCACAAAATATGATCGATAATATAGAGAGAGAAAGAGAGAGAGCTTATGTTTCTGGTGTGATTTTCAATTCTAACTCAGCACTTTATTTATAGAAAAATGTTAGCACGCCGAAGCAGACTTGACCTGCTACCTGATGGCTTTACCTGCTACTATTGCCACCCACCACATTTGAATTAGAATTTTAGCACATTTTTTCACCAACCATAGGTGGGGCACATGCATTCTAGAATTTTATACCAAAATGATAAATTCTGAAACTTCAATAATTTCTGAACCCGTCACCTCTTAAAATTCATAACAATTTATACGTTTATTTTTAACGGTTCAAAATTTGTGGACATATACTCAACTTATATATGTATAATATATCCAAAAATCACAACGATCCAACGGTCGGATTAAAAATTATAACTCACGTAATATATCACAAGAACACTGGTTTGATTTTTAATACCTCCTTTCCGACAAAAATACTAGTAAAACACCTCAACATTAATTCCTTCATTTATAATCACATAAATAAATCCATTATTTATATTCGTATCAAATAAATATTTCTTTATCATATAAATCAATAATTAATTATTCACAAATAATATTACTGAATCACAATTATGACAACCAGACAGTTCCCAGGAAAGAAGGGGCTTTCAAATAAGGATTTCTCCTTACTAGCGCACAATTAAGTGACCAAACCTCTCCTTGACAGAAGTTTCTAAACATTGCCAACAATACGACATACTTATCTAAAGTTCTCAATAAAATTATTTCCATACTATTTAAGGAGAACCTCAACAGCTATAGACCACCGTTCTATTCTCCTGTTACCCCCGCTCGACCCAGCTACACTCTTATTACCTAAAAGGGATTGTGAAGCAAAAAGGGTGAGCACAACTAGCCCAGTAAAGAATATCATGACTAAAGATAATTTACATCATCAATATCCTTCATCAATAATAAATTAGAGATTTAGAACATATAGTAGATGATAAAACTTTTCAACCACAGTTGCAGCGGAACGAGTAATCCATTAGAAGAGTCAAATAGACCATCAGATCTATTATCTTCTCCATATTAAAAGTCCACCAATAATGTTTTATCCCTGTAACATCAATCAAAAATTCTTGTCCACAATCATATGAATAACTCATAATCATAATTGTGATTCTAAATTCCTCTTCGCACCCAGGACAAAGATACTTTTCATCACCTATCTTCACCTGAAACATCAAAAATCAAGGTTATACCAAATCACAATTCCTTTTCATAATCATACTAATAAATTCATCTTTGCACTATGGCCAAAGATATTCATTAACAATTCATCTTTTCACTACAGGCCAAAGACATACAACTGTATTATAGAAGAGTCAAGTAGAGCATGATATCTACTATCTTCTATGAATTAAAAGTGTATTATCAATATGTTATCGCTGAGACTCAGCTTAATAAATAATCCACATCATTGAATCATCCCTGCACAACAGCCAAGGATATTCACTGGTATTACGACCACGAATTATCTATGCACTACGGGCCAAGGATATTCGTGTTTTCCATAATGGACATGATTATACCGAATAATCCCTGGTTATAATCATACCAACAACTGTCCATCAATGCACGTAAGCCAAACATATACAATTGTAAAATCAATAATCAACAGTCCATCTTTGCACGTAAACCAAAGATATACAACTATAAAACCAATAATCAACTTTCCATCTTTGCACGTAAGCCAAAGATATACAATTGTAAAATTAATAATCAACAGTCCATCTTTGCACGTAAGCCTAAGATGACCTTCATCACAATATAAGCATGACGATGATGACAATGATATAAACATTAATAAAACGAAAACAAGGATAAATATTAAAAACTTTAAATTAATCCAAATATTATCAATCACTTAATAAACTCAAAATCTAATATTATTAATATTATAACAATATTTTAATCACTTTTTAAACTTATAAACAATTTATTTTAATTATTTACACTTAACCAAATAATGCATTTAATCATTCAAAAATGTCATACTCATAAGATTTCATCACCAATGATCAAATCCCTCATCAAAAATCTGCATATACCTTATATAGGATTCTCAAGCCATAAAATCCTATTTACCAATTTTGTTAATTTACATAACATATTTAATTCATTTACTCATAACTAGTTTATTTCATGAAAAATACCAAATCAGTCCCAAAAATATTTCTTTTCTAGGATTTTAGCAGAATATAGTCCTATATTGAACATATATTTTTCTCGGAATTTTTAAAATTCATTTACTATTTTTCATATGGCCAAAACTGCCGAATATTTAGACATTTATCATAAATTATACTTTTGTCCAAAAATTCCAAAATTTATAGGGTATACTCCTGTTATATATATGTACTCCCAATAAAAATTTCACCAATTTTGGAGTTAACCCCAAGGAGTTATAAGGGTTTACTTTTAAAATAGTTTTTTCTCATAAAATTCATAACTCCTAATCTATACATCCAAAAATCGCCATTTTTTGGACACAATCAAGAAAACTCATCAAATTATCATTTTAATTTTTTCCCGAATTTTTGAGGGTCAGAAAAATTGTGAAATTGCAAATGGATTTTTGACCGCCATACAGTAATCCACGTAGATAGATCATTTCCACAATTTAATAAGAAATGAATACGAAGGATCATTCACCATGCATGTGGTAATCCACATAGACTGGTTATTCTAACAGAATAAAAAAATGGAATAACAAAAGAATTCACCATGCATGCGATAAACCGCACAGACAGGTTATTCCCAACAGAATAATAAAGAATGGAACCAGGTCATGCGTAATCCGCACAGACAGGATATTCCAACAGAATAATAAAGAATAAAATTAGGTCATGCGTAATCTGCACAGACAGGATATTCCAACAGAATAATAAAGAATGGAATAACAACAGAATTCACTAGGCATGCGATAGACCGCACAGGCAGGTTATTCCAACAGAATAATAAAGAATGGAGTAATAGCAGAATTCACCAGACATGCGATAGACCGCACAGACAGGTTATTCCAACAGAATAATAAAGAATGGAATAACAAAAGAATTTCACCATCTATGCGGTACTTCACATAGACAGGTTATTTCAACATAATAATAAAGAATGGAATAACAACCCTTATGAGTATTGAAAGAAAATAACTCTCTTCATGAATACGAAAGAATAATACCCCATACTATAATAATAATATCTCTTACCTTAGAAGAAAATTGGATACTGAAATAGTGAGGCAGCAGACTTCCCTTCTTCTTTCTCTTTATAATTTCTCTCTATAATAATTACTCTATAGCTTTAGTGAATTGGTGAGAAATGAAGGAATAGTGAGCTTCTATTTATAGTAAAATATAGTTTCGATAATTGCACGTTTTGGGGCTCAAATATTACAATATAATACCTTCCTTTTTTTCTTTATTTTTAATTTAGTCCTGCAAGTATTATCAAACTTGCACCACCTCCCCTAATAGTAAATAATGTCAATCAATAGTTCAATCATGTGAATCAATAGTTATAATCACGTGAAAATACGAATTACAGTATAGTACCTCCATCTATACCTCCATTTTTAACTTAGTCATGTAAATATTATCAATCTTTCACCAACTCCCCTAATAGTACAAGAATGTGAATAAATAGTACACACATGTGAACAAATAGTTATAATTCATGTGAATTAATAGCAATTAATTACTCATTTACCCGATTAATTACCCGGTTGGTCAATATAAATTCCAGACATCAATTACTATCGAAATAAATGTCGATTTTCCACTAACACTAATAATCCCAACACAATAGAAATACTTTTCTCAACAATTTCATTTTTGAAATTTTGAAGTTTGACTTTTTCTAAAAAAGTCAATTGTTGAATTTTTTGACCAAAAAGTCAACCCCGACAAATTTTGTGTTTATAGTCTATTTCTACTAATTTTATCGTTCCGGACTCAAATATCACGTTCGCGTATCCAAATTCAACTCTGAACTCAAATTTAATTTTTAATAACATTCAACATTAATATTATAACTCACAATATTTAACAACCAGGTCGTTCCCAGGAAAGAGGGGGCTTTCTGATAAGGATTTCTCCTTATTAACGCGCAATTAGGTGACCAAACCTCTATCTGACAGAACTTCTAGACATTGTCAATATTTCAAATAATAATATGAATAACTTTGCCGTCTCAATTATTGATTTAATAATATAACATATTATGCAGATGATACTGTGACAATAATTGAATCAATAATATGAGAGATATGATGCAGCAGTTACTGTAGCAATAATTGAGTATAACTGAGTGACTTCTCACGTAAGCATCAATAATCAATACCGTGTGTTACTATGCAACCACGCGTATTACTGTACATTTACTACCGAGTAGTTCAACAGTTTTAACGGTAACACTTTCGCTGTTATTTTTATAAAAAAGATAATTATGTCATTTTTTAACTACGATAATACTTCCATTGTGGAGTCCACCAATGATTGTGCCGTCCTACGGATATTCCCCGATAAAAAGAATATTTTATAACAACTTGCATACTTTGAAAATTTTTCACATATCACCCTTAACTTTAACCTTTTATCAATTTAACCATTTACTAAATAGAATAATTATAAGAAAATTGAATACTTTCATTTCATAAAATTCGGGAACTCACACACACACACACACTATATATATATATATATATATGGGAATTAATCAATGACACACGTTTGATCGAGGCACTGTTGAGCAAACAAGTTTATATTCGTTGATCCTTGTAATGAAAGGCTCAGATTAAATCATTTTATTACTTACCGCTACAGGCTGTGTGGCAGCCAATATAAAAGGAAATGTAAGCCAAGTTATAAATTTGCCTCTGAAAAATATGTCAACCCTACCGCTACAGGCTCATGCGACAGGCCATTAAATTTATTTTGACTAACGCACGGAATCCAAAACTGACTGCACGGAAGCCAAAAAACTAAAAAGTTAACTGCACGAAAGCCAAAACGTGACTGCACGGAAGAACACGCCTTGCCGCTAGCGGCAAGCTCATACCCTTTTTAACTAGCTGTCGCTCCCCTATCCTTCATCCATCCCTTACCGACTTACACTGCCGCTACACATATACCCTCCCAACTTGAAAAATCCTCCATTCGAGCATAAAAAAAAATTGATTTACATGAAGAGAAAGCTTACAACAATTTGCTATCAGTAAAAATTGAAGACCAACAGCCGGTTAAGCCTACAAATTTTTAGATTCAGATATTATTATGGTAAGATTTATTTTTCAAATAACATAATTATTTTTTGAACATGTATTTATAAAAAAAAATAGATGTTTAAACTTTGAAGGAAAATGATCAATTATTTCTATGTTTACATATATGCATGTGAATTTTTTTTTAAAAATTGTAATTAATGTATACGTGTTGGATAATTATATAACTATGTGGTGAAGTAGTTATTATAATTTTTGACTTATGATTAAATTATTTGCTTAATAATTGTAATGGAGTAGTGTTTTATTTTATTATGAATGTTTATTTTGATAAAATATTGTGAGTTATGTGGGATATAATATGCATGTGAGTATTGTGACTAATAATGATTAATTATTATGAAAATGTGCAAAAAAAAAAGAATTATTAAATTTATTTATGTATGAATTTTTTTTGATTAATAGGATATAGATATAATAATTGCGTTACATAGTTATTAAACAATATAAAAAACATGTGGTTGTTATTTTTTAGGTACTAGATGGACAGTTGGATTTATGGACCAATTTGACCCAAGTGTCCTTAATGACCAACAAAATCATGTGTCGGATGATATATATGACAGAAAAGACAGGGGAAGACTACTTTCATGTCAATTAACTGGAAAAAAATATGATCAATGGATATTAACAAAAGCTAAAAAAATTCTTCTGAAAAAATGTGGATTTGGAATTTTTTGTTATCCGGCAGTTGTACCACAAACTGACATTGGGCTCGTTTCTGCCTTGGTAGAGAGATGGCGGCCAGAGACCAATAGTTTTCACTTAAATTGTGGGGAAATTACAATCACTTTAGAGGATGTACACTTCATTCTTGGGTTGTCTGTGGTTGGAAAACCCTTAACTTGTCCATTATTTGACACACCATTGACTCATTTTAAAGAATGTTTTAGTAGTGAAGTAGTTGCTGAATATCAGGAATCAAAAAAACGTGGCTCTATTTCATTACTATGGTTGCAGCAACATTTTAATAATTTTCCCCTTAAAGCAAGTAAGGAAATTGTTGGTCGATGCACGAATGCCTATATTCTTTGGTTGTGTGGGGAAATATTGTTCCCCACTAAGAATAAAAACACTGTTCATCCTAAGTATATATATTTTAATGCTAACGCTGAAAATTGTGTAACGTATTCTTGGAGTGTAGCTGTGTTGGGCTATTTGTATAGGTCTTTGTATACTACCACTAGGAAAGGAGCAAAATATATTAATGGTTGTGTCACTCTTTTACAAATTTGGACATACGAGCGTATAATAATTAGCAGACCTAACCCCTGGCATCAATAACAGTTATGGTTACCTAGGGCCCTAGCCTGGGCATACTCAAAAAATCACAGCTACCCTGATAGGTGACCAAATCTCCATCATCATTTAAAATTTTACCGAGGGGAGTTAGATGTCCAGCCTGAATGGCAAGTAGTGTGGCGCCCTTACATGAGGTGGGATGACAAAATGGGTGGATTAAATTTTGAAGGAAGATTGTTGGGATCTGGTAGAATCCCCTTGATCTATTTTGATATTGTAGAATACCAGATGCCAGACAGGGTGATGAGACAGTATGGGTTCTTACAAGGTTTACCATCTCCGGCAGAAAATCGCAAAGAACTTAGAAAGGAAAAAGAAGATAGATTTGCCGTCGTTGGTTGCATGGCCTTAAGGCAAGTGTACATCGCATATTGGGAGGCTTACATGGAGCATTTGAAGGGACAACATTACGAAATTTCCAACTATGTGAAAATTGATTCATACATGGCTTGGTATAGGAAAATTACACATAGGAAACTGCATCGCCCTCGACGGGAAGGGGACCCAGACCCTACATACGAGCCCCAGACTGTTTACAGCCAGCAACATCATCTTATACAAATGGTACACTAACATTTGCATTTACATACAAGATATTGACATTTACATACAATCTTGTTTATTAATAATACTAATATTGTACTTTTAACTTACATGAAAGATTGAGAGTGCAAAGTCCTTACTTGATAAGTGTTTTGCTTTTACTGAGATGCCTCCAGACTATGTATTTGAGAAACAGGTATGGGACCATCTTTACGGTGTATACAACTCTAAAGTCAGAGGGAACAATGGTGAAGAGCGAGAGGAGCCAAGTAATGCTGCGGTACAAGAGAGTTACATCCCCACGACCCAAACTTATGTTTCCTCTTTGTCATTCGAGTCTGATTTCACAGAGAAGGCAAAAGTTCAGGTAATTGGAGTATGAATGTTAATATTAATTTTATGTCTTAATAATTGTAATATTAGTAACTCTGAAGTCATGCTTATGTAATATTCAGGCTCAAGATATAGCAGAAGGGTACATCCCCACCACCCAAGCTTATGTATCCTCTTACTCATTCGAGTCTGGCTTTATAGAGCAGACAGAATTACATGTATTATTCCCTTTTAATTTTATGTTATAAAAAGGCAATTAATAATAATAATATTATTATTAATATTATTATTATTATTAATATTATTATTATTCTATATTCCAATTTTGTTACTTCACATAACATATTTAATTCATTTACTCATAACTAGTTCATTTTCATGAAAAATACCAAATCAGTCCCAAAAATATTTCTTTTCTAGGATTTTAGCAGAATATAGTCATATATTGAACATATATTTTTCTCGGAATTTTAAAAATTCATTTTCTATTTTTCATACGGCCAAAACTGCAAAATATTTAGACATTTATCATAAATTGTACTTTTGTCCAAAAATTCTGAAATTTACAGGGCATACTCCTGTTATATATATGTACTCCCAATAACAATTTCACCAATTTTAGAGTTAACCACAAGGAGTTATAAGGGTTTACTTTTAAAATAGTCTTTTCCCATAAAATTCATAACTCCTAATCTATACATCCAAAAATCGTCATTTTTTGGACACAATCTAGAAAACTCATCAAATTATCATTTCAAATTTTTCCAGAATTTTTGAGGGTTAGAAAAATTACGAAATTGCAAATGGATTTTTGTCCGTCATGCGATAATCCACGTAGACAGATCATTTCCATAATTTAATAAGAAATGAATACGAAGGATCACTCACCATACATTTGGTAATCCACATAGACAAGTTATTCTAACAGAATAATAAAAAATGGAATAACAGAAGAATTCACCATGCATGCGATAGACCGCCTAGACAGGTTATTCCCAACAGAATAATAAAGAATGGAACTAGGTCATGCGTAATCCGCACAGACAGGATATTCCAACAGAATAATAAAGAATGAAATAACAACAAAATTCACCAGGCATGCGATAGACCACACAAGCAGGTTATTTCAACAGAATAATAAAGAATAGAATAACAGTAGAATTTACCAGGCATGCGATAGACCGCACAGACAGGTTATTCCAACAGAATAATAAAGAATGGAATAACAAAAGAATTTCATCATCTACGCGGTACTTCTCATAGACAGGTTATTCCAACATAATAATAAAGAATGGAATAACAACCCTTATGAGTATAATTTTGTGTTTATAGTTTATTTCTACTAATTTTATCGTTCCGAACTCAAATATCACGTTTGTGTCTCCAAATTCAACTCTGAACTCAAATTCAATTTTTAATAACATTCATCATTAATATTATAACTCACAATATTTAACAACCAGGTCGTTCCCAGGAAAGAGGGGGCTTTCCGATAAGGATTTCTCCTTATTAGCGCGCAATTAGGTGACCAAACCTCTCCTTGACAGAGCTTTTAGACATTGTCAATATTGCAAATAATAATATGAATAACTTTGCCGTCTCAATTATTGATTTAATAATATAACATATTATGCAGATGATACAGTGACAATAATTGAATCAATAATATGAGAGATATGATGCAGCAATTACTGTAGCAATAATTGAGTATAACTGAGTGACTTCTCACGTAAGCATCAATAATCAATATCGTGTGTTACTATGCAACCACGCGTATTACTGTACTTTTACTACCGAGTAGTTCAACCGTTTTAACGGTAACACTTTCGCTGTTATTTTTATAAAAAAGATAATTATGTCATTTTCTTACTAAGATAATACTTCCGTTGTGGAGTCCACCAATGATCATGTTGTCTTACAGATATTCCTCGATAAAAAAAATATTTTATAACAACTTGCATACTTTGAAAAAATTTCACATTTCACCCTTAACTTTTAATCTTTTATCAATTTAACCATTTACTAAATAGAATAATTATAAGAAAATTGAATACTTTCATTTCATAAAATTCGGGGTCTCACACTATATATATATATATATATATATATATATATATATATATATATATATATATATATATATATATATATATACACACAGAGAGGATCAGGTAAGGGAGCCCTTACTTTCTTAAAATGCGGGATTTTTTTAAAAAAACAACTAAAAAAAAGTTTAATATTTTATGAAACTAAAATTTTTTCATAATAAAGTATTTTTGATGTGATTTAGATACATATAACAAAACAGGTCTGTACAGTCTATACTGACCTATATTGTTATATGTATTCAAATCACACACAAAACACTGTATTATGAAAAAAAAATCAGTTCCATAAAATATTAAACTTTTTTTTAGTTGTTTTAAAAAAAAGGTGCGCATTTTAAGAAAGTAAGAGCTCCCTTACAGGAACCGGACCATATATATATATATATATCATCATATCCTATATCTCCGGCGATATATATATATATATAATATCATCAGTCCCTTCTCCACGACTATAACGATGGTTCGAACCGTCGCCATAGCTATGTCGTCGACTTTGTATGCTATAGCGATATAAAAAATCGTTGTTATAACCGGTTCGTTTTTGATTTTCTGGAGAAGGGGACCATATATCATCAACTTTTTATTTATCGGGTAAACTTTTAGAAATAACAAAATTTATGATAAGTAAGATAGGAAAATCATTTTTTTTAAAAAAATTAAAAATACTTTTAGGCTATCTAATCATCAAACTTGAATTACTGAGTTGACTTCGAACTAACTAAATTGATTCACTGTTTGCCTCGTTATATTCTGAAAATGATTTTTCTTTGATTTAGTTTAAAATTTTATTTTATTTTCTCCTCTTTCGTTTAATTTATTTTGTTTTGAAATTAGTTACTAAATATTTGTACGAAGAGATTAAATTTGAAAAATTAACTATAATTTTATTTGAAAAAATATATATATGCTATTCGTGATGAAGAATTTTAAAAAAACCTTTATTGATTGTTATTAACAACTCTCTTATGGCAATTGGCAATTAAGGATAATATGAGAGCAGATTCTCTGTCCCCAAATTCTTTGTCCTCTTTGTGTTCCCCACTTAAATTTTGACACATGTCTTTTTATTTAATTTTAGAATTAATTAGTGATAAGTAAGAGACTAGGTGTCAAAATTTAAGTGGAGAGACACAAGGGGACAAGGAATTTGGGGACAGATGATCTGCTCTTGGATAATATTGCTCAAACAAAAAATTATACAAGAGCAGTTGTAAAATTAAAAAAAAAAATTGAATAATTTTATGGGTCTCAAATTATTGGTTAAGACCATTATTAAATTTTTGGAGTCAATTTAAAATATTTTTAATTTCAAAATTGACATGAATTCCTTTAGTTATAATTACTACAATGATGAATATTGTAAACTATCTAAAAAGTATTATAATTTTTTAAAAAAATTAATAAATAATCTCAATTTTAAATTTAAAAATATCTTAAATTAATTTTCAAAAATCAATAATAATCTCATAATTTGAAACGGAAGTAATATTAGAAAACTAAATAAAATTAAAGGAAAAGTACAAAAATCTATCTATATATATAATCTATATAAATATATAATAAAATAAAACTTGATCTTTTGGTTTTCGTCTTTCGTATTTGATTTTTGGTATAGGCCTAAAATTTAAGTAGAAGTAAAATACTTTTTATGCTTCTATATAATGTTTGAATTAATTTAACTTAGACTCTCTTTTTGTTCTTACAAACTTTAATATTAACTTATTATTCTATAATAATTTTTTTTAAAGAGTACTTTAGTTACTTAGTCATATAATAAATTTAAATTAAAAATCATATGTAGGATTTTAATTTAAGTTTTTACTCAACTTTAATCTCTAAATGACTCTATATTATAAATATTATAAGTACATAATAATTAATATAAACAATTATAATATATATATATATTAATGATTATCTTAGTTAACAACTTTATTAAATATAATAGACATTTAATTAATTAATGTTATAAAATAATTTTAACTTATATATTAGTTATTAAAATTTAGTTAGCTAGCTTTTAAAACTAAAATAATAATGGCAATTCATTATTTACAGCAATTATATTCTTAACTAATTATATATTAAAAATAAAAAAAATGTTATGAGTAAATAATATTTAATATAAAACAATTATAATGTATATTACAAAATATGTTAATGATTAAAATTTATTAAACAACTTTATTTCATATATAGGAGATCTTAACTTAATTAATGTTAAAAAAATCATCACTTATATATTACCAATTAAAATTTAGTTACCTTTTAAAACTAAAATCTTAATCATAAATTATTATTTTACAATAGTTTTATTTTTTATAAAATGTATTTAATTAATTAATTATATAATAAAGTATGACTAAACAATATATTTAAGTTTTTAAGGTTTCTCACACTTAATTTTGAACTCTAATTAAAAATGCATATATAAATACAAAGATTAATTATAAAAACCAAATATTAAATTTTGAAACTATATAAACATTTAATATTAAATTAAAAATAATAAAAAAAATCACATTAGTAACATTGTGAGTACTCGACAACTATATGTGATCTGTACGTAATCATTTATTTTTGGTTTAAATATAAATTACTACCTAAACTATATGTCATATTCCACTTCAGTGATCCACCTTTCAATTTTGTCAATTAGATGATTGAGCTATTAATTTTTTTCGATTTCATTCAATTGGGTCTGCCATGTCAGAAATTACTGACGTGACATCCTAATAGGCTAAATGA
Source organism: Panax japonicus (assembly GCA_020205505.1). NCBI lineage: Eukaryota > Viridiplantae > Streptophyta > Magnoliopsida > Apiales > Araliaceae > Panax > Panax japonicus. The sequence continues at coordinate 30,005,428 of CM035095.1, forward strand.
GCGCTTATGTGTAAAAAGAATATATATTTTTAATGAGACAAATGACAAAAAGGTAAAATAACAAATAAAACTATAAAAAATTACACAAATAATATAAATTATAAATTATATAAAATTAATATTAATAATTAAGCAAATTGCAGGAAAAAAAAATATAATTATGAATAATTACACAAGTAACTTAACTTTAAAATTTACACAACAAACATAAATTAAACTTATAAATTAAATTAACAATTAAACTAAACTAAACTAAAATACAATTAAACAAAACATACATAATAAACACAAAAAATGAAAAAACTAAAACTAGACATAAATTCTTCCCCTGTAGATGAAATCAGTAAATGAAATTAGTTCGGGACAATATGGATCAACAGGAATTCCAACCTTCACCGAAAGGAGCCCAGGACCGTAACCACCGGAGCCATAGGATTGAACCCAGTTTCCGACAAGACCAAACCGAACAAGGACCAACACCCCAAAAATGACATAGACACCAACTCAAACCGGAAGCGAGACACCAAAATCAGATCCAACGAATGGATGAGCCATAATCAAGCAACAATATCTAATCAAGCATAACAACAATATCTGATTGACCAAGTACTATCTAAAACTCCAATAAAACCATATTTATCCATCATGACAACAACATATTAGGATGAAGAAGAAGAAGAAGAACCATTCCCATTAGTAGCAATATTATCTCTCTTACCAATATTATCTCTCTTATTAAAAGTGCTTTTATTGTTATGCATCCACACCTTCAGAACCCCTCTGTCCACTCCAATTTCGCCGCAAAACTCTGTAATTGCCACCTCGTCCCTCTTTTGGATCTTTCATTCCACTTTTTCTGCGAATTCGAACATTTTCTCCTTCTAATTAAATTTGGATGAATTTTGTTCTGAATTGCTTTCTACCATTTGGGTGTACGGAAATTGTAGCTGTAGCGTGTCCTACCATCGGATTGTACTCCGGTTGTGGACCTTGTAAGCCAGAGCCGAGGGCGATGAACATGTGGGGTGCCGAGGCGGGATAGTATGAAGAGGAGATCGGTGGTGGAGAAGGAGAATTCGGACTGCTAACGCGTGGAGGCGGAGGGTCGTGGTGGTGTTGGGGTTGGTACTAGATGACTACTTTGTTGGGTGTCGTTGGATGCGGATCCTCCGGCTCACGGCGGTAGAAGTTGCGGTGGCAGCCACAGGCTGCGCACTTTAGCGATGTGGGGTCGGTGGGGATGGCAGAGGGGGATGAAGATGAAATCGTTTGCTAGATCTGATTAGTTTGGGTTTTATTTTTGTTTAAATTTAGTTTAAGTTAATATAAAATGTTATATTACTTTTTTATTCTTTAAAGTCAATAAAATAATTTAAAGATTAGCCTTTTTTAACACATAAACACTGTATTGCCACGTGATCATGCCACGTCAACAATTTCTGATGTGGTATGCTCAATTGAATGAAATTGAAAAAAATTAATAGTTCAATCATCTAATTGACAAAATTAAAAAGTAGATCACTGAAGTGAAATATGACATATAGTTTAGGATTAACTGAAGTGAAATATGACATAAATAATAGTAAAATATTTTAAAATTCAAAAAATATATTTTTTAATCATTATATAAAAAAAATTAAAAATAAATTAATTTATTTTAAAAATAACACGTGCTTCGCATGGTGCATTTAGTTAGTAAATATATAATAAGATAAAAGTTAGTTTTTTTTGTCAACGTCTTTGGTCTTTGGTATAGGCCTAAAATTTAACTAGAAATAAAATATTTTTATGCTCCTATATAATGTTAGGATTAATTTAACAAAAAATAAAATTATCTTCATGGTTTTATAAATTTTAATATTAACTTATTATTCTGCAATAATTTTATTTTATATAAGAGTCATTTAGTTGCTTAGTCATATAATAAATTTTAACTTAAAAATCATATTTATGATTTTAGTTTAAGTTTCTACTCAATTTTAATTTAGTCTCTAAATGACTACATTTTAAAAATATTATGAGTACATAATAATTAATAATAAAAAAACATATATATATATATATTAAAGATTACTTTAATTACCAATTCTATTATATATAGGAGACCTTTAGTTAATTAATATTACAAAACAATTCTAACTTATATATTAATTATTAAAATTTAGTTAACTACGTTTTAAAACTAAAATAATAATGACAACTCATTTTTTCATCATTTATATTCCTAAATAATTATATATTAAATATTATGAGTAAATAATAATTAATATAAAAGAATTATAATGTATATTACAAAATATAACTTATTATTTTATAATAATATTATTTTTTATAAAATTTATTTAGTTAATTAATTATACAATAGAGTATGACTAAACACTATGTTTAGGATTTTAAGTTTCCACTAAACTTTGAACTCTAATTAAAAAATGCATATATAAATATAAGAGATTTTATAAAAATTAAATTTTAATAATTAAAAACACTGAAATTAAAAACGATATTGAGAGCATAGAGTAAAAAACCACCAATAAAAAAATAAATAATTTACTATACAAAAGCACAAGATTATACTGAGCCGAGTTTAATATTTTATAACTAATTCACTATATAATTAATTATAGTAACGTATTAACTAAAAACTAAATTATAGATATATATTCTAAATTATATTTATGTTATGGACATATTTTAATATCATATTGAAGAATTATTATAATTAATATTTTTATCAGTAATAAATAATTCATATGTATGTGAAGCTAAGTTAATATTTTAACTTTGTAGTTAAATTGTCATTAAAATATAATAGTAGTTATTTAAATATTATGGTTACATAATAATTAATATTTAAAAGTATATTGTGTATTATAAAATATATTAAATGTGATGGCAGTTTGGAGGAGATATATGTGCCTTTTTAAAATGCTTTTTTAAATCGATAACGTTTTAGATCACGAGTATGAAACCAGTAAATGTGATGGCAGTTTGGAGGAGATTTTTTGTTGCTTATATATATCTAAATGCTTCAGCTCTTCACAAGTCCTGGAAGTCTATTAAAGTGGCCAGGTGGTCTATTATTTTTCCCATTATTGTTATTCTTATTTTTGGAAGGATTCTATGCAAAAGTTTTATATGCTTCTTATTGATTATTTTCTCATTGGATGTTCTGTTTTCGATTGTATAGATTCTTGATGTCATTGATCACAGTTGTGCACCAAATCACCAAATGACCCATCTCAGAGGCCTAAAGTTTCTAATGCATTCAGAGAAGCTTCTAGCCATGGCCTCACTGTTGCAAGAACCTGGGCTTTCAGTGATGGTGGATACAGACCCTTGCAATTCTCTCCTGGCTCTTATAATGAGCAAATGTTTACTATCATATCAAGTCTGTGGTTTCAGTTTCTTGCATTTTGATGCAAGATTTGAAAACAGGCCATCTCACTTTAACATCCCCAAGAGCAATGTTACTGAGCCAGGCCATTGGTATAACTATAGGCTATGTGGTGGCTCCTCTAAGCTTCTCAATGTTCTATAAGGCGTTCTATTATTGAACAGTACACCATATGAATCATTTCCTAATTTGTCCCTCAATAGAATCTTCGCAGGATATTGTGCAGTCTTTACTTGCTAAAGTTATCTGCTTGACCATCTTGCAGGATTTGTAATCTGTCCCTTAATAGGCACCTAAAGGCTGTTCATTTTTGAGGTCTCATCTATCATGTCAACTTATTTGGTGGCTGTTGTAATGGGTTTGTTTGATCGCGTTGAAGATAAAACATCTGATGGTATGCATACAAGTTAAAGGCTGATTACTCCAATTTTATTTTATTTTTACTTTTGTCCTCTCTTCCTAGATTCTGATAATCGGTCATGCAGGGATTGTTGTTTGTGCATACTGTCCTGTTGGAGAAAGTGACAAAGGGAAAATTTGCTCCAAGTATTGCTGTTAAGGCACTTGATATATTTAGGAAGTAAGTGATTATTTCGCTTTCTTTTCTGTGGTGAATCTGACCTTGAGATATATGGCCTTATCCGTAATACTGACAAAGAAACAATTTCTGCTGTGTAAAAGAGCAATGTTAATGTTTACTAATTTTGGAGGTGCAGTTCCTTACCGTCCTGTTGAAGATTTGGCATTCTCAATTGCTAGGTTTATCGAGTTGCTAAAACAGCTTGCTTTCAGGTAAAGTGACCCTTTTCTTTTATAATTTTCCTATAATATCTTTTATTTTGGAGGTACCCTTTGGGGTCATTTTTATTGTTATTGCTATTCAAGAAACAGGTAATTCCATATAAGAACCAGGCTAGGCCTCTGAGTGCAACTTCAGTGTCATTGTCTTTGAAAGAAATTTAGTTTCACTTGTATTTTTTAATTTATGTTATTTCATAATCAATGCTTGAGACATTTGAAATTGTAAGCGAATGGTATTATTGGGATGTATTTTGAATGGTTGATACATTTTGGTTTTAAATTTAAATGAGAATTTAGATCTTTTAGCTATATATCATGGCATTGCAAGTGCATTGGTAATATAGGTGAACCTCAACATTTTGTTTTCTTTTTTTTTTCTTCATCTACACATTTTAAAAATGTTGTATAAATTGGTTAAAAACGTTGTCTGATATATTAAACTACAACATTTTTATCCAGAAAACGTTGTGCAATCATACTTTCTACAACTTTTTTAAGCATCTGTTAATTTATGAAAAACAAATCTACAACGTTTTTTTCTTAAAAACGTTGTGTAATGTGTGCTTAATTACAACGTTTTAAAAACGTTGTGTAAGGGTGTCAAATAGACAACACCCTTAATCACGACGTTTTTCTGACTGAAACCACAACGTTTTTTCCGCGTTGTCTATTTACTGTTTTACAGTAGTGGATGGGGATCCGGTTACTTCATGGTAAGTTTATTTCATGTTCAATACAGTGCTGAGACACAGACGAAGACACACAGGAGGGTGAGAGTGATCTCTTCGCCTGCGTATCAACACTGTATTGAATATAAAAAAAATTTATTATGAAATTCACTTCATGCTAACAATGGAAAGGGTATTGTACTATTATTGTTGACTTGACTTGACGAGGTTCCTTGAAAATTTGAACGGGCAAACGGCAGTATGAGATTGGATGACGAAATCCTTAACTTAAATAATTAAAGGGTCCTTAACACTAATATACAACAATTAGAAAGTAATTATAAAAATAAAACACACACAACATAATTACAAAAATAAAACAACACAATATAAAGTTGCTAAAATCATGTATATACTTCTGTTACGGACTCTTTTATATGCAACTAACCGCTCCAACATTCAAGCAACTGAACAAAACATGTAATAGGGGTGTAAATGAGTCGAATCTCAGCGAACACCTTCATGCTCAGATTCGGCTCGACTCGAAAAAATTGAGTTCGAATTCGACTCGGATTCGATAAGGGATTTATATTTTTGTGTCAGATTCGACTCGGATCATTACTCAGACCTACTCGACTCGTAAGTACTCGACTCGTTTACAAAGAGAGTTACTCATGAGCCTTCAAATCGAGTTTCGAATATGAACCATTCACTTAAAATTGAACCACTACATACTAAATTGATTACTTAACTAATATTTATATATAAAACTTTTTCACTTTTATTTATGTATTGAAATTATAAAGAATGTAATAAAAATTGACATTCAATTCATTGGTTTATTCATGTACAAGTTTACACAATTTCATACTACACTTTATAAATTATAAAGATTGATACAAATATCACATATTTAGCTTACTAGCATGAATCAGCCCAATATTCGAATATGATCCATCGAGCAGGTATCGAGTATGGTTCGAGAAAAAATAAAATACTCGAACCCTAATCTGAGCGAACACTGGTATGCTCGAATTCGACTCGTGTATCGTTAAACAGAAAACGAGTATGGATCATATTCGACTCGAATCAACTTCGAATTCGAGTTTTGGATCATATTTTCGAGCCGATCTCGAGTCGAGTACCGAACTACTTGGCTCGATTTACACCCCTAACATGTAACTTTGATATCAGAGAAATCCAAATCTTCTTGCGCGACACACCACTGAGATCGGAGAAGACGAAACAACAGAGCAACGAAGAAAAAATAAAACTTGGAGATCAGAAACAACAGAGCAACGACAGATCGGAGAAGACGAGATGCAACTCTGAGATCGGATAATAGAGGAGAAGATCAACAACAACCTCAAGATCAACAACAACTTCAACAAGATCAAAAACTACTTCAAGATCAGTAATCATCCTCTGTAACAACTTTAAGTTTAAAGTTTATATGCATATAGTTACCCCGTGGGTACTATATACTCGTATATTGGTTACCTTTCTTGAGTTTTTCGCTCTTTAATTGGTAACAAAGTCAGTATACTGACTGTTTTGATTTCAAAATGGATGTAAAAATATGTTTTATATTCTGGTTACTAAGAACATAGAAATTGGTTACTGTTTATTATTGATTTGGTTACTGTATAATGTTTATTTGGTTGCTGTATACTTTAAATGTTTATTTTGTTACCCCGTGGTTACTATATACTCGTATATTGGTTACCTTTCATAAGTTTTTCGCTCTTTAATTGGTCACAAAGTCAGTATACTGACTGTTTTGATTGCAAAATGCATGTAAAAATATGTTTTATATTCTGGTTACTAAGAATTTAGAAATTGGTTACTGTTTATTATTGATTTAGTTATTGTATAATGTTTATTTGGTTGTTGTATACTTTAAATGTTTATTTGGTTACCCCGTGGTTACTATATACTCGAATATTGGTTACCTTTCTTAAGTTTTTCGCTCTTTGATTGGTCACAAAGTTAGTATACTGACTGTTTTGATTGCAAAATGAATGTAAAAATATGTTTTATATTCTGGTTACTAAGAACGTAGAAATTGGTTACTGTTTATTATTGATTTGGTTATTGTATAATGTTTATTTGGTTGCTGTATACTTTAAATGTATATTCTACTGATGTTTTTTATATTGAATGTTACTTATTAAATACATTAGTTACCTTCCTGCAACTGTTGAATCTTTAAGTACATATTGATATTTTTTATATTGTTTGTTTTTGCTGTAAAATACATGGCAAATATGTTTTATGTTATGGATACTAAGTAAATATATTTTGGTTATTGTCTAATCTGGATTTGGTTAGTATATAATGATGACTTATTTACTGTGTAATATTATCTTGGTTACTACATAATATTACTAGTGTTTTATACTGATTTTTTTATATTGATGGTTACTGATTAACTACATTGGTTACCTTCATACACCTGTTAGTCTTTAATTTGTAACAAAGTCATTACTGGTTATTTTGGTTGTAAAATGAATGTAAAAATATTTTTTATAATCTTGGCTACTAATTACATGTATCTTAGTTACTGTATAATATGTATTTAGATACTGTAAGGTGTTTATTTGGTTACTCTATAATGTTATTGAGTTTTATAATTGTTTCTTTTATATTGGTGGTTACTTATTGACTACATTGGTTACCTTCACACAACTGTTAATCTGATTATATATATTGGTTGTTGTATACTATTTAATTGGTTACAGTATAATGTTTATTTGGTTGCAGTGACAATTTGACAATTTTTGTCAAGTTTGGAGTGTCAGATTTTGGCGTTTTCGGAGCCTAATTTCATTGGAAACGGGTTAACGATAAAAAATCACCAGCTTTGCTTGTGAACTGCAGGGTTTTTTAGTTAAATACCATCATTTAGGCCTTCAAAATTGCATATAAAAATGTGGTTTATATTCTGGTTACTAAGATTATGTAATTTGGTTACTGTCTAATATTGATTTGGTTACTTTATAATGTTTATTCAGTTGTTAGATAATGGAGACTGACAGTAACCAACACAACAAATTTAATTGTTTACAGGAATATATAATTTTATACTACTGCTAGTAACCATTAACCACATGGTTGATAACATTTTTGATGGTGTACAGTAACCAAAATTGATGTTGATTAATATTTTAATTTTTGATTCCATCATGAGTTATCAATATAAAGTAAACATATACATTGAACAATTGGTAACTGTTCTGAAACATTTTTTTTATAAATTTGGTACCCATCTAAAATAAAATGGTTACCTTTATTTCCATATTTAGTTACCAACTGGCATGTACCATTTTCAAATAACTTTTATAACTACGTAATTTAAAAGTATCCATCAGCTAGATAAATGAAAACTCTCACATGTACATTAAGCACTTGATAATTGTTCTGATATAAGTTTTGAATTATTTGGTTACTAACAAAAACTAAAATGGTTACCCTTATATGCAGGTTTGGTTACCAACTGCACCTCTTAAGCTATTTTTATTTTAATATGAGATCTATAAGTGACCATCATATATATAAATGAGAACTCTTAATTGGAGTTTCTTATTTTCTATCATGATGACAGGGTATAAATAAAACATATACATTTAACACTTTATAACAGTCTTGATACAGTTATGTGTTAGTAACCAAAACATATATTAATGATAACCAATACATAAACAACATATATACCAAACACAGTTTAGTCAAACCATATATACTAAGCAAATACATGATAACCAGAACAACAAAAAACAATAACCAAAATCCCAACTCAAGGAAATAAAAATAGAATCCAAATCAGAAACTAACAATAACAAAAAACATACTAAAGAAGTAACTAAATATTTATATGATAGTAACCAAAACATGTTTTAATGGTAACCAATACATAAACAACATGTACACCAAAATCAGTTTAGTCAACCATGTATACTAAGCAAATACATGGTAACCATAACAACATAAAAAAAGTAACCAAAATACCAAATCAAGGTAACAAAAATGGTATCTGAATCAAAAGCTAACAGTAACCAAAATATAATGCAGAAGTAACCAAACAGTTATATGACAGTAACAATAACAAAATTTAAATTAGCACACCTTTAAAAAAATTTGGGTTGGAAATATCTCCTGGCTATGAACTTGAGCTTCTGTCTTAACTTACAGGAACATGATCAAAATCAGAATTCAACTGCACAAACCCAAACAAATTTCTTCAAGTCCTTAATAGAATCACCCTCTGTGATTCTTTTCCTCTTTCCATCCTTCTTCCTTGTATCAACCATTCTATACAAAACATAAAAACAACACAAACCCAAATAATCAATATCCCATTCTGTTAGAAACGTAACGTATATATATGATCATATTGACAATTAATTAGTAGAATGAGAATTAACAGAAATTAGAACCAGTCCTTAGAGAGAGAAACCAGAATCCTTTCAGTTGTGAGGGAGTTGGAGAGAGAAATCACGTATTCGACTGTCAGAGTTGAAGAGAGAAAGTCACGTATTAGCCTGAAAACATAGCCTTTCACGTATTGCTCGCGGCGGCGGCGGAAGAGGACGACGACGAGTGGCTTTGAGAGGAGAGAGAGAAGTAGTAAGGGAAAGAGAGAAGTAGTAAGGGAGAAGAGAGAGAAATAATAAGGGCGGATAAAGAGAGACCGAAAAAAAATGAAAACTAATTTGCTATGCCAACCCATTAATATTAATCCCTTAATTTAAGGAATTTTAATTATATTAGGATTAAAAATAAAAATGATGAAGTGTAGTATTTTTGTAATTATTTTATGAATGTATAATTTTTATAATTATTTTCAAAAATGTACTAATATATGTAAGGGAGAATTACATATTCTATTACATTTTTAAAAATAATTAATTACAATAATAGTGCCCTCATAAAATTTTTAGACAACTAATACACTTCCATATTTATTTACAATCTTAGTGCATTTAGGATTCTTTAATTTAGGGAATTAGTATTCAATTAGGATTCCTTAATTTATGGATTAGTTATACACATGACTTCTTCCCTCTCTCCTCATCAATAACAACGGCAGTTAGTCATCACCCTTCTTCTTCATTCAACGTATGAATCCATGATCATGGGTGATGCAGTTAAGGTTGACTAGAAATTGTACAGTGCTTGGTGATGAAGAATTTGGAGTTTTGTTTAACAATGGCAGAAATCGGAAAAATAAGTGGGCATGAGTTTTATTGGAGTGGGTAATTTTTTTTTAATCTCATGGTCCTGGTTGGGAACAAATCTCATCTCATGTTTGTCGGCCACAAGTGGACCTGGTCCTGGTCCTGGTTGGTTTTTAGTGGGCATGAGTGTTTAACACTCATCTCATGTTTGTCGGCCACAAATCCAAAGAAAAATCAGGCATTATGATGCAAGAACTACTACTACTACTAGTAAATTAGTACTAACCATATTACTTCGATAATCGAAGTAATAAAGGTCGAAGTATAGGCACAAACGAAAAATCTGTGGACCGTGGTCCTGATGCCAGGCTTGGTTCGACAAATATGAAGGACCGGGGATGAGTGTGGAGACTAAGGAGAAGGGAAAAACGTTACCATCGCTCTGTTTTTGACGTTACAATTGCTCTGTTTCTGCAGTTTTTTCATAATGCAGTTGGTAGCCAAACCTTCATGCTAAGGTAACCAATTCTGTTTTATTAAGTTTTCAAATTATTTTGCATGTAATACAGTTGGTTGCCAAACTTTCAGACGAAGGTAACTAATTCATACTGCAGGTGTGAAGATAGATTGGTCATCTTGGTATAAAAGTTTGGTTACCAATTTATTTTTATTAAGTTGCCAATTTCGTTTAAATGTGATGGAGTTGGTAGCCAATCATTCATACAAAGGTAACCATTTTATTATTTATGAGTAACAAAATAGTTATAAAAAAAATTTCAGAACATTAATAGTTACATTTATTTATTTTTAAACTTTTTGTAGGGCGAATCTTTTTTCTTATTCTCATTGGCATTTTGGACAACGGAGATTCGCGGCGGTGTAGCGGCGGTGTAGCGACGGACTATTATTTCAAAGTGTATGTAAGGGAGATGAAGATTTGAATTTGAATATTTAAATTTAAATTATTATTTTGAATTTGAATTTGTTGTTGTTAGATCCAAATATTTGAATTTAAATTATTAAGTATGACAGTTATTTATCCTTAATTTTAGATTTCCTTATTAATGTGAATTGTACTATTTTTGTAATATGTACAATATTTTTATAAATATTTAATTAATATATTTTTCTTGTAATTATTTTTTATTTGTTGTATACTTAAGTAAAGAACCTTATATGTAATTGTTCCCCATTAGTTGGGCTAACAACACTGACCGGCAATTTGGATTAGAGGGCCAACGTTACACCAACTTAACTTTGAATCTTTGATGCAATATTTTGATAGAATCTATTCCACAATGTGGTTTAAAAAAAAGCCTTTTACCCTTTTGGGATGTCTGCCCCCACAAAACAAGTTCAGTTCATGACTTTTATTTTAATTCGTTATATTTAATAAAATTCTAACTTTAAAATTGATTAATATATAAGTTTTTTAAATGTTTTAGTTATATAATAAAGGACTAAAATACAGTTTCAATTCTACAATTTATAGTTTTATTGAGATTTACACCCTAAAGTTTAAAATGTATCTAAGTGCACTTTGAAAAAAATTTCTCTTAAAAAAAATGCACCTCCAAGGTTTAAACTGGTCAAAATGCATTCCAAAGTTTTTTCCCCGCCAAACAAAATGCACCTTTACTTTTGACTTTTGGGATGCATTTAGATACGTTTTAAATATTACTCTCTCTGTTCCTAAAAGATTGACGTTTTAGGAAGTAATTTTTGTTTGGACTATATGTATATACACAGCTGTGTATTACACAGTAAGCTTAGGACGACAGATTTTTTGGGTTATAGCGACGGTAAACTGTCGCCATAGCCCAGAATAGCTATGACGACGGGTGCAAACCGTCTCTATAGCCCCAAAAATCGTCGTTATGGCCTACTGTGTAATACACAGCTTTGTACACACATTTTTTCCTTTTTGTTTTGATATATTTGACGTTTTGAGTTTATCAATACAGAGTAACTATTTTTTTTCTACTTTACCCTTATTTAAAGCTAATTGATTGGTATACTCCGTTTTGGAATTTACAAAGCTAATAATTGGTTGAGACAATTATAATAAGGGCAGTATAATATTTTCTATAGATATTAATTATATTCCTTAATCTATATGAATTAACCTTAAACGATAATTTTTTAAGAACAGAGAGAGTAAGATACAAATCTCAACAACCCTACAAACTTTGAAGTTTAAATCGTATTATAGTCTATGGTAAAGTCATGACCTCCTAAGGGTAGGTAAGTCAAAATATGGTATTTACAAATTATGTTGTTACCGAAACTTTTAATGAAAATTCTAGATTAAAAATGCAAAATTATCACTTCAATGTAAATTATTTAGTTTTTATGATTGCCAAACTCCCATCTTTTAACTATACTTTTTCTACCAATGTAATCAACATAAGCTGAAAATAGATTTCATATGTAAGTTTCTAAAGCTATTAAATTAAGTACATGCATAAATTTTAGGGAACTGATATTTCTACATGTATTTTTGATATTTTCATATAGTCTTTTCTCAGGTGAGCATACAGTGGGTCCCACTCTCATTCGAAAAAAAATTATGTAAAAATATGAAAAATAAATGTAAGAATAATGCTCCCCACATACTCTAATAGTGAGAAGTGAATAAAACACACTGAGAGGACAAGTTGTAGTCTAATCGTTAACATGAGTCATTCTCATACAGAGCTTTTAGGGGTTGGGCCGTTAGGCAAAGTTCTTTTGGGCGAGAACAAACCCAAGCTCTGTTCAAACACAGATACAATAAAAAAAAATTAAAACAAACCAACTTTATTGAACAAAATTAAGAAAAAAACATTTAAATTGCTGTAAGATGCCATCTTCTTGAGGCCCTCTTTCAAAGCAATAATTGGTTAAGGTAAGGTAATTAATCTTTTTTAAAATCTATAAACGACAAATAAAAAATATCTCTTACTAAAATATATAGAAAAAATCTTTTCAAAGGCATTTATCATTGTTAGTGCACTTTATGCATTACAAGTTGTACCATGTGCAATGCAAATTGTACCTTGACTCTAAAGGAAATTCTTGGTAATTTATCTAGGAAATTCTTGAATCAAATTACTAATAGTAGTACTAGGGATGCCAGCATTGCTAAACATTATGTCATGTTTGGGTATGGTAGTAGTGTCAACAACATTTTTGACATCGGAATCGACACTAACATCGCAATGAATAAAAGAAAATTAATGCTTCGTCATTTCCAATGGTATTGGGCATCGGCAATGAGCACCAAGTCACATGCAAGTACTCCACTTTCCAACGTTAATTTATGCACAATTTCAACTAATTATGTTCGTTGTCAATGATGACGGCTCAACATTTTTTGACCAAAAAACGAGTAGCTCTTTAGGTGGATATGATAGGATATGAGTACATTTAAAATTTTATTTATTTGTATTTTTATTTATTATTAGAGATCAAAATATAAATGAGTAAAATTTAAATATATTTATTTTTAATTTTTATGTCCACGACGAGTCATGCCCCAACATTTCTGAATTCTTTCATTGGATCATAGTATATGATTTCAGCGGGTTTGAAATGATCAGCTCATGATTTAATTAATGTGTTGTATCAATAAATATAGTAAAGAGTACTCATATTTTAAATAATAATAATATTTGTTATTTTAATATTATACAATTACAACTCTCATCTATTATATAAATATAATTTATTTTTATAAAATTATCTAAATAAATTATTAATTAAATATTATACGATTACAACTATGTTTAATGTTTCATTTCCTTTAATTGCATGGAGGGGTTATAATTAAGAAAAGGGCAATTAATAATTGACTTAGCGACTCTTGATGCTCTCCCTCAAAGCCACATTAGTAGTACTATACCCTCCATCAAGCACAAGGTTCAACCCACTCACATACTTAGCTTCATCACTACCCAGATATACCGCCGCGGCCGCCACATCCTCCGCCTCCACCGTCGCCTCCTTCAAATTTGCAATGCCCGATATAAAACCCACCACCTTCTCCCGATCCTCTACCCCAAAACATTTCCTCAGCATCGGAGTATCCACCCCGAAAGGCGAAATGCAATTAACCCTAATCCCATAACCCCCTAATTCCACACACAAATTCTTTGTAAGCCCCGCCACAGCGTGCTTGGACGCCAAGTAAGCATGGGAAACATCTCCGGAAGTAACAGATGCAACACTGGCGGTGAAAATTATGCTTCCTTTTTTAGCCGGAACCATTACCCTTGCAGCGTGTTTGGCGCTTAGGTATGACCCGAAAACGTTAACATTGAAGACGTGTTTGAAGTCTTGGTCGTCGGTGTTTTGTATTCTTGTTTCTACTTGGCCGTTGATGCCGGCGTTGGCGTACATTATGTCGAGTTTTCCGTGCTTGGCGATGGTGGAGTCAATTAGGTTTTTCACGTCGGAGTCGTTGGTGACGTCGCAGTGGATGAAGGAGAGGGAGTCGGAGTTGTTGATGTCTTTGCATACGGAATGTCCTAGTTCGTCTTGGACGTCGGCGATAACAACTTTGGCGCCGTGACGAACGAAGAGACGGGCGGTGCTCTCGCCGATGCCTCTGGCGCCGCCGGTTATCACGGCCACCTTGCCTTCCAACCTGAAAAAAAAATGATAATGTATATTTTTGCACTTAATTTCAATTCAAATATTAATGTTATCAAAAGTAAATATATATTTAATGATATTTTTTCAATTGTTTTAATGAAACGAAATAATTTAAACAACACTCGTTATTCTATTAATTGCCCAAAATAATGTTACTGTAACAACACGTACTTTAACTTATGATCGTTTAGGTTAGTCCTATTTGAATAGATTTCATTCGATATTACAAGAGTAACACAAAACAAAATTTACCTTTTGGCAATTGGAGCTAACAAAGAGGAGCCTTTCATGATTTTTCAACTTCTATTTTCAGCTGAAATGAGAGGTCGAATTTTGCTACTACTCACTGGATTTGCTCTTGTATTTAAGAAAGATGTTACTAAAACGCAATATATATAGTAATTGATGTGGAAATTAAATAATAAGCATATGGACATGGACCATCAACTTTGACTGGAAAGTACAGTTTGTAGCAATCATTTTTGACTTGGCTCTTCTGTGTGGATTAGGTCTGAACAAGTAACCAAATTAAAATTGAAACCACACCAAAAATCGCACAAATTATATCAACGGTTTCGACGTATGTGGTGGTTTTAGATGGTTTGAATAACCAAATTTACGGTTCCGGTGTGGTTACTAGCCAAAACCGCACGCATAAAACCGAAACCGCACTACGTGTGTGTATGTATGTATTATCATCTCTAGTAAATTCTAAAATTACTTTTCACTTGAACACGCTTAGAGAAAACCCCAGTCTTACATTGTCATTTTTTTCACCAATTGAAAGAAGATTGTTAGAGGTTATAGAGTCAAAAAATTAAGCAATTAGATTTTGGAATTTCGAATTTGTTTGATGCGTTATTGGAGGGGCTTATAGTTGAGGGGCCAAATTCGTTAGTTCGAGCACTTGATGCATTGGTTAAGGTCAATACTATAATAGTAATAGTCTAATAGATTATTTTTCAAATTAGGTATAGTTAGGATTATATTCTATAAGTACTCCTTGCAATATATAAGATAGAATTTCATTCTATCTCTAGTATATACTGTTAATTTTTGGAAAACTAGATAAACTTTCTTGCTTGTTATCGAATACATGATCTCTGTTGTTTTATATAGCGAATGTTTTAGTTTTAAAGAATCATTCTTTTATTATAAACTAAAACTATTTTACGTGTCTCACTGTTCTATGATTTGATGGTGAAATATTTGACATGTTTGGCAGAAGGAACTTTGGTTCTATGTTTGATATAATTCTCATTGCCGACTTTGTCATTAAGTTAATTGCTCGATATAAGTTTTATGTTAAATTTTATTGAAGGCTTAGATTTTTTTTGTTGTTTTAATTAGTTTTGGAACTGAAATCGCACTAATTAAAACCGCATCGCACTAATCACAAGCGATTTCGTGTGCGATTTTGAATTTTTCAAACCGCACCTAAGCGATTTCAGGTGCGATTTGGACTTTAAACCGCATCAAACCGTACCATGCTCACCCCTAATGTGAACAGTAAAATTGGATATAAAAATTGAACATATATGGGTGTATTTTAATTTTAATTATTTATATTTTTACTCCTAATAAAAAGATCAAAATAAAAATAAATAAAATTTAAATATATTCATATTTAATTTTTCTATCCACATAAAATTTTTATTTTTGACTTCATAGTTGTTGAATTAGTTGTAGTAGGTGAAGCCTTGGAGTCCAAAACGTTATGTACGTTCGTAGTAATTGCATGAGGACCACAAGTAGTATTATAAATATTCCAAATTACTTTAAAGTTTGACCAGGAAAAATAAAAAATAAACAAATACAAAGTAGTTATCGAACAACGTTTACTGGGTTGGTGAGTTTTGGCTTTATCAATCATGTTATCGAGACTCAAAACCAATTACACGTCATACGTGTGTAAATTATATAAAAATAAAATAAAAAATTATTAAATTTAGAGGATTAAATAAAAATGTATAAAAAATTTAATATGAAAATAAAATAATATATATATATATATAACTATGAGATAAAATCACCAACTTTTTTATGGAGGTTTTATAATATAGATAGAAAATGGGTGGACTATTTACCATGTTTTTCTAACCGAGTAAAGTTTGTACGAACAATTTTAAAGTTGACTAAATATTAAAGTTTTTCTATCATACACGTATTTAGATTTGACAATTTATTTTATAAATTAATGGTCAATTTATATTAATTAGAATTATTTAAGTTGATTAATTATTTTAAATTCGTTGAATTGTTAAAGTTTAAACTCATATTTTTTTTAAAAAAAATTAGGCCCAAATCAATTAACTGCTTTTGGCCCATTTTTTTTCATCATGTTTAATTTGTTTACACTAATAAATCCACAACAGAAAATAATATTTTTATAACGAAATCGTCGTTATAAATCCTATAGCAACGATTTTCACCGTCGTTATATATTTATAACGCTATTTTTGTTGTAAAAATATCAAAAAATATTGTAAAAATATTAATTTTCATTTGAAAATGGTAGAACAACACGTAGACAAACAGAGAAGAATAAGTCTTGGGCGACCGGTTATGAGCGACCGGTCTAGCGACCGGCCGGAATTTTTTTTTTTTTTTTTAAATATCTCCCAAATAATTTATAAGATTTATTGGAACTGGAATTTTTACAAAAAAAAGTGTTTTGGATGTCATTTTGGATACACGAAAAAAATATGCCGTACAGTCTGTACATGCATATTTTTTACGTGTATCCAAAATGACATCCAAAACACTTTTTTCTGTAAAAATTCCAGTTCCAATAAATCTTATAAATTATTTGGGAGATATTTAAAAAAAAAAAAAAAATTCAGGTCGGTCGCTCATAACCGGTCGCCGTAGAAGGACTGAACAGAGAATAAGGAAGAGCACACATACGTCACGTGAGGATGATCGAAGGATTATTGACAAATCCTAAACAAAATTTTGACTTTGTTGGATACACAAAATAAAACATATTTTAGCTTTAAAAAATTGAAGTTTGATCAAATTTTCATATTTAGTGCAGAATTATAGGCATATTGGTTTTAACTTTTGAGCCTCCAAACATTTTTTTTTTCATTCTTTTTATCTGAGAGAGACAGAACGAATACATATGTTAGAGATAGAAAATGATAGTCTTCATGGCATGTTTGCTGTGAGGTAGTGATCGTTGGGATTGTTTTTAGCAAAGTTGTAAGATAGAACACTCATGACACCTTAACCCTCCGTTTACATAGAGACGAGAACTTTGGTACAATTGATGTGCAAAAAAATGGGCGTTGAATAAACACCAACAACATCTAAATCCCGTACTTATAAAAAGCAGGAATCAGAGGCGGACCTACAACAGGGCAGGGGAGGCACCTGATCCACTGAACTTTCAGGGTGGGGCTTATTAAAAAAAATTAGGAGAGTTTTAAGTGAAATTTCACATTTCGACTTAAAAATCTAAAGGACCATTCAGTAGCCCAATTTTTTTATCTATTCAGCAGCAATAGAGAGAAGAAAGCAAAAGCCAACACTCAACAACTCCAACTCGTCAACTCTTCAAATCTCTAAAATAGTAAATTTCAACAGAGCAACTATGTAAGACCCCAACTTATTATAAATAAAATTAAATTTTCTCTATTTATTATTTTGAAATAGTAAGGGTTGATTTGATTAATGTGATTAGTTATGGGTAAAATGCGCAAATATTTTAAATAAGCAAGTGGTTATAAAATATTTATTGTTGTCGGGGACTATTCGTTTGGTCGTGAAATATTCTTACTATCGGAAAATATTCGTACGACGACGCAGCCTTGTGTGGGCCCCATAACGGAAAGCGATTGGATGAAAAAAACGACAAGTATAAGTTGGTGTTACCGTTAATACTGTTGAAATACTCGGTGGTTAAAACACAGTAGCACAAGGTATTGCACAAATTATTGATTCTTGTGTAAGAAGGCACTACTCAATAATTGTTACAGTAATTAATGTTCAATATTTTATTGATTCAATAATTACTACGTTAATATTTTATATTATTGTTGTTTCAATAATTGTCACTAAACAGTATCTTTCATTATCAGATCAATAATTCATATTATTTGAATAATATTATTAGATAGCATTATTGGCAATGTCTAGAAAGTTCTGTCTAAGGAGAGGTTTGGTCACCTAATTGCTCATCAGTAAGGAGAAATCCTTATTGGAAAGCCCCCTCTTTCTTGGGAACGGCCTGATTGTCGATATTGTGAGTCTGTAATATTATTTATGAATAATTAATTATTGATTTATATGATAAGAAAAATATTCATTTTATGCGGATATAGACGGAGAAATTTTTTAATGTGACAATTGTTAAAAATTATTATTTTATCTTTTTCTGATAAAATAATTCATTTAAATATATTATTATATTATAATAATATAATAATGGTGATATTTTTACAATGAATGTGGGATATATGAATAAATGAGGAGAAAGAGTATTTTTATTACTTAAAATATTTAAAACATGTTTTGTGTATTGGTGGACTCCATTTCTTGACTAAAATTTGATTATAGCTTGTAAAATCGTTCGTATGTGAATTTCGGTCAACTTTTGCTTGGAATTTGGAAAAACTTTCTTCTGAAAAGTTGTAGAGAATTAAATTTCCTATGTAATGGACATACGATTTGAATTTTTCTGATAAAAGGGCTATTTATTATGAATTATTAAAGTTCTGAAGTTCCAAAATAATTAATTTTTGAAGTTTAAAATATTTTAATTAAGAAAAAACATTTTTGTTATTTTTGTGGGGTGGATGGCTGATGATTTTGGTCTGGTGTGGTGTGCGTAGGAATATAATTTGAAAATATTAATATTTTATTAAATTTTCTACTTTGGTGTTCTAAGCATTTTTCTTATAAATAGGGTGCTTAAGTTAGAATTAAAAATCACACCAGAAACAAGTTTTCTCTCTCTTTCTCTCTCTATATTATCGAGCGTATTCTTGTGAGTATTTTGATACTTTGAGTGTTGCTATACGATGCAAGATCCCTTCAGCACTATATCCAGTATTCTAGTCAGAAGTACTGTCTTTTCGAGGTAAGAGATGTTATTTTTTTTATAAATGATATTATTTCTTTCACTATCATTATGCCGAAATATTAGTAAGATTTTTCTTGTGAAATTCTTGTCTTTTAGTGTCGGGGTTACTATTCACGTATATGACACTATTCACGTATACGACACTATTCACGAATACGACACTATTCACCTAAAAATTAAATTTTCATTTTTACCCAAAATATCTATTATGGATACTAGCTTTGATTGTATCCATGTTTTGATCATTCTTGAATTTTACTTCACTATGGTTATTTATGAAGTATTTTTGAACTTGGACTGTTTAAAGTACGAATCCTTATTATTTGTTCCTTTGTTTCACTGGATTCGTTTTTTTTAAATTATTTTTCATCATCCTCAGTCCTAAATGATGATATTACTGAATATCTTTGGCCTGTAGTGCAAAGATGGTTGATTTTCTTATGAATATCTTTGGCCCGTAGTGCAAAGATTTACAGGTGTTGAGATGAATATGACCAACTGATGAATATCTTTGGCCTGTAGTGCAAAGATGAATATTTGATTCAAGATGTGTATTGATTGATGTTACAGGGATAAAATATTGATGATAAACTTTTAAATTCATAGAAGAAAGTAGATTTCATTCTCTACGTAACTCTTCTAATGAATTATTATTTTCGCTGCGAATATTGATTTAAAACTTGCTGTCTATTGTATTCTATCAGAATTTTTTCTGTTGAGGACTAACGATAATTTGTTCTATGTTATCTTAGTCATAATATTCTTTACTGGGCTAGTTGAGCTCACCCTTTTCCTATATGTTCCATTTTTTTCTCAGGAGACGAGAATGTAGCGAGTACTAGTCGGGTATAGAATGAAGGTTCTAGAAAGTCGTTTTAGTAGTCCTCACTATTTTATAAAATAGTGTATCAATAATTATAATGAGGACTTATTTGAGTGTTGATATTGTCTAGAAGACAATATTTGTTTTTAAACTTACAGCTTATGGGTTGTCGTATTTTGCACGATAATTGTATTAATAAAGTTGTAGTTATTTCTGTACCATGTATTTGGCGACTCAAATGGGTGTTGTATACCTATTTTGGGGGCGTCACAAACTAGGATTCGGATATGCAAATTTCAAGTGGTCCACTGCACCAAGTCTCCAAATTCCAAAGTATATTTTAATTTTAATTTTTTAATTTTATAAATTTAACAATTACTTTAGAATTTTTGTAATTGTTTATGGATTCTTCTTGTTTGTATTTTTATAAAATTAGGGATTTTTACTTCTTAAAGTAACACCGCAACAATGAAGAGAACTCCATCAAATAAAAGTTCTTCAAGTATGTGTTCTAATCTATTTTTACTTTCTTTAAATTTTGTAATGTTTCTTGTTACTTGTTAGTTGTTTAATTGAGTTTGTTTATTGTTCGTGCTAACTACACTTAACTATTCATATTGTATATTAATTTGTTTTCATTTTGAATTAGTTTTTAAATATTTATTGATTGTCAGGCATGGACATACGTAATTAGGTTACAACAACTAAACGTACAAAACTAGTCGAAGGGACTAGTGACGAACCTGTCACTGCTGATCATATTCACCAAGAAACTCACCCGTAAAATGTTAACCCCCAAACCCAAGTACCAGAATCTTTTGCCCAAAATATTCACTTCCAAACCCATACACAGGTATCTCTTTCCCTTAATATTGAGGGGGATCCCAGTAAAAGACCACCAATAAATTCTTATCTTGCTAGTGAAAGAGAGAATTTTCGAAAAAGTTATTTACTTAGGGGCCCGATTCAACTAATACCTCACAAATTTCCCGATACACTAATTAGTGGAATTGCTCGTAAATTCAACAAGAATTGGTACAAAAAATATCAAAGTTGGTTGGAATATAATTTAAGTGAAGATGCTCTATTTTGTTTGTGTTGTTACCTATTTAAAATAGATCATGGTAACCAAGGTGGTGGGGATGCATTTGTTGGCGAGGGATTTAGAAATTGGAAGATGGAAAGATTAGAAATACATGTTGGAGATCATGGTAGTGTTCATCATAAATGTGAACAAGCTTGTCGTGATTTATTGAATCAGCCTCAATACATAGATATTAATCGTGCTAACATAATTGAGTAACAAAGGATCGATTATCGTATTCGATTGCTCGCATAAGTTAAATGTGTTAAGTTTCTTTTAAAAGAAGGATTGCCTTTTCGTGGTCACGATGAGTCAGAGGGTTCAAGAAAATGAGGATTATTTATTTCTTAGCTAAAGTTTCTTTCGGAAAACAACGATGAGGTGCATAAAGTTGTCCTAAAAAATGCTCCAGAGAACCATAAATTGATTGAACCCTCAATCCAAAATGATATTAATTTGTAGATCCGCTGCATTTGACTACACAAACTATCATTAAAGAAATTGGGGATGAGTTTTTTTCTTTGTTGGTTGATGAGGCTCGTGATACATCAATCAAAGAACAAATGGTAGTGGTTTTACGATACGTGGACAAGTATGGTTGTATCATTGAGCGATTTCTTGCCATTATTCATGTTCCTGAAACTTCTGCTTTGACACTAAAAGCTGCTATTGATCAACTTTTTTCTAAACATGGATTAAACATGTCATAAATTATTTATTTATGATATAAAAATTAAATATCATAAATAATTTATTTAATTGGACCATAATAATGGTAAACTTGAAATTTAAAATATGAGTTGACCTATCTATAACTATAAGGTTCCAACCTATAAAATTCATATTAAAAATACGCAATGTGATTTTAATTTTTAAATAGAACCATAACCAAATTTTATACCAAAAAACATGGCTAATAACCTAATATAGTTAGCCAGCCCATCAAAAAATTGACCAATAGACAAAGAGAATAGGGCCTAAAAGTCCATGAGGCCCAACCCAAACTGCAAAGGAAGAAATACAAAACTATGACCACTGAGAACAATATTAAGAAGCAAGAAAAAAAATCTGAAATATTAAAAAGTAGAATATATGATGAAGCTACAGTTCTAAATTGTGAATCTTAAATTAATGTTATACACATCCCGTTCTGAAATATAAGATTAAATTTAATTTAAAATATTTATAAATTCAAAATTTTATTTTTTAAAACGATCAAAAACACAAGGCGTGAACTATAATTCGATCTGACGCTCGTCCCAACGGAAGGAAGAATGAGGGATCGGTCTAACTGCATATACCTCAACTAGGCCAACATTGATGAACAAACAAAAACTTATGATCGATGTGTTTGCTATGCATTGCGATAAATTTATACTCAATTACAATTGTTAAACTTATCATATATGAGATTGGTAAAAATTATAAGAGAGTCCCGATTATTACGTATCTCTTTAAAAATATTACTCACTCCGTTTCTTAATATAAGTCGTTTTAGAGATATGTTTTTGTTTTTAAATATAAGTCGTTTGAGAATTTTAAGTAAGCATTAATTGCTTAATTTTTAATATTACCCCAAGTAATAATTACAACTTTGGTTCTCTTATTATTTTTTGACAAATAAATAACACTCTTTTTTTAATACAAGGGCAATATAGACAATTAATAATATATTTAATGTTTTACAATTATTTTTTTAATATTTGTGCATAACTCTAAAACGATCTATATTAAGGAACGGAGGGAGTGTCATTAATACTTATTCTATTAATTTATAATAAAAAATGGACATAAAACCCATAATTGATGTCTTTTCTTGCGTGTGTGTGCACGAGAGAAAGAAGTAGAGTTAGTTTGGTGTACCACTCAACTGAATTAACTAACCTAACAAGCAAAAAAGAGTCCCGATTATTACGTATTAGAAGGAAGGGTCGCTTTCACGGTTCCATGGTATTTAATGTTAATGGATCAACTTTTAAATTATTAATAATTTATTATACTTAATCTGCTGGAAAGACAACTTAATTAATTTTTTTTATCAGAAGGATAAAGTAAGTAATTTATTTTGCGATTTCCAATGAAAATTTTCAAATTGCACTTTGGGCTTATATAGATATAGATCGAGAGAAAATATAGTTAATAATTAGAAATTTAATTTGCATAAATATAATATGAGTGCGAATAACGTACATTTATATATGTAATAATACACACATAGAGTCATTCCTGAAACTTTGGTGGTTCAAGGCGAAAAAATAAAAATAAGATTTTTTTCGAAATATTGTCTTCACAAAAAAATAAAAGTAAAAATAAATAAATAAAAAGTACAAGTTGTATCCAAAAAATTGAATTTTCGGAGCTTAAAAGATATTAGTTAGACTACAACAAAATATATGATAACTTCGACTACAGTAAAATATATAAGAACTTCGACTAAATAGTTCGACTACAACAAAATATATGAGAATACATTCACTTGAAAGATACTTATTCTAGTATTCTTGGAGCCAAATTTTTTAATCAAATGTAAAAAATTATATATATATACGGAAAGAATCAATGGCTTACCCCTTGATCCTACATAACTTGCATACACCCTTTAGTGACGGACCGCGCAACGGTTTGGTCCGTCGCTATATGTTGTCGGTTGCTATATGTTGTCCATCGCTAAAAGCTAAACAACGGTTCTCTGATATAGCGACGGACCGAACCATCGCCCGATCTGTCGTTAAAGGGGGTAAGCATGGTATGTAAAATAAGGGGGGTGAGCATGATATGTAAAATAAGGTAAGGGGTATTATTTCTTTCATTTTCATGAAGAGAGCTATTGTTATTCCATTCCTTATTATTATGTTGGAATAACCTGTCTATGCGAAGTACCACATATATGGTAAAATTCTTCTATATTTCTATTCTTTATTATTCTGTTAGAATATCATTTCTGTGCGTATTACGTATGACCTGGTTCCACTATTTATTATTCTGTTGGAATAAGTTGTCCATGCGAAGTACCGCATACATGGTGAAATTCTTTTGTTATTCCATTCTTTATTATTCTGTTGGAATATCCTGTCTGTGCGTATTACGCATGACCTGGTTCCATTATTTCTTATTCTGTTGGAATAACCTGTTTGTGCGGTCTATCACTTGCCTGGTGAATTCTGTTGTTATTCCATTCTTTATTATTCTGTTGGAATATCCTGTCTGTGTGAATTTTGCATGACCTGGTTCCATTCTTTATTATTCTGTTTGGAATAACCTGTTTGTGCGGTCTATCGCATGCATGGTGAATTCTTATGTTATTCCATTTTTTATTATTCTGTTAGAATAACCTGTCTATGTGGATTACCACATGTATGGTGAATGATCCTTTGTATTCATTCCTTATTAAATTGTGCAAATGATCTGTCTACGTGGATTACCGCATGACAGACGAAAATTCATTTGCAGGTTCACATATTCTATTATACTCAGTTGGTTAAAGTTTTGGCTTCTATACTCCATGAAATTAGTATAATATCTTGGATATTTGCGCTTCATCCAGTATCTTTTCATGGAAATATTCTTCTGAGCATTCTTGAATTTTACTCCACAAAGCAGTATCATGTTGACAATTTGGACGTTTTTGAGTTCAGGATAAATTAACTTATAAATCTTTAAAATTTAATTATTGAACGTGTTTTATTGAATTATTATGACATTGTCATCATCCTCATGTTTATATTATGTTGAAAGTCATCTGTGGCCTGTAGTGCATAGATGGACTTGGTATGATTATGACAAGGGATTATTCGGTATAGTCATGAACGTAATGTTACAAATGATGTGGTAAAAGTCCTCATTGGCCCGTAGTGCATTGATGGACAGTTGTTGGCATGATCATGACCATTGATGAAAACACGAATATCCTTGGCACGTAGCGCGTGGATAATTTGTGGTCATGATACTAATGAATATCCTTGGCCGTAGTGCAGGGATGACGTGGTTTATTTAATAAGCTAAGTCTCAGCGATAAAAGTGATGAAAAACCTTTTAAATCATAGAAGATAGTAGATTTTATTCTCTACTTGACTCTTCGAATGGATTGCTTGTTCCGCTGCAGTTAAACTTGATGTTTGTTATATTTTATCTGTTTAACATTGTTGAAGGCTAACGATAATTTATTCTGCATTATCTTAGCCATAATATTTCTTACTGGGCTAGTTGAGATCACCCTTTTGCTTTCATTGTTCTGTTCAAGAAATGAGAACGTAGCAGGGACTAGTCGGGGAACGGAGTGACGGTCCAGATGATAACATTAGTAGTCCTCACTATTCTATGAAATAGTGTGATAATAAATGTATTGTGGACTTATTTTGAGTTTGAATACTGTCTGGAAGACAATATTTGTATTAAACCTCACAGCTCATGTTGTATATTTAAGATTGTATTTGTATTTTGTACCATGTATTTGGCGACTCAGAATAGGTGATATATACCTATTTTGGGGGCGTCACAGTTGGTATCAAAACTTAGGGATATGATCCCTGGCTGAGATGTGAGATAAGAACTAGGAGGGGAGAGATGGGGAATTCCTTCGCTAGTATGACCTACCTAAGTTTATTTGGTATTTAATTGGTCGGTCAGAGTATTGGGATAATATGTAATATGTTAATTAACCCTTGTTTTGTGACAGTGTTTGAAAATGGCATCTGAAAATGTTGAGATCAGTAATGAAACACATGAGACCGTTGAGTCACCAACGATCAATACCCAGGATAATGTGCAACAGGAAGATAATAATCCTCAGGTAAATAACAACACCGATCAAATGATGAACGATGGGATGTTCAGAGGCTTTATGCAATTCGTGCAACATCAGGTAAGAGAGACTCCTGTTCAAAATATAGGTGAAAATAAAGGCAACCCACGGCCGGTCACTGCCAAGCAGTTCAAGGTGCTGGGAGCACCAGAATTTTTGGGACAGCCAAAATCACTTAAGACGGAGACGTGGTTAAAGCAGATTACCAAGATATTTGATGTCTTGGGATGCTCCGAGGAGCAAAAGGTTCCCCTTGCCTCCTTTATGTTGCGTGAAGAGGCAGATTACTTATGGGAATCTGTAAAACGTACCCAGCCTGACGCACTCAAGATGTCCTGGGAGAAGTTCCAAGAGCTGTTCAACGACAAGTACTTTTTCGAAAGTATTTGTCACATGAAGGAGGTGGAGTTTATCAAGTTGGAGCAAAACAATATGACCGTGTTGCAATACGAGGCTAAATTTGCGGAGTTATCCCGGTTTGCATCCCATTTGGTAGATAATGAGGAGCGAATGACGCGAATGTTTCTAAGAGGTTTGAAAACCGATATATGTCAATACCTCATTTCTCACAAACTTTATTTATATTCTGATGTTGTGAATAGGGCTCAGTTATTGGAGAGCGATAATGAGTCAGCACAACCAAAAGGTAATAACCAACAACACGATAATAATTGTGTTGGAAATGGGATTTGAATGAGAAAATTAACTCGGGTCAGGTCGTGGACTCGGGTCGGGTCGTGACGGACGAGTTTATGAAACTACGTCGTTTTGACGACGGTTACATGTAAATTTTTTCTATAAATAAATGGTGTGGGGAAAGCATTTCAAATATACAAAAATTTCCCTTCCCCTTCCATTTCTAGAAATTTTTTCTGTCCCGTCCCGTTCTGAAAAACCCGTTCTAGATTTCCCGTTCTGCAGATAATCCCGTTCTGTTCCTTTCTGTCCCGTCCCGTTCACTTCTGCATAATCCCGTTCTGTTCTACAGTTCCCGTTCTGCAGTGGATTTTTCCCGTTTCCTTTCTGCATTAATTTTTACAGTAAGTTCTCATGCATGCATCATTCATGTTCATATAGTTTCAGTACATAATATAAATTTTGGTTCGATGAATTCTTAATTTTGTAATGCTACTAATTAAGAATTGAAATCCGTTTTATCTTGGGAAGCAATTATTCAATTAACCCTTAGCATCTGTGGGGGAATAAATTTACTTTAAGGAGACTTTGTGAATTCAAAGGACTCGGATTTATATTTTTCATTTTTGCATAATTTATTTATATGCATTATTAAATAGTACTATATATTATAGATAACAATCTTAAAGCAAATTTCAAATTCTGTAATTGTAGTATTATTTTATTTGTTTATTTATGTAAACCAGAAAAATCGTTTTGAAACAAAACAAAATTTCTGTACTAGAATTTTCAGTGGGTAGAATAATTAAACAAAATAGAATTACATAGTATTATGTATTTTCTCAAGTTCCTTTACTGTTTGATGTCAAATCCTTAAAAAGTTTGAATTCATTGATAGTTTCAATCACTTGTTAATTGTTTACATATTCTATTACATGTATTTTGCATATAGAATTTTCTGCAAAATAAATTGTTAACAGATTTTGTTGTTAACAAATTTTGTAAACAAATTTTTTACAACAGAAATTTTGTAAACAAAATTTAGTGTTGACTGATTTATATATTCTGTTATTATATATAAATTATATGTTAAAAATTGTATGTTTATATTCTGTTTTTTCAGAACTGTTTAATTATATATATGTGTAATATATATAATATTATGTTTATATATACATTCCGTGAATCTTATTTAGTAATTCGGAAAACATGTTAATATGAATTCTGTTTAGTAATTCCATGATTACTTGTGAATCCTATTTATATACTTAGAAAACATATTAACATGATTACCTTTTGATATATAATATATTCTGCTTGTTGAATTCCTTTGGGAAAAAAAAGGAAAAAAAACGTGAATTACTTTTGACAGTAAAGTTCCGTGAATATATATTTACTATATATTACTGTAATTGTGGTATTATTTAATCTGTTAATATTCTGGAATTTGTATGCATATTAATAGATTTTTGTTATTATATTAATATACTGAACTAGGATATATTAATATATATATACGGGTTAATGATTTATAGATTAATATATTCCAGATTTTTTAAAGGAATACGGAATACGATACTAAAATGAAATTCATTCCTTTAGTGTTTATAGATTACTGATTACATTTCAAATTCATGTAAGAATTACTTGTCATGTAGAAATATTTTCGTTTCACATGAAATAACTTTCTGTTACTAAGTTATATATTATATTGCATGGTGCATGCAATTCTTTTTAATATTATTACTTTTCAACAGTAAGTTTAAATGGTGCATGATATTTTTTTTAACACATAATCAGTACATTTGTTATGTATTGAAATTGCATTGGTATAAAGCAGCTCTTTAATTGGGCTACACTATTTACCGTGCATGCATAAAGTTTTAAGGAATTGGGTTTTCAATTAAGCAGGAGCTTAATATTTGCAGAATCCAACCAAGAGTATATATGTTAATATATATGGTTTCTAAGTCAACTAGGAACCTTGGAGTTTATAATACTTTGCGTAGATTAATTAATTTAAAATTCTTCTCTAAATTTGATATTAATCATAAACATAAATGTGAAATTTGTGTGGAATCAAAAATGACAAGATTACTCTTTCATTCTGTTGGAAGAAAAACTGAACCACTAGATTTAATTCACACTGACATATGTGACTTAAAGTTTGTGCAAACTAGAGGTGGAAAAAAATATTTCATAACCTTTATTGATGATTGCACAAGATATTGTTATGTATATTTGCTAAGAAGCAAAGATGAGGCTGTAGAAATGTTTCAACTTTATAAAAATGAAGTTGAAAATCAACTTAGCAAAAAGATTAAAGCAATAAGAAGCGATAGAGGTGGTGAATATGAATCACCATTTGAAGAGATATGTTCTACTCATGGTATTATTCACCAAACTACTGCTCCTTATTCACCTCAATCTAACGGTATTGCTGAACGCAAGAACTGAACATTGAAAGAAATGTTGAATGCTGTGTTAAACAGTTCTGGAGCACCCCAGAATTTGTGGAGGGAAGCTTTGCTTTCTGCCAATTATATTCTTAATAAAGTGCCTCATAAAAAAAAAACTAATAAAACACCTTATGAATTATAAAAAGGTCATAGACCTTGTTATAAATACTTACGAGTGTGGGGGTGTCTAGCAAAAGTAATGGTTCCTAAACCTAAAAAGGTTAAGATAGGACCAAAAACAATTGACTGTGTTTTCATTGGTTATGCAAATAACAGCAGTGCTTATCGCTTTCTTGTTCATAAATCTGAAATTAACGATATTCATGTTAATACATTTATTGAATCAAGAGATGCATCATTTTTTGAGAATATTTTTCCATATAATGGAAATAATGATTCAAATTCAAACAAAAGACCTTTGGATGCTACTAGTGATAATCCTGAAAATATAGACAAAGAGTCTGTAGTGGATGAACCTAGACGTAGCAAAAGGACAAGGGCTTCAACGTCTTTTGGTCCGAATTTTCTAACATTTTTGTTAGAAAACGATCCTCGAACCTACAAGGAAGCAGTATCCTCTTCAGATGCTTCTCATTGGAAAGAAGCAATAAATAGCGAAATTGAGTTCATTATGCAAAATCATACATGGGAACTGGTGGATCTTCCACCTGGTTCAAAACCCTTAGGGTATAAATGGATCTTCAAAAAGAAGATGAAAGCTGATGGCTCAATTGATAAATACAAAGCAAGGCTTGTTGTTAAAGGCTATAGACAAAAGGAAGGATTGGATTATTTCAACACTTATTCACCTGTTACAAGAATTACATCTATTCGAATGCTAATGGCAATAGCATCTTTAAATAGACTTGAAATACATCAAATGGATGTAAAACTGCATTCTTAAATGGTGAATTAGATGAAGAAATATATATGAAACAACCTGAAGGTTTCACTGCTCTTAGACAAGAGAGGAAAGTATGTAAACTTGTTAAATCCTTGTATGGATTAAAACAAGCACCAAAACAATGGCATGAGAAAATTGATAATGTAATGTTATCAAATGGGTTTAAAATCAATGAGTGTGACAAATGTGTTTATGTCAAAAGCACTCAAAAGGAATATGTCATTGTTTGTCTTTATGTGGATGATATGTTAATCATGGGTAGCAACAATGAAGTTATCAACTCTACTAAAAGTATGTTGTCAAATAAATTTGACATGAAAGACTTGGGGGTTGCTGATATAATATTAGGAGTCAAAATTTCTAGAACCTCTGATGGAATTATATTATCTCAATCTCATTACATTGAGAAAATACTTGAAAAATTTAACAAGTATGATATAATTCTGAATAAAACCCCAGTTGATATAAATCTTCATCTAGCTGAAAATGAAGGCGATGGCATATCTCAACTATAATATTCTCGTATAATAGGCAGTTTAATGTACGTCATGAACTGTACTAGACCAGACATAGCTTATTCAGTAAGTAAGCTAAATAGGTATACGAGTAATCCAGGTAAAGATCACTGGAAAGCAATTTTGAGAGTTTTAGGATACCTAAAACATACTCAAAAATATGGACTGCACTATACAAGATATCCAGCAGTATTGGAAGGTTATAGTGATGCTAATTGGATATCTGATAATAAAGACTCGAAATCCACAAGTGGATATGTCTTTACCCTTGGAGGTGCAACGGTATCTTGGAAATCCTCAAAATAAACGTGTATTGCTAGGTCTACAATGGAATCGGAATTCATTGCATTAGACAAAGCTGGAGAAGAAGCTGAATGACTTCGTAATTTTTTGGAGGATATTCCAAATTGGTCAAGACCTGTGCCAGCTATATGTATACACTGTGATAGCCAATCAGCGATTGGAAGAGCACAAAGTCTTTTATATAACGGTAAGTCACGTCATATACGACGAAGACATAATACCGTTAGACAATTGCTCTCAAATGGAATTATCTCAATTGAATATGTAAAGTCAAAAGATAATATTGCGGATCCACTTACGAAAGGTTTAACAAGAGAGCAAGTGGAAAAATCATCGAGGGAAATGGGTTTAAAGCCTACTGTTTAACTAAGAGTCATCATAGTGGCAACCCAACCTAGCTGACTGGAGATCCCAAGATCTAGGTTCAATGGGCAAACCGAACTATGTAGTACCCAGTAAAGCACTGAGGAGATACTTACTCCTAACCATTCCTAAAATGAGACAGTGCACATCTGCCGCGAGAATTAGGATAAGTTACGCTTTTAATGACTTTTATATCTTGAAATATGTTCAAGTGGGGTATTGCAGGATACTCTTGATAGAAGTCACCTACGTGAGTAAGAAGGGGGCCACTTCTGTGAGAATTTTGAAAGCTGAATTCTCTAATATACTTACGAAACCAAGAGGTGTTTCAAGGCCAAAATGAACACAAACGTGAGAACCAACTATGTCTGAAGAGATATTTTGTGAATTCTATTGTCTTGATTTACACAAAAAGCTGACAGTTCAAAGACATCAAGTCTACTGATTAACCGAGTAAATCCGATAGATTTTACTAGGGAAAGTTCAAAGCCACTAGGCTACTTAACCTGATGAAATATCTTTTCTCATGTACTCAAACTAGTGTCTGCATATTCATAACATATTTTGCATATTGTAAAGCCAATTTTACATTCATGTGGGGGATTGTTGGAAATGGGATTTGAATGAGAAAATTGACTCGGGTCGGGTCGTGGACTCGGGTCGGGTCGTGACGGGCGGGTTTGTGAAACTACGTCGTTTTGACGACGGTTACATGTAAATTTTTTCTATAAATAAATGGTGTGGGGAAAGCATTTCAAATATACAAAAATTTCCCTTCCCCTTCCATTTCTAGAAATTTTTTCTGTCCCGTCCCGTTCTGAAAAACCCGTTCTAGATTTCCCGTTCTGCAGATAATCCCGTTCTGTTCCTTTCTGTCCCGTCCCGTTCACTTCTGCATAATCCCGTTCTGTTCTACAGTTCCCGTTCTGCAGTGGATTTTTCCCGTTTCCTTTCTGCATTAATTTTTACAGTAAGTTCTCATGCATGCATCATTCATGTTCATATAGTTTCAGTACATAATATAAATTTTGGTTCGATGAATTCTTAATTTTGTAATGCTACTAATTAAGAATTGAAAACCGTTTTATCTTGGGAAGCAATTATTCAATTAACCCTTAGCATCTGTGGGGGAATAAATTTACTTTAAGGAGACTTTGTGAATTCAAAGGACTCGGATTTATATTTTTCATTTTTGCATAATTTATTTATATGCATTATTAAATAGTACTATATATTATAGATAACAAATTGTACCGGTGGCAACGGCCATCGGAACAATGATAACCATCGTGGGAGAAATTATCATGCCAAGAATGGTAACCACTTCGATGGTAATCATGGCCAAGATAATAGGAGTGGAAATTTCAAGAAGAGAAGGTTCAACAACGATGGAAAGACAACAGCACCAACACCCGTTTTTAAGGAAGAAGAACGACCACCAATTGTAAGCTTCAAATGCGGAGGGGAGGGATATATCAGTCCAAATTGTGTGATGCAGTCCAAAGCATGTTACAATTGTGGAAAAGAAGGACACCTAGCCTAATTTTTTCGTGCACCAAAGTCAAGTCCAGATGGGACTGTGGCACCAAAGGCGGATACAGATGAAACAAAGTCGATGGTTTCAGGAATAGCGCTTTTCGTGACTTCTCAAAAAGCGAGTAACCCAAACGAAGTTAGCACGGGTTAGTTAATTATAAATTCTTGCGAAGTTTATACCTTATTAGATACCGATTTTACCCATTCTTTTATTTCTTTTTCTTGCGCTCGACGTTTAATTTGACCCAGAGAAGTTAGACTTTGACTTATTGGTTGAAACTTCGTTAGTAGAAACCTTCGTTACATCCACTGTTTATAAGTCTTGTTCAATTCAAATCGACACTTTCACGTTACCTGCCGATCCTATGTCTTTGAAAATACTTGCCTTTGATGCGATTTTAGGAATCGATTGGTTAACTACTTATCATACTTTTCGTAAGGTTGTTAGCTTTCATATTCCTAACCAATCTATTATGCGAATTCAAGCAACTAAACCCTAAAGTCAATCACTGTCATACTAAGGCATAAGTAAAGAGCCCCGACCCTTTCGCTAGTGACTTCCAAGTCTTGGAATACACCGAAGCCAGAATATCCATAGGGGACGTCGTGAATAACGGTGGCAAGTTGATAGGTATCAATGTGACGTGCTATCCAAGTCTTGAATGAGAGTCACAGTTTTGAATGATATTTCTATTGTTAATAAATTTCCTGACGTGTACTTGAAGACTTTCTGGCCTACCCCTAGAGCTTGAAATCGAATTTTGTATTTACCCAAGTACAAAACCCATTTCTAAAATCCTTAAATATTTCTTCACCTAGAACGAACGTATTATGCGCTAAAGACGTTGGCTCGAGCTGTTAAAGATTATGACCATACCATTTAATATCACCGTGGAAGAGCGAACGTGGTAGCTGACGCATTGAGTAGAAGATCGTATGTGTTTACGAGTGCGATGTTGTTAACACAAAAACCCATTTCGTATAACTTACAAATGATGAAGATAGAGTTAAAGACTCTAGGGATCCACGTGTAGATAACGAATATACGAGTAGAATCGACTTTAATCGATAAAGTTAAAGCCGCTCAAGCTACACACCCGAATCTGATGAATATGAAGAAGAAGGTTCAAGAAGGTGTTATCTCAACCCTCGATTTAATTGGCCCATTTGAAATTCTCGATCGAGTAGGAACTGTGGCCTATAGACTCATTTTACCTCCAAGCATATAGCGTGTTCATAACATTTTTCACGTATCGTTGTTAGTAAAAACTTAGTCTTGGGGGACTTTAGAGCCAAATTTCGGAATAATTATTGAATCTGAAAAATTATGAAATCATGGGGGTTTTATAGAACATGTTACAAGCTTTTTATAGCCTCGAAAACAGACTTATTTCTGATAACGGATGTAGAAGTTATGAAGATTTGAAGTATGTGTGTCAAAAGTTGCAAAATCTGAAAAATTAGAGTTAAGTGCCAAAGGTCAAGCGCCTAGGCACTAGGCTCGACACTTAGAATCTGTTCTTGGGCGCCTAGGCGCTTGCCCAAGGACAAATTTGAGCGCGTAGGCGCTGGTAAAGTGTTAAGCTAAAATCTGTCCGGACGTCCTTTAGTAAATTGGGCTTAACTTTTTCATACAATCTCCGATTGAGGTGATTTAGGATGATTCGGAAAGATAACGAGTAGAACTATAACTTTCATTCTTTATGTTTTGAGATTTGAGGTCGGTATCAAGGCCTAAAATGGCTATTTTAGGGGCTGATGTGCATTCAGAGGCAATCAGAGGACATCGGGCATGCACGTATGTAACGTGTAATATTTTCGACGATAAAGGTATTCAAGGTATCCTCACATCTTCGGTATACCAGGTACGCACGTAAATTTCGAGGGCAAAATTTCATAAGAAGGGGAGATTGTGAGACCCCAAATTTTATGAATAAAGATTTAAATTTCTCGAAATATTTTTTTTAATATTATGGCGTGGATTTGATATAATGTTATAGTTGTGGGTAATATTTACAAATTTTTCAAAGTAAGCAAGTGGTTATATAATATTCGATTGATCGGGGAATATTCGTTTTAACAGAAAATATTCGTACGACGGCACAATCATTGGTGGACCCCACAACGGAAGTATTGTCGTAGTAAAAAAAGACATAGTTATCTTTTATTAAAAATAATGGCAAAAGTGTTATCATTAAAACTGTTGACCTACCCGGTAGTAAAAGTACAGTAATACATGTGGTTGCATAGTAGCACACAGTATTGGTTATTGATGCTTACGTGAGAAGTCACTCAGTTATACTCAATTATTGCTACAGTAATTGTTGCATCATATTTCTCATGTTATTGATTCGATTATTGTCACAATATCATCTGCATAATATGATATATTATTAAATCAATAATTAAGACGACAAAGTTATTCATATTATTAAATTGTAATATTTACAATGTCTAGAAGTTCTATCAGGGAGAGGTTTGGTCACCTTATTGCGCGCCAATAGGGAGAAATCCTTATTGGAAAGCCTCCTCTTTCCTGGGAACGACCTGGTTGTTAAATATTGTGAGTTGTAACATTAATGATGAATAAGTTCGTGTTGATTAAAGATATTTGATAGTTGCATTGTGTTGGGATTATTAATGTTAGTGGAAATCGACATCTATTCCGATGATAATTGATGTTTGGGGGTTATATTGATAAATTGGGTAATTAATCGGATAACTGAGCAATTAATTGCTACTAATGCACATGCTTATACATCACCCATCTTGGGTCGCCACTTACATGGTACATAAAATTCAAATACAACTTAATTATACAACTGTCGTGTAAAATACGACAAAACATATGCTGTGAGTTTTAATACAAATATTGTCATCTAGACAATATCCACACTCAATGGAGTCTTCATTACCTTTATTATCACACTATTTTATAGAATAGTGATGACTACTATGACACCATCTCGGACCATCATTCCGTTTCTCGACTAGTCCCGGCTACGTTCTCATTTCTTGAAGAGAACAATTAATGCAAAAGGGTGAGATCAACTAGCCCAGTAAGAAATATTATGACTAAGATAATGTAGGATAAATTATCATTAGCCTTCAACAGTGTTAAACTGATAAAATACAATAGACATCAATTTTAACTGCAGCGGAATAAGCAATCCATTAGAAGAGTCAAGTAGAGCATGATATCTATTATCTTCTATAATTTAAAATGTTTTCATCAATTTTTATCGCTGAGATAAATAAACCACGTCATCGAATCATCCCTGCACTACGGGCCAAGGATATTCATTAAATCATCAATGGTCATGACTATACCGAACAATCCCTGATCATAATCATACCAAAAACTGTTCATCAATGCATTATAGGCCATTGAAGACTTTTACCACATCGTTTATAACATTACAGGTCATGATTACACCGAATGATCCCCGGTCATAATCATATCAAGTCCATCTCTGCACGTAAGCCAAAGATATACAACTATAAAACCAATAATCAACAGTCCAACTTTGCACGTAAGCCAAAGATATACAATTCAATAATCAATAGTCCATCTTTGCATGTAAGCCAGAGATAACTTTCATCACCATATAAGCATGAGGATTATGACAATGATATAAGCATTAATCAAACGAAAACAAGGATAAATATTAAAGACTTTAAATTTATCCAAATATTATCATCCACTTAATAAACTCATAATCTAATATTATTAATATTATAATAATATTTTAATTACTTCTTAAACTTATAAATAATTTATTTCAATTGTTTACACTTTACCAAATAATGTATTTAATCATTCAAAAATGCCATACTCATAAGACTTCATCACCAATGATCAAATCCCTCATCAAAAATCTGCATATACCCTATATAGGATTCTCAAGCCATAAAATCCTATTTTCCAATTTTGTTACTTCACATAACATATTTAATTCATTTACTCATAACTAGTTTATTTTCATGAAAAATACCAAATCAGTCCCAAAAATATTTTTTTCTGGGATTTAGCAGAATATAGTCTCATATTGAACATATATTTTTCTTGGAATTTTTAAAATTCATTTACTATTTTTCATATGGCCAAAACTGTCGAATATTTAGACATTTATCATAAATTGTACTTTTGTCCAAAAATTCTAAAATTTACAAGGTATACTCCTGTTACATATATGTACTCCCAATAAAAATTTCACCAATTTTGGAGTTAACCACAAAGTGTTATAAGGGTTTACTTTTGAAATAGTCTTTTCCCATAAAATCCATAACTCTTAATCTATACATTAAAAAATCGTCATTTTTGGGCACAATCTAGAAAACTCATCAAATCATCATTTCAAATTTTTTCAAAATTTTTTAGGGTTAGAATAATTACAAAACTGCCCCTGGCAGAAACCCCTTTTGAATGAAAATACTATTCATATAAATACATAGGATCATTCACCATGCATGCGGTAATCCACATAGACAGGTTATTCTAATAGAATAATAAATAATGGAATAATAAAAGAATTCACCATGCATGCGATAGACCACACAGACAGGTTATTCTCAACAGAATAATAAAGAATGGAACCAGGTCATGCATAAACCGCACAGACATGATATTCCAATAGAATAATAAAGAATGGAACCAGGTCATGCGTAAACCGCACAGATAGGATATTCTAACAGAATAATAAAGAATGGAAAAATAAAGAATTCACCATGCATGCGATAGACCGCACAGACAGGTTATTCTAATAGAATAATTAAGAATGGAACCAGGTCAAACGTAATCCGCACAGACAGGATATTCCAACATAATAATAAAGAATGGAATAACAGAAGAATTTCACATGTATGCGGTACTTCGCATAGACAGGTTATTCCAACAGAATAATAAAGAATGGAATAACAGAAGCTGTCTTCATGAATACAAAAGAAATAATACCCCTTACCTTAGAATAAAGCTAGATACTGGAATAGAGAGGTAGCAAACTTCTCTTCTTCTTTCTTTCTATAATTTCTCTCTATAATAATTGCTCTATAGCTTTAGTGAATTGGTGAGAAATGAAGGAAGAATAGACTTCTATTTATAGAAAAATATAGTTTTTATAATTGCACGTTTTGGGGCTCGAAATATTACAGTACAATACCTTCAACTTTTCTTTTATTTTTAATTTAGTCCTACAAGTATTATCAAACTTGCACCACCTCCCCTAATAGTAAATAATGTGAATCAATAGTTCAATCATGTGAATCAATAGTTATAATCATGTGAAAATACGAATTACAGTATAATACCTCCATCTATACCTCCATTTTTAACTTAGTCATGCAAGTATTATCAATCTTGCACCAACTCCCCTAATAGTAAATGAATGTGACTCAATAGTACAAACATGTAAACAAATAGTTATATAAGCATGTGAATTAGTAGCAATTAATTGCTCATTTATCCGATTAGTTATCCGATTTATCAATATAACCCCCAGACATCAATTATCATCTGAATAGATGTCGATTTCCACTAACACTAATAATCCCAACACAATAGAACTATCAATTTCATCTTTAATCAAACACGAACTTATTCATCATTAATAATATAACTCACAATATTTAACCACCAGGTTGTTTCCAGAAAAGAGGGGGCTTTTCGATAAGGATTTCTCCTTATTGACGCACAATTAGATGACCAAACATCTCCTTGATAGAACTTCTAGACATTGTAAATATTACAATTTAATAATATGAATAACTTTATCATCTAAATTATTGATTTAATAATATAGCATATTATACATATGATACTGTGACAATAATCGAATCAATAATATGAGAGATATGATGTAGCAATTACTGTAGCAATAATTGAGTATAACTGATTGACTTCTCACGTAAGCATCAATAATCAATACCGTGTGCTACTATGCAACCACGCGTATTAATATACTTTTACTACCGAGTAGTTCAACAGTTTTAACGGTAAAACTTCCGCCTTATTTTCATAAAAATATTTTTGTCGTTTTCTCATTCCGATAATAATTCCGTTGTGGGGTCCACTAATGATTTTGCCGTTGTACGGGTATTCCCCGACAAAAAAAATATTCCCCGACCAATCAAATATTATACAACAACTTGCATACTTTTAAATATTACCCACAACTATAACATTATCTTAAATCCACACCATAATATTTAAAAAATATTTTGAGAAATTTAAATCTTTAGTCATAAAATTTGGGTTCTCACAATCTCTCATCCATATGAAATTTTGCCCTCGAAATTTACATACGTACCTGGTATGATGAGGATACCTTGACTTCATTTCAGATTCTAATTCTTGAGGTATAACCTTTGAGTGTTGAATACGATCCTTCATATCCAAGATTTTAACACGTATCTCCTCATACGTTAAATCTTCTGCTATCTCATCTAGTTCTAATTTAATAACATGGTTTGGGTCATCCATATATTTACGTAATATCGATACGTGAAAAACGTTATGAACACGCGACATACTTGGCGGTAAAATGAGTCTATAGTTCACAGTTCCTACTCTATCAAGGATTTCAAATGGGCCAATAAAATCGAGAGTTGAGATTTCCTCTCTTCATCGATTTTTATTTCTAGAATAACACCCTCTTGAACCTTCTTCTTCATATTCATCAGCTCCGGGTCTGTAGCTTGAGCAACTTTAACTTTATCGATTAAAGTCGATTCTACTCGTATATTCGTTATCTTCACGTGTGTCCCTAAAGTCTTTAACTCTATCTTCATCATTTATAATTTATACAAAATGGGTCTTTGTGTTAACAACTTCGCACTCATAAACGCATACGATCTTCTACTCAACACGTCAACTACCACGTTTGCTTTTCCATGATGGTATTGAATGGTACGATCGTAATCTTCAACAGCTCGAGCCAACGTCTTTGGCACACGTTACATTCATTTTGGGTGAAGAAAAATATTTGAGAATTTTAGAAATAGGTTTTGTACTAGGGTCAATACAAAATTCGATTTCACGCTCTAAGTAGGCTAAGAAGTCTTCAATAATATGTCAGGAAATTTATTAACAATAGAAATATCATTCAAAACTATGCCTCTCAACCAAGACTTGGATAACACGTGTAATGAAGGTTTCTCCTAATGAAGTTTCAACCGATAAGTCAAAGTCTAACTTCTCTGAGGTCAAATTTAAACGTTGAGCGGAAGCAAGAGAGATAAAATAATGGGTAGAACTGGTATCTAATAAGGTATAGAATTCGAAAGAATTTATAATTAACTAACTCGTGCTAACTTCATTAAGGTTACTCGCTTTTTGAGAAGTCACAAAAAATGCTCTTCCTGAAACCACCGACTTTATTTTGTCCATATCCACCTTTGGTGCCACCGTCCCAGCTGGACTTGACTTTGGTGCACGACAAAATTGGGCTAGGTGACATTCTTTTCCACAATTGTAACATTCTTTGGAATGCATCACGCAGTTTGGACTGATATGTCCCTTCCTTCCACATTTGTAACATACGACCGGCGGTCGTTGTAAAACCCCAAATTTTACGGATAATGATTTAATTTTCTCGAAATATTTTTTTGAATATTATGGTGTGGATTTGAGATAATGTTATAGTTGTGGGTAGTATTTATAAATTTTGCAAAGTATGCAAGTTGTTATATAATATTCGATTGGTCGGGGAATATTCTTTTTGTTGGGGAATATTCGTACAACGGTACAATCATTGGTGGACCCCACAACGAAATTATTGTCAAATTGAGAAAACGACAAAAATATTTTTATAAAAATAATGGCGAAAGTTTTAACATTAACTGTTGAAACACCCGGTGTTAAAAGTACAGTAATACGCGTGGTTTCATAGTAATAGACGATATTGATTATTGATGCTTACGTGAGAAGTCACTCAATTTTGTTCAATTATTACTTTAGTAATTAGGAGTAAGGAAAAAACGGATAAAACCGAATAACCGAACACAACTGAATTTTTTAACCGAATTATTTCAGTTTTTCAGTTTTTTCTCTAATTTCGGTTATATCCGATTTATTGTTCGGTATTCGATTTCGGATTCGGTTTTAAAAAATAGATTATTCGGATATCCGAATTACCGAATTTATTACATTCAAAGATAATAATTTTGCAGCCTATTCTTCAGCCCATACATTCTTCAGCCCATGCCATTCACAGTTCCTTTAAAAAAAATCACTCCCCTCACAGTCAACTTGTCAACCACTCATAACTCAACCACTCATGACTAACCTCACACTCAACCTCCATCTCTCTCTCACAGACTCACAGTCACACTCAATGTCCCTCTTTCTCACAATCACACTCAACCTCCCTTTCTCTTCACACTCAACCTCGCTCTCTCTCAGTCTCACAGAGTCACACTCCCTTCACTCTATCTCCTCATTTTCTCTCTAAAAATGATCGATCGGAATTCCGGCACCGTCCAACTCCATTGATGTCTCCGGTCGATTTGGGTCCCGGTCGGAACCATTCTTTTCATTGATGTCTCCAATTTTTTTGTGGATTTATGGATTTGGAGTCGGTACTGTTGCTACTGTGTCTTGGATTTATAGGTATTACAGGGGTTACATCCGGTCGGTTCGGACTGGGTTGATTATGCGAGCAATCCGGCAAGTCATGTGAAGGATTATGCCAAGGAGTAACAGTGTTCGGTTATTACCCGAAATACCGAATTTATAATTCGGTAATTCGGTATTCGGTTATTTGGTTATTACCAAAATTTGGTTATTAGTTTGGATATTAAAAATAGGAATATTTTGGTATTCGGTTATAACCGAATAGCCTATTCGGTTTGGTTATAACCGAATGATCAGTCCTATCAGTAGTTGTTGCATAGTATCTCACGTTATTTGATTCAATTATTGTCGATATTTTTATATATTATTAAATCAATAATTGAGATAACAAAGTTATTAATATTATTATTTGCAATATTAACGATGTCTAGAAGTTCTGCCAATGAGAGGTTTGGTCATCTAATTACGCGCAAATAGGGAGAAATCCTTATTGGAAAGCCTCCTCTTTCCTGGGAACGACCTGGTCGATTAATATTGTGAATTATAATAATGATGATAAATGTTGTTAAATATATTGAGATGTCTTTTTATGAAGTCACGGAAGTTTATATATATATATTATATAAATTTTATTTTATTAGTATTATTAATGTAATAAAACAGAAAAGCTTTTTATATAAAACGGAATTCTTTTATAAAGTTATTTATTTTATTAGACAATAATTAGAATATAATATATTTTATTATGCATAGTAAAATCTTTTTATATAAAACAGAATACTTTTATAAATGTATTTGTTTTATTAGACAATAATTGGAATATAATATATTTTATTATGCATAGTATTTGCATAGTACCTTCATAGTGTTTGCATAGTAATTTTTTTTATATAAAACAGAATACTTTTATAAAGTTAATTGTTTTATTAGATTTTGAATAATATATATATATATATATATATATATATATATTCTATATTATATTTTATTGCATAATATCCTTTCTATTTTCCTATAAATAGGATGCTTAGTTAGAATTGAAATCACACCATAAATTCAGAGAATTCTCTTTTATAATTTTGAGCGTATTTTTTTAGAGTTTTAAGAAAGTTTGAGAGTAGTGCAAGTTTTCTTCAAGTATATCCCTGCCTTACCCGTCGGAGTACTCTTCTTTATTAAGTAAGAGATATTATTTGTTGTACTCGTAAGGGGTATTATTTCTTTGGTATTCATGAAGAGAACTTCTGTTATTCCATTCTTTATTATTATGTTGGAATAACCTGTCTATACAAAGTACCGCATACATGGTGAAATTATTCTGTTATTCAATTCTTTATCATTCTGTTGGAATATCCTGTCGGTGCGTATTACGCCTGACCTGGTTCAATTAATTATTATTCTATTGGAATAACCTGTCTGTGCGGTCTATCGCATATATGGTGATTTCTGTTGTTAACCATTCTTTATTATTCTGTTGGAATATCTTGTCGGTGCGAATTTCGCCTGACCTAGTTCCGTTCTTTATTATTCTGTCGGAATATCCTGTCTGTGCATTTACGCATGACCTGGTTCCATTTTTTATTATTCTGTTGGGAATAATCTGTCTGTGCGATCTATCGCATGCATGGTGAATTCTTTTGTTATTCCATTCTTTATTATTCGGTTGGAATAACCTATCTATGTGGATTACCACATGCATGATGAATGATCTTTTATATTCATTCCTTGTTAAATTATGGAAATGATCTTTCTACGTGGATTACCGCATGATGGGTGAAAATCTATTTGTAGTTTTGTAATTTTTCTGACCCTCAAAAATTTTGGAAAG
Source organism: Panax japonicus (assembly GCA_020205505.1). Classification (NCBI taxonomy): domain Eukaryota; kingdom Viridiplantae; phylum Streptophyta; class Magnoliopsida; order Apiales; family Araliaceae; genus Panax; species Panax japonicus. Next base: position 30,049,010 of record CM035095.1, read on the forward strand.
TCATAATATAAGCATTGGACTGTTGATTATGATGAAAGTCATAATAAAAGATTTGGACTAATGAAAATCATGGGTATATGTAGTATTAGTAAGTGTTATGATGAGTTAGGTTGGTTATTATGTGAAAACATGAAAGTTTCTTAGAAATCACAAAGGGTTGAAAATCAGATTTTTGGTGAAAATGGAACATGAAATTTAATTGACCATATCTCCAATTATATTTCGATTTTTTGAGTGTGGTCAAGTTCTAGAGTTAGATCTATGAGTTTTCTAACTTTTCTAAGTGGAATCACTGGAAAAGGTGTTGTTGATTTTCGTATAGACTGATTTTAGCAAATGAGTCAAAAACTTCAAAGTGCAAAAAAAAGTTACTGCCTAGAAATTTAAAAGGGCATTTTTAGCCAATTAAATTGTGAGAAAAATTCAGGCCTTTTGGGACATAGAAATATAGGGTATAAAGTACTTCCTGTCCAAAAATGAGCTCATTCCGACTTAAAATGAACAAGTTATGACTATTTCAATATTTAGGTTTTTTCGACGATAAATGCTATAACTGGAGTTCTATAACTCCGATGACCATGAAATTTAAATTGGAAGCTCACGTTAACATGTGTAAGATCCTGCCAAGATTTGGGAATTTCTGGAGTTAAACTTGCTAATTTCTTGAGGAATTAATTAGATATTGATTTTTGAAAAATACTTAAGAGAGTTGAAAAATTATATAAAAAAATACATGTTGTGATAGAAATATATGTATATATGTTTGGACAAAGGATAGAAAAATAATATATTGATTTGGTAATTTTTCATAAAAATAGTTTAGTTACGAACATATGAGTTAAATATGTTATGTGAAGTTGAAAAATTGGTAAATATGATTTTATGGCTTGAAAATCCTATATAGGGTATATACAAATTTTTGATGAGGGATTTGATCATTGGTGATAAAATCTTATGAGTATGGCATTTTTGAATAATTAAATGCATTATTTGGTAAAGTGTAAACAATTAAAATAAATTGTTTATAAGTTTAAGAAGTGATTAAAATATTGTTATAATATTAACAATATTAGATTATGAGTTATTTAAAGTGATGGATAATATTTGTATAAATTTAAAGTCTTTAATATTTATCCTTGTTTTCGTTTGATTAATGCTTATATTATTGTCATCATCCTCATGCTTATATTGTGATGAAAGTCATCTTTGGCTTACGTGCAGAGATGGACTTGGTATGATTATGACCAGGGATTATTCAGTATAATTATGACCGTAATGTAACGAATGATGTAGTAAAAATCCTCATTGGCCTGTAGTTCATTGGTGGACAGTTGGTGGTATGATTATGACCATGGATTATTCGGTATAATTATGACCATTAATGATTATATGAATATCCTTGGTCGTGGTGCAGGGATGATGTGGTTTATTTATTAAGCTGAGTCTCAGCGATAAAATTTATGAAAATCTTTTTAAATCATAGAAGATAGTAGATTTTATGCTCTACTTGACTCTTTTAATGGATTGCTTGTTCCGCTGCAGTTAAAGTTGATGTCTATTATATTTTATCAGTTTAACATTGTTAAAGACTAATGACAATTTATTCTGCATTATCTTAGTCATAATATTTCTTACTGAGCTCGTTGAGCTCACTCTTTCTTTTATTGTTCCCTTCAGGAAATGAGAATATAGTTGGGACTAGTCGAGGAATGGAGTGGCGGTCCAAATGATAACATTAGTAGTACTTACTATGGCATGACATGCAATATATAATTGTATTGAGGACCTAATATGTACGTGTCGTATTTTATACGTCACATAATAATTAATTTTGGTGAACAACAATAGGGTGATGAGAACCCGACCCTGAAAGCGTCAAAAGTGCACCACAGTAAAATGAAGAGAACAGAAATCTTCTCGTGTCCCTTTGTAGACTTGAAATATTTGTTGTTGTACTTTATATGGCATGTATTACTTTTAGTATGAATATTGTCGTATTATATACGTTACAATATTTGTATTAAAACTCACAGTATATATGTCGTCGTATTTTGCACGACTGTTGTATAATTAAGATTGTATTTGAATTTTGTACCATGTATCTGGCGACTCAAGATGGGTAAGGTATACCTATTTTGGGGGCGTCACAGTCGTTCTCCTTCCTTAACAACAGGTGTTGGTGCTGACATCTTTCCATCATTGTTGAATCTCCTCTTCTTGAAATTTCCACTCCTATTACCTTGGCCATGATTACCACCGAAGTGGTTACCATTCTTGGCATGATAATTTCCCCCACAATGGTTATCATTGTTCCGATGGTCGTTGCCACCGGTACAATTATTATCGTTGCCTTTTGGTTGGGCTGGTTCATTATCACGCTCCAATAACTGAACCCTATTCACTACAACTGAATACAAACATAATTTGTGAGAAATGAGGTATTGGCGTATATCGGGTTTCAAACCTCTTAGAAACATTCTTATCATTCGCTCTTCATTATCGACCAAATGGGATGCAAACTGGGATAACTCCGCAAATTTAGCCTCGTATTGCGACACGGTCATATTATTTTGCTCCAACTTGATAAACTCCACCTCCTTCATGTGACGAATACTTTCGGGAAAGTACTTTTCGTTGAACATCTCTTGGAACTTCTCCCAAGACATCTTGAGTGCGTTAGGCTGGGTACGTTTTATAGATTTCCACTAGTAATCTACCTCTTCACGCAACATCAAGGTGGCGAAGGGAACTTTTTGATCCTCTGAGCATCCCAAGACATCAAATATCTTGGTGATCTGCTTTAACCATGTCTCCGCCTTAAGTGGTTCTGGCTTTCCCAAAAATTTCGGTGGTCCCAGCTAGTTGAACTGCTTAGCGATGACCGACCGTGGGCTCAACTAGCCCAGTAAGAAATATTATGACAAAGATAATACAGAATAAATTATCATTAGCCTTCAACAGTGTTAAACTGATAAAATACAATAGACATTAAGTTTAACTGCAGCGGAATAAGCAATCCATTAGAAGAGTCAAGTAGAGCATGATATCTACTATCTTCTATAATTTAAAATGTTTTCATCAATTTTTATCGCTGAGATAAATAAACCACGTCATCGAATCATCCCTGCACTACAGGCCAAGGATATTCATTAAATCATCAATGGTCATGACTATACCGAACAATCCCTGATCATAATCATACCAAAAACTGTCCATCAATGCACTACAGACCATTGAAGACTTTTACCACATCGTTTATAACATTACAGGTCATGATTACACCGAATGATCCCCGGTCATAATCATACCAAGTCCATCTCTGCACGTAAGCCAAAGATATATAACTATAAAACCAATAATCAACAGTCCATCTTTGCATGTAAGCCAAAGATATACAATTCAATAATCAATAGTCCATCTTTGTATGTAAGCCAGAGATAACTTTCATCACCATATAAGCATGAGGATTATGACAATGATATAAGCATTAATCAAACGAAAATAAGGATAAATATTAAAGACTTTAAATTTATCCAAATATTATCAACCACTTAATAAACTCATAATCTAATATTATTAATATTATAACAATATTTTAATCACTTCTTAAACTTAAAAATAATTTATTTCAATTGTTTAAACTTTACCAAATAATGTATTTTGTGACTCCCCCAAAATAGGTATACATCATCCATTCTGAGTCGCCAGATATCGCACTATAAAAATCAATTACAAACTTCATTTATACAACTGTTGAAGTGTCGCACAAAATAGGACCACAGTTAAACTGTGAGTTTCAATAAAAATGTATGTAACTCTCATGGTGCCTCGACTACAACCTTATAATAGTACTTTACATAAAAGTACAGTCAAAAACTGTTTTAAAAGTTAAAATCTTTGGGAAGTGCTCAAGGAAACCTTCGTATATAGGAGGCCATGAATCTAAGTTATGATAGATATCATATGTCCAGAGAATTATTCTTGGTTGACCCAATAGACCCCAAAGAAAAATAAGAAGATTACTATCTTCTTTCCAATGGTGAGTCTTCTCTTGACATATAACTATCTCCACTGTCTCCAAATGAAAATTATATTTCAAATAAACTCCAAGATCATACATGTAGTGCTCGTAGATATACTCAACAAGTGGATGTGCACAATCCTGTCTTATGATAACACGAGATTGTATGTCATTAGACATCTTGTATGATAGTACCAAAACACCCTTCCAAAGTTGGGTTCACCTCACCCTATTCGGTTCACCAAAATTAAATATCAAACGACGTATACAATACAACACACTTATCTAAAGTTCACAATAAAATTATTTCCATACTGTTTAGGGAGAACCTCAACAGCTATAGACCACCGTTCTATTCCCCTGTTATCCCTGCTCGACTTGACAACACTCTTATTACCTGAAAGGAATTGTGAATCAAAAGGGTGAGCACAACTAGCCTAGTAAAGAATATCATAACTAAAGATAATTAAATTATCAATAGCATTTGCCAATAATAAATTAGAGATTTAGAACATATGGTAGATGATAAAACTTTTCAACCATAGTTACAGCGGAACGAGCAATCCATTAAAAGAGTCAAATAGACCATCAGGTCTATTATCTTCTCCATGTTAAAAGTCCATCAATAATGTTTTATCCCTGTAACATCAATCATCAATTCTTGTCCACAATTATATGAATAACTCATAATCATAATTGTGATTCTGAATTCCTTTTTGCACCCAGGACGAAGATAATTTTCATCACCTATCTTCACCTGAAATATCAAAAATCATGGTTATACCAAATCACAATTCCTACTCATAATCATACTAATAAATTCATCTTTGCACTACGGCCAAAGATATAAAACTGTATAACCAATAACCAACAGTTTGTCTTTGTACTACAGGCCAAAGTTATACAACTATAAAACCAATAATGCTAAGACTCAGCTTAATAGTATCACGACCACGAATTATCCATGCACTACGGGCCAAGGATATTCGTGTTTTTAATTACGGTCATGATTATACCGAATAATCCCTGGTCATAATCATACCAAGTCCATCTATGCACTACGAGCCAAAGATGAATTTTACCACATCATTTGTAACATTACGGTCATGGTCATGTCATAAAACAATTCATCTTTGCACCCTTGGCCGAAGAGAATCCATAGCCATAATCATAGCAAAAACTGTCCATCAATGCACTACGGGCCAATGAGGACTTTTTTTCACATCATTTGTAATATTACGGTCATGATTATACCGAATAATCCCTGGTCATAATCATACCAAGTCCATCTATGCACTACAGGCCAAAGATGACTTTCAACATAATATATACATGAGGATGATGACAATGATATAAGTATTAATCAAACGAAAACAAGGATAAATATTAAAGATTTTAAATTTATCCAAATATTATCAATCACTTAATAAACTCATAATCAAATATTATTAATATTATAATAATATTTTAATCACTTCTTAAACGTATAAACAAATTATTTCAATTGTTTACACTTTACTAAATAATGCATTTAATCATTCAAAAATGCCATACTCATAAGATTTCATCACCAATGATCAAATCCCTCATCAAAAATCTGCATATACCCTATATAGGATTCTCAAGCCATAAAATCCTATTTTTCAACTTTGTTACATCACATAACATATTTAACTCATTTACTCATAACTAGATCATTTTCATGAAAAATACCAAATCAGTCCCAAAAATATTTCTTTTCTGGGATTTAGTAGAATATAGTCCCATATTGAAAATAAATTTTTCTCAGAATTTTTAAAATTCATTTACTATATTTCAAAAATAAATTTCTAATTAATTCCTTAGGAAATTAGCTACCACAAATTTAACTCCAGAAATTCCCAAATCTTGGCAGGATCATACACATGTTAACGTGATCTTCCAGTTTAAATTTCATGGTCATCGGAGTTATAGAACTCCGGTTATAGCATTTTTCGTCAAACAAACCTAAATATTGAAATGGTCATAACTTGCTCATTTTAAGTCGGAATGAGCTCATTTTTGGACAGGAGATACTTTATACCATATGATTTCATGTCCCAAAAGGCTGGAATTTTTCTCACAAATTAAGTGGCCGAAAATGCCTTTTTAAAAATATGGACAGTAGCTTTTTAAGCATTTTCAGATTTTTCATCCTTTACTAAAGTCATTCCACACGAAAATCTGTAAATCCTTTTTAAGTGATTCCACTTGGATAAGTTAGGAAACTCATAGATCTAACTCTTGAACTTGACCACACTAAAAAATTCGAAATATAATAGGAGATATGGTCAATTGAATTTTATGTTCTATTTTTACCAAAATCTAATTTTTCAACTCTTTGTGATTTCTAAGAAACTTTCATGTTTTCTCATAATAACCAACATAACTCATCATAACACTTACTAATACTTCATATACCCATGATTTTTCATCAGTCCAATTCTTTTATTATGACTTTCATCATAATCCACGTAAACAGATCATTTTCATAATTTAATAAGGAATGAATACAAAGGATCATTCACCATGCATGTGGTAATCCACATAGACAAGTTATTCCAATAGAATAATAAAGAATGGAATAATAGAAGAATTCACCATGCGTGCGATAGACCACACAAATAGGTTTTTCTTAACAGAATAATAAAGAACGGAACCAGGTCAGGCGTAATCCGCACCGAAAGGATATTCCAACAGAATAATAAAGAACGGAACCAGGTCACGTGAAATTCGCACCGACAGGATATTCCAACAGAATAATAAAGAATGAAATAACAATAGAAATCACCATGCATGCGATAAACCGCACAGACTGGTTATTCCAACAGAATAATAATTAATGGAACCAGGTCAGGCGTAATACGCACCGACAGGATATTCCGACAGAATAATAAAGAACGGAATAATAGAAGAATTTCACCATGTATGCGATACTTCGTATAAATAGGTTATTCCAACATAATAATAGAGAATGGAATATCAGAAGTTCTCTTCATGAATATGAAAGAAATAATACTCCTTACGAGTACAAAAAATAATATCCCTTACCTCAAAAGAAGACTGTATACTGGAATAGTGAGGTAGCAGACTTCTCTTCCTCTTTCTCTCTATAATTTCTCTCTATAATAATGGCTCTCGAGCTTTAGTGAATTGGTGAAAAATGAAGGAAGAATGAGCTTCTATTTATAGAAAAATATAGTTTTGATAATTGCACGTTTTGGGGCTCAAAAAATTACAGTACAATACCTCCAACTTTTCTTTCATTTTAAATTTAGTCCTGCAAGTATTATCAAACTTGCACCACCTCCCCTAATAGTAAATAATGTGAATCAATAGTTCAATCATGTGACTCAATAGTTCTAGACATTTAAAAATACAAATTATAGTATAGTACCTCCATCTATACCTCCATTTTTAACTTAGTCATGCAAGTATTATCAATCTTGCACCAACTCCCCTAATAGTAAGTGAATGTGACTCAATAGTACACACATGTGAACAAATAGTTATATAAGCATGTGAATTAGTAGCAATTAATTGCACATTTATCCGATAAATTATTTGATTTATCAATATAACCTCCAGATATCAATTATCATCGAAATAGATGTGGATTTTTACTAACACTAATAATCTCAACACAATGGAACTATCAAATTTATCTTTAATCAACGGAAATTTATTCATCATTAATATTATAACTCACAATATTTAACAACCAGGTCATTCCCAGGAAAGAGGGGGCTTTCCAATAAGGATTTCTCCCTATTGGCGCGCAATTAGGTGACCAAACCTCTCCTTGGCAGAACTTCTAGACATTGTAAATATTGTAATTTAATAATATGAATAATTTTGTCGTCTCAATTATTAATTTAATAATAAATCATATAATGCAGATGATACTGTGACAATAATGGAATCAATAATATGAGAGATGATGCAGCAATTACTGTAGCAATAATTGAGCTAATAAAAAAAACTTCATCATCACTTACTTTGAAAAAAAATTCAAATGCCACCCTTAACTTTAAACTTTTATCAATTTAACTATTCACCAAAATAGCAAAATTGAATACTTTTATTTCATAAAATTTGGGGTCTCACATATTTAATCATTCAAAAATGCCATACTCATAAGATTTCATCACCAATGATCAAATTCCTCATCAAAAATCTGCATATACTCTATATAGGATTCTCCAGCCATAAAATTCTATTTTCCAATTTTGTTACTTCACATAACATATTTAATTTATTTACTCATAACTAGTTTATTTTCATAAAAAATACCAAATCAGTCCCAAAAATATTTCTTTTCTGGGATTTAGCAGAATATAGTCCCATATTAAACATATATTTTTTTTCAGAATTTTTAAAATTTATTTACAATTTTTCATATTGCCAAAACTGCCGAATATTTAGACATTTATCATAAATTATACTTTTGTCCAAAAATTCCAAAATTTATAGGGTATACTCCTGTTATATATATGTACTCCCACTAAAAATTTTACCAATTTTGGAGTAAACCACAAAGCATTATAAGGGTTTACTTTTAAAATAGTCTTTTCCCATAAAATCATAACTCTTAATCTATACATCCAAAAATCGCCATTTTTGGACACAATCTAGAAAACTCATCAAACTATCATTTCAAATTTTTTCAGAATTTTTGAGGGTCAGAAAAATTATGAAAATGCCCCTGGCAAAAACCCCTTTTGAATGAAAATATTATTCATATGAATACAAAGGATCATTCATTCACCATGCATGCAGTAATCCACATATGAAGATTATTTCAACAGAATAATAAAGAATGGAATAAGAGAAGAATTCACCATGCATGCGATAGACCGCACATGCAAGTTATTCTCAATAGAATAATAAAGAATGGAATCAGGTCATGCGTAAACCGCACAGACAGGATATTAGACATGACATTCCAACAGAATAATAAAGAATGGAATAACAAAAAAATCACCATGCATGCGATAGACCGTACAGAAAGGTTATTCCAACAGAATAATAAAGAATGGAACCAGGTCTAGCGTAATTCGCACAGACGGGATATTTTAACAGAATAATAAATAATGGAATAACAGAAGAATTTCACCATATATGTGGTACTTCGCATAAACAGGTTATTCCAACATAATAATAAAGAATGGAATAACCGAAGCTCTCTTCATGAATACAAAAGAAATAATACCCCTTACCTTAGAATAAAGCTGGATACTGGAAAAGAGAGGTAGCAGACTTCTCTTCTTCTTTCTTTCTATAATTTCTCTCTATAATAATTGCTCTATAACTTTAGTAAATTGGTGAGAAATGAAGGAAGAATGAGCTTCTATTTATAGAAAAATATTGTGACGCCCCAAAAAATAGGTATATATCACCTATTCTGAGTCACCAAATACATGGTACAAAAATACAAATACAACTTAATAATACAACTGTCGTGTAAAATACGACAAAACATAATCTAAGAGTTTTAATACGTATATTGTCATCTAGACAGTATACAAACTCAATGATTTCCTCATTAAATTTATTGTCACACTATTTAACAGAATAATGAGGACTATTAATGCTATCATCTGGATCGTCACTCCATTCCCTGACTCATCCCAACTATATTCTCATTTTCTGAAGAGAACGTTGAAGGAAAGGGTGAACTCAACTAGCCCAGTAAGAAATATTATGACTAAGATAATGCAGAATAAATTATCATTAGCCTTCAATAATGTTAAACTGATAAAATACAATAGACATCAAGTTTAACTACAACGGAACAAGCAATCCATTAGAAAAGTCAAGTAGAGAATAAAATATACTATCTTCTATGATTTAAAAATGTTTTCATCAATTTTTATCACTGAGACTCAGCTTAATAAATAAACCACATCATCGAATCATCCCTGTATTACGGGCCAAGGATATTCTTTAAATCATCAATGGTCATGACTATACTGAATAATCCCTGGTCAAAATCATACCAAATCCATCTCTGCACGTAAGCCAAAGATATACAACAATAAAACCAATAATCAACAATCCATCTTTGCACGTAAGCCAAAGATATATAATTCAATAAACAACGGTCCATCTTTGCACGTAAGTCAAAGATAACTTTCATCACCATATAAGCATGAGGATGATGACAATGATATAAGCATTAATCAAACTAAAACAAGAATAAATATTAAAGACTTTAAATTTATCCAAATATTATTAATCACTTAATAAACTCATAATCTAATATTATTAATATTATAACAATATTTTAATCATCTCTAAACTTATAAACAATTTATTTCAATTGTTAAGTAAATAGGAAGCTAACTTTCATTTAATTGAGATTTTGAGAATCCTACACTTTGAAAGAGAGAGAGAGAGAGAGAGGGAGTTCGGATGGGAGGATGTTAAGGAGAAGGTAGCAAAAAATTTTGCTCGGGAGCAACCTTTGTCTGGCGGAAAGAGATTAAATGAGAACGGTAATCCGAAACCTAGTCTTTTATAAATTTTCTTTAAGTTTTTATGTATAAAAACATAAATTAATGAGAATAAGAAGTAGATGATGTTAGGGATGATTTCATATGGTTGAAATCGTAAGAAAATGAAGAAATAAGAATTAAAAGTTTAGTTTATAAATTTCTTAAGGAAGTATAAGATTCGTAATGAATTAGAACAATCCGAGTGGATTATATCAATAAGTGGGTGTAATAAGTAAGGAAGGATGTTCTATAACATCAAATTCCAATAAAAAGTGAAATCGTAATCTAAAATATCGATTAAAATGAAGAACGAACGAAGAACACGAAGAACGTTGTTGATGGACAAATTAAAACCATCGTAGGATAATTATTGTTGATGGATAAGTTTAAAAACTATCGCTTATAAGTTAGATGCATATTGATTGGTTAGGAATAGTAGAAACGTTCATGAAGAACGGATTAAAACTTAGCTATAATAAAGTTATGGTAAAAATTTTGTAAAAGACAAACGAGAATTAGAAAGTTAGTAAATGAACCCGAACGTATAGGGTTTCATAAGAATGTAAGAGAACATAGAAAACATGAGTCATGGACTCAAGAATAAACAAATTCCGAGTTCGGATGACCGAGTTACGGACGAACAAACAAAGAGCGTTAAAAACATAAAATGAACAAAGGGTGAAGATCAAGCCAACTGAATGGCACGCTAACAAATTCAAAACAATGTTCTGTCTCGGGGGTATTGAATTATGTAAGATAAGGAAGGGAATGGCTTTGGAATGACCTCGTTTCGAGTTATAACGAATAAGTTATGAAAGCGGGAAGTAAGCGTCTTAGAACGATCAAAGACTTAAAGAAATTTTTTAGGGTTAGGGCTTGGCACGGTGCAAGAGATAAAAGGGAGAGTGGCGCCGCACCGCCAGTGTAAGGAAAAAGCCAGAGAAGAACTTTTAACTACTCAACTCTTTGGGGAAAAGTAAGAAAGATAAAGAACATAATGTTCAACTAATGTAACCCTTATTCAAGTGTATTAAACCTTTAATGAAGGTTGAACGGAAAGATTAAATGAGATTAAATGACAAAGAATTTAAATGTGAGTTACATAACCGATGTCCGGGGACCGTAGTCGCAATGAACGAACGTAGGGGATTGCTAGGGTTGTGATTTCTTAGATGTTGAGCGACGAGGGTAATGAATAACATTTCGATGTTATGTCATGATAGTGAGAGATAAGTGTGAAGCATATAGACGCTGTGTATGCAATGTTGTTGCCATAAACGACCGGTCTTAGCATACAACGAGCGGTTTGGCTTAGACAATAAGAATGACTAATGAACATGGGGTTCAAGTAAGGGATAACGATAGTATTAAGTAAGATACGAATGGTATTAAGAAAACTGTAATGAACGATAATAAGATTAATGAAAGCCGAAGGTGAGTCGTATAAGAATGAATCCTGAGGTATGGCATTTAGTTGCCAGAAAGCCATAAGGAATACGAAATTAACTTAACAAACATTATAATTAATTGTTAAGATAAGTTATGATAATTTTAGGTTGTGGTGTAATCGTAACCTTTGATGGTTGACTTATGGGAGCTGGGATAAACAATTCCTTCAAAGAGCGAAGGTATATACAAAACTGGAAACTGATCTAACTCACTGTTATAGGCAGTATAGATGAGACGGGAACTTGTTTGTTGGTTATTTGTGGGAAACCACTTAGAGTACTATATGGACTACTAGCAGAGAAATGATGTGTGCTGAGTCCTAAAGAAGTTATAAGAAGAAGATAAAAATGTGAAACATCAAAGATGATGAACGTATAAATAAGACATCTTCGTATGTCATGAAGCCGTAGGATGGTCATGAAAGTGGTCGCGTAAACTTAGGTTGCAAGAACGCGAACCCTAAGAAGTAAAGTTAAGTAAATCAATGCATAAGTCAAATATATATGACTAATTGGTGTATGTGGTGTTTTCTTATGTGTTATATAGGAATTGAAATGAGCAGTTTGGCGTAAGCTGTAGCTGGGCATAAGGCAAGTTTCCTAACGTCATTCATATTTCAAATGAAAGCTAGTTTATTATACTTCTAAGATTTTGAACTTGAGAAGTTGTGTCTATGTGCTAATGTGCGATATTTGTGTAAAGTGGTAGAACATATGAGGCCTTGAGCCACAATGTGAACACTTCGGTGTTTCTATGAGATGAACTGTCCTGTGATTTAACTGTTCAATAAGAGAATGCTCTGTTCATACATGATCCGTTATTGTTAAGTCTGTGCTAATGATTCTAGCTAGACAGAATGTGTATGAAAAAGGTAGAAGAATGAAAGTATTTTAAATTAAAGTAAATATTGTTTTAAAATGATAGGAATCGAGATTATTCCTATTATTCAAGTTGCTTCGTAACCTTTGTTCGGTTATTGAAGTCTTAAAACAATATTTAAATTCTTGAAGATGTTTGTTCAACTATTATGACTTGCTGGGCAATTGAATGCTCACACTTGCTTTAAATGAAAAACATTTCCAGTGAACGATGTTAGAAGAACTTAAGGATCCCGTAAAGATCAAGCTGACGGTATCCAGATGAAGTGCCATTCAGAATGTGGATGAACGAGAAGATCGAGCGAAGACTTGTAATATATAATAAGTTAAATGAACTTTAGATTAGTTTGAAGAACTGTTATGTATCCTTGGTGGCGGAATAAAAGTCACTCTTGTAAGATGAAATGAATAATGTATTTATAATTATTTGTAATGAAAAAGGTTATAAGGTTTCTAGAACCTGGGATTTGAGAGTATATGTTGTTATATTTCAATATATAATGATGTATGTTTGGAAGAAGATGGGATCGTGACGTACGGAATCCAGATCTGAAAATAGACCGACTTTCGGGGCGTTACAGGAATAACATGTCTGTGCAGTCTATCGCATGTATGGTTAATTCTTATGTTATTCTATTCTTTATTATTCTATTGGAATAACCTGTCTATGTGGATTACCACATGCATAGTGAATGATCCTTTATATTCATTTCTTATTAAATTGTGGAAATGATCTGTCTACGTGGATTACCGCATGGCGGGTAAAAATCCATTTGCAGGTTCATATATTCTATTATACTTAGTTGGTTAAAGTTTTGGCTTCTATACTCCATGAAATTAGTAGAATATCCTGGATATTTGCGCTTCATCCAGTATCTTTTCATGGAAATATTCTTCTGAGCATTCTTGAATTTTACTCCACAAAGCAGTATCATGTTGACAATTTAGACGTTTTTGAGTTTAGGATAAATTAACTTATAAATCTTTAAAATTTAATTCTTGAACTTTTTTTATTGAATTATTATGTCATTGTCACCATCCTCATGTTTATATTATGTTGAAAGTCATCTGTGGCCTGTAGTGCATAGATGGACTTGGTATGATTATGACCAGGGATTATTCGGTATAGTTATGACCGTAATGTTACAAATGATGTGGTAAAAGTCCTCATTGGCCCGTAGTGTATTGATGGACACTTGTTGGCATGATCATGACCATTGATGAAAACACGAATATCCTTGGCCCGTAGTGCATGGATAGTTTGTGGTCGTGATACTAATGAATACCCTTGGCTGTAGTGCAGGGATGACGTGGTTTATTTAATAAGCTGAGTCTCAGCGATAAAAGTGATGAAAAACCTTTTAAATCATAGAAGATAGTAGATTTTATTCTCTACTTGACTCTTCTAATGGATTGCTTGTTCAGCTTGAAGTTAAACTTGATGTTTGTTATATTGTATCAGTTTAACACTATTGAAGGCTAACGATAATTTATTCTGCATTATCTTAGTCCATAATATTTCTTACTGGGCTAATTATTATACAAAGGATCATTCACCATGCATGCGGTAATCCACATAGACATGTTATTCCAACAGAATAATAAAGAATGGAATAACAGAAGAATTACCATGCATGCGATAGACCGCACAGACAGGTTATTCTCAACAGAATAATAAAGAATGGAAACAGGTCATACGTAAACCACATAGACAGGATATTCCAACAGAATAATAAAGAATGGAACTCAGGTCATGCGTAAACCACATAGACAGGATATTCCTAACAGAATAATAAAGAATGGAATAACAACAGAATTCACCAAGCATGCGATAGACCGCACAGACAGGTTATTCCAACAGAATAATAAATAATAGAATAGCAGAAGAATTTCACCATGTATGCGGTACTTCGCATAGATAAGGTTATTCCAACGTAATAATAAGGAATGGAATAACAATAGCTCTCTTCATGAATACGAAAGAAATAATACCCATTACCTTAGAAGAAATTAGATATTGGAATAGTGTGGTAGCAGACTTCTCTTCTTCATCCTCTCTATAATTTCTCTCTATAATAATTACTCTATAGCTTTAGTTAATTGGTGAGAAATGTAAGAAGAATGAGCTTCTATTTATAGGAAAGTATAGTTTCGATAATTGCACATTTTTGGGCTCGAAATATTACAGTACAATACCTTCAACTTTTCTCTCATTTTTAATTTTGTCCTGCAAGTATTATCAAACTTGCACCACCTCCCCTAATAGTAAATAATGTGAATCAATAGTTCAATCATGTGAATCAATAGTTATAATCATGTAAAAATACGAATTACAGTATAGTACCTCTATCTATACCTCTATTTTTAACTTATTCATGCAAGTATTATCAATCTTGCACCAACTCCCCTAACAGTACAAGAATGTGAATCAATAGTACACACATGTGAACAAATATTTATATAGGCATGTGAATTAGTAGCAATTAATTGCTCATTTATCCGATTAATTACCCAATTTATCAATATAACCCCCAGACATCAATTATCATCGGAATAGATGTCGATTTCCACTAACACTAATAATTCCAACACAATGGAACTATCAAATTCATCTTTAATCAACACTAACTTATTCATCATTAATATTATAACGCACAATATTTAACAACCATGTCGTTCTCAAGTAAGAGGGGGCTTTCCGATAAGGATTTCTCCTTATTGGCGCGCAATTAGATGACCAAACCTCTCCTTGACAGAACTTCTAGACATTGTAAATATTGCAATTTAATAATATGAATAATTTGTCGTCTCAATTAATGATTTAATAATAAATAAAATATTATGCAGATGATACTGTGATAATAATTGAATCAATAATATGAGAGATATGATGCAGCAATTACTGTAGCAATAATTGAGTATAACTGAGTGACTTCTCACGTAAGCATCAATAATCAATACCGTGTGCTACTATACAACCACGTGTATTACTGTACTTTTACTACCGGGTAAGTTCAACAGTTTTAACGGTAACACTTTCGCCGTTATTTTTATAAAATGATAATTTTGTCATTTTCTAACTACGACAATACTTCTGTTGTGGGGTCCACCAATGATTGTGCCATCGTACGGATATTCACCAACAAAAAGAATATTCTCCGACCAATCGAATATTTTATAACCACTTAATTACTTTGCAAAATTTATAAATATTACCCACAACTATAACATTATATAATATCCACACCATAATATTAAAAAATATTTCGAGAAATTTAAATCTTTATTCATAAAATTTGGGGTCTCATAAAAGATATACAACTGTATTTTAGAAGAGTCAAGTAGAGCATGATATCTACTATCTTTTACGAATTAAAAGTGTATAACCAATATTTTATCAGTGAGACTCAGCTTAATAAATAATCCACATCATCGAATCATCCCTGCACTACGACCAAGGATATTCATGTAATCATCAATGGTCATGATTATACCGAATAATCCCTGGTTATAATCATATAAATAACTGTCCATCAATGCACTACGGGCAAATGAGGACTTTTGCCACATCATCTATAATATTACGGGATTATGATTATTCGAATGATCCCTGGTCATAATCATACCAATAAACAATTTTTCTATGCACATAAGCCAAAGATACTCATCAATCAATAGTTCATCTTTGCACGTAAGCCAAAGATATACAACTATAAAACCAATAATCAACAATCCACCTTTACACGTAAGCCAAAGATATACAACTGTAAAACCAATAATCAACAATCCATCTTTGCATAGTAAGCTAAAGATATACAACTGTAAAATCAATAATCAACGGTCTATCTTTGCACGTAAGCCAAAGATAACTTTCATCTTAATATAAGCATGAGGATGATGACAATGATATAAGCATTAATCAAACGAAATCAAGGATAAATATTAAAGACTTTAAATTTATCCACAGTTTAAAAATATCAAATTGTCAACATGATACTACTTTGTGGAGTAAAATTCAAGAATAATATTCATGTACCAAAAATAATTTGGACAGAAAAGAAATATATTTTTCGGGTAAATAGTATCCCCGTGAATAGTATCCTGTGAATAGTACTTTCGGGAATAGTACATCGTGAATAGTACCTCAACACGAAAAGTGTCCCGAATACCCGAGTGAATGATACTATAGTGAATAGTAATCGAGTGAATAGTAAAATAGTAACTCGTGAATAGTACTCCGGCACGAAAAGTGCCCCGAATATCCGAGTGAATAATACCAGAGTAAATAGTAACTGAGTGAATAGTAACCCGTGAATAGTAACTCATTAAAGAAAAATATCAAGAAAAATGATATTCCATGACGAGTACAAAAGAAATGATATCTCATACAAGTATAATAGATTATACGAAACTGCAAATGGATTTTCACCCGCCATGCGGTAATCCACGTAGACAGATCATTTCCACAATTTAATAAGGAATGAATACAAAAGATCATTCACCATGCATGCGGTAATCCACATAGACAGGTTATTCCAACAGAATAATAAAGAATAGAATAACAGAAGAATTCACCATGAATGCGATAGACCGCACAGACATGTTATTTCCAAAACAATAATAAAGAATAGAACCAGTTCATGCGTAATCCGCACAGACAGGATATTCCAACAGAATAATAAAGAATGGAACCAGGTCATACGTAATCCGCATAGACAGGATATTCCAACAGAATAATAAAAAATAAAGAATGGAATCAGGTCATGCTTAATTCGCACAGACATGATATTTCAACAAAATAATAAAGAATGGAATAACAACAGAATTCACCAGGCATGCGATAGACCGCACAGACAGGTTATTCCAACAGAATAATAAAGAATGAAATAACAGAAAAATTCACCAGGCGTGCGTAATCCGCACAGACAGGTTATTCCAACAGAATAATAAAGAATAGAATAACAAGCCTTACGAGTATTAAAAGAAATAACTCTTCATCATGAATACGAAAAAAATAATACTCCTTACTATAATAATAATATCCCTTACCTCAGAAGAAGACTAGATACTAGAATAGTGATGTAAGAGCCCAACTTATTATAAATAAAATTAAATTTTCTTTATTCATTATTCTAAATTAATAAGGTCTTAATTTGATATAATGTTTTGGTTATGGGTGAAATGTACAAATTTTACAAGATAAGCAAGTGGTTATAAAATATTCATTTTTATCGGGGAATATTCTTTTGGTCGTAGAATATTTTTTTTGTCGAGAAATATTTGTACGATGGCGCAACCATTCTTGTGGCTCATAACAGAATAACTATCGCGTGAAGAAAACGACAAAGTATGAGTTTTTATAAATAACGACGTAGTTGTTACCATTAACACTATTGGAATACCTGGTGGTTAAAATACAGTAATACACGTGATTGCACATTAGCACACGGTATTGCACAGTATTGATGAATTATTGATTCTTACGTAAGAAGACACTACTCAATAATTGTTACAGTAGTTACTGTTCAATATTTTATTTTATTAATTCAATAATTACTGCGTTGATATTTAATATTATTGTTGTTTCAATAATTATCACTGCACAATATTTTCCATTATCAGATCAACAATTCATATTATTTGAATAATATTATTAGATAACATTATTGGCAATGTCTATAAAGTTCTGTCTAAGGAGAGGTTTGGTCACCTAATTGCGCGCCAGTAAGTAAAAATCCTTATTGGAAAGCCCCATCTTTCCTGGGAATGGCCTGGTTGTCATAATTGCGATTCTGTAATATTATTTGGGAACAATTAATTATTGATTTATATGATAAAAAAAATATTTATTTGATGTAGATATAAATGATGGATTTATTTATGTGATTATAAATGAAGGAATTAATGTTGAGGTGTTTTATAAGTATTTTGTTGGAATGGAGGTATTAAAAATCACCCGTTTATTGATTTTGGATATTTTCTAGTTGGAATTTGGAAAAACTCAAAGCTACAAAGTTGTAGAGAAATTGATTTCGTGTGGAATGGACATAAAATTCGTATTTTTCTGATAAACGGACTATTTTCTATGAATTGTTGAAGTTTCGAAAAATAAAATAATTTTTATTAATTTATGGGTAGGACCCACTTTTGGGTTGGTGTTGAATACACATGGGTTGCTATTTTTTTCTTCCAAGATGGCATGCTTTATTTTTCCAATGGTGTGCGTAGAGAAAAAAAGAAAGAAAGAATAATATTTTATTATTTTAGTCTCCTATGACGTTCTAGCATTTTCCTATAAATAGACGCTTAGGTTAGAATTGAAAATCATATCAGAAACAAGTTTTATTTCTCTCTAGATTCTCGAGCATATTTTTGTGAGTATTTTGATACTTTGAGAGCTGCTGTTCGGTACAAGTTTCTTTCAGCTTTCTATCCGATATTCCGATCAGAAGTACCGTTATTTTGAGGTAAGGGATGTTATTTTCTTCTCAAATGATATTATTTTCTTCAATATCATGATGCCAAAATATTGGTGAACTTTTAATCAAATTTGGAACTTTTTGTGTCGGGGTTACTATTCACGTACACGACACTATTCACGTATACTATACTATTCACGAATACGACACTATTCACCGAAAATTGAAAATTTTCTTTTTTGTCCAAGATGTCTATTTTGACTATTATCTTTGAGTGTATCCATGTTTTGATCGTTATTTTTGAATTCTTCTTCACAATCAGTTATTATGAAGTATTATTGATCTGGATAAATTGTTATACGAATTCCTAATATTTGTCCTTCTGTCTCACTAGGTTTGTTTTCTTTAAAATATTTTTCATCATCCTCAGTCTTAAATGATGATATTACTGAATATCTTTGGCATGTAGTGCAAAGATGAATGATTAATTGATGAATATTTTTGGCCCGTAGTGCAAAGATTAACATGTATTGAGATGAACATGACCAACTGGTGATACAAATGAATATCTTTGGCCTGTAGTGCAAAGATGAATATTTGATTAAAGATATATGTTGATTGTTGTTACAGGGATAAAATATTGATGATGAACTTTTAAATCTTAGAAGATAGTAGAATTCATTCTCTACGTGACTCTTCTAATGGATTGTTGTTTCCGCTGTAGAATATTGATCTAAAACTTGTTGTCTATTATATTCTATCAGATTTTTCCCTGTTAAAGACTAATGATAATTTGTTGCATATTATCTTAGTCATAATATTCTTTACTAGGCTAGTTGAGCTCACCCTTTTTTTTTTGTTCCATTTTTCTTCTCAGGAGGTGAGAACATAGCAGGATCGAGTCGGGGTATGGAGTAATGGTTCTAGAAAGATGTTTTAGCAGTCCTCACTATTTCTGTAAAATAGTGTATGAATAATTATAATGAGGACTTATTTGAGTATTGATATTGTCTAGAAGACAATATTTGTATTCAAACTCACAGTATGTGTTGTCGTATTTTGCACGACAATTGTATTATTGAAGTTGTAGTTTGCTTTCTGTATCATGTATTTGGCGACTCAGAATGGGTGTTGTATACCTATTTTGGGGGACGTCACAAATGAAGTAGCAGACTTTGCTTCTTCTTTTTAACTATAGCTTCTCTCTCTATAATTTCTCTATAATAATTATTTTGTGAGACTTAGTGAATTGGTGAAAAATAATGAAGGAATGAGCTTCTATTTATAGAAAAATATAGTATCCATAATTGCATATTTTGGGGCTCAAAATATTACAATATAATACCCTCATCTTTTCTTTCATTTTTAATTTAGTCATGCAAGTATTATCAAACTTGCACCACCTCCCCTAATAGTAAATTATGTGAATCAATAGTAAATCATGTGACTCAATAGTTCTAAACATGTGAAAACATTAATTATAGTATAGTACCTTCAACTATGCCTCCATTTTTAACTTTGTCATGCAAGTATTATCAAAATTGTACCAACTCCCCTAATAGTAAATCATGTGAATCAATAGTACACACATATGAATACATAGTTATAAGCATGTGAATTAATAGCAATTAATTGCTAATTTATCTGATTAATTACCCGATTGGTCAATATAACCTCCAGACATCAATTATTATCGAAATAAATGTCGATTTTCACTAACACTAATAATTCCAACACAATGGAACTATCAATTTCATCTTTAATCATCAAGAACTTATTCATCATTAATATTATAACTCACAATATTTAACAACCAGGTCGTTCCCAGGAAAGAGGGGCTTTTCTGATAAGGATTTCTCCTTATTGGCGCGCAATTAGGTGACCAAACCTCTCCTTAACAGAACTTCTAGACATTGTCAATATTTAAAATAATAATATGAATAACTTTGTCGTCTCAATTATTAATTTAATAACATAACATATTATGCAGATGATATTGTGACAATAATTAAATCAATAATATGAGAGATATGATGCAACAATTACTGTAGTAATAATTGAGTATAACTGAGTGACTTCTTACGTAAGCATCAATAAGCAATATCGTGTGCTACTATGCAAACACGCGTATTACTGTACTTTTACTACCGGGTAGTTCAACAGTTTTAACGGTAACACTTTCGCCGTTATTTTTAATAAAAGATAAATCTGTCGTTTTGTAAATACGACAATACTTTCGTTGGGGGGTCCACCAATGATTATGCCATCGAACAAATATTCTCTGTGAAAAAGAATATTCCCCGACACAATGAATAATAACTTGCTTACTTTGTAAAATTTTCAAATATCACCCTTAACTTTAACCCTTTCTCAATTTAACCATTTACTAAATAACATAATAATTATAAAAAAATTGAATACTTTTATTTCATAAAATTTGGGGTCTCACAACATACTCCGAAACCATTGGTACAATTTTAATTGGTGTGGTTTGTGCTATTTTTGGTATGGTTCTAATTTAGTTTATTACTCAGGGAAGCCCTTGAAATGGACTATATATATATATATATATATATATATATATATATATATATATATATATATATAAACTGAGGCCCATCTGATTGCTCAGGAATGGCTCTGTACACATGTAAGACCCTGAATTTTACGAAATGAAAGTATTCAATTTTTATAATTATTATTCTATTTAGTAAATGGTTAAATTGATAAAAGCACAGTAATACGCGTGGTTGCATAGTAGCACACGGTATTGATTATTGATGCTTATATGAGAAGTCACTCAGTTATACTCAATTATTGCTACAATAATTGCTGCATCATATCTCTCATATTATTGATTCAATTATTGTCACAGTATCATCTGCATAATATTTTATATATTATTGAATCAATAATTGAGACGACAAAGTTATTCATATTATTATTTGCTAATATTGACAATGTCTAGAAGTTCTGTCAATGAGAGGTTTGGTTCACCTAATTGCGCTCCAATAGGGAGAAATCCTTATCGAAAAGCCCCCTCTTTCCTAGGAACGATCTGGTTATTAAATATTGTGAGAAAAATATTTTGAGCCTAAGCTGGGTTTGTGCCTCAAAGAGCAATACCAATCCATAAAAGATGGAATTAACTAGGCTTCTCACAAAGAGAAGTACTGGCGACCATCTGTGGTGCGGATCAATCTCAGAGAAAAAAAACCACACTCCTCTCCATATTTCTATACGAAAACCAGTCCCAAGACACCAAAGATGGTAGGGATACATACAGATCAATGATCCGTTTTGAGAGATCCTGCGATGGCTCAATGTCCACATATCAAGGATAAGTTTAGAATGCATCAAGATCACAAGACCTGAAGAAACAGGCAAATATCAAGCAAGTATCATGGCACAACTGAAAGGGAAGTAAATCAAAATATATTTCTCGAAAAAAGTCAAACTTCGAAATTTCAAAAATTAAATTTTTGAGAAAAATATTTCCATTGTGTTGGGATTGTTTGTGTTAGTGGAAATCGACATTTATTTCGATAATAATTGATGTCTGGAGGTTATATTGACCAATCGGGTAATTAATCGAATAAATGAGCAATTAATTGCTATTAATTCACATGATTATAACTATTTGTTCACATGTGTGTACTATTGATTCACATTCATGTACTATTTGGGTAAGTGGTGCAAGATTGATAATACTTGCATGACTAAGTTAAAAATAGAGTATAGATGGAGGTACTATACTGTAATTCGTATTTTCACATGATTATAACTATTAAGTCACATGAATGAACTATTAATTCACATGATTTACTATTAGGGGAGGTGGTGCAAGTTTGATAATACTTGCAGGACTAAATTAAAAATGAAAGAAAAGTTAAAGGTATTGTACTATAATATTTCGAGCCACAAAACGTGCAATTATCGAAACTATATTTTCCTATAAATAAAAGCTCATTCTTCTTTCATTTCTCACCAATTTACTAAAGCTATAGAGCAATTATTATAGAGAGAAATTATAGAGAGAAAGAAGAAGAGAAGTCTGCAACCTCTCTATTCCAGTATCCAGCTTTATTCTAAGGTAAGGGGTATTATTTCTTTCGTATTCATGAAGAGAGCTATTGTTATTCCATTTCTTATTATTATGTTGGAATAACCTGTTTATGCGAAGTACCGCATACATGGTAAAATTATTATGTTATTCCATTCTTTATTATTCTGTTAGAATAACCTGTCTGTGCGGTCTGTCGCATGCATGGTGAATTTTGTTGTTATTCCATTCTTTATTATTCTGTTGGAATATCCTGTCTGTGCGATTTACGCATGACCTGGTTCCATTCTTTATTATTCTGTTTGAATAACTTGTCTATGTGGATTATCGCATGCATGGTGAATGATCCTTTGTATTCATTCCTTATTAAATTGTGGAAATGATCTGTTTACGTGGATTACCGCATGACGGGTTAAAATCCATTTGTAGTTTCAAAATTTTTCGGACATTCAAAAATTCTGAAAAAATTTGGGAGGATATAATGATAAGTTTTCTAACATCTCTAAATAGAATCACTGAAAGAGGAGTTGTAGATTTTTGTATGGACTATTTTTAACAAAGCACGAAAAAGTAAAAAAGGAGAAAAGGCTACTGCCCAAAATTTTGTAAAGGCTGTTTCGGCCACTTAATTTATGAGAAAAATTCTGGCCTTTTGGGACATGAAAATATAGGGTATAAAGTACATCATGTCCAAAAATGAACTCATTCCGACTTAAAATGAGCAAGTTATGACTATTTCAATATTTAGGTTTTTCCGACGGAAAATGCTATAACCGGAGTTCTATAACTCTGATGACCATGAAATTTAACTGGAAGCTCACGTTAACATGTGTAAGATCCTGCCAAGATTTGGGAATTTCTGGAGTTAAACTTTTGAGGTAGCTAATTTCTTAAGGAATTAATTAAAAATTGATTTTTGAAAAATACTTACGGAAGTTGAAAAATTATAAAAAAAATACTTGTTATGTATGAAATATATGTATATATGTTTGGACAAAGGATAGAAAAATAATAAGTTGATTTGGTAATTTGTTATGAAAATGGTTTAGTTACGAACGTATGAGTTAAATATGTTATGTGAAGTTGAAAAATTGGTAAATAGGATTTTATGGCTTGAAAATCCTATATAAGGTATATGCACATTTTTGATGAGTGAATTGATCATTGGTGATGAAATCTTATGAGTATGGCATTTTTGAATAATTAAATGCATTAGTTGGTAAATTGTAAATAATTAAAATAAATTATTTATAAGTTTAATAAATAATTAAAATATTGTTATAATATTAATGATATTAGATTATGAGATTATTAAGTGATTGATAACATTGGGATATTCTTGAACCCTGGATAAATTATATTATAAATGTTTAATATTTATCTTATCTCATTTGATTGATTCTTTATATCATTGTCATGATCCTCATGATTATATTGTGTTGAAAGTCATCTGTGGCTTACGTGCATAGATGGACTTGGTATAATTATGACCAGGGATTATTTGGTATAATAATGACCGTAATGTTATAAATGATGTGGTGAAATTCATCTTTGGCCCATAGTGCATAGATGGACTTGGTATGATTATGACCAGGGATTATTCGGTATAATCATGACCGTAATTGAAAACACGAATATCCTTGGCCCGTAATGCATGGATAATTCGTGGTCGTAATACTAATGAATATCCTTGGCTGTAGTACAGGGATGATTTGATGATGTGGATTAATTATTAAGCTGAGTCTCAGCGATAACATATTGATAATACACTTTTAATTCGTAGAAGATAGTAGATATCATGCTCTACTTGACTCTTCTATAATACAGTTGTATATCTTTGGCCTGTAGAGCAAATATGAATTTTTAATGAATATCTTTGACCCGTAGTGCAAAGATGAATTTATTAGTATGATTATGAACAAGAATTGTAATTTTGTATAATCATGATTTTTGATGTTTCAGGTAGAGACAGGTGATAAAAATTATTTTCGTCCTGGGTGCGAAGAAGAATTTAGAATCACAATTATGATTATAAGTTATTCATATGATTGTGGACAGGAATTGTTGATTGATGTTACAGGGATAAAACATTATTGGTGGACTTTTAACATGGAGAAGATAATAGACCTGATGGTCTATTTGATTCTTCTAATGGATTGCTCGTTCCGCTGCAACTATGGTTGAAAAATTTTATCATCTACCATATGTTCTAAATCTCTGATTTATTACTGATGAAGGCTATTGATGATGTAAATTATCTTTAGTCATGATATTCTTTACTGGGCTAGTTGTGCTCACCCTTTTGCTTCACAATTCCTTTCAGATAATAAGAGTGTAGCTGGGTCAAGCGGGGGTAACATGAGAATAGAACGGTGGTTTATAGCTGTTGAGGTTCTCCCTAAATAGTATGAAAATAATTTTATTGAGAACTTTAGATAAGTGTGTCATATTGTATATGTCATTTGATATTTAATTTTGGTGAACCGAATAGGGTTAGGTGAACCCAACTTTGGAAGGGTGTATTGTCACTATCATACAAGATGTCTAATGACATACAACCTCGTGTTATCATAAGACAGGGTTATGCACATCACTTGCTGAGTATATCTACGAGCACTACCTATATAATCTTAGGAGTTTATTTAAAATATAATTCTCACTTGGAGACAACATAGATAATTATATGTCAAGAGAAGACTCACCATTGGAAAGAAGATGATAGCAATCTTCTTATTTTTCTTTGGGGACTATTGGGTCAACCAAGGATAATTCTGTGGATATATGATATCTATCATAACCTAGACGCATGGCCTCCCATGTACGAAGGTTTCCTTGAGCACTTCCCAAAGATTTTAATTTCTAAAACAATTATTGACTGTACTTTTATGTAAGGTACCATTATAAGGTTGTGGTCAAGGTATCATGAGAGTTACATACATTTGTATTAAAACTCACGGTTTAACTGTGGTCTTATTCTGCACGATAGTTCAACAGTTGTATAAATGAAGTTTGTATTTAATTTTTATAAAGTGATATCTGGCGACTCAGAATGGATGATGTATACCTATTTTGGGGGCGTCACAACACATAAATTTTAATTGTTAAAGAAATTATAGTGTAAAGATTTTGTGATAATATGGTGATATGTAGTACTTCAAAATATAAGATTAATATTGATATTTTTTAAGTTAATTTGAGATATTTTTAAATTTAAAATTAATATAAATTATGTTTTAAAACTAAACTAAATTATGTGAAAAGTATTACTAAAGTTATATCATTTGTTATTTTTAAAAATATAATGAATTATATTACTTTTAAATTGATCAAAAGAGAATCGGATACTCCATCCGTTCCAAAAAATATCTGTAAAATGAAGATTTTTAATAATAATTTTATGTTCTCAAATATATCCTTAATATTAACTAAGAATTTGAATGTGATAATATGATATTAAAATAATAGTGAAAAAGTAATGGTAAATTAAGAATATCATAT
Source organism: Panax japonicus (assembly GCA_020205505.1). Lineage (NCBI taxonomy): Eukaryota > Viridiplantae > Streptophyta > Magnoliopsida > Apiales > Araliaceae > Panax > Panax japonicus. The sequence goes on from CM035095.1 coordinate 30,075,853, forward strand.
CATTTTATAGTTTTTAAATAGAAATATATTTTTAATTTTAAAATGGAGTAAAATGAAAAATGTATATCGGATTTTTAGAAAAGAGTGATTACTAATTTAGATTCATACTATAGAAATGAGAATGGTTAGCATGAGGTTAATTTTGGTCAATTGACCAATCAAAAATTCTACGCCGACCGGGTCCTAGCGACATTGCTAGCGACCGGTCCAAAATTTATTTATTTTTTTTTTAAAATATCTCCCAAATAATTTATAAGATTTATTGGAACTGAATTTTTTTCAGAATAAAGTGTTTTGGATGTCATTTGGATACATGTAAAAAATATGCCTGTACAGACTGTACGAGCATATTTTTTACATGTATCCAAATGACATCCAAAACACTTTATTCTGAAAAAAATTCAGTTTCAATAAATCTTATAAATTATTTGGGAGATATTTTAAAAAGAAAAAAAAAAAATTTGGACCGGTCGCTAGCAATGTCGCTAGGACCCGGTCGGCGTAGAAAAACTCATTGACCAATACAGTATCGACACGCAGGTTAAAAAATGATTCTCTCTATGCGTGTCAATATTGTATTAATTAATTGACCAACTTATTATCAAATTAATTTCATGATAATCGGATCCTATAGAAATTATTATTGCCCTTGTGGTGGGATTGGCATTCCCTTTAAAAAAAACACAAAAACTAATGGCATCATCAACGTATTTTATTAAGTTATTTATTTTATAATTATCAATGAAAACTTTCAAATGGCATTTTGTGTATACTAATGACATTTTGACATTTTATAATTAAGGAGGGATATGTATTCTCTTCGTCTTATAATAAAAGTCTTAATATGACTTTAATGGTTTAATTGATTATTTTTAAAATTAATAATTAAACATATTTATATATAATTTTTAAAACACGAAAGTTGATTTTGATAATATATTTTTTATAATTTATAATGATTATAATCTTTCGATATATATTTTGAATATTTTTAAAATTTAATGATGAATTTGATCATAAAAGTGACGATAATTGTTAGACGGAGAGAGTTTGAAATTGTGAGTAATTAGTTGACCAAATAAAACATTTTTTGCGCGTGAAACCGCACCATTCTCAAACTATCCGTCACCCAATAAGACATTGTGGAAACAAACACGACCGTGTGCATATTTTCTATATCTATGTAGTCGTATATATATATATATCAGACCTTGTGACCAGACCACAAAATCACGCTTACAGCCAAAGGAGGAAGCTTAATCTTTCACTTTCTCTCTCCATATATCTACATCTATATATATATCAAACAGTTGTACAGTGCGAATTATATACATATATAGGTTGCTTGATAATGGCGAAGGAGGTGTTTGATGGAGATTCAGCGAGTTCGATGGTGAAGGAGCTGAGAGAAACTTTCAGGACTGGTAAAACGAAGAATTACGAGTGGAGAATTTCGCAGTTGAAGAGTCTTCTCAAAGTTGCAGAGAATCACGAGAGAGAGATCGTCGATGTTCTTCGCTCCGATATCTCTAAACCTGAATTCGAGTCCTTCGTTCACGAGGTATGTTTGTGTTTTGGTTTGATTTATGCTAGACTACAGGAATCATACAGTATATTTATGTGATGCAGATATGTTAATTGAGCAATTTCAGTTTTTAATGAACTGTGAGTTGATTGAACTGGTTTTGAGTTGAATGGTTGAATTGTTTGGGTTATTTCAGACAATGATGCTTTGATTATTGAAAAGGATTGACATTGACTTTTTATAGGTCTCTATAGTTGACCTACTGGATTGATTGCAGCATTGTATTTGAATTTGCTTAAATTCATCTGATGGTGGTGTTGATGGTCTTCCATTCCTAATTTATTTCAGTTTTAGAATTTATTTTTCGTTCATCATTGAGGCAAAATGGTACTACCTCCTTTCCTTTATATAAGTCGTTTTAGAGAAATGTTTTTGTTCCTTAATATAAGTCGTTTGAGAATTTCAAGTAAGCATTAATTGCTTAGTTTCTAATATTACCCCAAGTATTAAATGTAACTTTGGTTCTCTCACTATTTTATATCTAATAAATAATAATATCTTCTTCCAATACAAGGACAATATAGACAATTGATATTATAGTTAATATTATACAATCATTACCTTAATACTTGTGCACAACTCTACAACGACTTATATTAAGGAACGGAGGGAGTAGAATTTTTAAATCATTATGTCCCCTCAACCATCCTGGTTTCTTGTGAATCTGTTATGTCTCTGCGTAGAGTATGTTAGTCTGGACTTCCCTGGAGGTTTTTACGAAGGAAACTGATATTTCCACACGTGTTTTTGATATTTCTACGTAGTTCTCTCTCACATAAAAAGAAAGTGTGTTCCACCTTCTTCATGTGAGAGGTGACCACGTGATCAAAAAACTCAGTGCTCCCCTTCTATGAATAGCTCAGCCTTTTGCACTCCCCCATCACAATGATCCTAAAATTAATGCTTCAGAAAGCAGGAATTGTCAGAACTAGGTTTCAGTATCATCATTTTCTATTAGCACCAACTGGTAATAGCATTTATTACACACCTTCCCCTAATTGCAATGGTAGAATGTTTGAATATTGATGGTCATTAATAACTAATAGCAAAATATTTATGTTTACAAAATTTTTTGTAAGATATTTATGTTTCCGAAAGCAGGCATTGTCAGAACTAGGTTTCAGTATCATCATTTTCTATTAGCACCAACTGGTAATAGCATTTATTACGCACCTTCCCCTAATTGCAATGGTAGAATGTTTGAATATTTATGGCCATTAATAACTAATAGCAAAATGGTGGGGCTAGTTTGTTTATTCAACTTAAATTCCTCACTCAGAAGTCAAAATGTGTCAAAAATCGATTTTGATCACATGTATACTGTCATAGACTTCTCTTTGAGTGTAATAAGTCTTTGCAATTCATGAAATGAACTCTTGCAGTTTTTAAGTATGGGCTTTAATCCTTTATTCAGATTTATAATGATTAGGTATTGAAACATTAGCGAAAGATTTTGGGCATGCTCAGGTCAAGAACTCGGTATCACCTCTTTGAGTCAGAAAAACTATACAGAAAATTTATTACTCTCTGGTCCCATTTTATTTGTCCTGATTGACCATTTTTAAAATTAATAATCAAGCAATCATATTTTTACTTTTAAAATCGCGAACCTTGACTTTAGCGGTAAATTCCATGTACTTTATTTCTATCACAATTTCTTGCCTAGATCCAATATAGTAATATAATTTATTAATCTTAAAAAAGGTCAATTTGACCATAATTAGTCAAGTAGGACAAATAAAATGGGACTTATGAAATTTGGAGCTGGAGAACTATTGGAGCTTTGTGAAGAAAGGAACTTCTTGCCGACAATTAGTTTGTAAATATTGGAGTCTTTCCAATAATTTGTGAATTTCTAAAGCTATACTTTAGAGTTGGGGTTCCTTGCTTGGCAGTCAGGTGCATAGGTTTTGTCAATCATCTTATTTCATCTTTAAGCTGCAGGAGAGATTATTACATGTTGGAGGATTTATGGGCTACCAAATAAATAAGTGGAGTAACTTGTTAACTTGATGTTTGTCGTCTGGTAGTTAACTTGATATTCATTGTTCTTGTTAATAGTTTTCGTGGAATGCAATGCTTACTTCTGTTTAAAACATCTCTCATTTGTCCCCTCTACCTTAGAAACATGTATCTAAGTTTGGCTTAATAGGAATAAAAAAACATCAGAATGTAAATTGAAGGATCCAATTAGCCCGGGGAGACTTTTAGTATAACAAAAGTTTGTGTAATAGCTTCTGTCCTACTATACTATCCTAAACTGTTGTCCTTTATTATCATGCAGATTGGTCTAATCAAGATATCATGTAAGTTGGCAATCAAGGAGCTAAAGTGTTGGATGAAGCCAGAAAAAGTAATCTCTGTCAGAACTTTTCTTCTAACTGAAAAATGTTATTACCATGTTGTATGACATTAACATTATGTAATCATACTCTGTTCGTGCTTTTTAGGTTAAAAGCACATTAACAACTTTTCCTTCATCAGCAAAAATAGTATCAGAACCTTTCGGTGTCATATTAATCATATCAGCATGGAATTACCCTTTCTGTATGTTGAAACCTCCTCCTTCACATCTTCTATATACATATATACGTGTGTGTATTCTATATATATGTTTTTAGTTATTTACTTGAATGTTATATTTCTAAAAGCATAAAAATCTACAGTTTTAATTCTTCATTTCTATAGTTGAAACAAACTATAGTTGCAATTTGCATGCGCGTTGAAGTTGAATTTCCTATCTACGATTACTTGTACTCTTACTAGCTAGAGAGTAGACATCAAATATGGTTCATGTAGGCAATATTTGAATGGGTCAACTTTCATGTACAATTACTTGTACTCTTCACTAAAACTTTCATTCCGTTCAAGTTTGTATTGCAATACTTGAGTGGATCAACTTCATGGGCATCTTCCAAGTGCTTGACCAACAGTTCCTTCCTTACACTAAGTTTTGGAGCAGGCATATTTTGGCAAGATTCATTATTTTTCTGTAATCATATCAAAACTTTCCTTGATATTAGATATTTTGTACATATTGTTATAAAAACTTTCCTTTCAAACTTTCCTTTCTTTGTTTTTATATACTTGAATCTTTTTTTGTTAACATAGGTCTTTTTTAATGCGAAGTGGTTATTTTTCCTGAAATATGCCGTGAACTCATCATCTATGCTGGCTTTAACTTCTTTTTTCCCTTTCTTTTCCCCCTGGATGTGATCTTCCTTCCAGTGCTTTCTCTTGATCCAGTCATTGGAGCTATTGCAGCTGGAAATGCTGTGGTTTTGAAACCATCAGAAATAGCTCCAGCCACTTCCTCTTTGCTTGCCAAATATTTAGGGGAATATATGGATAGCTCAGCAGTAAAAGTTGTTGAGGGTGCTGTTTCTGAAACATCTGCTCTACTGGAGCAGAAGTGGGACAAGATATTATATACAGGTTATTTCCAAATTCATCAATCATTACCTTATCTTCCATGAAAATATTGTCACGTTACATAATACTATGATAAGTCCTTTTGGTTATATACTTGTCATAGACAAATTACAGACACTATTTTGTGCTTAATTTAATCTTGTTTATTACTCCATCTTAATCGATTTGAGTGTCATTATTTCCTTATTTCGAGACCCAAATAAGTGTCATGGTTACAAATCAATCCAAACCAGTGGAAAAATGAAGATATATGTGTGGAGCGTATCATTTGATGGGAAATATATACTTGGTAAAACTTTATCCCTGCTATATGCATATTGCCCTGGGTCCCTGGCACTCAAACTACGTTAAAGGAAGTACATATTTATATCTAGAACTCAAAAGTTTGTGTGGTTAATGCATGACACCATAAGTTAGTTTGTTTGAATTAGTTGTGTAGAAGCCAGAAGGTGAACTGTACGCAGAAATCCTGAATATTTTTTTTTGCAGATTTCCTATTTTAATTTAATCTTTTTAACATTGTGGATTTTTTGACATCTTCATCTTCACAATGCAAAATAATTGAATGTGATTTCAGTGTGTGTTATTTGTGTCTGCTTGCATCCTATTTCGGTTTGTAAGCTGAGGTGGCACAGAAAGGTTTTTGCACTGAAACTTGAAAATCAAATTTTAAAAATTGTACCCTAAATTCTAAATTTTGAATAATGAACCCTATCCATTGGTACCCTAAATACCAAAATTGAAAAAACAAACCAACCATAAACCCCGAAAATTGAAACCCAAATTCTAAAAATTGAACCCTAAATCTAAACCCTAAACATTGCCCTCCACCCTCTGCCCTTCACCGTCATGAGAAAAGGAGAAAGAAGAGAAAGTGAGAGACGTGACATTCCTTAAAAGGTCACCCACCTCTATCATCTACCGCCTTGCAACCACCATCTTAGTCCACTGCAGTCTCCATCTTCACAGTAATTGTTACCAATTTGTGTGAGAGAGAGAATTCTGCTTGTCGTCGACCACCATCTTTGCAGAGTCGAGGCATTTGGGAGCAATTTTGGATGTAGAGGGCCAAGTCATTTTTTAGAGAGAGACGTTTCTCATAAGGGAATGGACAAAGTATTTTTAAATAGAATGGAGGGAGGGATGGAGAGATGACGTTTCTCATAAGGGGCTGGAAACCTATTTTTAAATAGAACGATGTCATCTAATTAACAATGTATATAACTTATATACATCTCAGCCTTTTCCCGTTCTCTTATATGTTCCGATAGAAGAGAAATTTTATCAGAAGAGGTAGAGAGATTAAAAGCAGGGAGGACAAGGAGTCCATTCACCATGTAACAAGTTGAAAAATAGAAAAAAGAAAGTACTCAAAAGAAGAGCTGCTCTCCAATCTCTTCAAAGGTCTAGACTCTGAAATGCCCCTCAAACTCACAAGACGGAGGCCCAAAGTGAAAACATGAACAGCGATCCTATTTCACACTTTTTTAGTATTACGAGTGTTGACTGATATCATGGGTGGTCTTACCTTTATTTTTCCTTAGTGGGTGGTATTGGTTAGTTTCAATCTGTCACGGATCTTTTAATTGTTGTCAAAGAAAGTTTACAGGCATGGAAAGAGGTCCTCCTTGGAGTGCCACCTTGGTGGAAAAGAAGAAACATGATAACAATCTCATACATTATAGTGTGACAAATTGTATTTTCATGCATTTAGCTGAAGTAAGCTTTTCTAGCTGTCATAACATTTTAGATGCAGTACGTGTTGACCTTAAACGATGTGATTATTCATATATTTTGATTTCTGGTACTAATATTTAACAAATGTCCTTTTGTAGGAAATTCAAAAGTGGGCCGCATTGTGTTGGCTGCTGCTGCAAAGTATCTTACACCTGTAGTTTTGGAGCTTGGAGGAAAATGCCCTGTTGTTGTAGATTCAGACATCAATTTAAAGGTAAACAGCTTCACATTATTTCACAACAGTCACTTATTATTTCATATGGTGTCATAACTGCTGTCTTTGTCTTATAATTATTACTTACACATTCTGTTTATTTCTAAGGTTGCAGTAAGGCGTATTATTTCAGGAAAGTGGGGATGCAACAATGGACAAGCCTGTGTCGCTCCGGATTACATTATAACAACGAAAGATTATGCTCCAAAGTTGGTAAGAATTCCCACGTGTGAAGTGATAAATATTATCAGATATGCAGGTCCTGATCCTGTCCATTTGTTTATTTGTGGTTCCTTCTTCTCCAGGTAGATGCTCTGAAGCTTCAGCTGGAGAAATTCTATGGAGAGGATCCGTTGAAATCAAATGATATATCTCGCATTGTGAGTTCCAACCACTTTGCTCGGATAACAAATCTATTGGACGACCCTAAGGTTTCTGATAAGATTATTCACGGTGGTCAAAGAGACAACATCAACCTGTGAGTTTCAACTGCATTTTGTTTATTGCTTCTCTCCTCATTTCCTTTCTGATGGTAAAGCTATGTATAACATTCTTCTTTTTTGTTTATGTGGCAGAAAGATTGCTCCCACTATATTGCTGGATGTGCCAGAAGATTCTCTGATCATGAATGATGAGATATTCGGTCCTGTACTTCCTATTGTAATGGTATAAGCCTAGATGATCAGTTCCAATGAATTTTTATTCAGTGCTTCCTTGCTTATATGGAAAAACATGTTGAGTGAAAAGATGATAAATTTTGTTTAACAGAGAGCAAGCTGTTGAGATGCTTTATCTTTATGCTTTATTTTAGAAAATAGTATTTATTATTATTATTATTATTATTATTATTATTATTATTATTATTTTAGGACGGGAGAGTATGTTAGTATAGTATTTTATTGCAATTGCAAGCCTGAAATATGGTTCTCAGTCATGATACTTAATTTATTTTGCTTTGGTAAGGTTGACCGATTGGAAGAGAGTTTTGATATTATTAATTCAAGAGGCAAGCCACTGGCAGCATATTTATTTTCCAACAACACTAAGACGAAGGAGAAGTTTGTGAGAGACGTATCTGCAGGGGGTTTGCTCATTAATGATACTGCTCTACATGTATGTATTTCTTGCTAACTCGTACCACTGATCCTATTTTGGATATGCATACATGCCAACTTTAATTAGTACTCACTCTTGATACGTACCTGAGAACTTGTACTATCCTTGATATTTTTTGATATTTGGTATGCATATTCTTATACTTAAATGCACACATTAAGTGTTTATATATTGGTTGGATACTAAGATTGATATATGGAAAATGCTTGTCAACCTAATAACAATTTAAGTTTTAGAGCTATTTATAATTTGACTCGGTATCAGAATTCTGGGTTCAAGTTCAACCAAATACTGGGATTCCCCTGTTATATTATATGTGAGATTACACTTATATTTATTTTTGTTTGTTTTTCCTCTTTCTTTTTTGTATGGTGAACTTCTGGTCATCCTTAAAATAACATTTTCCTTTTATTAAAAGAATTATAAGTCCACTATCTAATATCTTCAACCCTTACGAGGAATTTGTAGTTTGTCCTTAACATCAAATAAAGATGTTGGACTCCCAGGATCACATATTTTGGTATACTTAGATGTTAGAACCCATCCGTAGTCAACTCAACAATGTAGAATTTTATGCTAAAGAAAAGTAGTCATATTTATGTTCTTACGCACACAACACACACACATATATACCTCTGAACTCTAGCTAAAGGGCCTAAATTATGTTAATGAACTTGGTGGTGCAGCTGACAGTTCCCACTTTACCTTTTGGCGGAGTTGGGGAAAGTGGCATGGGCGCATACCATGGTAAATTTTCATTTGATACTTTTAGCCACAAGAAGGCAGTTATGTATCGAAGTTTTCTTGGCGATTCATCTTTAAGGTACCCTCCATACACACCGGGTAAGCTAAGAATTCTGAAGGCTCTTTTGAATGGCAGTATCCTTGGCATTATCCGTGCTTTATTTGGGTGGTCATAGGTATAATTGTTTATACCATACATTCGATTATCAAGTCTTTTGCTTCATTGATTTGTAATTTTATCCCATCTTGTAATTTTAAGGTTCTCAGAAAACATTGGTTGGTGTCTATTGTTCTTAGCCAACACCATTAGTAATGTTCTTCAAAAAGGGATTTTCCCCCTTGATATAATTATCATTTTATTGAGTGAAATAAGAACAATATTATGAGGGTGATATGCTAATTAAATTGTGTAGCTAGCTATGTGTTCTAAGCCTAATTGCCTTGATAGAAATAAAAGTAAATCGAAAAATCAATAAGTTGTACGATCAACAAGAATCCTTTAAAATATTAAAAACATCTGATCTCTGTTCATCTGTGAGTTCCTTAGGAAACTCCACTAGGAATTTAACAATCAAGTTACCTCTTTCCCCTCGCTCTTTAGACTTTGGCATGCCTTGACCCCCAACAATCTTTTGATATCCAGGGTATATGATGGTATCTTCTTCAATTTCCAAATTCATATTCTGATCTCCCCCTAATAAGGGGATCGAAACCGTACAAGTACTGGCTAGGGCTTTTACCAAATGAATGTTTATTCCCAACACCAAATCATCTCCATCTTTTCTAAACAAAGGGTGTTGTTTTTCTGCAATCACAAATGTCATGTCTGATGTTTGTCCTCCTGGTGTCTCATTTCCCATACCTTCAAAGGTTATCTTTGTTCCGGTTCTCCATCCCGGCTTCACTTTGATCGTCAGCAATTCATCTTCTTGTACTATTTGCCTGTTATAGATAGACAATTAAAGAACAATTAATCTTTTCTTTAAACCCTAGCTAGTAGCTAGCTAGGCTAATGTATAACGACTGTGTATGCACAAATACAACTTAATTGAAAGTTGAATTGCTAAGTACTGAGGCTGAGCTCTTGCAAATCCCAAACTAAATTGATCTAATGAGAGAAAATGGAAAGGATCAAGTACTATGCGTACCCAAAGTTTGTAACCACATCTCTTGTGATCTTGATTTTCTTGATACACCCAAAACAAATCTCCTCAAGAGTGCAATCAAGCGTTTGCTCAATAGCCGGGGGCTTAATTACCCCGTTGGAGTTGGAATACATGATTGTGGTGCTTGAACTTCTGGAGAGTAGTACTGAACCTGGCCCCAAAACTCGTTCTGTCCTGACGGCGGCGGCAGACGACCTGCTCATTTGGCTGGCACTTTTTGAGAGACGAGAAGGGTTTCTTGACATGGTGTTGATGCTTGAAGTTCTTAGTGGTTGTGAACGGCTTGAGAGAGGGGAAGGTAAGGACACGGAGTAACCTCGTGGGGAAGAAGAAGAAGTATCATTAATTTCAAGGGGATTTGGTACCTCAATGTTGACGGTTTTGTTGTGTTGGTTCTTGTTGTTAAGGTCCTGAAATTAATGAGGTCAGGACAACACTAGAGTAAAGTGTATGTATATATAGGGCAAGATTTTAATTAGGGTACGTACATGCATACATATAAGTGTGGTGTGATCGGTTAACAAAACCCATGCAAACCATGCTTATTAATTATATATCTTAATTGACAATATTTATACCATCAGTCTGCTTCTCCAGCGAGCTGAAGAGAGCGAATTAAGACTCGGTATAGCCGGTTTTTATTATAACGAAGGAAGCTAAACAATATATGTATATATCTGATCATCTTATATATAGTTATTGGTTAATAAAATATTAATCTTAAATTTGATGTGGTCTAATCATAACGGTAACGGTTAAAAATGGTTTGGTTTTGTTGCAATATAAACTACGGCAAACACAAAAATCAAAGAAGAAAAATTACAGACAAGAAAGAAAACCCAAATCAAGAATCATTATATTTAATTGTAAAAAATACAATCTCTAAAGAAATATTCTCTTAAAATCCAAATTAAATTCCTGTATAACCAAATGTTTCTCTCTAAGACATGCAACAGAAAAGGCAGAAGAATATGAAACCCTTTAGGCTTATCGGCCTGATCAGTCTTTCGCTAAATCTAATTTCTTTTTCTTTTGAGTTGTTGGAAAATATTATTCGGGTTGAATCAAATGTTGGAATCCAAATTAGAATTCAAGGCGATTTTTTTTATTATTATGTTGAATTAAACACCTTAAAATGTTACTTTGATTAAAATCTTTCAATCAATCATGTGAGTGATTAAGTTAAGATTAAGGGTGATTTCACACACACACAAAAAAAATAAAAATTCTTGGCTTAAACGGGGTTAGGGCAATGGACGTTCATATTTATATGCATGCATGCATATATAAATGAGACATTTTCCCGCTTTTTTTTTTCAATGTATAACCCAAAATCAATTCATATACAAGGGGTTAACATATTTAATTAATTAGGAACAAGGAATTCATAATCTGCTTTTGTACAAAATGATATTCTTATATAGGAAATAGGAATATATACCTTGAAGGTTTTTTCATCAATGGAATTGAGGTCCTTTCCGGCATCAATTTTATCAGGAGAAGAATTATTATTATTCTTGTCAGAATGACGACGTCTCATCAATAAAAAAGATTTGCATGATTTACACACATTTGCAAAATGATGCATCCCACAAAACTGATCATGATGCGACCGGGGCTTCGAATGATCTGCCATTGCATACTCAGAGCAGCTACAGATCCAGAAATATAATTCATTACAGAATATATATATATATATATATATATATATATATATATATATATATATAAAGTCCGGATCTAGTCCGGGATCCCGGACTCTATTAAAATTCAGACTTTTTTTTTGAAACAACTAAAAAAAATTATGGAATTGGAATTTTTACACAATACAGTGTTTTTGGCGTGATTTGGATGCCTATACCAAAACATTTCTGTACAGTCTGAGCAGACTGTACATACATTGGTTGGTGTATGTATTAAAAACACACCCAAAACACTGTATTATGGAAAAAATTTAGTTCCATAATTATTTTTTTTAGTTGTTCTACAAAAAAAAATAAAAAAAATAGGGTCCGAATTTTGATCAGGTCCGGGAGTCTCCGGACCTGATCATTTTATATATAGAGTCCGGATCCAGTCCGGGAACCCGAACTCTATTAAAATTCGGACCTTTTTTTTTTGCTTTTTTTTAAACAACTAAAAAAAAATTATGGATTTAAATTTTTTACATAATACAGTGTTTTTGGCGTGATTTGGATGCCTATACCAAAATATTTATGTACAGTCTGGGCAGACTGTACATACATTGGTTGATGTAGGTATTAAAAACACACCCAAAACACTGTATTATGGAAAAAATTTAGTTCCATAATTTATTTATTTTTAGTTGTTCTACAAAAAAAAATAGGGTCCAGATTTTGATCAGGTCCGGGAGTCCGGACCTGATCATTATATATATATATATATATATATACAGTGGGTGTAAGACCCCGAAAATTTTTAAATAAAAAGGAATTTCCTTTATTTATTATTTTAAAATAGTAAGGGTTGATTTGATTAATGTGGAAAGTTATGGGTAAAATGCGCAAATATTTCGAATAAACAGGTGGTTATAAAATATTCATTGTTGTCGGAGAATATTCGTTTGGTCGTGGAATATTCTTGCTGTCGGGGAATATTCGTACGACGGCGCAGTCTTTTGTGGGTCCCATAACGGAAAGCGATTGGATGAAGAAAACGACAAATATAAGTTGTTTATAAATAACGGCGTAGTTGTTACCGTTAACACTGTTGGAATACCCGGTGGGTAAAGTAAAGTAATACGCGTTGTTGAACAGTAGCACACGGTATTGCACCAATGATTGATTCTTACGTAAGAAGGCACTACTCAATAATTGTTACAGTAATTACTGTTCAGTATTTTATGTTATTGATTCAATAATTGCTGCATTGATATTTTGTATTACTGTTGTTTCAATAATTGTCATTACACAGTATTTTCCATTATCGAAGCAATAATTCATATTATCAGAATAATATTATTAGATAACATTATTGGCAATGTCTAGAAAGTTCTGTCTAAGGAGAGGTTTGGTCACCTAATTGCGCGCCAGTAAGGAGAAATTCTTATTGGAAAGCCCCCTCTTTCCTGGGAACGGCCTGGTTGCTAGTACTGTGATTCTGTAATATTATTTGTGAATAATTAAATTATTGATTTATATGATGAGAAAAATATTGATTTTATGTGGATATAGATGGAGAAAATTTTTAATGTGACAATTGTTGAAAATTAATATTTTATCTTTTTCTGATAAAATAATTCATTTAAATATATTATTTTAATAATATATTAACGGTGATATTTTTACGATGAATGTGGGATATATGAGTATATGAGGAGGAAGAGTATTTTTGTGGCATTAAATGTTTAACACATATTTTGTGTGTTGGTGGACACAATTATTGATTGAAATTTGATTATAGCCTGTAAAATCATCCGTTTGTGGATTTTAGTCAACTTCTGTTTGGAATTTAGAAAAACTTTCTTCTGCAAAGTTGTAGAGAATGGAATTTCCTATCAAAACACGCGAGATTTGAATTTTCTGATAAAAGGGCTATTTATTATGAATTATTGAAGTTCCGAAGCTCCGAAATAATTGATTTTTGGAAGTTTAAAATATTTTTAATAATAAAAACGTTTTTTATTTATTTTTCTAGAAGGGAGCATGTGTTCAATGACTGATTTCAGATTTTAAGGATGGCGTAGAAGATTATATATTTATATTAATATTATATTAAATTTTCTGCTTTGGTGTTCTAAGCAATTTCCTATAAATAGGTGCTTAGGTTAGAATTGAAAATCACACCAGAAACTGAAGTTTTCTCTCTCTATATTATCGAGCGTATTCTTGTGAGTATTTTGAGTATACTTTGAGTATTGTTATACGGTGCAAGTTCAAGTCATAGCCTATATCCGGTGTTTCAACTAGAAGTACTGTCTTTCGAGGTAAGGGATGTTATTTTCTTCTCAAATGATATTATTTCTTCAATATCATGATGCTGAAATGTTGGTTGGAACTTTTTTTGGAACTTTTTCATTTCGGAGTTACTATTCATGAGTTACTATTCACGAGTTACTATTCATGAGTTATTATTCACGAGTTACTATTTACGAGTACTATTCACGAAGCGTGATGATGTTTTTTATGAAATTTCTATCTTTTGGGGTCGGAGTTACTATTCATGTATACGTCACTATTCACGTATACGGCACTATTCACAAATACGGCACTATTCACCGAAAAATGAAATTTCTTCTTTTTGTCCAAAATATCTATTCTGGATACTAGCTTTGATTGTATCCATGTTTTGATCATTCTTGAATTTTACTTCAGTATGATTATTTATGAAGTATTTTTGAATTCGGATTGTTTAAAGTACGAATCCTTAATACTTGTTATTTTGTTTCACTGGATTCGTTTCTTTTAAAATATTTTTCATCATCCTCAGTCCTAAATGATGGTGTTACTGAATATCTTTGGCATGTAGTGCAAAGATGGTTGATTTTATTATGAATATCTTTGGCCTGTAGTGCAAAGATGTACAGGTGTTGAGATGAACATGAACAATTGATGAATATCTTTGGCCCGTAGTGCAAAGATGAACAAGTGTTTAGATGACCATGACCGACTGATGAATATCTTTGGCCTGTAGTGCAAAGATGAATATTTGATTTGATTTGAGATATATATTGATTGATGTTACAGGGATAAAATATTGATGATGGACTTTTAAATTCATAGATGTTAGTAGATTCTATTCTCTACTTAACTCTTCTAATGAATTGTTGTTTCCGCTGCAGTAGTTGATCTAAAACTTGTTGTCTATTGTATTCTATCAGATTTTTCCCTGTTGAAGACTAACGATAATTTGTTGTATATTATCTTGGTCATAATATTCTTTACTGGGCTAGTTGAGCTCACCCTTTTCCTTGTTGTTCCAATTTTTCTCAGGAGGCGAGAATGTAGCGAGTACTAGTCGGGGTATGGAATGAAGGTTCTAGAGAGAGTTGTTTAGTAGTCCTCACCATTTTTTGTAAAATTATGTATCAATAATTATGATGGGGATTTATTTGCATGTGGATATTGTCTAGATGACAATGTTTGTATTCAAACTCACAGCTTATGGGTTGTAAAAGTTGTAGTTGTTTCTGTACCATGTATTTGACAACTCAGAATGGGTTGGGTGGAATGGACCTATTTTGGGGTTGTCACAGTTGGTATCAGAGCTTAGGGATATGATCTCTGGCGGAGATCGGGAAATAGAACTAGGAGGGGAGAGACGAGTAATTCCTTCGCTAGTGTGTCCTACCTAAGCTTATTTGTTAGTTGGTCAGGGATATTATGTGATATGTAATTTGCTTAATTAACCCTTGTTTTATGACAGTATTTGAGAATGTCGACTTAGAATGTTAACAGTGGAGTTAATGAGACCGTAGAGACGCCTGTATTCACCAATGAGGAGAACGTGCAACAGGCTGACAATGTACCTCCTGTGAATAACACCACTGAGAAGACGATGAACGACGAGATGTTTAGGAGCTTTTTGCAGTTCATGCAAAATCAGACGAGAGAGACTCGTGTTCAAAATACAGGAGGAAATGATAGCAATTCACGTGTGGTCACAGCCAAGCAGTTCAAAGAGTTGGGACCACCAGAATTCTGGGGAAAGCCGGATCCGATCATGGCGGAAACGTGGGTCAAACAAATTACCAAGATATTCGATGTCTTGGGATGCACGAAGGAACAGAAGGTTCCATTCGCCACCTTTATGTTCCGTGGTGAGGCAGACTACTGGTGGGAGTCTGTGAAGCGTACACATCCAGCCGCACTCAGCATGTCATGGGAGACATTTCAGAAACTTTTCAACGAAAAATACTTTCCTGAAAGTATTCGCCATATGAAGGAAGTGGAGTTTATTAGACTAGAGCAGAATAGCATGACGGTGTCCCAGTACGAGGCGAAGTTCGCGGAGTTATCCAGGTTTGCACCTCATTTGGTGGAGAATGAGGAACGTATGACGCGGATGTTTCTGAGAGGTTTGAAACCCGGCATACGTCAGTATCTCATTTCTCATAAATTTTCTATCTATTCAGATGTTGTCAACAGGGCTCAGTTGTTAGAGCGAGATAACGAGTACGTTCAACCGAGAGACCATAATCAGGATCATACTGGTGACAGTAGTCATCAGAATAACGATAACCAGTGGAGAAAGAAGAATATGGACAAAGGCGGTAACCACTCTGGTGGTAATCGTGGCCATGAAAATAGAAGAAGCGAGTCGGGAGGAGATTTTAAAAAGAGGAGATTTAACAACGACCATGTGAAGACGACAGTGCCAGCAGCAACTGGTTCCAAGGGAGGAGAAAGACCACCGGTCATATGTTACAAATGCGGGAAAGAGGGACATATCAGCCCAAACTGCCCACAACAGTTCAAGTTATGCTATAATTGTGGAAAGGAAGGACATATCGCTCGAGAGTGTACGGTAGCGAAACCAATTCCAGCGGGGATGGTGATTCAAAAGGCTGTCCCAGAAAAGTCAAAGTCAACGGTTCCTGGAAGAGCGTTTGTCGTGACCGGTCAAAATGCGAGGAACCCGAACGAAGTTAGCACGGGTTAGCTAGTTATAAATTCTTGCGAAGTTTATACCTTACTAGATACCTGTTCTACCCATTCTTTTATCTCTCTTGCTTGCGTTCAACGTTTGAACTTGACTCCGGAGAAATTAGACTTTGACCTATCTATGGAGACTCCGTTAGGAGAAACTTTCATTACATCCGTTGTTTAGAAATCTTGCTTGATTCAATTTGGCACTATCACATTACCTGTTAACCTTATTTCTATAGAGATATTTGCTTTTGATGTGATTTCAAGGTTAACTACTCATCATGCCAAAATTAATTGCTTTTGTAAGGTTGTTAGTTTTCATATTCCTAAGCAACCTGATATTCGAACTCAAGCAATCAAACCATTGAAGTCAAACATTTTTATATCAAGCCATGAAGTCATTCGTTTATTGAAAAATGGATGTCATGTTTTTTAGCCCATGTCATGGACTTGAACAAAAGTACATCAGATTTGAGTGATATTTCTGTTGTTTGTTAATTTCCTGATGTATTTTCTGAAGAATTTCTTGGCCTACTCCCAGAGCGTGATATTGAATTTGTATCGACTTTGAACCCGGTACAAAACCCATTTCTAAAATCTCATGGCTCCTATTGAACTTCAGGAGTTAAAAACCCAACTATAGAAGTTGATACCCGAGCCTTTATCTGGTGACTTCCTTTGTGGAATACACAGAAGCCAGACTCTCTGTAGGGGACACCATATTCGTACGATAGTAAACTGATAGGTATCATTGGAACGTGCTATCCAAGGTTGGGATATGAGTCACAGTTGAGAACCACCTAAGTCGATAATCGAAATACGTAGCTTTCTAGTCTTAGTTGGTTATTATCGGAGATTCGTTTAAGGATATTCTCGAATCGCTATTCCAGTAACGCAGCTGACTCGTAGAGATACAAAATTCGAATGAAGCAAGGAATGTGGGAAGAGCTTCGAAGAACTCAAGAGGAGACTCATTTCAGCACATGTTCTGACCATGCCATCCTGGAAAAGTGAACGTTGTAGCTGACGTGTTGAGTAGAAGATCGTATACAAGTACGAGTACGATATTGTCAAAGACTCATTTCGTATAATTTAGAGATGGAGATGAAAACTCTAGGTATCCACGTGATGATATACGAGTATAATCGACTTTAATCGATAAAGTTAAAGCTGTTCAAGCTACACACCGGAGCTGGTGAATATGAAGAAGCAGGTACAAGAAGTTGTTATTCCAAAAGCGAGAATTGGCGATGTGAGAAAAGCTCAAATCTTCGATTTATTAGTCTATTTGAAATCCTCGATTGAATAGGAACTGTGGCCTATAGACTCATTTTACCGCTCGCGTGTTTATAACGTTTTTTTTATCGATGTGGACGACTCGAACCATGTTTTTGAGTTAGAACTAGACGAAATAGCCGAAGACTTAACGTACGAGGAGGTACCAGTCAAGATGTTGGATGGGAAGGAGCATGTCCTACGCACGAAGGTCATACCACAAGTTAAAGTTTTGTGGAGGAATCATGCTATAGAGGAAATGACATTGGAGTTGGAAACGGAAATGAAAGCGAGGTATCTTTACCTTTTTGAAACACCAGTTACGTACGTCAATTTCGAGGACGAAATTTCATAAGGAGGGGAGGTTGTAAGACCCCGAAAATTTTTAAATAAAAAGGAATTTTCTTTATTTATTATTTTAAAATAGTAAGGGTTGATTTGATTAATGTGGAAAGTTATGGGTAAAATGCGCAAATATTTCGAATAAACAGGTGGTTATAAAATATTCATTGTTGTCGGGGAATATTCGTTTGGTCGTGGAATATTCTTGCTGTCGGGGAATATTCGTACGACGGCGCAGTCTTTTGTGGGTCCCATAACGGAAAGCGATTGGATGAAGAAAACGACAAATATAAGTTGTTTATAAATAACGGCGTAGTTGTTACCGTTAACACTGTTGGAATACCCGGTGGGTAAAGTAAAGTAATACGCGTTGTTGAACAGTAGCACACGGTATTGCACCAATGATTGATTCTTACGTAAGAAGGCACTACTCAATAATTGTTACAGTAATTACTGTTCAGTATTTTATGTTATTGATTCAATAATTGCTGCATTGATATTTTGTATTACTGTTGTTTCAATAATTGTCATTACACAGTATTTTCCATTATCGAAGCAATAATTCATATTATCAGAATAATATTATTAGATAACATTATTGGCAATGTCTAGAAAGTTCTGTCTAAGGAGAGGTTTGGTCACCTAATTGCGCGCCAGTAAGGAGAAATTCTTATTGGAAAGCCCCCTCTTTCCTGGGAACGGCCTGGTTGCTAGTACTGTGATTCTGTAATATTATTTGTGAATAATTAAATTATTGATTTATATGATGAGAAAAATATTGATTTTATGTGGATATAGATGGAGAAAATTTTTAATGTGACAATTGTTGAAAATTAATATTTTATCTTTTTCTGATAAAATAATTCATTTAAATATATTATTTTAATAATATATTAACGGTGATATTTTTACGATGAATGTGGGATATATGAGTATATGAGGAGGAAGAGTATTTTTGTGGCATTAAATGTTTAACACATATTTTGTGTGTTGGTGGACACAATTATTGATTGAAATTTGATTATAGCCTGTAAAATCATCCGTTTGTGGATTTTAGTCAACTTCTGTTTGGAATTTAGAAAAACTTTCTTCTGCAAAGTTGTAGAGAATGGAATTTCCTATCAAAACACGCGAGATTTGAATTTTCTGATAAAAGGGCTATTTATTATGAATTATTGAAGTTCCGAAGCTCCGAAATAATTGATTTTTGGAAGTTTAAAATATTTTTAATAATAAAAACGTTTTTTATTTATTTTTCTAGAAGGGAGCATGTGTTCAATGACTGATTTCAGATTTTAAGGATGGCGTAGAAGATTATATATTTATATTAATATTATATTAAATTTTCTGCTTTGGTGTTCTAAGCAATTTCCTATAAATAGGTGCTTAGGTTAGAATTGAAAATCACACCAGAAACTGAAGTTTTCTCTCTCTATATTATCGAGCGTATTCTTGTGAGTATTTTGAGTATACTTTGAGTATTGTTATACGGTGCAAGTTCAAGTCATAGCCTATATCCGGTGTTTCAACTAGAAGTACTGTCTTTCGAGGTAAGGGATGTTATTTTCTTCTCAAATGATATTATTTCTTCAATATCATGATGCTGAAATGTTGGTTGGAACTTTTTTTGGAACTTTTTCATTTCGGAGTTACTATTCATGAGTTACTATTCACGAGTTACTATTCATGAGTTATTATTCACGAGTTACTATTTACGAGTACTATTCACGAAGCGTGATGATGTTTTTTATGAAATTTCTATCTTTTGGGGTCGGAGTTACTATTCATGTATACGTCACTATTCACGTATACGGCACTATTCACAAATACGGCACTATTCACCGAAAAATGAAATTTCTTCTTTTTGTCCAAAATATCTATTCTGGATACTAGCTTTGATTGTATCCATGTTTTGATCATTCTTGAATTTTACTTCAGTATGATTATTTATGAAGTATTTTTGAATTCGGATTGTTTAAAGTACGAATCCTTAATACTTGTTATTTTGTTTCACTGGATTCGTTTCTTTTAAAATATTTTTCATCATCCTCAGTCCTAAATGATGGTGTTACTGAATATCTTTGGCATGTAGTGCAAAGATGGTTGATTTTATTATGAATATCTTTGGCCTGTAGTGCAAAGATGTACAGGTGTTGAGATGAACATGAACAATTGATGAATATCTTTGGCCCGTAGTGCAAAGATGAACAAGTGTTTAGATGACCATGACCGACTGATGAATATCTTTGGCCTGTAGTGCAAAGATGAATATTTGATTTGATTTGAGATATATATTGATTGATGTTACAGGGATAAAATATTGATGATGGACTTTTAAATTCATAGATGTTAGTAGATTCTATTCTCTACTTAACTCTTCTAATGAATTGTTGTTTCCGCTGCAGTAGTTGATCTAAAACTTGTTGTCTATTGTATTCTATCAGATTTTTCCCTGTTGAAGACTAACGATAATTTGTTGTATATTATCTTGGTCATAATATTCTTTACTGGGCTAGTTGAGCTCACCCTTTTCCTTGTTGTTCCAATTTTTCTCAGGAGGCGAGAATGTAGCGAGTACTAGTCGGGGTATGGAATGAAGGTTCTAGAGAGAGTTGTTTAGTAGTCCTCACCATTTTTTGTAAAATTATGTATCAATAATTATGATGGGGATTTATTTGCATGTGGATATTGTCTAGATGACAATGTTTGTATTCAAACTCACAGCTTATGGGTTGTAAAAGTTGTAGTTGTTTCTGTATCATGTATTTGACAACTCAGAATGGGTTGGGTGGAATGGACCTATTTTGGGGTCGTCACAGTGGGGTTCAGAAGCGGACTCAAACAACGGACCTACTAACGGACTCAACAAAAAAATGAAACACGCGGGTCATTTTGACAGATCCGGGTCGTAAAAATTGAAACACGCGGGTCATAAGAGTTTGACAGATCTGGGTCTCTCTTATTCTTCCAATTGCTACAGAACGACAACCACTGAATTCAAAGGGCGTATTCTTATTCTTCCAATTCCTTACGGATCGAAAACCCCTCATTCTCTCTTACTCTTCCAATTCTTAGAGAACTTAACCCATGTGAAATCCCTGCAAACCATTTGAAACCATCTGAAAGCCCTCTCTTCCATTCGCGAAGGCGTAAGGTAGATTAGCGAAGTCACCGGACATAGAACAAAAAAAACCCCTTTGAAGCTAGGGTTTGCAAATCATAAGGTCAGTGAGATTCTCTCCTAAAATTTCTGATATCACCAAACTTCATTCGTGTTAAACAGAGTTTTTCTCAATATTTTTTTAATTAGAGTTGTTTAAACAGAGTCGGTGAGTATCTGTATTTTTTTTTTTGCATTTTGGGTGTGCTAACAGAGTTTTTCTCAATATTTTTTTAATTAGAGTTGTTTAAACAGAGTCAGTGACTATCTGTATTTTTTTTTTGCATTTTGGGTGTCTGCTATGAAGCAAGTTAATATACATATCAAATTTTTTTTGACCAAATCTGGATGTTAATATGCATATCATTTTGGGATTTGTTTTGGTCCATGAAACCTTCACAGGTGAAGGAACTCCACAATTGCAACTGCCTATTGAACTCCCTGATGAATTTGTGCTCATTGGTACTGCAATATTAATACAAACAAATTTCAATAGACAATAACCTTTGCAAGCATCTTTGTATACAGGAATCAATTACAGTAGTGTATGTTTGCAAGGCACATGGAATCCCTTCATCAGTCATTTTCTTATGCAAGTCAGGCGCTGCATCAGGATATTTAGATTTCTAAAGTCATTAATCATGCTATTACAAACAATTGAGTTAATCTATAACTCATTATATTCTCGACAATTTTACAGAGAAAACAAACTAATTTTTCATGTTTTAATCAAAATAACCTTATTGAGACATTTTTACAAACACCTAACATACATAGGTTAAAAAAATGAAAAAAAACACAGATTTTATAACATACTTGCTTCATAGCAGTTAACATGTTTCATAACAGACACCCAAAATGAAAAAAAAAACACAGATACAAGGCTATCAGCCACAATCCAATAAACAACTCTAAGTAAAAAAATAATGAGCCTGACCTTACGATTTGCAAACCCTAGCTTCAAAGGGGCTTTCTTCTTATTCTATGTCTGGCGACTTCAGATGGGTTCGAATGGCTTGCAGGGATTTCACATGGGTTATGTTTTCTAAGAATTGGAAGAGAAAGAGAGGAGGGGTTTTCGATCTGTAGGAATTGGAAGAATAAGAGAGAAGGAGGGAGTCTTCCCACTGAATTCGCGACAAGCTAGGGTTTTCGATCTGCAAGAATTGGAAGAATAAGAATACACCCTTTGAATTCAGTGGTTGTCGTTCTGTAGCAATTGGAAGAATAAGAGAGACCCAGATCTGTCAAACTCTTATGACCCGCGTGTTTCAATTTTTACGACCCAGATCTGTCAAAATGACCCGCGTGTTTTATTTTTTTGTTGAGTTCGTTAGTTGGTCCATTGTTTGAGTCCGCTTCTGAACCCCTCTATATATATATATATATATATATAGAGAGAGAGAGAGTTTTGTGAGGCGCACCTTTTATTAGCAAAACCATTTCAAAGAAGATGGAAAGGTGGATTAATTTGTTAACTATCTTTCTTTAATATTAATTATATCCTTAATCTTTAGAATTAGGGTCATCTCCATTTCAAATGAAATGGAGACTCAATTTCGGACTATGATCTTCATTTCAGGGTCTAGATTTAAAATGTGTTGGAATGTGATGTTATGATGATGAAAGAGAGATAATGATGGAAAATATACAAAGAATGGAGTCTCCATATCGAAAGGTGGATTAATTGGTTAACTATCTGTCTTTAATATTAATTATATCCTTAATCTTTAGAATTAGGGATTACTCCATTTACCTTATTTGATAGCACTAATTAATTACTCTATTTATTCCAAATTATGAGATTTTTATTTGATTTTTAAAAGTCAAATTAAAATATTTTCAAACTTAAAATTGTAACTATAAATCTTATGTTGAATAGTATTACATCGGTTCCAAAATAAGATATACATTTTGACTTTTTAAAATTAATTCGTAAAATCTTAAAACTCAAAATTAGTATAATTTCGTTCAAGTTTTGAAAACAACAAAGGTAAGAATTAGTAATACTTTATACTCCCTCCGTCACATAGTTATAGGCTGATTTTTTTTGGCACATAGTTTAAGAAAATCAGTTTAAGTGACAATTTTTAACAGAAATTTTTCACATATACTCCTTAATATGGAATTAATGAATAAATTAATTACTCATTACTTATCGCACTGGAACTCTTAACTTCATTGATTGCTGGTACAATTGTCTTTTATACACAAAATACTTCCTCCGTTCTTTAATATAGGTCGTTTTAGAGTTGTGCACAAGTATTAAGGAAATGATCGTAAAACATTAAATATACTGTCAATTGTCTATATTATCCTTGTATTAGAAAAAGAGAGTGCTATTTTTAGGGTAAAAAATAGTGAGAGAACCAAAGTTATATTTATTACTTGGGGTAATATTAAAAACTAAGCAATTAATGCTTACTTGAAATTCTCAAACGAGTTATATTTAAGAACAAAAATATTTCTCTAAAACGACTTATATTAAAAAACGGAGAGAGTGTGTTAAACTAGTAAAACCTAAAAAGTTGAATTCTTTTATTGAGAATACAACAACATTAAATGTGGTAATAAAAATAATGACATTGAAAATCGTTTCTTCAAAAAAAGAGTAATGATTGAATATTTATTATAAGGGCATAAAAATAAAATAATGAATCAACTAAATTTTATAAATAATAAGTAGCCTATATATTGGGACATCTCAAAATAAAAAATGAGCCTATAACTATGGAACGGAGGGAGTAGTTAGTTTACAATTATTATGTTTGTTTGTATCAAAACTAAATAACTTTATATAAATTTTAAGTTTTAAGATTTTGCGAATTTACTTTAAAAAGTCAAAATATATATATATATATATATATATATATATATATATATATATATATATATATCTCTAATTTTAAAACAGAGAAAATATTTTTAAATAATTTACAATATTTATCATTATATTGATTAATTAAAGAAATATATCTTAAATTGACTCCAAAAAGTCAATAATAATTTTACACTTTAAAAGAGGTGAAATATAATTGATGGTTTCAAAAGAGGAAGAATCTCTAATCCATCCCCTAATCCCCCATTTTCCCTCACCAAATAAATGTATAGTGTAAAGTGTGTGTGTGTGTGTATATATATATATATATATATATATATATATATATATATATATATATATATATATATATATATATATATATACACACACGCTGCGGATTCAGTCCGGGAGTTCGGATTAGAATAAAATGTTGACTAAATTTTTTTTTTGTTTTTTTTTAAAACAACTAAAAAAATAAAAAATTATGGAACTGAAATTTTTCCATAATAGAATGCTTTGGGCGTGATTTGGATACCTATACCAAAAAATATATGTACAGCCTGCACAGATTGTACAGATATGTTTTGTTATATGTATCCAAATCACACCCAAAACACTGTATTATGTAAAAATTCCAGTTATATATATATATACTAGCTATAACCCGTGCCTGAAGGCACGACGAAACGAAAAATTAAATTAAAATTAATACAAACTCAATCATCAATAAATATATAACCACCAAAACATCGAGCTATTTGGTAAATAACACAGTGAGATCGGTGACACACTAATTTTAATTAAAGTTATGGTTTTCTTTTCTTTATTTTTTTTTTCTGTTTTCTTAAACTATTACAGAAATGCATTTGTTGATATAAACACTAATAAGCTTAATGATATTAGCCAACGTTTGGTTTAAAATGGAATAACCTATATTTTCATTTTAGAACACCCGTATTATTGAGAATAACCTATATTGATATTCAGGTTAGCTTCCTTAAATGGCATAGAGAAGTACAGAAGTGCCAAATTGGCAAACATCCTTGCTTTATTTTCCATCATACTCTACGCTTATTTCTAAAGTTTCAAGCTTTTGTGGGCACCCAAAACACTAAGCGTCACTATTTGGGCTCATAATATAGTTTTTGAAATCATAAGCAAAAAATGGTCTGCGAACCAAATCAATTCACTCATTTTCAAGTTTTACTTGAAAATAAGCTATTACAAATTAGTCAAAAAGCCACAAATGTCATGGATAACATCCTAAAATAGGAAAATCTGAGGATTCAGCTATCAATTTGACTTAATAGAAAACACAAAATTTAACTTTAAATTTCAATTTCTTCTCATTCCCAGCTTAATCGAATACCAACGAAACTTAATAGAAATACAAGCTGACATAAGTTCATAAACACTAACTTCTAATCATATAAGTTTATAAGAACGAACTTCTGATCATCCTAAATCACAAATAGTACACACAACTAACTAAATCTAAAAATTTAAAACTAAATATTAGAAAAACCATATCAAAGCAAAACAGTTTATTAGATAGATGACAGCTCAAATAACAACCATACATAGGTGAAATAACAACAGAACTTCAAGATACTGCATGTCGAATAAACTGCAACATTTCAAGATATAAACTTCAAGATATAAGAGAAAAATATGCTGCAACATTTCAACCCATCTTAAATAGCACCTGTAAAATATTGTGCATTTCAAATATCCTTTTACCTTGTGATATTTACATTGTGCTTATAGCAAACCCCAACAATTATCTATTTTCGGTTTCTTTTCACCTAATAGTTAAAAATATTTTTGTTTTTATAAAGATGGTGAACAAAAGTCTAAAACGCCAAGAAATCGATACTCAATATTGAACCCTCTGTTCTTCAAATACCCACTGAAATCGACTTCAATGTTTGTTTAATCTAAACCCACCTGAGATTTTCAAATCGAACAAAAGGTTACCTTGGGGTCCGTAAGATCTGAAGAACGATGAAGAAGCGAAGGACGATGAAGATCTGAAGAATCCGCGCGCTTTCAGCTGAAGGGTCCATAAGATCTGAAGCGAAGGACGATGAAGAATCCGCGCGCTTTCAGCTGATACTTCTAGGCCTTGTGAACCCAATCCGCGTGCTTTCTCTATGATTTGGAGCGTAAATTAGGGGCTGGGTATGAGAGATAAATTTAAGGTTGGGTATGAGAGATAAGAGGTTTAGGAGAGTTGAGAGGGATAGAGTTATTTGGGGGGGAATGAGAACAAAGAGAGAGAGAGGGTTTCAACTCAGAACAGAGAGAAAGACGGAGAGTTTGAAATTTGAATGAGAGCGAGCTTGTGACGTAACAGTGATGTGACATCTGTCTATTTTCTCTCTCCGCTCTATTTTATATTATAGATGTTGTCAGACTAAATAAAGAGATTTTATTATAGATAATGTTAACTAAATATTTAAATATGTGGATGATAATAATTAAAGGGCATATCATGTCCGTATTTATTAACAATTAATTTAGACTAAATAATGCAAGAAATTTTAGGTCTTTAATAAAATTCGTACTGAGGATCCACATATTAAAAAAAATATGAGATTTTATTCAATAATTTTATTGAGTCATTTTAATTAATCATAAATTAATATGTAGTCAATTATTAAAAATTATCCAATTTTTTTTATACATTATGAAATTAGAATATATATATATATATATTAACTAAAAAATTAAAAAATATTTTCAGAAATAGTATAATTTTATTGTCATTTTCTAAGACTATATCAATAAATCGAAATGATACTCGCGGAAGTATTTTCTTTAGTGATTTGCCCATCAAAAATTTTATTTTGTTAATTAATCAATAAAATTCTATTAAAATATTTATTTGATTCTTTTAATCTTTTAAAGAAAAATAAGAAAATATTTTTAATATTAAATATTACGTTGTTATTGCTTCTTTTTTTAATAAAAAATCATTCCCTTTCGAAATCACTCTTAAGCACTCTGTTATCTGAATTTTAGTTTATTTTTATCATATTTTAAATTTATTAATCTTCTAAGTATTACTAATTTATTAATAGGATATGTTGACGGAAGTATGTTCGTTCTATTTCTTCAACTTCTTCTTCGTTCTCTGGCTCGTAAGGGTTGAGTATGAGAGATAAGAGATTTAGGGGAGTTTTGAGGGATTGAGTAGTTTGAGGGGAATGAGAGAGAGAGCTCTGCGTGTGTGTGGTAGAACAGATAGATAGAGGGTTTGAAATTTGAATAACTGGAATGAGAGAGAGAGCAGCTGACGTAAACTTGATGTGACATTTGTCAATTTTCTCTCTCCGCTCTGTTTTATATTATAGACTAGCTATAACCCGTGCCTGAAGGCACGACGAAACGAAAAATTAAATTAAAATTAATACAAACTCAATCATCAATAAATATATAACCACCAAAACATCGAGCTATTTGGTAAATAACACAGTGAGATCGGTGACACACTAATTTTAATTAAAGTTATGGTTTTCTTTTCTTTATTTTTTTTTCTGTTTTCTTAAACTATTACAGAAATGCATTTGTTGATATAAACACTAATAAGCTTAATGATATTAGCCAACGTTTGGTTTAAAATGGAATAACCTATATTTTCATTTTAGAACACCCGTATTATTGAGAATAACCTATATTGATATTCAGGTTAGCTTCCTTAAATGGCATAGAGAAGTACAGAAGTGCCAAATTGGCAAACATCCTTGCTTTATTTTCCATCATACTCTACGCTTATTTCTAAAGTTTCAAGCTTTTGTGGGCACCCAAAACACTAAGCGTCACTATTTGGGCTCATAATATAGTTTTTGAAATCATAAGCAAAAAATGGTCTGCGAACCAAATCAATTCACTCATTTTCAAGTTTTACTTGAAAATAAGCTATTACAAATTAGTCAAAAAGCCACAAATGTCATGGATAACATCCTAAAATAGGAAAATCTGAGGATTCAGCTATCAATTTGACTTAATAGAAAACACAAAATTTAACTTTCAATTTCAATTTCTTCTCATTCCCAGCTTAGTCGAATACCAACGAAACTTAATAGAAATACAAGCTGACATAAGTTCATAAACACTAACTTCTAATCATATAAGTTTATAAGAACGAACTTCTGATCATCCTAAATCACAAATAGTACACACAACTAACTAAATCTAAAAATTTAAAACTAAATATTAGAAAAACCATATCAAAGCAAAACAGTTTATTAGATAGATGACAGCTCAAATAACAACCATACATAGGTGAAATAACAACAGAACTTCAAGATACTGCATGTCGAATAAACTGCAACATTTTAAGATATAAACTTCAAGATATAAGAGAAAAATATGCTGCAACATTTCAACCCATCTTAAATAGCACCTGTAAAATATTGTGCATTTCAAATATCCTTTTACCTTGTGATATTTACATTGTGCTTATAGCAAACCCCAACAATTATCTATTTTCGGTTTCTTTTCACCTAATAGTTAAAAATATTTTTGTTTTATAAAGATGGTGAACAAAAGTCTAAAACGCCAAGAAATCGATACTCAATATTGAACCCTCTGTTCTTCAAATACCCACTGAAATCGACTTCAATGTTTGTTTAATCTAAACCCACCAGAGATTTTCAAATCGAACAAAAGGTTACCTTGGGGTCCGTAAGATCTGAAGAACGATGAAGAAGCGAAGGACGATGAAGATCTGAAGAATCCGCGCGCTTTCAGCTGAAGGGTCCATAAGATCTGAAGCGAAGGACGATGAAGAATCCGCGCGCTTTCAGCTGATACTTCTAGGCCTTGTGAACCCAATCCGCGTGCTTTCTCTATGATTTGGAGCGTAAATTAGGGGCTGGGTATGAGAGATAAATTTAAGGTTGGGTATGAGAGATAAGAGGTTTAGGAGAGTTGAGAGGGATAGAGTTATTTGGGGGGGAATGAGAACAAAGAGAGAGAGAGGGTTTCAACTCAGAACAGAGAGAAAGACGGAGAGTTTGAAATTTGAATGAGAGCGAGCTTGTGACGTAACAGTGATGTGACATCTGTCTATTTTCTCTCTCCGCTCTGTTTTATATTATAGATGTTGTCAGACTAAATAAAGAGATTTTATTATAGATAATGTTAACTAAATATTTAAATATGTGGATGATAATAATTAAAGGGCATATCATGTCCGTATTTATTAACAATTAATTTAGACTAAATAATGCAAGAAATTTTAGGTCTTTAATAAAATTCGTACTGAGGATCCACATATTAAAAAAAATATGAGATTTTATTCAATAATTTTATTGAGTCATTTTAATTAATCATAAATTAATATGTAGTCAATTATTAAAAATTATCCAATTTTTTTTATACATTATGAAATTAGAATATATATATATATATATTAACTAAAAAATTAAAAAATATTTTCAGAAATAGTATAATTTTATTGTCATTTTCTAAGACTATATCAATAAATCGAAATGATACTCGCGGAAGTATTTTCTTTAGTGATTTGCCCATCAAAAATTTTATTTTGTTAATTAATCAATAAAATTCTATTAAAATATTTATTTGATTCTTTTAATCTTTTAAAGAAAAATAAGAAAATATTTTTAATATTAAATATTACGTTGTTATTGCTTCTTTTTTTAATAAAAAATCATTCCCTTTCGAAATCACTCTTAAGCACTCTGTTATCTGAATTTTAGTTTATTTTTATCTTATTTTAAATTTATTAATCTTCTAAGTATTACTAATTTATTAATAGGATATGTTGACGGAAGTATGTTCGTTCTATTTCTTCAACTTCTTCTTCGTTCTCTGGCTCGTAAGGGTTGAGTATGAGAGATAAGAGATTTAGGGGAGTTTTGAGGGATTGAGTAGTTTGAGGGGAATGAGAGAGAGAGCTCTGCGTGTGTGTGGTAGAACAGATAGATAGAGGGTTTGAAATTTGAATAACTGAAATGAGAGAGAGAGCAGCTGACGTAAACTTGATGTGACATTTGTCTATTTTCTTTCTCCGCTCTGTTTTATATTATAGATATATATATATATATATATATATATATATATATATATATATATATATATATATATTGCCTTTCGGATTATAGAATTTGTGACATGTTATGAACAAAAACCATATGTTTGAGCAGCAGTACCCTTGTTTTACTGAGATGTCACAATTTTATTAAATTTTTACTAGTGTCATTAATGCATGGAATTTATACTCATATACATTCTCAGTAATTAGTTTTCTAGACTCCAAGAAAAAATAATAATTTAGTTTCTTATTATTAATGTATTTCTCTTCATCAAATAATATTAAAATTTTATAATTAATTGGACAAAATATTAATTATATTTCTTAATTTGTATTTCGTCAATTGAAAAGGAGGTAGGAGAGAGTATATTAATTTTATACTTTTATTAGTCATTAATTTGTTATGTGGTTTTCTTCAAGATGCTCCTAAAATTACATGAATTATTGTATTGGTGAATTCCTCGTAGCGATAACCCGCTAAATATATATTGATAGGTTGAGCTAACCTTTTAATTTTTATTTATTGACTAATGATTAAAAAAATCACTACTCTTATCAAGCTAGCTATCCAAAAAAATTTCCAAAAAAAATAAATTAATTTTTTTATTTTTGTAACTCATATTTATTGCTAATATATGGTATTAATTTCATCACCTATAGGTATAATTATTAAAAATTAATTGTGAAATATGGTATTGATGTCATCATCTATACTCCCAATACAATGTGAAAGCAATTTGTGAAATTTTCCAAAAAAAATAAATAATTTGTCATTTTTAATGAAAAAATTAAATTATTTTGCCGATAAAAAAAGAATGTTATCATTAATTCCCTTTCATAATCATATTTATATCCAATATCTGACTAATCCTTTTAGTTTACTAAATAAAGTTAATGCCCGTTAATTAATTATTTCCTACTTATATATATGGAGAGCTAAAAGAAACAAATCTACTGCATGAGGATTGAACTTGGAAAAGAAAATTTTCTTTTAAAAAGGACTATCCTCCTATAAAGACAAATTTGCCACTAACAAACTGTACTGAAAAGGAAGGGGGAGTTATTTATTGCTAATTAAATGTTTCATGTGCATGGAAAAATTTGCTGGCAATGAAGCTGATCTTCATATCCTAAACTCTAAACTCTCTCTCTCTCTCTCTCTATATATACTAGCTGGGTCCCGTGCCTCTGGCACTGTATGGACAATATGATTTATCTCAAACTTTGAACGATCAAAATAATTTATTGAGTGAGCGGGAAATTTAA
Organism: Panax japonicus; assembly: GCA_020205505.1. NCBI lineage: Eukaryota > Viridiplantae > Streptophyta > Magnoliopsida > Apiales > Araliaceae > Panax > Panax japonicus. The sequence continues at coordinate 30,107,380 of CM035095.1, forward strand.
AGTCATTTATATTTTATTAAATTATTATTAGATTATTAGATAGATAGATATATTTTATTAGATAGATGTATGAACGGTAGGATTTATCCCAAACTTTGGACGGCCCAGATGATTTATTAAGTGAGCGAGAAATTCAAAATCATTTGTATTTTATTAGATAGATGTATGAACGGTGAGATTTATCTCAAACTTTGGACGGCCCAGATGATTTATTAAGTGAGCGGGAAATTCAAAATCATTTGTATTTTATTAGATAGATATATATATATATATATACACACACAGAATGGATCATGTTCGGTCTCCCGGACAGGTCCAAAATCCGGACCTCAAAATTTTTTTTTTTTGTAGAACAACTAAAAAAAATAAAAAAATTATGGAACTGAAAATTTTCTATAATATAATGTTTTTGGGCGTGATTTGGATATCTAACCAAAAAATGTATGTACAGTCTGCACAGCCTGTACAGACATGTTTTGATATATGTATCCAAATCACACCCAAAACATTGTATTATGTAAAAATTCAAGTTCCATAATTTTATTTTTTATTTTTTTAGTTGTATAAAAAAGCAAAAAAAAAAGGTTCGGATGCTACTAAAATGAGGGCGTCCGGACCGGAACCGGACTATATATATATATATATATATATATATATATATATATATATATATATATATATATATATATGTGTGTGTGTGTGTGTGTGTGTATGTATGTATATATATATAGTCCGGCTCTCTTCGGTGAACGAGCGAACAAGCTATAATGAAGATTTTTTCTTTCATTATTATATAAAAAATTATATTCGTCGCTATAGCAGATTCGTTCTTAATTCGCTCCTTCCAGTAATTTGGAGAAGCGGACTAATAAATATATATAGAGAGAGAGAATATATATATATATATATATATATATATATATATATATATATATTGAGAGAGAGAAAGAGAGACCAAACAAGTCTATATATTATGATCACTAATTCACTATGAAAACCAATTAAAAACCCAAATATCAAATGGCTTTCAAATTACGAATGGTCTTATTTCTCATGGCTCTCTTTGCTGTAACATTTCAATGTTGTTCCTCTGATTCTTCTAATTACTATTCTCTTGAAGAATATAATAAGAAGATTGATCAACCCCAAGCTCCCACTACTCGATTCGGATCCACCGCAGTCTTTCCAGTTAGTGGAAGTGTTGCTGCTGGGTATATATATATATGTGTGTGTGTGATTAGTAGTACTACTCTATTTTACATTTTTAGTTTCTCTCAAATTTTGAAAAAACAATGATTTAATTATTATTATTATTATTATTATTATTCTGTACATGCATGCAGATACTATTCTGTGTCCACTTACATTGGAAACCCACCGAAGCCTTACACTCTTGATATTGACACTGGAAGTCCACTCTCTTGGATCCAATGTGACGCACCATGTATTCAATGTCATCAGGTATATATATATATATATATATATATATATATATATATATATATATATATATATATATAAACACATACACACTAAAAAAAGTCTAAAATGCAAAAAAAAAAATTATAAATTATAATCTCTCCATTATATTATAAAATATAATATGAAGTTTAACCTTTTAAACTCAAGTTGATATATTTGAAAATTCAAAATTTATATGATTTTTATTAGCAGTTCTATATATATATATATATATATATATATTTAAATTTTAAATAAACATATGTTAATTTAAAATTTAAAAATACTTAAAAAAAATATATTTATTTTAATAAATTTATATGTTAGAAATGATGGAGTTCGTGTGTGTGTTTACAGGCTCCTCACCCACTATACAGGCCTCCTCTCAATAAAATAGTGTTATGTGGTGATTCCATTTGTAATGATGTTGATCACCCGCCAAATTATCCCTGTAGAGGGCCCACCGATCGATGCCATTACATAATTAAATATGAAGACGGGGGCGAATCCACTGGGTTCTTGGTCAGAGACTCATTTCCACTCCGCTTCACCACTGGCCTTCAATCCTCCCCCTCTCTTGTCTTCGGGTACGTATAAATTATAATATATATATATATATGTGTAGATTTAAATAAAATTAAAATATGTTGATCTGGTTAATTAATTAATGAAATGCAAATGCAGATGTGGATTCAAACAAGTGATACCCCCGGGGAACCCGGTTGGACATACGGATGGAATCCTTGGGCTTAGCCCTGGTAATGAAATGAGCATTGTAACGCAATTACGGAGGCAACGTCTAACCCAAAATGTGTTTGGTCATTGTTTTCGCAACCCAAAAGATGGATACTTTTTCATTGGAGCTGATATAGCCTTTCCTCCTGGAACTGTGTTTGCCCCATTACCACCCCAACAAGCATCACAGTACCTACTTTCTCAATTCTCTCTTTTAAATATGTTTGTTTGCACGACTGATCGAGATATGACTATTTGCATTACTAATTTATTATCATTTTGAACTATTTTTACCTATAATTAATATGTTATATTAATCTTATGGACTATGTTTTGTCATTAATTTCTAAGGCTTATATATATTATTTCAGGGAAATATACTCCCCGGGATTTGGTGATCTGCTTTCGGATGGGCAGGTTACTAATATCAAGAATGTTAAAATTATCTTAGACTCTGGCTCTACCTATACCTATTTCAAGCATGAAGCTTATCAAGCGTTGGTTTCCATTGTGAGACTCTGATCAGCCAGCCAGCCAGCCAGCCAGCAATATTAATTAATTAATTAATTAGCAGTAATTATTATATTAATTGAAATATACTAAAATTAAATTGATGATATTTATTTTCAGATAACGGGAAACCTAAGGACAATGCCACTAACAGTTGTCAGTGACCCTTACCTCCCACTGTGCTGGAGAGGCCCAAAAGTCTACACATCTGTCTATGAAGTGAAGGGTTATTTTAAGAATTTTGGATTTCTGTTCTCTAAAGTTAACAATGTGCAGTTCCAGTTGCCACCAGAAGCTTATCTTATCATCTCAGTAAGCAAATAAGTATTAACTATTGAATTAAGCCTTAATTAACTTGTTAAAGATCGATCAAAAGTCCAATCAAGTGTCTCTCTCTCTCTCTCTCTATATATATATATATTGAAAAAAATAGAGAACACAACTCTATAAGTTTCAAATGTACATGATCTACTATTGTAGAGTTAAATCACTCTATACGATCGTAGAGTAGTCATCTTACTACCGTAGAAACGTAAATGTCTGCACACTTGTACACCTCCATTTAACCCCTATATACATACATACATACATACGTGTGTATGGAGAAAATGTTATCTAAAACAAATTAAGCAATGCTTTCTCTAAACTTAGTCGAGACTACTTAATAAAGAGAAGTAGTTTTACCTTGGATTTCGTTTCTAAGTTTTACAAATAAAATAAATAAGTAATTTTAACGTTGACATTCAAATCACAATCAATCTGTCAAACATGCAGTTGGGCTAAAAGCTTGTCCAATAACCGTTAGGCTGACTGTTAAGTACAACTAATTATAACATTAAAATTAAAATTTATGGTATTTAAAATATAGGCCGTATATATAAACATGTAATTATATTAGTATACTTAAAATTTCCATGTTATGCTTGATTTTCTTCAGCCAAGTGGAAACGTGTGCCTTGCCATTCTTGATGGTACCGCCTTGGGTGATATTAATTTGATTGGAGGTATGTTGTAGAGTAGGAACTTTTCTTATTTAAATGGTTGAATATTAATTTCTTAGGTTATGTTTGGAACTCCGTAAATGAAAAAGGGAAAAAAAGTGACATTGGAATTCTAAAAGATTAATACAATACACTACATTTATATATATATAATAAAAAAAACCTTTGATTTATAAATATTTAAAAAGAATTATTTATTTATTTTCCTTTTGTTCCTTTGGAATTTTCAAAGTTCCAAATTAAATTCCATATATACATTTAAAGTATTTAATTTCACTATATGTATAACCATGCTATATATATATATATATATATATATATATATATATATATATTAACAGATATATCGATGCAAAATAAGTTGGTGATTTACGACAATGAGAGAAATCTGATCGGATGGGGTCCTTCAAACTGCAATAACCCTACCTTACCTACCAGGTGGTCTTGAAGAAACATATTAATTTCTTATAATTCATTGCTTTAATTAATTAATTTATATATGACACTATAAAGGGCATATTTTAATTATTATTTTCCCTCCTGTCTATGGTCATCCTGCTGCAGGATGAATGTTTTCAACTTTAGCACATCAAATGGAGCATAATTAGCATCCTAATAATGAATAATTTGCTGCTGCCATTACATTTCAGCAAATAAAGCTCTGAGAATTAATCATCATGCAAATTAATGGAGATAATATTGTATGAAAACTTACAAGTGCAAATTATATATAAATGTTTAGTAGAGAGCGAACAACTTGTATGTTTTCCAACGCTATATATAAATAATATTTACACCTTTACTTGTAATTTCTTTTTATTTTAATTAAATTATCTTTTAATTTGTTTGTTCTAAATATACGTCGCATTAACATTACTAAATTAATAAACAAGACATTATTCAACAATAAGAAAAAGGACCGTACGTCTAATGATATGCCAAACATGCAATTAAGTACATGCATTAGCTTTCAATGCAAAACTGAATCTGATGAATTAAACAAGTATTTATGTTTTAGGGAATTTTTGATCCCTTCAAGCCAAAAGAAACATAAAAAGTTTTAAGAGACTACTACGGCATTGTGATCAACAAGAACAGCTTGTGCGCCATTATTCAGTTGTCAACTAATAGGCATTCCGCATGTTTGTTCTATCTTTCTGTAAAATACAAATAAGTATTTATTCACCTATACGGGGGGAGCAGATAGACGGAAGTGTTTATTGGCAAATAATATATACGAGTTTCACCATTAAAGATAGAAAAAGCTATTTTGATAAAGAATTTTAATTTTCATGCTAAAATATTATTGAAATTAACTCGGAAAAATACGCAAATTATGCCAAGAGAAAATCTATATGGAAAGGTAGCCTGATGCTTCTGAAAAAAATAAAGAATTCAACTTCCACCAGCATATGTAATAAGATTTCTAATTACAACTATAAGCTGAAAAGAGCATGGATGTAGGCTCACCTAAAACTGTCAGAAGTTTCATGCCAAAATTAAATGCTACAACACATGATTTGAACACTGCATAGTTTAACCAGCCAATATTATATTAGTCCTTGAACAAAAACACCTACCATTTATACCAATTTATTTCAGTTGTAAAGTGTTATAACAAGACACAAAAAGAAAGACATGCATTTTTAACTCTACTGTAAGCGTATATTAAAGTACTACATGCATGCATATAGTCATAAAATATATTTAAAAAGCTCTAGGTTAGTATTTATCACACCCTTTCTGAGGTGATTTGGAAACTTGTGTCCAGATATATGGATCCGGATCAGCCGAATAGTTCTCGCATGACCACTTTAGGTGTGAGGAGGAGGGCTTCTGAATTGCCTCGGTCTCGTGCAGTTCGACAGCCTCGTTATTTGGTGGAGGCAGTGATTCGTCCTATCCGGGTTGAGGTACCGGATGTTGAGGACGAGGAGGAGGATGTACCGGTTGCGGCTCCCGTTCCTACTGCTCATACTCCCCGCAGGGATCTTCCAGGCATTAATGTGACGATTCCAGAGCTTCTGAATGATTTGAGTCGCCACCCCTCAGTCTACTTGCATGCGAATGAGGTAAAAGCTGGGTTTGATCTTCCTTTTTCCTATTGATGAGGAGCAAAGGTTTTGATGTTGATTTGCCTTTGTGATGTAGGTTCCCAGCTTTACATAGCTTCGAGGGAACTGGTTCAGCATACACTCTCTATATCAAACTCTTCATCCAGAGTATCGAGAGATTGTGTATGGTTGGGGCTTTGAGGCGTTCTTTTCCATCCTCCCCCGCCGTTGTCCCTGGGGTTACCTCAGGGTATTGTCTGAGCGTTGATTTCACCATACTCAGTCTCTCTATTTATTGGATTGTGATGTGATGATGACGCCGATGGATTGGCAGTTTATCACCAGTATGGGGTTTGGAGGGGTGTCAGTGCCTTGTGCGACGAACATTACCCCGACTGCCGTCAGATCCTTACTAGGAGTTCCAACTGGGGCGCTCAAAGGCAGGAAAGTTCGTGTTGGTCCTTTGAGCGTAGATGTTATGAGTGGGGCGTTGAGTGAGCCCATACCCGCTGATGTGAGAGTCAGGGATCACATTATTCGACGATTGTTCCTGGTCATCCTCCAGGGTTGTTTCATAGCGGATAACTCTTCCACGGTGTCGTTCACTTTAGTCAGCGCCACACGAGAGGTGGACCGTATCGGAGAGTATGATTTGGGCTCTTATACTTTTGTCTATTTTCTCAGGGGAATGCGTATGCATTCGCAGGGCTTGACAGAGGCTTGGCTAAGATTTTATCCATTTCTGCTGGTGAGTATTTCTCTTTTGATTTTCCATGTACAGGTTAAGAGTGTTGACTGACTGCAGATGTTTGCCCTTGTATTGACAGTTTTGGGCCTATGAGAGGCTTCCAGGCTTGCATCCCATTAGCGTGTTAGGTTCAGACACCTATCCACGGGGATGACGATGGCATCACTACACGTTGGCGGAGGTTCCTGTAGCTGAGGGTTTCACCTATTGTCGCCTATAATTGGAGTTATTGACAGCCGATATATGTCATTACATGGGTTCCCTATTCTGGGGACCATTTGACAGTTGGCTTTGAGGATGGGTTCCCAAATGGTGTCGAGCATGTGATATTCACTCGTCGGATACCTCTATTCACAGATGGAGGATGGGAGCTCTATTTGGGAAAGCGTGCTATCAGAAACATTACAAGAGAGATTCGTGTACCGATCTTTCCTCCTGCCAGGCGTTATTGGCCTGTGTCGCAGTCCCCTGTTAGTGATATCCCGTTGATGGGAGTTAACGACTTTACTTTGTCAGAGGGTCTGTTTACTCAAGAGGTATTCTACCGCTTTTCCCCTCGTACCATCGGAGCCCAGACCCGCGCCACTCAATTCATGAGGGATATGGTTCCTAGATCTGTGATGATGACGGATTGCATGGCCTGCATCCGAGATCCTACTCATTTGACGCAGATTGATAGCTTGACCCGACAGTTGGACTGGGCACACATTTTTTCTTCCGGCATTTGGGCAGAGATCCTTCCGAGGCGGATACTTTTAATCCTTCCAGCTCAGGGTCTGGCCCTTCAAGTGGCCCGTATGATTTTTCCGGTGCAGATCTTCTATTGTATCGGCCTGATATCCCTCTTAGCGGAGATCCAGTGACTCAGGAGAAGTTACATCAGATGGATAGGATAGATGATGTAAACATCAACACCATTGAATTCTTCTGATGTATTTCTCGCTATATCTTTTGATGGGCTTATATTAGATACTGGGTGGTTGTGCCTCATTCTCGTTGTATCTTTTGATAGGCCTCTGTTAGTTGTTGGGCGGTTGTGCCCCATTTCCCTGTATTTTCAGATGTACACAGAGATGATATATTAGATGATGATGTACTTAGGAATGTATGTATATTGTTTTCCATTCCCTACATCATATTGTCATCTATTGTATATCATGCATATATTATATTATGCATATATATGTCCAGAGATGTTCAGCATTGACCCCTGGATGATCTTATAATACGGCCCACACAGATGTCTTCCTCGACAGTTAGCCGCATTGATCATACCCCACCAGTATTGGTAGCCTCATATGTAAGACCCCAGTTTTTATAAATAAAGATGAATTTTTATAATTATTATTTTTGAATATTATGGAATAAATTTGATATAATGTTATAGTTGTGGGTAATATTTATAAATTTTGCAAAGTACGCAAGTTGTTATAAAATAATCGTTTGGTCGGGGAATATTCTTTTTGTCGGGGAATATTCGTACGACGGCACAATCATTGGTGGACCCCACAACGGAAGTATTGTCGTAGTTAGAAAACGACAAAATTATCTTTTTATAAAATAACGGCGGAGGTGTTACCGTTAAAACTGTTGAACTACCCGGTAGTAAAAGTACAGTAATACGCGTTGTTGCATAGTAGCACACGGTATTGATTATTGATGCTTACGTGAGAAGTCACTCAGCTATACTCAATTATTGCTACAGTAATTGCTGCATCATATCTCTTATATTATTGATTCAATTATTGTCACAGTATCATCTGTATAATATGTTATATTATTTAAACAATAATTGAGACGACAAGTTATAAATGATTAATAATTGTTGAAAGATTAAATATGTGTTGATTTAAAATAAAATGATTTCTGGTAATTTTTATTCAATCCTTGATGTATATAAAGAGTCTATTATTAGACGTTTGTGGTAAGTTTAATTATTTATGGGGGGCCATATGTCATCATCTAAGAGTCTCTTTCATAAATAGTAATTACCTTCGTAAATAGTAATTACCTTCGTAAATAGTAATTACCTTCGTAAATTGTAATTACCTTCGTCAATAGTAATTACCTTCGTAAATAGTAAATACTTTCGTAAATAGTAATAAATCTTCTATAAATAGAGGCCTAGGGCTTCATTATTTTTCACGAATTCGTTCAAGCTATAGAGAGAGAAAGTATAGAGAGAATAAGGGAGAAAGAAGAAGAGTATTCGGTTATTACACTACTGCAGTATTCAATCTCCTAATAAGGTAAGGGGTGTTATTCTTTCTTATTCATGAAGAGAACTGTTGTTATTCCATTTCTTATTATTCTGTTAGAATAACCTGTATACGTGGTCTACCCTATACTTGGTGACATTCTTCTATTATTCTGTCTTTATTATTTTGTCGGAATATCCTGTCTGTGCTATACGCCGGACCTGGTTCCATTTTTATTATTCCGTCTTTATTATTCTGTCGGAATATCCTGTCTGTGCTATACGCCGGACCTGGTTCCATCATTTATTATTCCGCATTTATTATTCTGTTGGAACATCCTGTCGGTGTGAATTTCACCTGACCTGGTTCTATTATTAGTATTCTGTTGGAATAACCTGTCTATGCGAAGTACCGCATGCATGGTGATATCTTTTGTTATTCCATTCTTTATTATATTTAGTTGGCTTAAAGTTTTGACTTCTATACTCCATGAAATTAGTGGAATATTCTTGATATTTGCGCTTCATCCAGTATCCTTTCATGGAAATATTCTTCTGATCATTCTTGAATTTTACTCTACAAAACAGTATCATGTTGACAATTTGGACGTTAATAATTTCTGGATAAAATAATTCTTGAACTTGTTTTATTGAATTCTTATATCATTGTCATCATCCTCATGTTTATATTTTGTAGAAAGTCATCTGTGGCCTGTAGTGCATAGATGGACTTGGTATGATTATGACCAGGGATTATTCGGTGTAATCATGACCGTAATATTGCAAATGATGTAAAAATTAAAAATCCTCATTGGCCCGTAGTGCATTGATGGACAGTTGTTGGCATGATCATGACCATTAATGAATACACAAATATTCTTGGCCCGTAGTGCATGAATAATTGTGGTCGTGATACTAAAGAATATCCTTGGCCGTAGTGCAGGGGTGATTCGATGATGTGGAATATTTATTAAGCTGAGTCTCAGCTATAACAGTGATGAAAAACCTTTTAAATCATAAAAGATAGTAGTTTTTATTTTCTACTTGACTCTTTTAATGGATTGCTGGTTCCGCTGCAGTTAAACTTGATGTTTATTGTATTTTATCAGTTTAACACTGTTGAAGGCTAATGATAATTTATTCTACATTATCTTAGTCATAATATTTCTTACTGGGCTAGTTGAGCTCACCCTTTCTTTCACTGTTCTCTTCAGGAAATGAGAATATAGCTGGGACGAGTCGGGGAATGGGGTAATGGTCCAGAGGATAGCATTAGTAGTCCTCTCTACTCTGTGAAATAGTGTGATAATAATTGTAATGAGGACTCCTTTTGAGTTTATATGATCTCTAGTAGACAATAATTGTATTCAAACTCACAGTTATATTTTGTCGTACTGTACACGACAGTGGTATTAGTAAGTTGTATTTGAATTCTGTACCATATATCTGGCGACTCAAGATGGGTGATGTATACCTAATTTTGGGGGCGTCACAGTTGGTATCAGAGCTTAGGGATATGATCCCTGGCTAAGATGTGAGAATAGTACTAGGAGGGGAGAGACGGGGAATTCCTTTGCTAGTATGACCTACCTAAGTTTATGTGCTATTTTATTGGTCGGTCAGAATATAGGGATAATATGTTACATGTCAATTAACCTTTTGTTTTGTGGCAGTATCTGAAAATGACATCTGAGAATGTTGAGATTACCAAGATATTTGATGTCTTGGGATGCTTCGAGGAGCAAAAGGTTCCCTTTGCCGCCTTTATGTTGCGCGGAGAGGCAGATTACTGGTGGGAATCGGTAAAACGTACTCAACCTGCTGTACTGAAGATATCTTGGGAGAAGTTCCAGGAGCTGTTCAACGACAAATACTTTCCCGAAAGTATTCTCCACATGAAGGAGGTGAAGTTTATTAAGTTGAAACAAAATAATATGACCGCGTCGCAATACGAGGCAAAATTTGCAGAGTTATCACGGTTTGCGTCCCACTTGGTGGATAATGAAGAGAGAATGGCGCGAATGTTTTTAAGAGGTTTGAAGCCAGAGATACGTCAACATCTTATTTCTCATAAACTGTGTTTGTATTCAGATGTTGTAAATAGGGCTCAGTTAGTGGAGCGCGATAACGAGTCAACTCAACTAAAAGAGAGCAGCCGGCAAAATTATAATACCAGCGAGAGTGGTCATCGAAGCGGTGACAACAAGCGTGGAGGGAATCAGCAGGCCAGAAATGGTTACCACTTCGATGGTAATCAGGGCCAAAACAATAAGAATGGACATTTCAAAAAGAGGAGATTCAACAATGATGGAAAGACGTCAGCACCAGCACCCGTTGTTAAGGAAGGAGAAAGACCACCTATCATATGCTTCAAATGCGGAGGGGAGGGACACATCAGTCCAAATTGCGTGATGCCGTCCAAAGCATGTTATAATTGTGGAAGAGAAGGTCACTTAGCCCGATTTTGTCGTTTACGAAAGACAAATTCAGCTAGGATGGAGGCACCAAAGGCCGTCCCAGAAAGGTCAAAGCCGGTAGTGCAAGGGAGAGCGTTTGTTGTGACCTCCCAGAAAGCAAGGAACCCGAATGAGGTCATCACGGGTAAGCTTATCATAAACTCTAACGAAGTCTATACTTCATTTGATACCGGTTCTACCCATTCTTTTATTTCTCCTACTTGCGCTCATCGATTAAATTTGACTCCGGAGAAATTAGACTTTAACTTATCTGTGGAAACTCCGTTGGGAGAAACCTTCATTACATCCACTGTTTATAAGTCTTGTTTGGTTCAAATCGGTACCCTCACATTACCTGTAGATCTTATTTCATTGAAAATACTTGCATTTGACGTGATTCTAGGGATTGATTGGTTAACTACTCATCATGCAAAAATTGATTGTTTCCATAAGGTTGTTAGCTTTCATATTCCTAATCAACCTATTATGCGAATTCAAGCGACCAAGCCATTAAAATCAATCACGGTCATCTCAAGCCATAAAGCTATTCGTTTATTGAAAAACGGATGTCAAGCTTTCTTAGCTCATGTCACAGATTTAAACAAAAATACGTCAGTTTTGAACGATATTTCTATTGTTAATGAATTTCCTGACGTATTCCCCGAAGAACTTCCTGGTCTACCCCCAGAGCGTGAGATTAAATTTTGTATCGACCTTGAACCCGGTACAAAACCCATTTCTAAAGCTCCATATCGAATGGCTCCTATTGAACTTCAGGAGTTAAAAACCCAACTACAGGAATTGTTAGACATTGGCTTTATTCGTCCTAGTACTTCTCCTTGGGGTGCTCCTGTTCTATTCGTGAAGAAGAAAGATGGGAGTATGCGACTTTGCCACTTATTGATGACTTGTTTGACCAGTTGCAAGGAGCCAAATTCTTTTCAAAGATTGATCTTCGTTCCGGGTATCACCAATTGAAGATTAGAACCGATGACATTCCAAAGACGGCTTTCAGAACTCGGTATGGGCATTATGAATTCCTAGTCATGTCCTTTGGATTGACTAATGCTCCTGCTGCCTTCATGGATATGATGAACCGAGTATTCAAGGAATATTTGGATCACTTTGTGGTCGTTTTTATTGATGACATCCTTATTTATTCCAAAAGCCGTGAAGATCATGAGCAACACTTGAGGCTGACACTCCAAAAGCTTCATAAATATAAGCTTTATGCCAAGTTGAAGAAATGCGAGTTCTGGCTTGAGGAAGTAGCATTCCTTGGGCACGTGGTATCAAGTCATGGAATATCTGTTGACCTAGCAAAGATTGAAGCTATTCAAAGCTGGGAGCAACCTAAATCAGTGACCGAAGTACGTAGCCTTCTCGGTTTAGCTGGTTATTATCGGAGATTCGTGGAAGGATTTTCTCGAATCGCTACTCCATTGACTCAGCTGACTCGGAAAGATACAAAGTTCGGTTGGAGCGAAGAATGTGAGAAGAGTTTTCAAGAACTCAAGAGGAGACTCATTTCAGCACCTGTTCTGACAATACCATCTGGCTCGGAGGGATTTGTCATCTACAGTGATGCTTCGGGCAAAGGGCTGGGATGTGTTCTCATGTAACATGGAAAAGTCATAGCCTATGCCTCGCGACAACTCAAAGAATATGAGAAGAATTATCCTACTCATGATCTAGAGTTGGCAGCTGTTGTCTTTGCACTTAAAATTTGGAGGCATTACTTGTATGGGGAGAAAGTGGAGATCTTTACGGATCATAAAAGCCTCAAATATTTCTTCACTCAAAAGGAACTCAACATGCGACAACGACGTTGGCTTGAACTGTTGAAAGATTATGATCATACCATCTAATACCATCTTGGAAAAGCAAACGTGGTAGCTGACGCATTGAGTAGAAGATCACATGCAAGTATGAGTGCGATATTGTCCACGCAAGGGCCCATTTTGTGTGACTTGCAAAGGATGGAGATAGAGTTAAAGACTCCAGGGACACATGTGACGATGGCGAATATACGAATAGAACCTACTTTAATCGATAAAGTTAAAGTTGCTCAAGCTACAGACCTGGAGCTGATGCGTATGAGGAAGAAAGTGCAAGAGGGTGCTATGCCGGAAGCAAGAATCGATGAAGAAGGAATACTTCGAGTCAACTCCAAACTTTGTGTTCCTAACGACCCTGATTTAAAGTATAAAATCATGATGGAGGCGCACAATACACCGTTTGCAATCCATACTGGGAGTACCAAAATGTATCATGATATTGGTCATACATTTTGGTGGAGCAATATGAAGAGAGAGATAGCGTTGTTTATCTCAAGGTGTCTAACTTGTCAACGAGTTAAAGCGAAGCATCAAGTACCAAAAGGTCCATTGCAACCACTTGAAATTCTAGAATGGAAGTGGGAGCACATTACCATGGATTTCGTTACCGGTCTTCCTAAGGTTTCTCAAGGCATTGATGCGATTTGGGTCATTGTTGATAGATTGACCAAGTCTGCTCATTTCTTACCGATATGAGAAACTTATACACTTGAACGTCTTGCTCGTATGTACATAAACGAGATTGTAAGACTGCATGGTATGCCGGTATCCATAGTTTCTGATCGAGACCCAAGATTTACTTCACGATTTTGGGTTAGTTTGCAAAAAGCTATGGGCACAGACTTACGATTTAGCTCGGCATATCATCCTCAGACGGACGAACAGTCGGAGAGGACTATTCAAACTCTCGAAGATCTATTAAGACTCTGTGTCCTTGATTTCAAGGGAAGTTGGGACAAGTTCTTACCATTGGTGGAGTTTTCCTACAACAACAGTTATCAAGCAAGTATTGGCATGGCTCCATTCAAAGCGTTGTATGGAAGAAAGTGTCGTTCTCCAGTATGCTGGGATGAGGTGGGTGAAGCAACGTTGTTGGGACCGGAGTTGGTACGTATGACTACGGAAAAGATTCAAACGATCCGACAACGTATAAAAACCTCACAAAATCAACAAAAGAGTTATGTTGATCTTCATCGAAAGGACGTGGAATTCAATATAGGAGATCATGTGTTGTTACGTGTTACTCCATGGAAAGGAGTTACAAGATTTGGAAAGAGAGGAAAACTCAATCCTCGATTCATTGGTCCATTTTTAATCCTCGATCGAGTAGGAACTGTGGCCTATAGACTCGCTTTACCGCCAAGTATATCTCGTGTTCATAACTTTTTTCACATATCCATGTTACGTAAATATGTGAAAGACCCGAACCACATTATTGAGTTAGAACCGGACGAAATAGCGGAAGATTTGACGTATGAAGAGGTTCCTGTTCAAATCTTGGATAAGAAGGAACATATCCTACGCTCCAAGATTTTACCTCAAGTCAAAGTGTTGTGGAGAAACCACGATGTTGAGGAAATGACTTGGGAGTTAGAATCTGAAATGAAATCAAGGTATCCTTACCTCTTCGACATACCAGGTACGTACCCTAATTTTGAGGGCGAAATTTCATAAGAAGGGGAGGTTGTAAGACCCCAGTTTTTATAAATAAAGATAATTTTTTATAATTATTATTTTTAAATATTATGGAATAAAATTGATATAATGTTATAGTTGTGGGTAATATTTATAAATTTTGCAAAGTACGCAAGTTGTTATAAAATATTCGTTTGGTCGGGGAATATTCTTTTTGTCGGGGAATATTCGTACGACGGCACAATCATTGGTGGACCACACAACGGAAGTATTATCGTAGTTAGAAAACGACAAAATTATCTTTCTATAAAATAACGGCGGAGGTAATACCGTTAAAACTGTTGAACTACTCGGTAGTAAAAATACAGTAATACGCGTTGTTGCATAGTAGCACACGGTATTGATTATTGATGCTTACGTGAGAAGTCACTCAGCTATACTCAATTATTGCTACAGTAATTGCTGCATCATATCTCTTATATTATTGATTCAATTATTGTCACAGTATCATCTGTATAATATGTTATATTATTTAAACAATAATTGAGACGACAAGTTATAAATGATTAATAATTGTTGAAAGATTAAATATGTGTTGATTTAAAATAAAATGATTTCTGGTAATTTTTATTCAATCTTTGATGTATATAAAGAGTCTATTATTAGACGTTTGTGGTAAGTTTAATTATTTATGGGGGGCCATATGTCACCATCTAAGAGTCTCTTTCATAAATAGTAATTACCTTCGTAAATAGTAATTACCTTCGTAAATAGTAATTACCTTCATAAATAGTAATTACCTTCGTAAATTGTAATTACCTTCGTCAATAGTAATTACCTTCGTAAATAGTAAATACTTTCGTAAATAGTAATAAATCTTCTATAAATAGAGGCCTAGGGCTTCATTATTTTTCACGAATTCGTTCAAGCTATAGAGAGAGAAAGTATAGAGAGAATAAGAGAGAAAGAAGAAGAGTATTCGGTTACTACACTACTGCAGTATTCAATCTCCTAATAAGGTAAGGGGTGTTATTATTTCTTATTCATGAAGAGAACTGTTGTTATTCCATTTCTTATTATTCTGTTGGAATAACCTGTATACACGGTCTACCCTATACTTGGTGACATTCTTCTATTATTCTGTCTTTATTATTCTGTCGGAATATCCTGTCTGTGCTATACGCCGGACCTGGTTCCATTTTTATTATTCCGCATTTATTATTCTGTTGGAACATCCTGTCAGTGTGAATTTCACCTGACCTGGTTCTATTATTAGTATTCTGTTGGAATAACCTGTCTATGCGAAGTACCGCATGCATGGTGATTTCTTTTGTTATTCCATTCTTTATTATATTTAGTTGGTTAAAGTTTTGACTTCTATACTACATGAAATTAGTGGAATATTCTTGATATTTGCGCTTCATCCAGTATCCTTTCATGGAAATATTCTTCTGATCATTCTTGAATTTTACTCTACAAAACAGTATCATGTTGACAATTTGGACGTTAATAATTTCTGGATAAAATAATTCTTGAACTTGTTTTATTGAATTCTTATATCATTGTCATCATCCTCATGTTTATATTTTGTAGAAAGTCATCTGTGGCCTGTAGTGCATAGATGGACTTGGTATGATTATGACCAGGGATTATTCGGTGTAATCATGACCGTAATATTGCAAATGATGTAAAAATTAAAAATCCTCATTGGCCCGTAGTGCATTGATGGACAGTTATTGGCATGATCATGACCATTAATGAATACACAAATATTCTTGGCCCGTAGTGCATGAATAATTGTGGTCGTGATACTAAAGAATATCCTTGGCCGTAGTGCAGGGGTGATTCGATGATGTGGAATATTTATTAAGCTGAGTCTCAGCTATAACAGTGATGAAAAACCTTTTAAATCATAAAAGATAGTAGTTTTTATTTTCTACTTGACTCTTTTAATGGATTGCTGGTTCCGCTGCAGTTAAACTTGATGTTTATTGTATTTTATCAGTTTAACACTGTTGAAGGCTAATGATAATTTATTCTACATTATCTTAGTCATAATATTTCTTACTGGGCTAGTTGAGCTCACCCTTTCTTTCACTGTTCTCTTCAGGAAATAAGAATATAGCTGGGACGAGTCGGGGAACGGGGTAATGGTCCAGAGGATAGCATTAGTAGTCCTCTCTACTCTGTGAAATAGTGTGATAATAATTGTAATGAGGACTCCTTTTGAGTTTGTATGATCTCTAGTAGACAATAATTGTATTCAAACTCACAGTTATATTTTGTCGTACTGTACACGACAGTGGTATTAGTAAGTTGTATTTGAATTCTGTACCATGTATCTGGCGACTCAAGATGGGTGATGTATACCTAATTTTGGGGGCGTCACATCATATCTGAGATCTTGGTATGATAGTTTGTCACCTCTAGATCGGGTGACTGTAGATCAACTATTGCAGGATTCTATGACCCTCCTGATGTTTCAGGTTCTCTTGGGTTTTGTAGAGGATATACTAGAGCACTGGGTACCGGACAGGAAGGTGTTCTAGTTTGAGACCCAGGAGTTGACTCTTACCTTAGAGGAGTATGAGCGATTAACGGCTTTTCCACTAGACAAGCCTTACGCTCAGATGACTGTAGGGGATATGAGCCGGCAATTCATGACCCTCACTAGTTTAAGGCGTAGAGTAGCCCAGGATGAGATTACCTTTGGGCATGTAGTGTCCCAGCATTTTTTGATAGACAAATTTGGCTCATTGGACAGTTATGCACAGCAATCCGGGGATTTCACCACGTCAAAGGATCAATAACGTGTGGCTAGAGTAGATATACTCTTGATGTGTGTAGTGGCTTATCTATACATGCCACTGTACATGGATCATTAATCATCAGTGTTGTTATGGCAGTGAGGGCGCTCAGGGAGGGACATACCATTGTACCAATGATTGTGGCAGAGACATTGAGATCAGCCACGTATTGCCTCACCCATCCTGCAGGGGTATTTACAGACAGCTCGATCTTGTTGTATGTGTGGTTTATGTCACACCTGAGATCGATTGACACCTTCCGGCGTCATGGGTATTGCTTTTCCCATGAGATAGCCATGTCTTACTTCTTTTAGCAAACAGAGTGTACAGACGCTGCTTCCTGGTCAGTGTTCCTGGCAGGGATCGAGGATCCATTTGACATTTTGCTGTGTTCAGGGCTCAGTTCTCCCTACAGCTTCATTACTCATGCAGAGTATCTTCCTCTAGCTGTTTTGAGAGGTATGACCAATTATCTTCCGCTGGCTTTGATGTCATAGTTTGACTAGATTCAAGATGTTTATACCTTTGAGGGAGCGTTGGGTCAGCGTTTGGCTTCTCGCCATTTGTCAGCAGAGGATAAATCCAGGGTTTATACCTGTTAGGATCAGTGTGAGAGAGCTGAATTTTTCGTTAGCCATCCGAGCTGTTCGACAGAGTATTCTGCATGGATGGAGTCAGAGACTGCATCGGCTGCGGTTGTATCCACAGTGCTGGGGATTGATTTTGACAGTGGGGGAGCCCATGGAAGACACTGATTCTCCCACCGAGGATGAGCTGTTTGCTGGTTTGATAGCAGTTCTGATTGATTCTCCCAGTATGACTGCTGCTGTGAAACCCGTATTCGGCAAAGTATTTAGAGCAGAGTCTGCATCTAATGACATATGAGCGGGATCAGGCTAGGGCCTTTATGCTGACAGCTTTTTCTGGGAGAGATGTCGCTCTAGCTGAAAGAGATGATGTTTTATCTAATAGAGACACCGTTGTTGCTGAGCGGGATGAGGCTAGATCATCTAGAGATGCAGTTGTTACTGAGCGGGATGGCGCTATATCTGGCCGAGATTTTGCTATTGCAGACAGTATTGTATTGAGGTCTCACACTACTGATATTATTGTAGAGATGAACACCTATATTGATGAGCATAGTGTCACTATGCAGTTGGTTGTGGATCTATTAGCTCGTGTAGATACCCTTGGGCAGGAGCTCATAGTGTTACCCTCTTCTTCTGAGAAGAATGCCATGTTGGATTTGATAGCGCTCATATACACTAATTTATAAATGGGCTTGGATTTTCCTGCACAGACTAGTTTAGCCATTTTTTTCATGTACAGTATATATTCTATATATCAAACAGTAATATATATGGCAGGGAAATATATTTTGATTCACTTCCCTTTTAGTTATGCCTTATTACTTGTTTGATATTTGCATGTTTCTCCAGGGCTTGTGATCTTGATAGATTCTGAACTCCCCCTTGATGGATGGAGATTGAGATGTCTTAGGATCTTTCAGAATGGATCGTTAATCTGTGTGTATCCCCTACCCTTTAGTGTCTTGGGACTTATTTCTGTATGTGGTTATGGAGAGGAGTGTGGCTTTCCTCTCTGAGGTTGACCGCACCACAGATGGTCATCGGTACTCTTTTTTATGGGGGAGCCCAGGTAGTTTCATCTCTTATGGATTGGTGTTTCTCTTTGAGGACTCAACCGCAGCTTAGATGGTCACCGATTCTCCTATTGGTGTGGGGAGGTCAGGTAATTTTATCCCTTTGGTCTAAGCCGATGACGTATGGTTTGAAAAATGATCCCAATACCGTTGACAATTTTTTTGTGTTTTGGTAGGGGTGAGACCGAACCATGAATGGTTGCCTACGTACTCCCATTGAGAAAGGGAGATCAGGTCTGCGTAGTTTGAACATGGTGTAAAGGTTCAAAATGGGTGTAGAGATTTTTTTTATTGTGGTTAGACCAGACCATAAAAATGCCTGCCTACGTACTCCCGTGTATTGGGGAGATCAAGTCTGCATAGTTCGCCCCGTGTATAGGACAGACTGCAGATGTGAAAAGTTGTGGGACAAACTGTAAAAATGAAGGTGTGAAAGGTTTAATCCCTGGTGGGATAACCGGAGTATGTGAAAAGTTCTATCCCTGGTGGGAAAAAACTAAAAAGGTGAAAGGTTTTGAAAACCTGAGTTATGTGATGGATCTGATGATCCGGAACCAGGCTGCTGGTTAAGAAGTGTGTTTGTCCTTGATGAGGCAAACAGATGTGAAGAAAGGTTGTATAGAATGAAAGGTTTAGAACACCTGAATTGACTAGGGATCTAATGATCCAAACCAGGATGCTTTCCTGCAGGTAACTTCAAACATAGTACCGTTTCATGGTATCCGAGTTGATGAGTTATGGAAATTCATCGCTATCCATCTTTTGTAATCTGAGGGCTTCTCTTGTCAATGCCTCCTTGACAACAAACGGGTCTTCCCAATTTGGGGCAAATTTTCCTTTGGACTAATCTTGGTTGTCAAGAACCTTTTTCAAGACCAAGTCATGTAATTTGAATTGCCGTAGCCAGACTTTCTTGTTGTAGGATCTAACGACCCTTCGTTGATATAACTGACCATGGAAGATAGTTGTGGCCCGCCTTTCATCTATTATAGACAATTGGTGGTACCTATCCTGTAGCCATTTGTCTTCATCCAGCTGAGCGTCTATAAACACCCTGAGGGATTCCATTTCCACCTCTATGGGAAGCATTGCTTCCATCCCAAAGCTTAATGAGTAGGGGTTACTCTAGTGGAAGTGCACATTGACGTTCTGTAGGCTAATAGAGTCAGAGGCAATAAGTCAGGCCATCTTTTATGATTGGCGGACATCTTTTGCATGATCTTTTTGATATTCTTATTAGCCGCTTCAACAGCACCATTCATCTTTGGATGGTAGATGACAGAGTTGAGATGTTTGATGTGGAATTTACTGCATAACTCCTCTATCATTTGATTGTTGAGGTTTTTGGCGTTGTCTGATACAATCACCTCTGGTTGTCCATATCAACAAATAACATTGTTTCTGATGAAACCAATGATAACTTCTTTAGTAACCCTGGGGTAAGAGGCTGATTCTACCTACTTGGTGAAGTAGTCGATCATGGTGAAGATAAATGGATGCCCATTACTGGTTTTGGGCTCGATGGGCCCGATCACGTCCATTCCCCACATTAAGAAGGGCCATAGTGAACTCATATTGTGGAGCTCCCTTGGAGGGGCGTGGATAACATTTCTATGAATTTGGCATTGATAACATCTCTTGACGTGATTATCATAGTTAGCCTTGAAAAAGAACCAGTAATGCCCTGTTCTTAGGATTTTCTTGACAAGTAGAGGGCCACTCATATCTGGGCCGCATAGTCCACCATGGATTTCATCCATGAGCCTCTGAGCTTGGTCTTGTCTAGGCTTCTGAGGAGGCCTAATCCAGCATCTCTTTTGTAGAGTGCATCTCCGCTCAAGTAGAATTTCATAGCCATTCGATGAATCCGCTTTCTTTCAGCCTGACTCGCCTTAGCGGGTGTAGATCCATCTTGCAGATATATACTCCCTGATATGCTGATACCAAGGGTGTTGGATGGGAGGCAGCTCATCCGATACTTCTCCAATGTAATTCTCATAGGCTGGAGCCTTTCGCAGGGCAAAGGTGATATTTGGCATGTCTTCCTTGTCAAGTATGTTGATCAAGGAGGACCAAAGTTTTTAGCGCGTCCGCAAAGTCATTCATATTCCTAGGAATATGGAAGAAGGTTATTTCTTCAAACTCTAAAGCCATATGTGTAACCTGTCGATGGTAAGGCAGCAAATGAAGTTCTTTGGTGTGATAGATCTCAGTGGTTTGTCTGATTACCAATTCGAAATCTCCAAAGATAGTTAACCGTCTGATGCCCATGGATTGGGATAGTTTCAACCCCATGATACAACTTTCATACTCAGTTGTGGTGTTGGTGCTGGCAAACTGTAATTTGACGACGACGGGATGTTTTTCCCCCGTAATGGATACTAGAACTGCCCCAGCTCCAGAGCCTTCCATGTTTATAGCTCCATCAAAATACATCTTCCATGGTTGGTGTGTATCATCCTGATGGTGTTGTTGAACTGTCATTACCCTTTCATCAGAGAAGTATGTTTCCAAGGGTTTGAAATCCCCTAAAGGTACGGCGACCAGTTGATCCGCAATTCCTTGACCTTTGATAGACTTTTGAGTCACGTAGACTATGTCAAATTGTTGTAGGATCAACTGCCATTTGGACAGTCGATAATTTAGCATGGGTTTGATGAACACTTATTTGAAAGGATCCACGCGGGATATGAGATGGGTTGTGTGACTATCGAGGTAATGTTGTAACCTCATCGAAGCCCATGTTAAAGCACAATAAGTTTTCTCAATCAGAGTGTACTTGTGTTCATTGTTACTGAATCTTTTGCTGAGATAATAGATAACTCTTTCTTAGCCTCTATCATCTTTCTGTCCCAGCATGCAACCCATGGCATTGTCATTGATTGACAGGTACATGAACAGGGGAATATCATCCCTGGGAGGTACCAAAACAGGAGCTTTGATTAGCTGCTCTTTGATTGTGAGGAAGGCTTTATGACACTCATCATTCCATTTCATGGAGGATTTCTTCCTTAACAACTTGAAGATAGGCTCACAGGTTGCTGTGAATTGGGAGATGAATCGTCTAATGAAGTTGATCTTTCCCAAAAATTCCCGTATTTTCTTCTCTGTCTAAGGTATGGTCATTTCCGTGATGGCCTAGATTTTGGTAGGATCCAGCTCAATCCCTTTGTGGCTGACTAGGAATCCTAGCAACTTGCCTGATTTAACGCCAAAGGCGCACTTGGCTGGATTCAACTTCAAGTTGTACTTACGTAACCCGTTGAAGAGTTTTTTGAGATGATCTAAGTGGTCTTCCTCCCTTCGGGACTTGACAATGATGTCATCCACATAGATTTCTCTCTCTTTATGCATTAGATCATGAAAGAGAGCAATCATGGCTCGTTGATAGGTAGCTCTGGCATTGATGAGGCCGAATGACAACCGCCTGTAGTAAAAGGTTCCCCAAGGAGTGATGAATGCAGTTTTCTCACGATCCTCTCCAGCAACCATGATTTGATGGTGCCCAGCAAAATAATCAGCAAAGGAATACATGTCATATTGAGCTATATTGTCAATGAGTATGTGGATGAATGGCACGGGAAAGCTATCCTTGAGATAAGTTTTATTCAGATCCCTGTAATCCACAAAAAGTCGTACCTTTCCTCCAGGTTTAGGTACGGGGACTATGTTGGATAGCCATTCAGGGTATGTTGACACCATGATGATGCTGGCTTGAAATTATTTCATTATTTCTTCTTTAACTTTGAAACTCCACTCAGGTTTTAATCGCCTGAGTTTCTGCCTGACTGGCTTGAATCCCTCTTTGATGAGAAGGCGATGAATGACGATGTCAGTTGACAAACTAACCATGTCTTCATGAGACCATGTAAACACATCCTGGAATTGGGTTAATAGAGTAACCATGTCATTCCTTTGGTTCGGAGTAAGGTCCGTACCAATCTGGATTTGTTTAGGGTTTTCTGAGGTTCCAAGGTTAAAAGAGGTGGTTTGATCAAGTTTTGGCTTGAGTTTATCTTCGGCCCATTCTTTGATCTCCTGAGGTATCTCATAGTCGTCTTGTTCAATCTTCATCAAGTATGAGTCCAACTTTACATCAAAGTTACAGTCCTTGTGAAGAATAGGCACCTCATCAGCAAGTTTAGGCACATCTAACTTTAGAGTCCTGAAACAAAATGATTTCACTTAATATATGAAATTGTTCAATCATACAAAGTGTTAGCATGTAATGATAAAAACAACTGCTAATATTGTACAATAAAAGTAAGCATTTATGGTTATCTACAGGGCAGAGGGAGTTTATGCCCTTTTTACCCTTATCGGCAAATGCAAGGAGTGTTGCTCCAATTGCCAAGGGTGAAGTTCTGATGGACAGCTGTAATGAAGGGGTTATTGTCATCCTCCTTCTCCTGAATGATGACCATGATGTCTGGATAATCATTATCTAGAATGTCTCTGTTCATACCCTCCGTATGGACCAAGACGCGCATGTTTGATAACCGTTTTGCAATGTCTTATTTATGTCTCCGATCCCTTTCCTCCGCCTCGGGGTCTTGAATCAGGACTTCTTTTCCTTTGATCGGTATTGACTTAGGAAACAACATGGCTACCACAGGGGCAGGGACCTTTACTATAGGCCGTACAGGAGTATCACCTGTAGGTTTGGGCAGACGTCTTGTAGATGAAGGAACCGGTTTATGCTTGTGTGGGTTCCTGTGAGTGGACCTAGGAGAATAGCCTAGTTCGGCTGTCCCTGTCTAACTGGGAACTTGAATTTGGCGCTTGATGCCATGATGATCCTTTCCTAACCCCTGTCCAGGTTAGAAACCCAAGGATATCATCTCTTGACTTGCCGATATTACCTCAACAGAATCTTTGGGTATCAGATGTGGGGCTCTAATGGGTTGATAGTGAGTGTTGGTCACCTCAAGGGCTTGGAAGCTGACAGGCTCAACTTCTGAATTGAAACTAATGAGTTGTATGTCACCTTGAACATGAAATTCTAGATCTACATTAACAATGACCAAGCTATTGTTAATGATGTATTTGAGCTGCTGATGAAAGGTGGACGGGACGGCTCGAGCCATATGAATCCACGGTCTTCCCAAAAGTAGGTTGTATCCGGTACTTAAGCACATGAAAGGATACACAAAATGTATGTGGACCAAACTCCACAGGTAGTTCAATCTCTCCAACAACATTTTGTCGGGATCCATCAAAAGCTTTTATAATTGTATGGCTGCTTCAGATTCTATTGAGATTGATGTTCATTTTCTCCAATGTGGTGTAGGGGCAGATGTTTAAGGATGATCCTCCATCTATTAGAACTCCTCCCACCACATATCTGGAGGACATAACCGCTATGTGCAACGGTTTGTAATGACCCGTCCCTTCGGGAGGTATGTCATCATCGGTGAAGGATATCACATTACTGTTGAAGATGTGATCAACCAGATGATAAAACTTTTCAACATCCACTTATTTTGGCAAGTGGACTTCTTCTAAAACTCTCAGTAAGACCTTCATGTGATCTTCTGAAGAGAAAACCAAGTCAAGTATAGAAATCTACTGTGAAGCTTCTTTCAAGCTTAAAACCACCTTGGCTTCAGTGTGTGCCATAGTATGGAGGAATTCTTCAATCTTCTCCATGGGAACTTTCCCCTTTGACTTGATGGTAGGCTTCATCACTCGTTGAGGAAGATACAGTGTATTTTCTTTCAACACTATAGCAGTTATATTGGATGTAGATCCTCCAGCCTCTCCATAATTTCATGGCACTGTCTGTAGGCTGACAACATTATATTGTGGCCTGAAAGGAAATATGATTGGCTTTGGTGTAGCCACCTTCAAAGGATTTTTAACACCTTTGAGATGAATTAGGTTGTGTTGTAAGTGGTGTGGCAACCAAGTCTCCCTTAGAGGATATTAATTCTATAACCTCCTTCTGTTGGGTAGGAAATGTGTCCCCACTCTCAAGTAATACAGCATCACTGTCTGTCATTTACAAGTCACCGCTGTTAATCATGTTTTGAATAAGATGGCAAAGTGCCCAGCATTCTTCAGTGTTGTGACCGTGAGAGTCGAAGTGGTATTGACATACCCCATTAGAATCAAACCTTCTTGAGCGTGGGTTGATTAGAGGTAGCAGTGTTTTGATATTTCCTTCATTAATCAGCATCTGCAATATCTCTTCCATCGGTTGGCCTAAATAGTGAATTCCCTTTTGTTGGAAAAATTTCGACGGGCTTTAGCTTTTGCTCTTTTTACAATCTTATCCTCCAGTGTTTCACTTTCTAGTGCAAGTGGTAGAGTACTTGTAATATGAGGAAGGAGGTCAGCATGTTCCTGACTGAATAATTAACGTGTGACTTGGTGCTGATGAACCACCAATTCTGCCAATTAATTGACCTATTCGCCAAGAGCCTTCATTTCCCGTTCCATCATAAACTAGAACTGTGCATAATCCCATCTGTCAGTACTATCCTTACTGGTTTGGTATGATCCACCCACATACTTGAGGTACTTGGAGGTCTCTCCATTGCCTCTGTTGATCATATTAACCTCATCTTCCTTATGTTGAGGGAGAGGGCTGTCTTGAACATGGGGTTGGTCGGGTTTAGTCACCACGATCTCACCATTGTCAATTAAATCCTGGATCTTATGCTTAAGGGCCCAATAATCTTGAGTGTCATGGCCTGGAGCTCCAGCATGGTAAGCACACTTCTTGCTAGCATTAAAACCCTTCCCACTCGGGTTGGCTGGTGGAAGAAGATGAATAATTTTTTTTAAGTTGTCTGAAGTTTGAAAATGTTTTTGAGTGAGTCCCCTAAGGGTGTGAACACTCGAGTGCGTCTGACTTCTCCACTCTTTGGCAATTGAGGGTTTGAAGACTGTGCTTAGAAAGGCGAATAGTTTCTCCTCTGAATAGGCATGTTTTGATTGCCTTTTTATCCTTGTAATATCAGGGAAACATCCTCCTCTTTCTTCTTATGGACCCTCTGGGGGTTGTTTCCATAACTTTTGACTGGATGTGCTCAGCTACAGCTTTTAGAGCGACAAGGTCTTGAATATTTCCCGATTTCAATCTCATTTCAGCCATTTCTCCATGTTTGATCATTTCAAAAAATGGCTTGCCTATGCCAGCTAAGACCGTCTCATAAAAGGGAGCTTCTTGAATGTCTGTGAAGGTCATCACCATTTCAGAATCAGTCATAGATGGAATAACTTGAGCAGCCAGACTCCTCCATCTTTGGGCATACTCTCTGAAAGACTCATTGACTTGTTTCCTGACCTTGGTAATTTGGTACCGATCTGGAGCCATCTGAGTTTGGAAACTGTAATGACTGAGGAAAGCATGGACTAACTCCTCCTAGCTATGAATCTTGGAGTTGTCTAATCTGGTGTATCCATGCTCTGGCTTCTTCAGCCAGACGTTTCTGAAATAGCTGCATTCTGAACTTGTTATCCTTGGCATAAGATATGAGCTCTCAATGAATACATTTAAATGTGTGTAAGGATTTCCCAATCCATCATACTTTTCAAAATCAGAAGTCTTGAATTTTTCTGGATAATGAACCCCGAGGAAGATACAAAGGTCTGAATATGAAAACACTCTCATGTGCTCCAATCCCTTTGATAGACCGAATGGTCTCTTCCATCTGTAGAACCTTTTTCCTAATATCACCGATGTTTTGATCTTCTTTAAGATGGGTGATTTCAGGAGTTTTGTTGGTTTTGTCAGATAGAGACTCAAGTGTTTGAATTTCCTTGTCCGAACCATGGGTTCTTCCATGTGCAGAGGATTCTGTGTGGATGGGTATTTGTGGACCCTGAGTTAACTTGTGTAATTCTTTGAGTAGAATAGCCAACTCTATAATCTGATTACTTAACCCTTCGAACTCCTCACGAAAGATAGGAGTAGGATTAGACTAGACAGATGTAGCCATGTTTGGCTGTAGGCTTATTGCCTTTTTGGATTTGAAACGGGTTACTAGACCAATTGTTTTCCTACAAAAAGACTAATGTAGTTTAGTCTTAGGGAAATGTGGCAATGTTACATGCTATGTGATGTGTCCATTTTTAGGAGTATTATCCTGCAAAACAGATGTCAGCTGTTTGTATGACAGGATATCATGACATGGTTTTAATATGAAAAGGGAATTCATGTGCACATATTCTTTTGTATTTTCTATTACATTGAGATTGACGTGGAAATGAAATTACAAGTAATTGAAATGGGAAGATATGAAGAGACTTCCCTCTGCATTTGGTTTATCAGAGGCTGACCTATCTTAAGCTACTCTCGCGGCTTTTTGGAATGAAGGTTCCCATATAATCGCAATTTACTCGACGGGAAGTTAATCTGGTCTTTCAACGGGAGCGAATCTGGGTGGTGCCTTTCCTGAGCCTCGTTGGAATTAGTCTCCCTACGAGTCCAATAATCAAACACTGACAGGATAGCTGTGACGCCCCCTAAATAGGTCTACACTACCCATTCTGAGTCACCAGATATCACACTATAAAAATCATTTTCAAACTTCATTTATACAACTGTTGAATTGTCGTACAGAATACGACCACAGTTAAACTATGAGTTTTAATACAAATGTATGTAACTCTCATGGTACCTTGACCACAACCTTGCAATGGTACTTTACATAAAAGTACAGTCAATAATTGTTTTAGAAATTAAAATCTTTGGAAAATACTCAAGGAAACCATCGTACATGGGAGGCCATGCGTCTGGGTTATGATAGATATCATATGTCCACAGAATTATCCTTGGTTGACCCAATAGTCCCCAAAGAAAAACAAGAAGATTGCTATCATCTTATTTTCAATGGTGAGTCTTCTCTTGACTTATAATTATCTACATTGTCTCCAATTGAGAATCATATTTCAAACAAACTCCAAGATCATATAGGTAGTGCTCGTAGATATACTCAACAAGTGGATGTTCACAACCCTGTCTTATGATAACACAAGGTTGTATGTCATTAGACATCTTGTATGATAGTGGCAAAACACCCTTCCAAAGTTGGGTTCACCTCACCCTATTCAGTTCACCAAAATTAAATATCAAATGACATATACAATACGACACACTTATCTAAAGTTCTCAATAAAATTATTTTCATTCTATTTAGGGAGAACCTCAACAGCTATAGACCACCGTTCTATTCTCCTGTTACCCCCGCTCGACCCAACTACACTCTTATTACCTGAAAGGAATTGTGAAGCAAAAAGGGTGAACACAAGTAGCCCAGTAAAGAATATCATGACTAAAGATAATTTACATCATCAATAGCCTTCGTCAGTAATAAATCAGAGATTTAGAACATATGGTAGATGATAAAACTTTTTAACCATAGCTGCAGCGGAACGAGCAATCCATTAGAAAAGTCAAATAGACTATCAGATCTATTATCTTCTTTATGTTAAAAGTCCACCAATAATATTTTATCCCTGTAACATTAATCAATAATTTCTTTCCATAATCATATGAATAACTCATAATCATAATTGTGATTCTAACTTCCTCTTCGCACCCAGGATGAAGATAATTTTCATCACATTGCTCTACCTGAAACATCAAAAATCATGGTTATACCAAATCACAATTCTTGTTCATAATCATACTAATAAATTCATCTTTGCACTACGGGCCAAAGATATTCATTATCAATTCATCTTTGCTCTACAGGCCAAAGACATACAACTGTATTATAGAAGAGTCAAGTAGAGCATGATATCTACTATCTTTTATGAATTAAAAGTGTATTATCAATATGTTATCGCTGAGACTCAGCTTAATAATTAATCCACATAATCGAATCATCCCTGTACTACGGCCAAGGATATTCATTAGTATTACGACCACGAATTATCCATGCACTACGGGCCAAGAATATTCGTGTTTTCAATTACAGTTATGATTATACCGAATAATCCCTGATTATAATCATACCAAGTCCATCTATGCACTACGTGCTAAAGATGACTTTTACCACATCATTTGTAACATTACGGTCATGATTATACCGAATAATCTCTTGTCATAATCATACCAAGTCCATCTATGCACGTAAGCCACAGATGACTTTCAACACATTATAAGCATGAGGATCATGACAATGATATAAATAATCAATCAAATGAGATAAAGGATAAATATTAAACATTTATAATATAATTTATCCAGGGTTCAAGAATATCCTAATGTTATCAATCACTTAATAATCTCATAATCTAATATCATTAATATTATAACAATATTTTAATCATTTCTTAAACTTATAAATAATTTATTTTAATTATTTACATTTTACCAAATAATGGATTTAATCATTCAAAAAGGACATACTCATAAGATTTCATCACCAATTATCAAATCCCTCATCAAAAATCTTCACATACCTTATATAGGATTTTCAAGCCATAAAATTCTATTTACCAATTTTTCAACTTCACATAACATATTTAACTCATATGTTCGTAACAAAACCATTTTCATGAAAAATTACCAAATTAACTTATTATTTTTCTATCCTTTGTCCAAACATATATACATATATTTCATACACAACAAGTATTTTTTTTATAATTTTTCAACTCCCTTAAGTATTTTTCAAAAATCAATTTTTAATTTATTCCTTAAGAAATTAGCTACCTCAAGTTTAACTCCAAAAATTCCCAAATCTTGGCAGGATCTTACACATCTTAACGTGAGCTTCCAGTTTAAATTTTATGATCATCGGAGTTATAGAACTTTGGTTATAGTGTTTTTCGTCGAAAAAACCTAAATATTGAAATAGTCATAACTTGCTCATTTTAAGTCGGAATGAGCTCATTTTTGGACAGGAGGTACTTTATATCATATATTTCCATGTCCCAAAAGGCCGGAATTTTTCTCATAAATTAAGTGGCCGAAACAGCCCTTACAAAATTTTGGGCAGTAGCTTTTTCTCCTTTATCACTTTTTCGTGCTTTGTTAAAAATAGTCCATACAAAAATCTACAACTCCTTTTTCGGTGATTCCACTTGGAGATGTTAGAAAACTTATCATAATATCCTCCCAAATTTTTTTAGAATTTTTGAATGTCCGAAAAATTACGAAACTGCAAATGGATTTTAACCCGCCATGCGGTAATCCACACAAACAGATCATTTCCACAATTTAATAAGGAATGAATACAAAGGATCATTCACCATGCATGCAGTAATCCACATAGATAGGTTATTCCAACAGAATAATAAGGAATGTAATAATAGAAGAATTCACCATGCATGCGATAAACCGCACAGACAGGTTATTCCCAACAGAATAATAAAGAATGGAACCAGGTCATGTGTAATCCGCACAGACAGGATATTCCAACAGAATAATAAAGAATGGAATAACAACAGAAATCACCAGGCATACGATAGACCGCACAGACAGGTTATTCCAACAGAATAATAAAGAAAGGAACCAGGTCATGCGTAATCCGCACAGACAAGATATTCCAACAGAATAATAAAGAATTAAATAACAGAAGAATTTCACCATGTATGCAGTACTTCGCATAGACAGGTTATTCCAACAGAATAATAAATAGTGGAATCAGGTCATGCATAATATGCACAGACAAGATATTCCAATAGAATAATAAAGAATGGAATAACAGAAGAATTTCACCATGTATGTGGTACTTCGCATAGACAGGTTATTCCAATATAATAATCAGGAATGGAATAACAATAGCTCTCTTCATGAAAATGAAAGAAATAATACCCCTTACTTTAGAAAAAACTGGATACTGGAATAGTGAGGTAGCAGACTTCTCTTCTTCTTTCTTTCTATAATTTCTCTCTATAATAATTGCTCTATAGCTTTAGTGAATTCATGAAAAATAATTAAGGAATGAGCTTCTATTTATAGAAAAATATAGTTTCGATAATTGCACGTTTTGGGGCTCGAAATATTACAGTATAATACCTTCAACTTTTCTTTCATTTTTAATTTAGTCCTGCAAGTATTATCAAACTTGCACCACCTCTCCTAATAGTAAATCATGTGAATTAATAGTTCATTCATGTGACTTAATAGTTATAATCATGTAAAAATATGAATTACAGTATAGTACCTCCATCTATACCTCCATTTTTAACTTAGTCATGCAAGTATTATCAATCTTGCACCACCTCCCCTAATAGTACATGAATGTGAATCAATAGTACACACATGTGAACAAATAGTTATAATCATGTGAATTAATAGCAATTAATTGCTCATTTATTCGATTAATTACTCGATTGGTCAATATAACCTCCAAACATCAATTATTATCGAAATAAATGTTGATTTCCACTAACACTAACAACCCTAACAAAATGAAAATATTTTTCTCAAAAATTTCATTTTTGAAATTTCAAAGTTTGACTTTTTTTCAAAAAAGTCAACTGTTGACTTTTTTGACCAAAAAGTCAACCCCAGTAAATTTTGTGTTTATAGTCTATTTCTACTAATTTCATCGTTCCGGACTCAAATATCACGTCCGCGTTTCCAAATTCAACTCCGAACTCAAATTTAATTTTTAATAACATTCATCATTAATATCATAACTCATAATATTTAACAACCAGGTCGTTCCCAGGAAAGAGGGGCATTTCCAATAAAGATTTCTCCTTATTGGCGTGCAATTAGGTGACCAAACCTTTCCTTGACAGAACTTTTAGACATTGTCAATATTGCAAATAATAATATGAATAACTTTGTCGTCTCAATTATTAATTTAATAATATATAAAATATTATGCAGATGATACTGTGACAATAATTGAATCAATAATATGAGAGATATGATGCAGCAATTATTGTAGCAATAATTGAGTATATCTGAGTGACTTCTCACATAAGCATCAATAATTAATACCGTGTGCTACTATGCAACCACGCGTATTACTGTACTTTTACTACCGGTTTTTTTATGACAACTTACTTACTTTGAAAAATTTTAACATATCACCCTTAACTTTAAACTTTTATCAATTTAACTATTTACCAAAATAAAAAAATTGAATACTTTTATTTCATAAAATTTGGGATCTCACAATAGCCTCCTGGTGGAGGGATCACACAACATACATTCACATACATCGAGTCTCACCGTATGGAAATGATGACATGTGCGAAGCACTAATATCACGGGCAGATATGGTGCGAAGCACTAAGTGCAGTAAGTAAATGCATTAGTACACATCCATTCAAATATAAATACAATATCCACACACAAGCAGATAAAAGTTTTGAAAAGTTTGTAAATAGCGGCTTAAGCCCTCTTACTGGAGTCCCCGGCAGAGTCGCCACATGTCGACGTCAGGATTTTTATTTGTCCTTTTCTGTTCTTGTCTTTTGGTGTTCTCGTGTTAGGTGAGATTTGTTTGAAAAAACAAGTTTGAAAAAGTCCGACATGTATATGTCAATGATTGGACTATAAGAGTCGCCAGTTGGTATTTTTAAATGGTTGCACCAACTCAACCGGAAATGGTTTGCAGATAGACTTAGTGATGTGACACTATTTAACTGGTGTGTGAAATCGAGATTCATTAGGGTCCGGGGGCTTGATAAAGCAGACGGAAGGTGTTAGGCACCCCTCGACTTCTATGGTGACACGGTTATCGCCACTTTTCAGTTTAAACGTTTATCTAAATGTGTGTGTGTGTGTGTAGGTCTATGTGCTGTTTTCTGGAAGTAGTGTTATACCTCGTTTGCACCTATATACAAAGTGTTTGAATTTTGTATAAAAGTCCAATTTTAATGAAATATGACAGTGGTGTTTTGTAAAATAGGTTTTTCAAACCCTTGTGCTCAATAGTAATTGAGGCCTTTGATACTTCCATTTTATTATATGTTCGGCTTGATTTTTTTTATTTTTTTCGAGATGTGAATCATCTTCGAGAAAATAAGATACATAGCAGCGTCGAACTCATTGTACACATGAGAGCCATTTAAGAAAATTCAGACACCGTGAATAATGTACAAGCTGACTGCAGCTGACAATGTCCATCACGGGAACCGAATCTAGATTCAGGAGACTGAATCTGTGATCACATAATTATTAAACTCGCATGATGATGCAATATGTATAAAAGTTGTAAACAGTTATATATATATATATATAAAAGATGTAAATATATATATATATATGAACAATCAACTGCCACGAAGTAAACTCCAGGTAGGACGTTAAATGTATATATATATATATATATATATATATATACTGTAAAAGGCCCCGAAGTGATCTCTAGTAAGGCTGTAAACGAGCCAACACAGTTCGGGCTCGATTCGGGTTCGACTCAAAAAAATACGAGCGAGACTCGAATTCGTTAATAATATGATCCAAATCTGAGCAAGGTTATACTCGACTCGTTTAAGATTCAAACTACTCGAATTTTTCATTGTAATTCGATACATACTCGGTTAATACATATTCGATTAGATGTTCGATACATTCTCTTATAATATATACAAATTTAAATCAAATTAGGATAATTATTTATTATTTTGTTGTGTTTTTAATTTTAATTGTGATTTTATATTTGTAAAGTGTAATAATAAATATATTTTCTCATTTTTAAGTAATATAACAAATTCAATTTATAATTATATTTATTATAAAACTAGTTATTATGTGGAGACTCGAATTCGAGCTTGAATTTGAAGGTCGCGAGTAGTTTGAATAAATATTCGAATCTAGTCGGATCAAATTCGAGTACTAAATATTCGAGTCGAATCGAATCTGAGTAGAATTTTTTAAATATAATTCGAATTCGAGCCAAATTCGAGTACGAATTTATCATTTCGAGTCGAATTCGAGTAGCTCTCTGTTCGCTCTGGTTCGACTCGTTTACACCCTTAATCTCCAGGCCTGGCTGAAATGTAAATATATATATGTACTTATATATAAAAGCAGTAAATGGCCACGAAGTGATCTCCAGGCCTGACAGAATATAAATAAATATATATATATAAGTATTTATATATATATAAAAGCGGTAAACGCATCGATGTGTATATCCACGCTCAATCGAGTCGAGTTCGATAATATATATATATATATATATATATATATATATATATATATATATATATATATATATAAACGCAATAAAAGTAACGAATCGACGATTCGGACACACGCACACAACACGACTGAACGTGAATAAGTATGTGTGGATATAAGTGGAGAAAGGCTTTAAGAGATTTGAGATGTCTTACAGTCGGCTGCCAAGAAGACTTCAAATAGCTTTAAATGAATAACTACTAGGTTTCCACTGGTAAAATTTAGCAAAACACAAGCTCACAGGTGTTTGGAAAAAGAAAGCATTCAGTTTAAAGTGTGTACAGAGCAAAATGGATAGGGCTTCCTCGCCTTTTCTCTTCTTAAAATGACCACCCCAAGCCCTCTATTTATAGAGGGGGGAGCCGCAGGTCTACCTGCAACTACCTGGGGTTCCCCGAGCTTCGTGGGCCCCACCGTCTCGGAGTATGTGCACGTATGCAACACGTTGTCCGCTTGAACCTTCATAACTTTCAATCCAGGCATCCGATTGAGGCGTATAATATCTTTCCGGAATGCTGTTATTGAGAGCTACACAATGACAAGGGATAAGAGGTTGTACGAAGTCGGGAATATGGGTCCATGACCAGATTTTTTGGTCTTCAAATTCTATCCAGTGTGCTGTCTTGTGTAGTAGTCACTCGGGATTTGAGCTATGGTTCTTGTAGGACACTTCTGTGTAGAAAGTGGGATGAAATGTTGTTGAGACGGCGTGTATATAGCATCGAGGTGGCAAAATGACAATTTTAACCCTCACCAGGGTTATCTCTGGCTTTGGGCTGATTTAGCAGTCATTTCTCAGGGTTATCTCTAAGATTGGGCTGCTGTGAGTGTTGAATGTCCTCAGGGTTGTCTCTGAGGTGTGCCTGACCTCCCAGGGTTATCGTTGGGGTTAAAATTGAGTGCCTCGGGGTTATCTCTGAGGTTTAAAACGGACTTCTCCGGTATTATCTCCGGAACTGCAACTGCATTCCTCGGGGTTATCTCCGAGTTTGAAACTGAAATTCCCGGGGTTATCTCCAGAACTGGAACTGAGTATCTCGGGGTTGTCTCCGAGATGGAAAATACTGAGTATCCTGAGGTTGTCTCCGGGATTGAGCTGATTTGACCTCCAAGGTTATTTCTGGAAGACGATTTTGCCCTCCTGCAAGGTTAGTAACAGGTATGCAAAATTTTGAGTGTCTACATTGGTATACTTGAAAAATGCATATGATATATAAAGAAGTACATATATAAGAAGAAAACTTGCACATAATATTCTCTCCTCTCACTTAATTTTGTTTTTCTATAAACATATAACTATCACAAAAAATATTTAACGAGAATATTTTGTAAATTGTTATCACAAAATTGTTCAACTCCAAAACTTGGCATATATCTTGGAGATATATCGCATGTAACTCATAACAAACCATTCGTGGTGGGAACGATAAAGACCCTAACACTCTGTTTTTGAGTTTTGAACAGAAAAGAAAAAAATAGAAAATTTAAATTAGAACAGAAAAGAATAGAAAACTTGAAGTTTTCTTTTGAGAAAAGCATAAATTTAAAAAAAATCTTTTATTGTGTTTTTGAGTTCTAATGAAAAGAAAAGAAAAATATCACTTTTACAAATATATGTGAGTTGAAGAGAGATTGCTAAGAGCAATTGGGGACTATATTTAGGCATGAGTTTTACCGAAATAGGAGACAGATACCAAAGAGGGTGAGATTGGGATATCAGAGCGCCGACAAAAAATATCTGGAGATGAATTTGTTCAGTTACACTGTTGCAGGGAGCTTGGGCTTGAACCGAAGAAGAGAACTTGTTCGCGACAAGTTATTCGCGCCTATACTTTTTTCTCTTTATCAGATTAGGTTTAGTAGATAAAAATAAACTGAGGCCATGAGTTATAATTTAAAATTTATTATATTAAAAGTTGAAGATAATATGATAATTATAAAAATATTACTTATTCCAAAAAAAATTTGTCCAAATCAGGTCAATTTTGGACGAAAAACTTTGACAGGAAAAGTGACTAAATTTTCTATCCATTTCTTTCGTTTTCTGTTTATTAAAAAACTCAGAAACAAAAGAATTGAAAAGAAAACTTAAATTTTCCGTCTATTTCTTTTCTTTTCTGTTCATTTTAAAACTCAGAAACAGAACGTAAGGATAGGAATAACCTATTTCATGTTTTCCAACTAATTTTCAATTATAACTCTACGAAACTACGATTGTAACAACATTAATAATTTCCGATTTATTTATTTATTTTTGTTAAATTAAAAGTAGTACTTAAAATTTCTGCGTTATGTTTGATTTTCTTCAGCCAAGCGGAAAAGTGTGCCTTGCCATTCTTGATGGTACCGACTTGGGTGATACTAATTTGATTGGAGGTATGCTGTAGAGTAGGAACTTTTCTTATTTAAATTGTTGAATATTAATTTCTTAGGCTCAGAAAATGAAAAAGGGGAAAAATGACTCGAAATTCTAAAAGATTAATACACTACAATACATTTATACTCGGTAAATTTCTCTCTTTCTCTAATTTTATCCATCTCTTTCTCCTCTCTATCCATGGTGCTACAACAGTTACAGTCCTGCAACTGTTGGTTAGGGGAAGGACTCTTATATAAGCTGGCCAGCAAATAAAAACTCTGGTACCAAGTTGATGCATAAATATCTTCATGATGTTATATATAGCAGATCATACAAAATGTTCAGTCATTTAGGTTATACAAGTTCTTTGTTCTGTTCTTGATCCATTACACTAGAGGATGTACATCGGAAAATTCCTGATAAAAAATGTTACAACAGATATTCATTGCATTAATGAAATCTATTGCCTTTGTGGTTAGGCATGCAACTTAATCTTGTCAGCAAAACAATGTCCACCATAGTCAAGTCAGTTCAATTTGAATCAAAACTCGAACAGATGTAGTTTCTCTCTCTCTGAATCAGACCGAATCGGATGCAGTTTCTCTCTTTGCACGACTGTACATAAATACATTTCACCGCAATAACACCTGTCCCAGGCAAGCAAAGCAAGAACGTGAACAACTTTACAATTTGTTTGCATATGAATTATGATATTAAACATTAAGAAAAAGGACCATCTAATGATATGCCAAACAAGTACATGCATTAGCTTTCAACATTGTACCCATCATCCAGGAATCTTTTAGCAATGCGTAACTGAATCTGATGAAACAAGTATTTATGTTTTAGGGAATTTTTGTATATCATATATCCCTTCATGCCAAAAGATACGTAAAAAGTTTTAAGAGACCGGCATTGTGATTTTCATGCTTTTTGTATGAAAGGTCACAAGGACAATAAAACATGAGCAACAAGCTTTGTGCTATTATTCAGATGTCATTTGTCAACTAATAGGCATTCTGCATTCGGATAATTACAAATTCAGATAAGTCCCAAAGAAGGTGGGATAATTTCCTTTGGATAAGGTAAACTACAGTAGATGACAAATATAATTCATCAAGATTCAAAATATGTGTCAAGCATGGGATACTGAGATTAACCTATTGTTCAGTGAGGTGTCAAACTACTTTTCATACATCTAAACTTAAATCCCAAGACTAAACTAAAGCATTGGCTTGGCCTTGGAATGGACAGAAATTACTTTTAATTAACATTTAATTTTTTTAAGCTTCTGGTAACATAAAAGAGCTTTTTATTACAGAATTTTGATGCATATCATATTGTTTCCCTCCTACTTTTTAAGAAATTATATGAATCAACCTCTAAATGAATTCTTGAAAATACTTTTGAAAGTATATATGAAACATCATTCAGTTTCCAACTCAATCATTATAAGTGATTCGTTATGAGAGCTAGGGTATGACAATGTGTATGTAGCGAGTCTTTTTTATGTGTTGAATTTCAGAGGATCCACTTTCCATTAAGAGTCTTGGGTGTTCTATACTTCCATTATTACTATTAATCAGAAACAGGGACAAAAACTAATGTATCCCCAGTATAGCAAGTAATAACACATGTTTGTTCTATCTTTCTGTAAAATACAAATAAGTATTTATTCACCTATATGGGAGCAGATGGACGTGTTTATTGGCAAAAATATGAGTTTCACCATTTAAGATAGAAAAAGCTATTTAGTTAGTTGATTGTTTTTGTACAATAATAAGCCACCATAAACAGATGAGCGACTGAAAAAGGTAAAACATTCATGTTCAAAGTAGTGGTCTACCTTCAGGTCAGATGATATTAGATAAAGAATTTTGTTAAAATATTATTGAAATTAACTTGGAAAAAAACGCAAATTATGCCAAGAGAAAATCTATATGGAAAGGTAGCCTGATGCTTCTGAAAAAATAAAGAATTCAACTTCCACCAGCATATGTAATAAGATTTCTAATTACAACTATCAGCTGAAAAGAGCTTGGATGAAGGCTCACCTAAAACTGTCAGAAGTTTCATGCCATAATGCTACAAGAGATGATTTGAACACTGCATAGTTTAACCAGCCAATATTAGTCCTTGAACAAAAAACCTACCATCTATACCAATTAATTTCAGTTGTAAAGTGTAATAACAAGACGTGAGCCACAAAAAGAAACATCAGTACAATGGTACTTCAAAGAAGTAGAAATTAATATTTCCTCTGCTAAACAATCTTTAACATCCAACGAACAGAACATAACCTAGCAGAGTAACGTAAATGAGGGTTCTAGGGAGGGGTGACTAGATAAGAGTTGTAAGACCTTTTTATTCATGTTAGTTTCACATAGTGACTTTCTCAAGTTCACATAGGGAGTTTTTTATTTGTGTTAAGACACACTATATATTAAAAGTATAATGTATATATATATTTTTGGCACATCCTAAAAATTTTTGCCCAAAGCATCCCAAAAAAAACGCCATTTTTACAGAAAGCAGGTACCATAAATTAAACCGTGACCTTGTCCAAGGTATCTCAGATGCGTGCCAAGAGTGTCAGAGAAGGTAGTTGTCCGACATGCATGCGTCAGACACAGACATGAAACCTATTTTCAAAGTCTGTCCATTTAGCATGATAGGAGGTCCAACGATTAAACTCCAGAACAGAGTAAGTGTATGCCATATAGAAAATTTTCCCTACTTATGAATCACAAGTAAAATGTAAGACGGCTACATGTGCTAGAGAGTAAAACAACTCGGAAAAGTAATTATGTCATCATAGCAATATATATTATATACACTGGTACATATGTCACCTTTGCATGGCAAATTTTGGTTATGGCCTCGACATGAAGGTTTTGTAGCTCTTCAAGAGTAGTTATATCCAGACCTACAACATCTTCACCCTGAAATGAACACTTGTTCAATTAATTTTACAATATGAACATGTTTGAAGGCTTCGAGGATCTCAACAGAGAAGCAGTACTTATTGAATACATAGCCATGGGATCTTAACAGAGAAGTAGCATGCAAACCGAAAACAGACGTCTTCCTAATTGCAACCATCAAACTTAGAAATGCTTAACATGGTCCAATCCCAAAATAAATCTGAACCATCAAACTTAGAAGCAAGTAGGGAAGACATACAAGAAATTAATCTTCACCATGATCTACCCCCTTTGATTTGGACACTTAGATCATGGGATTTGTGACCAATCAAAGGAAAAAAAAATGTTTTCGGATCCATCTCGAGAGGGATGAGCCAATGAGGGCGTCAACTCTGATGGTAGGACTCACTCTACAATATGATATAACACAGTCCAGAATTGGGTGGTTCATATATAAATAAGTTTAAGGAATCTAGATTCAAGCCATAAAGCACCAAAGTCCGTCAAAAAGAGGCAACATTTCTACGAGACGCCACTCACCACTCCTCTAACACGACACAACCCAAAAGAGAAACACTTAAACTTATATAAATATGTGAGCATGTCAAGCGAGAAAAATACTGTCATAAATTACCAAAAATGAAGGCATTACATCTATTCAAACAAGTCTTGATAGTATAGTCTTGATAGTATGAAGACTGCAGAAAAGGAGAGATAGAGAGAGAGAGCAGTGCAAAGACCACAAACACAGTCATATCAATGTGGGAGAAGCTTAGAACACAATCACTATTAGGGTTAATTCACAACACAATTAAAAATACAAACAGTGAAAAAAAGGTAGTAATTTCAAAAGCTCCATTGATGTTAAACCATATGCTTTAAGCTTTTTGAGTAACGGGTAACTTAAAATGTAACTCATGTTTAGCAAGGTCTTGGGTTCAGGACTTTCCATTTGCATTTGTTTCCATTTTATGTCAGAGCTACGTTTACTCAAAAATATTTATTTTTATTTTCTAGTATTATGATGTACATGCAATCAGGGTTGCACGTGAAAGAAAGTGGGAAAGCATTGCATACACCGTTGGGCTCATTCTCTAACAGCTTAAACTAGAGAAACTGGTAAACTTATCAGTTGGAGAACTTGTGTGTGCAACTGCAATGTTTCTGTCCTTGAAATAACCTTGGGTACAACCTAAGTCAATGAAGTGATTCTAGTATCTTATAAATCCCTAGTCATGTGACGGGAAAAAGAATCATACTGATGAAACAACTAAAAACATGTTCCCAGCACGAATTGTATCATTTCCTCAAATAATCGCAAAATTATGGACTACTTCCCAAACAAGATTAGCTTGGAAAGGGCATACCTTTAATTTTGAAATAAAACTCTCCAGTTCCTTCATCTTCTCCTTTCTTTAATATAGCGTGCTTCTAATTCTTCAAATGTTGTTGAATCGTCCATTTTTTCAC
This sequence comes from Panax japonicus, assembly GCA_020205505.1. Classification (NCBI taxonomy): domain Eukaryota; kingdom Viridiplantae; phylum Streptophyta; class Magnoliopsida; order Apiales; family Araliaceae; genus Panax; species Panax japonicus. Next base: position 30,148,344 of record CM035095.1, read on the forward strand.
ACATCTCATCCACATTAAGTATTTTCTTTGAGAAACCATTAGATGAAGATTCATTTCCACCTCATGTTTGAAAAAAAATTGATGAATGAACCCCTTCAGATGAGGACTCCTCAGAATAAGTACCTGACTTCCTCAATTTTGCAACTAGCACCCACATATTTGCAAGCTCATTCTCCAAATCTTCCTCATGTTGTTTTGCTTCATCAAGTCTTTTCCGCAGCTCACCTTCTTTTTCATCTCTCTCGGACAATGCAGAAACGAAAGAAGCTTCTCTTTGGTACATTGCATTAAGTTCTTGCCCCAACTCTTCCACTAGTACACCATCCTCATGTTTTCTCAAGCGTGAATCAGGACGACCACCAATGCTTCCATTTCGCTTCACGCCAAATGAAGCAGACCTTTGACTGCAGTTAGATTTACTACAGGCCTCTTTTGCAGCAGCCAGATCAGCAGTCAGTTTGGCATTTTGGTACGAAAGCATTGTTACTTCTTCGGCCAAGTTTCGGAGCTCAACTGCTGCAGCCGCAGCTAGCTCTTTCGCATATGAACCTTCCTCGGCAAGTTTTTGGCTGTGAATTACAAGCCCATCCTTTTCTTTTATCATTTTGACCTGCTCTTGCTTCAATGCCTCGATCTCAGCAGCCTAAGTCAAGTGCAATGTAAACTAACTTTAAATTAAATTTAACTTAAAATATTATACGGTTTTTAACCTGTATCAAAAATAAGATGATATGAATGAGAACTATAGCATGAGACGCTTGTATCAAAGAAGGAAAGAAAATTTAGAAAAATAACCTGCTCAAGAAGCTCAGAATTCGTAAAGGCATCACTACTAGACTCTTTGGAATCCTCATGAGAAAATATCCTATTCAAGCTCATAACACTTGTTGGAGTATTATCATCAAAGCAAGTTTCTTCGTAAGGATGAATCCCATTCTTACTTTCATTTTTTATTTCCAGGGCCTCTGCAGAACCACTCTTCGGTGTGGTAACGTTGTTGTCAACATTTTGTTGTAAAAGCTTTGAACTTTTATCAGATAATAAAGAATCAAGTTGTCGCCTTAGCAGAAGAATGGTTTCTTGCATCTCAGCATTCTCCGATACCTTGTAACAGTAACTTAATCAGAAATAGTCTAAACTTGAAGAAGATAGCACATGGTAGAAGAGTTTACCTTCATCTGTAGCTGTTCCTGAAGTATCCTGTTGTCTGCTGCTTTAATCTTGACAGCTCACAATACAAGGAGATCAACTTAGAACGAGTATTTGCTATTCAATATCGAAGTATCATCCCTAAAATTAACCTTGTAAAGAAGTTTAAACTTTGAACATACCTCAAGTTCAAATGTTTTCTCATTCAGTTGTGTAGCAAGCTTGGACAGAGCCTACATCAGGACATATATAAATTACACAATCCATGAGTGAGACAAAAAGCCATACAAAGTACATGATAAAAATCATCTCGTGAGAGAAAATATATATCGATTACTCAAAATATGAAGCATCACTCTAGAGGAGCTTGGTAAACTTACACAAGTCCTGGATGCCAATCAAAGGTCACTCACTCGTCGTTAAAATAAGTTTCAAGAAGGCTGATCAGTATAAGAGATAAGGTAGTAGTAAATATGGTAGTGTAATGTGAAATAGTTCCTCAAAAGCCAGGGTGGAAGGCGACTTCATTAATTAGAGGCGGCAATTGAGTAGGAGATATTATGCCATTCATATAGTATAAGAATGGACCTTTTATTCTTGTATTTTACGAGTATGATAACTTCACCTGCCTGAGCATCCAGTTAGATATTGTCAAAAATAAATATACACAATTACCTGAGACATTTCACTGCTATATGAAGAACGTGGAGTAATATCTACCGATCCAATCATACGTTGCTCAAGTATATGTATTTGAAATTTCTTTTCTCTAATTTCATTCTTTAACCTCAGCATATGTTCCTATATCAACAAATATGACTGTCACAAGTGCACTTGCAAAAATTGATCAAGTGTGTATTATGCCCAAGAAAAATAACAAAGGGTTTACATTCTTAGAGTGAACACTTTCTAAAGATAGCTAACCTGAAGTTGTGAGTATTCAGGATTGCTAGCTGCTTGCTCTGACAATCTTTTCAGTGAACTAGTACACAGTGCCACCTCCCCAGCTAACATTTTTACTTGCTCACGGAGAAGATCCATTTGATCAGTAATAGTTGTCCCTGTCTGCACAAAGCCACTCAGCGTTTAATCAAAACCTAAAATTCAAATCAATGCAGAAGCACCAATCTCAAGGGTATATGTATTAACTGAGAAGAACTTAATTTCTTTTGCATGAAATGATGGGATCTGATTTGGGGGTCAAGAATGGTATGCAACTTCTTTCACCTAATGGGAAATTTAATAAACTCAGGGACGATTGATATGCAACTTCTTTCACCTAATGGGAAATTTAATAAACTAATAAGTATCACAATTTTATAGTATCAATGTATCAGAATCCAGACCTGTGAATTATGGGTCTTTTTTAACTATTGTTCTGTCAAAACTTCTATGGCATGCACACAACTATCCATCCAACTGAGCTAGACATATGAAAGCAAGTAGAATTTATACTTTTCTACCAAGTATTATTCCACCTCATAGTCAGGAAACATTCACACCAAAACCCCCTTTGCTTAGAACATGAACACTATAGCTCATTGCCACAAGTCAATTTTTCAATGACCTTTTATTATTTTCATCAATTTGTTTGGATTTAACTTGCCAGGTACCCAAAAAACAGCCCTTTACATTGCACATATCTCCGCCGTGGTTATTCGTAAAGATGTACACCGTCTGCCTCTGAAGGCTTATGTTTAAGGAACCTACAGGAGCAAGACTCGTATCAAAGAAAAAGACCTTAATTGCTAGGAAACATCTGACAATCACAAACACATAAACAAAATCTGTAACTATATATCCTCTTCAATCCATCATTAAACTGTTTTGTAATGGAGGCATAGGTTTGGGGAAAAAAATTAAGAATCAATTCACAGCATATCACATCCCTGGTCAACTCGCCTGCGTGAACAGTTTCACTTGCAAAAGAAAAATATGAAGAAAGTAGTGGAGGAAATATCAGATTTACATGAAGAGTTACAGCATTATAACTATGCTGACAAGGTAATAAAACAAAATCTAAAAGATTGGACGAAGTCCGACTTTGAAAGAAGGATTGTCAGGATTAAAGAAGTATCCTAACTCCCAAGGTTGAAGACCCTGGTGAAGAACTTGCACTAACAACAAATATATAATCTGTGCAATTTAAAAAACACAAATAATTATAACAACGAACATAGAAAAGACATGCAGATTATTTTCAACCAAATAAACTACAAACAACAGAACCAAATCTTAAAAAATATGTCAAAGGAACATATTATTCTGCTTGTCTACCTGGTGAATATATTTATATCTTCAGTTTATTTTGTATATTATTTTTTTTGGATAAGTTTCTGCTGAATATTTATCTTAATTCAGTAGTGACTAAAGACCAAAAGAAAGCAAAAATAGCTCTCTCACCGGAGGCAGATGCCGACCTCTAGCAGTTGCACTAAACAGTTCACCTGCTTGGGTTCTTGCTGGAAGAGAATCAATAACTGAAGAATCGTCCCGTCTTCTACTAATTGATTTTCTTTGTCCATCCCTCACATCACTGAAGGTGACTCTATTTTGGGATGATTTTGCAGAGGATGCAGGTGAACCACTAGCAGAGCTCTCACAGTCGATACTTGGCGATGACCCAACCAGATTATCAGGCTTCTGCACCGGAAAGTTGCTAAGATTTTAAATTTTACTTGCTTGAAATCAAAAAGTATTAGAAAATCTATTACCACCAGCTAAAAAAATTAACTGAAAGAATTAATACAGCATGAAGAGAAAAATTAAGATAGTCAATGGTGTTTTACTCGCATGATAGAAATACTTCACACAAAATCATATTGAACTATTCACCAAATAAATTATTTTTTACTAGTAAAGTAGTGTATAGACCCCTTTTTGAATGACGGGAAAGGAAAGAAAAGTAAACGACAACAAGTAAATAAATTTTTTCCTTTTCCATGTGTATTTGGATGTCATGGGAAATTGCAAATCCCACCACTAACTATTTTCTTGTAGAAAACATTTTCCCTCAAATCTCATCCTGCATTTTGATAGGAAATTGGGTCATGCGAAAGTTTGAAACCTTATTCCCACTGTATTAATTAAGCAATTATCATTTCCACTGTATTCTCCTTTTTGACAACATAGCACGAATATAGTAGCTTCTATCGCATGCCAAACAGCAAAGGAATAAGAGAGCTAATGCAAAAGAATTTACTTTTAGTTTAAACCAGCCAAGCATTCCTCGCTTCCTGTTCCTTTTGTAATCATCCTTCAGCTCATCAAGATCAGTGACTTCACTCCTTCCATATGATGAAATTTCCAAATCAATGCTTCCAGCATCATCATCAATCATCAGTTCACGTTTTCTGTCTGGCAAGTAGGCTAGCTGCATAGACAATGGTTTTAAATGTATATTGCTGTTGACTGTTTGTTACTGTGGTTATAATTACAAACTTAAGCGCGGCAAATATAAAATTACATTTTGGTAAAGTTCACAACGTAATTAGAAACATATGCATTAACATAACGTAGAATCCTTGTGTCCATCTAGTTTCTCATTATTAAAAGATAATGGGTACCTCATCTTCACAAAAAGAATGTCTCCGTCTGTGGCCGAGCTTTCCGGGAACACTTGATGGCATTGTATTTTTTGTGGACACTAAGATTAGTTTAGTCAGTCTTTGAATCCTTCCCATCAAAGCTGCTTTGGCTTGCTCCTCCTCTTCCAATCTTGACTGCAGTTTAACCTGCCCAGCTTCCAACTTTTGACACATAAGAACACATTAGAAAGAAGAATAAGTACGTATACAAAATTGAAAATACAATAAGCAAAATGGACAATAAAAATTCAATCCGGCAGAAAAAAACCAACAGAGTTGGAAATATCGAATATGTAAACTTCACATCCACATTCAAACAAGCACAAGCTGAGGAGCCTTAGTGATCATGTCCAACATAAGACGATATATCATAAAAAGATAAATAATGATTGTACAAACTAAACAGGTTACACCAGACGCAACACGAATATATATTTAAATCTCACAAGAACCTCGAAATCTGTCTAACACTAGTTCAAAGACCGAAAAGTTAAAAGAAGCAGCATGGTCAGTTCAAACATTAATCAGTTACTATAGCACCATTTTTCAATATATAAATCCATCAGATTCAGATCTTAAAGTATTTTGGAATGGTACCGGTAACAGTTTCAAGTGTGGACTTCTCCTGAATTTGATTTTCTCTATATCATTTATTCTTCTATTAATTTAGTGATACTCTTCCTTGCACTAAAATTTCAACAGATTGTGGAACTAGGTTGGTTGTTGCTAAGAGTTGCAAAAAGAATTCTGCTGCAATTCCGTATGTAGCACACTCAACTATTACTCTGTAGATTAAGCCGGCTTCATAAAATGATCGAAGGGAAACAATTCGGCTGACAGTGTGGCAAAGAAGAAACCTTGACCACTAGTAAGAAAATACAAAAGAAATGAACATATTTCGTACAAAATCAAATTTATATTTAAGCTGTGTAATGAAGGGATCTTTTGTTGACCAGAAACAACTTGACCATATTTTTTAGTGACACGCGAACACTGTAAAATACAAAAAAAAAAATCCTTGATTCAAACCGAGCCTTAAAGTATTATAAAGATAAAAAGTTAATAACAAAGTAAAATTAAAAATATATATATTAATAAGTTGATCTCTTTTCATAACAAGAAGTACCTGCAGCTTTAAGTTGACTAGATCTTCTTGGTTAGGTGCCACTATTAATGGGTTCTCCATCATACCACGCTTTAATTGCTGAAGCTCTTGTTTTAAAGTGGAAATTTCTTTCTGATATTTCTTAATTAGAGACTTCTCATCCATAATCTGAAAGTAAAAACATAAGAAAAAGAGAGGATATTGGTTACAAGACTAAACCCATAGTTAGAAGCACTTCACATGTATAATGACATTCCTATCTCACCTTATTTTGGGAAGCCTTGATTTCTACATGCTTACTACGATGTGCAAACTTTAGTGTATTGTGTGTTTCTTCAGTATTGCTCGAGGCAGGTGTCACAGTGCAAATAACCTGGGCAGGTTCAAAGTAGAAAAAACATACGTTCAAATCCAAAAATGAGTAAAATATTTTAAAATCAAGTAGATTATTTGTTGCAAATAATGCATATTATTGACATATAGCAATCATAATCGACAACTCAGTTACTCACGGATACTCGTCCATGGCCACTAAGAGATGACTGCAGCAAACGTGTAAGTTTTGAATCTCGATATGGAATATGAGTAGCCTTCTCATCGGTTAACTTAGATATCACCTGGGATAAGATAAAGTTCACAGATAACAAGGATTAGCGAACAATCAAAGGAAGTAACTTACAAAAAGGGCATAAAACCTTATTACATAGAAGTAGGCCCAATTAGTTCGCCATCTCATGCCACTACTTAGAAATTTAGCAAGCCCAAATTGAATATTATCGCATTACCTAAAACAATCTAATAGAGTAGAGGACAACATGCTACAACAAAGAATAGTATAAAGGTGATTCAAAACTCTAAATCTACTCACTAATTTGGAAAAGTATTAGAAAAATTTTGTGCTTAATTAAAGTGTCAATAATAGCGCGCAAACAAAAACATGCCAAACAACAAAGCAGGTTTCCTAGTGTTATTACATGAAAATATAGCTGTCCCAAAAAACTAAAGATCTATATATTAAAGAAGGAACAAGATAAGCAATATCTTACAGTGCCAAGAGTAAGTAAGCTTTTATTTATGTACGATCCTTCTTTTCTCCTCAGTCCAGTAGTCTCCGTTTTAGAACTTTCAGATCCTGCCAAGTCGATCAAATGCTACAAAGAAAAATTGAAGATGAATAAATACGGTGATGCAAAATTGAAGAGAAAGAGGATATAAAGAAGAAGAACTGCTTGAACTATTAGGTGCACTGAGAATTAAGATACACCAATAAAATGTCTAATTCTGTAAATAAATATTGACAAATAAATGAAATAAAGAAGATGGCAAGAATTACCAGTTGTGATAAGGTCACTTCCTCCCCTTGATCCTCCCCACATGGACTGCTTTCAATAGTCTGCTAGACAAACAGGTCAACTCCGAAGTCAATTGGTTTTTTCGGTTTTTATTCTGATTTCCTATCTTTGAAAACTTATGCCTATCTAGAGAAACACTCCAATTAAGCAATCAATACTAAGTTTTTCTGAGATGAAAAAGTTGTCAAAAGTAATATTCATCCATCCCCAAAAGGATGAGTAAAGTACAATTCACACACATATTAAGAATAATAAAAGTAGAGGAAAGAGAATAAGAAAGTTCTAAATTTACCCTTAGTAGCCCCACAAGATCATATAAAGTGATGAATAATTTTTTTATGGACCCCGCTAAATGACTTAGTTACCCTTCACTTTATGTACTTTATCTCATTCTTTTGGAGACAAAAAAATTGTAACTTTAGTCATCCTTTTGGAGACGAAGGGAGTAACGAATTAACGAGTTTATCATTATGCTTTATTCACAAGAATAAATAAACTTTCATCCAATATTTCATAATGTTGTTTCAATCTATTTCGTCCATATATCTCAAAATCAAAATATAACAACTCGGGTCAAATCCTGAGCCTGGAACAAAACTTGGATCAAAACCCAAGTCCAAATTGAATCAAATTCATCCAAACAAGGCCTTAAACAACTAGCCTAATAGTATATTCTTGGGTTATCTTAGTCCACCACAAGCTCACCCAAAAGGTCATGACAGTTGACAGAAGATATTATTGTTAGTAACTTAATTACTTATATACAAATAAATGTTTCTCATATTTTTCGATGTGGGAATGGGGTGTTACAAACTCCCCCACTTAAATATCTGAAGTCCTCGTCAAAACCGATCACACGCGACCAACAAATTTTTACCTTTCTAACCATTGTGGGATAATATTGGCTAGTTTCATATTCCCAATTCCGGACCTCTCTATTGTGAAATAATATCATCAGCCTTCGTGTCCCCACCTCTGACAACTTGATCGGATGACCTAACCCGAACTTTTTAGAGTCAGCTCTAATACCATATGAAACATCTTGGGTCAAAACCCAAATCCAAATCGAATCAAATTCATCCAAACAAGACCTTAAACCACTAGCCCAATAGTATCTTCTTGGGTCATCTTAGCCCATCACAGGCTCACTCGAAAGATCATGACTGAAGGTATTATTGTTAGTAACTTAATTCCTTATATACAGATAAATTTTTCTCATATTTTTCGATGTGACTAGGGTGTTGAACAAAATTTTACATAAAATGGGTAAACTCAAATTTATAAAATTATTTCATTCTAAAATTTAACAGAAGACGTGACAAATTTATGTGACACTATGGTGTAGTCCAGTACAAGGATATTACGGTTGAGGGTGCCACCTATAAGTAATTTTGCACTAGATGAAGGTTTTAAAAAGCCTATAAATCAGGGATAGTTCCAGAAGTTCATTTTCTTATTACTCTGTTTGCACATAAAACAATGTCTATTGATTGGTTCTGCCATCCTAATAGAGATCATTAATACTCTCTTTGTGAAACCAGAGATCATATGAACTTCAGAAAGAACCTTGACTTTCTAAATGTACAAAATCAATGGAAACTGAATATGTATAGCAAAACGAGTCAAAAGTGGGGAATTACTCTAACAAGAGAAGACATCTATTAGATCTAAAGTCCATATTCGCTTAACAAAGGACCATAACTGAATAAAATAAAGTACGTTAATCAAAGATAATTAAAGTCTTGATCCGTGAGCTTTCCTAAATACACCATCATTAGGAATATTATAAATCCTAATACTCTTGATAACGTAAGATTATTTCATGTAATATAGTCTATAAAATATGCATTCCTAAACTCACTTCATTTGGATGATACATGTATAGTAGAAATATATACATAATTTTATGTTGTATGTTAGATATTAATTTTGGAAAAAGGACTACAGCTTAGACAATATATAATACATTATTAGATATACAATCACATAAAATAGTAAAATACATATAATGCTCTTGCTTTAAATAAATAATTTAATTATTATATTGTATTTGTGCATATAACTTTAGTGTTACTAGAATAACATTAGTTTAAATGTCTCATATTTATCTTAAGAAGAATGTTAGCAAGCCATGTTGATTTAAACAAATCACTGATAGCTTTAACCTACTGCCACCTCAAATTTGGTCTACTAGTTTCTTGTCTTTGGCAAACGCAATTTCCAGTACGAAACCTATAACAAGCTCACATTCATTATGGAGCAATGGAATAGGATCCTTGGAATGAAATTGTCATGTGTGCAAACATCTAGGAATTAAAAGCTTCTTTAATATATCAATACAACATGTAGGTTAAAAAACACTACAAGCATAAATCAGTATCAACTATCAAGACATAGGAACGCAGCAGCAACCAGTAACCCAGCATTAATAGAGAATATGCATCTGAACTGAAGTGCATGGAACAAGAAAATCATTACCAAGGTGAATATAGTGTGGCTCCGGCTACTAAGTAGATTGAAGTTGTTAGAACCAACATGTCTATGCGCTGCAACGATGTAAAAACAGTAGAAGATGAGAGTTCAGAGCTTAGAGCACCAATGTTTTTAAAGACAACAGAAGCAGAAACAAAATACTGAGAAATAAAGGGAGTTAAAAACGCACTATCACTTCGGAGAAGACACTAAATAGAGTATATGCGGTGAAAATGCATCTGAAATAAGGATAATATGTTTCTCTCCTTGTGTTGATACGAACAAGTATGTGTACCTTCCCCAGATGCTACCAGCGAAAGAGTATGGGCAGGGGATAGAACAACTTCCTCTTTAATTCCCTCGACATAAGTTCCCTGCAATGTTAAAGGTTATATTACATGCATATAAGAAAAAATTAAGTATTTGGAAGCTCTGTTTTACTTTTCCCTTAAAACAGTTTGTCTAGTATTGTGGCCATAGTTTTTAACTATATATATCCTGGTTGAATATAGAAGTTTCAAAACATTCACCAGAGAGGAGAGGAAAGGGCAACTGCCACTCTGAAATAGCAGGATGCGTATAAAAGGTGATGGCAACTCCTTCTGTTGGGAGTTAGAGCAAATGGAGACTATGAAGAACTACAAGAACACCAACCTGTTGGAATATATTTGCAGAGCACAAAATCAGGGTGTATACCCTTAATGATGAACTAAGAACACTTAAACCTGCCTCAACAGAAGAGGCAGAAAGAACAAAATATCCAGATACAAGGGGGAGATATAATGCTGAGTCACCAAGATGGAGATAGAATTATTCAACTGTAGTGACACCATACTCCCACAGATGAATACAAAGGGACCTATTGCTACTACTGAGAGAGAGAGAGAGATGAAGAGAGCAATTGCAAACGCTGATCAACTTTTGAGAAGTTGTTCATTAGTTTTACTATTAACTCTTCTTAGTTTTAAAAATCATGACATAACCCCATAAAGAAAATATATTTTGGATGGCAGTTGCCACATGGCCTAATGTGGAAATTTAAAGAAAAAGGGAACAGGAGATTCTCTAAGGGGTTGATCTGCAGTTCTGCACTCAACAAGATGTGAAATGTGTCGTTAGCTATGAAATATGTGTTGTTCTTTTGGTTTCAGTGTTCTAAAAATCCCTACCTAGGCACTAGGCCCCCCTTGGCGCCCCGCCTAGGCGCTAGGCCCCCGACACCTCACCTAGGCCCAAAGCGACAAAAAATTCGCTCTAGAAAATTAGATGGGGTCTAGGCGGAGAGTATTTTTTATTTTATTTTAATAACTACTCAAACTAGATCTTGATATATTTATTTTTCTAATGATTTACCATATTCATAATACAGATTGTAGCATATCAAATCACAACAAGAAGTGAACCATATCAAGTCAAAATGAATAATTTTATTATAGTTATAATTTTTTGAACTTGTACCAACTTTAAATTATATAAATGTTGATACATTTGTAATATTTAGTTTAATTCAATATAATTCTTAAATTTATGTTTAGTTTCTTAAGTTTTAATATTGAATTAAATTCTTGGAATTTTAAATTTTATTATTTAATAGCAATTTTGTTTATGAATAAAATTAATACGTTAAAAATATGTTTAAACTTTGAACAATTGCATGTTTGTGTTTGAACTTTGACATTAACAATATGAATATGTGTTTGAACTTTAAGCAAATGCCTTTATTATCTTTATCATAGGTTGTTTTGCTTTATATTATTATTCTGTTTGGATAAATGCAAGATAAAATATTAAAATTGGCTTAAAATAAAAAATATCGCCTAGGCCCCGCCCAGACTCTGCCTAGGCCCCCAGAGCCTAGCGCCTTTTAGAACATTGTTTGGTTTAATGAGGTGGTTGTAGGTTAGAGTTCCTTAGCCAGTGTATTCATAGTTTTATCTAGTTTGCTAAAGCCTCACGTGTGTAATTGCCTTTAAATAATGTTTTGGGAGAAGAGGCAGTTTTGTTTGCTTCTTTTTCTATTAGCCTAGTTCCTTCACAATTTTAGCTGTGCTGTTAAGCTCTTGCCAGCGCCAGGTACTGGTGATGCCATTTTGTAACTTATTAGTAGGCCACTTGTTTTAGTGTATACTTCTAATTTTTTTTAGCACGCCTGCACCTGCATGTTTAATCCCTTTAGCCATTTTCTAATATGCATTAGCTTATCAGAATAAAAAAGGGGGAAAAGGATTAGAAACAAGAAATTGACTTGGTATACAATCACTCAATAATACTCCAGTGGTATTTGGAATTTGGAGAGGGACTGCATTAGTTTGCATGCGAGTATGTTTGTGAATATGCAGACAAAATAAAGAGGCGAGACTTGATATGAAGAGGAGAAGAGCTGGAAATAGAGTGAGGAACATGATAAAATAACATCTTTGGGAGCGTAATTATACTTGGGTTTTGTTTACTCCATTGTATAGAAGGACAGGCCTTCAATTTGTAATGCATAGGCTTTTTGTTCCCCTATGCTACCTTGTATGTGTGGAGTGTGCACAGGTTCAACCCCTTTTTGGTGCTTTTATGATACTAATTGCTTATTAAAAAATAAATAAATAAACAACATTTATGCCAAATAGATTGCAAAGGACAAGGGCCCGTTGTCCATGAAAATTGCTTCTTGGGGATGGAAACCCCATCTCCAATTTAACTGGAAGCAATATAATTTTTCTTCAAAAAAGAACAAGAAAATAAAAGGTACAAATCAATTTTCAAAGAAGCTGAACACCGACTGGAGATCATTCTATAGCGGTCATTTTAAAGGTCATCTAAAGAGAGTGATCCATGACTAGAGCATTATTTCATAATTTTATATGAAGTCCATAACTAAAAGCATTATCGAGACTAGAGCACAGAATGCAGCAATTACACCAATTTTTCAAACTCGGTCTGGAGGGTAAAACAAGTTGTTTCAATCTCAGGCGCCATATCCAAGCAATGGTAAACAAAAAAAAATAATATCCATGTATTTGTTGACTTTGTATTCTGAGAGATGAAAAGAAGTGGAAAAGTAATCAGTGCTCATGACATTAAACTACTCAGAGTCACCATACGAACCTGAGCATCCTCTCTTATTCTTAGATTTTGCCCGGTTGGATCAAGCAAATCATTGATGACCTAAAAATAAGAAAGAAAGAAAGAAAGAAAGAAAGAAAGAAAGCAAAATCAAGATATAAGAACATTGGATAAATAACATTGTGGTGAATAATTTATTTATGATCAGATTTTGGAAAGAAAAGAAACATGTGCTTTATACAAGTTAAGATGAAGAGGTTAAAGCACCAGGAGGCAACAAATGCAAGCCCATATAATAACTGAAAAAATCCTTTATTCTCCCCCTTTCACTTACTTGAGAAATGGGAGTAGGAGAAGGCAAATAGAATAAGGAACAACTGCAGGAGCTTTTAACCAGACAACACAACCAGAAACCTGGGATGCTGGCTCAGTAATTATTCACATCCAATCCAACCCATCTCAATCATGACATTGTCAATAAAAACTAATGGTGATACAATCTACGGACTATTTATACAGCCTTGTTCATGTTCCAAAATGATTGAGTAAGAGTAATAATAAATAAAGTATAAGTCCTTGTTCATCCTGTCCTCATCCATTCCTAACCCTTAAATCAACATTCAATAGAGTAAAATAAGGAGATTCTAACAAAACACACATATACATGCATTCTAATAATCCTCTTCAAGCACAAATTTGTCTTGCACATACATGAAGATTCAAAAAGAAAAATAAATTTAATGATCCTGTTCACTCAGGAAGGGAAAAATAAGGCATAAAAGTCCACTGACCTCATTGTATATTTCTAAATACGAAACACGAAGAAGAAATTCCCGCCCAGGTGTCTGAAAAAATCACATTGATCAGTGAAAGAAATATTTGGAGTAATACTAAGTGAATAATTAATACTTCTTTCCTGCAAGAATTCATCAAACAATCCCGGCAGGCCTTGAAAGACAACCAAACAAGAAACTGAAAAAGTAAGTATATACGTGTGTGCAAGTGCGCAAGTGTGAGATATACGTAGAGAGAGATATAGAGAACAATTACCTCTTGTATGATACCAAACACATCCTTCACCGCCAAAGGAATGATACCAGGTGACTTTTGTTCCCCCTAAATACAACACAGAATCTTTCATTCATAATTGCAGTCTGCAGGGCTGATAGCAAGTCAAACATAAAAAGCTTAAGTAGAACAGGCACATAGCCTTCAAGCTTTAAAGCCCACTAGTACTAAATTTACTGGCAACATTACTATAAGCTCTGCCCACCAAGACATTTAACACAAACCTATACAAGTACATGCTCACAAAGAAATATCATCTGCGAAGACGATAAAAATAAAAAAAATAATAGTTAAAAGATTAAACAAATAATAATAATAATAATACAACCTCCGTCCTCAAAAATATGTCTAGAGTACACTTTTCACGCATATTAAGAAAATTAAAATAGAAGATTGAATATAAAATAAGTTTCAAGTCTAACCATAGTGGACCCCGCGTAAGTACATAACAAATGTGGACCACACTTTTGATGGTAACCTAATCTTTATAACACATTTAATATTAACTAATGTACTTTAAGACATCCTTTGGTGGGAAAAAATTGGTGTACTTTTAGACATTCTTTTGGGGATAGAGGTTGTAATAAAATAAAGTAAAATATAAAACAAATTAAAATAAACAATAACCACAAGGAAATTTGAATGAGGTACAAAAATAATGTACCACTTGCCCATCTTACATGCAAGTTCTGGCACCCAAGAACAAACGCGTTGGAAAAATTGTATCTACTCTTTCAAGGCTATAATCCCCCCCCCCTCCAAAAAAAAAAGAAACTTTCAGTTGACATTACTTGAGAAAATCATTCAGAGTGATGAAGTAACTGCAAGGTGGTGATTTAACACTACCTACCAGATTTAGATATCCCCAACTGGATTTAAGCTATCAGATTTTTCAGTTTTTCTCTACGAGTAAGAGATTATATTAAAAATACCAAGAAACAGGCATTCAACCAGGTAAATGGCATATGCAAACTAAAGCCACAGGATATTGGAAAACTAAAGCCACGTGATATTGGAAAACTACGCCCCCTACCCCCCCAGTCTCAGACAAAAACATCTACAGGACTCACCCCAATACACTATTAAAAGAACAAGCAAGAGAACCACAGGGAAGGCGGGAAAAAAGTGTACTCCAATCATATATACCAGGATTAAATATTTTAGCCAAAAGGCCAAGATTGAATCATTTAAGTTGGGCCTAGAGGAGCATCTAACTCCCCATCCAAGACCCTCAATTCAACCACATCTGCTTATTAGAGAATATAACTATAATTAGTTACTTTTAGATAATTTTAATTTTAGCTTATTGTTATATTAGGACTAGGATAGAGTAGAATTTTAATTATGAGATAATTATTCAAGTATTTGTATTACTTGAGAGTTGAGAAGTCATATATATATTAGGATGATGTACTATTATTTTATGGACAATAATATAATATCATTTACTGATTTAATTTGAAAATTGTTCATGTTCTCCATTCTTCAAGGCGTTATTATTTCACTGGTTTTACAGTCGCACGGCTATTTTCACAATTTCAAGCTCTGATTACCTTCATTTCGCTTGAGGGGGGCGTATTAGAGAATACAACTATAATTAATTAATTTTAGATCATTGTAATTTTATCTTATTGTTACATTAGTAAACTTTTGAATTATAAGATAATTATTCAAGTATTTGCATTACTTGAGAACTCTCCAAACTCATATATATATACACACACACACACACGAAAACCGATCCATAGCTAACGTTGTAAAAAAGTTTAGCCTTACAACACATCGTGACCCTCCATCTTAAGATCAAACGGTTTAATAGAGCTCCCGTCCGCAGTTTAGTTTCCAGTATTCCATAGTTTAATACTGCAAACGGGACAGATGACCAAAATATCCCTTTATAAAAGTCTCCGTCCGCAATTTTAAACTGCGGATGCTAAGTATGGCTGGCCAATTGGGAAACGACGTCGTATTGTTAGAGCATGATTTTTTTTTCTTCTTTTATACCTTAATTTCCTTCTCCATTCTCTCTCCTCCCCTTACTCTTATCATTCACCCTCATACTATCAATTCTAAGCTCCTAAATTTGATACACAAACAATAGTAAGCAATAGTAAGCTTGAGTTGCGTACCACCACCTCCGTCTCTCTTAAACTCCGGCTATTCCGATCACGATATCGCAGTCACTTATCAGGTGCAACCCAAATCTCTCTTACAATTCCTTCGATCTATCATTTCAGTTTCTTTCACTACGCTGATTTACCTTTTATAATATCAAATCCCCAATTTCAAATTCCTGTAAATTTTACAACAAGAAAGACGAAAACTTTAAACATGAATTCAAATTATGAAAGATCCGATTTTGATCTGGGTCTCAACTCAAACAATTATCAATCTCAGAATGATCAAAAGAACAAAACAACAACCCCTTCCTATTCATCTACTACATTTTCAATGCCTAATTCGACCCCATCTTGGCAACCCAACAAACTCTCCTGGACTCATCAACCTGTCACCCTGAGTCAATCAATTCGACCCGGCCCATTGAATGGCCCCATCTCCATGGTCGGAGACATTATGGGCAAGAGCTGGACTTTATCAGCTCCGTCTGGTAATGCCTCCTCGGGCAATAATAATATTGGGATTGTTAATAAGAACCATAATTTGTTTGGTAATCTTCTTGGCCCAGCATTAGGGCAAAATAAGAGTAACATCAATGTTCCTTTAAAGAATGTCACGCCTGCATCGAACAAGAGTGCGTATTGGCAGATTCGATGTCGAAAACTGGTAATTATGTGAAAAGCAGAGGCAGTTATGGTTCTTCTGGTGTGTACAATAGTAATAATAATGTTAATGTGAGTAACAATAAGAACTCGAATCTTGGCGATCCGTCAATGCTAAGTTTTGGTGGAAGTGGTCTTCGAGGTGGGATGAAGACTAAGGAAGGATCCATTTGGTTCTTTGGTTGATTTTGGGTTGAAGCCTACTACTGGTATGAATATATAGGGAGTAAAGGAAATAATACTATAAAGACCAATCAGGGGATGATGGGTTTGGTGAGTTTCAAAATGCTTCTAACTCGGGTGCATCGACACTTTCATCCTGATGCCATAAAGTGGTTATCTTGGGCTGTGAATGATAAGAGTAAGGAGAGAAGAGAGAATGGAGAAGAAAATTAAGGAATGGAGAAGAAAATTAAGGAATGAAGGAAGAAAAAAAAATCAGGCTCCGCAGTTTAATACTGCGGAGCCTAGAAAACTAAAAAAATTGAATTTGGCCAACAATACAACGTCCTTTCCCAATTGGTCAGTCATACTTAGCGTTCGTAATTTAATACTGCAAACGATACTTATTTAACAACGACGCCGTTTTCAAATTGGTTAGCTGTACAAAAACTTTTATAAGAAGAGATATTTTGGTCATATGTCTCGTCCGCAGTATTAAACTGCGGAATACTGAAAACTAAACTGCGGACAACTCTATTAATCCGTTCGATCTTAAAATGGAGGGTCACGATGTGTTGTAAGGCTAGACTCTTTTTTACAACGTTAACTATGGATCGGTCTCCTCTATATATATATATATATATATATATATATATATATATATATATATATATATATATATATATATATATATATATATAAGGATGATGTACTATTATTTTATGAACACTAATATAATAATCATTTACTGGTTTAATTCTGCTAATATTATAACTAAGACCATCTAATTTTACAGCATATGTGAGCTTTTGCAGCAGGAAAATCATTTTTTCAAAAACTATGTGCTTTTTAATCTCTCTTCTCATGTAGAAGAGAGTCTGTTTTAGCTCTTACATATAGGAAAAGGTGTTGCGCATTATGACTCTCCAGAAGTAGTGATCTGTTGAATATTCCCTTTTGAGGATTTCTGTCTACAGCGGCATATACTTAAATATATCTAGTTCAATTGAAACCGGAACCCTCAGACTTCAACTGAACAAATTACCCTCTTAAAGTGATTAGTATTTGGCCAACAGTGCCTTCAAGAAGTTTTGTAATCTTTGGAATTTTTTCCAACCTGATCATAGAGCGCTTGCAACACACAGAAGAAATAAGGGAAAAGAACAAACTTTTTGGGACATCAGAATTAAGTTCTTGAAACCAGAAACATAAATGATTTTTCACATCAAAACTTTCCAAGGTTAGCCAATTATGTGGCCCCTTGTCTACTAGATGACTGACTGCACTACCCATAACACTTCTACAGTACACTAAAAGTGTTCGGAAAAGAAAAAGTCATTAGCAACTTACATGCATTGTATGAGTCTTCCCGCTGCTAGTTACACCATATGCAAATACTGTGCCTGTATAAAAACAAGACCAATGAAAGTAGTCCTACAAGACGTGCAATAGAACAGACTAATGCTGCAAAATATACATCATACATTACAGTCTCAATTAGAATTTGATTTCAAGGGGTGCGCATCATAAACAACAAAAAAGGCACGGCCATAAATAATTGTGGCAAGCAAAAAGAGTGAAAACATGTACAATGTTTTACATAAAAGGACAAACAAAGAATACGAAATATCATAATGATATTTGCAAATCTCTTCAGATAGGAACACTAATAATGTGTTATACAGTATGAAAATACTCCAATAACTTTATTGACCTCTTTCACTATTCTCCTTTTCTATAATTTTCTTAGGACGACAAATGAATCAATAGACTACCCAAAAAACTTTAGCGCTTTAATGATTTAAGATAATCAGATAAAATCAATATAAAAGGTTTCGCAATTAGAGAAAATGAACCTACAGGAAACAAACTCTACAACTAGCATAAGCTACCAACCAAATCGAGTGGAATAGATTTTTTTTGTTCAGAACCATATAAGAAATTAATATTACATGTTATACAACTAAACAAAATGAATGACTTACATGATAGTAGTATAGTTATCAATATTTTTGGAAAACAAACTTTAGAATTAGAACAGGTTAACAGCTAAACATAATTTTTCTACTAGAAGAAGAAAAGCAGGCATAGCGAGCAACGATCCAAGGAATGGAGAAAAAGAGGTACAAGAAGATTTCCAACACCAAGAGTTCTTTCCATCAACTTTCTGCATTTCTATTTCCATTACGCAAAAAGAATAAAAAAATAAAAATAGAGAGAGAGAAGGGGGCAAGTATCCTTCAAAATTGAAAACCACTAACAGCTTTACAATTATAGCCAGTTATAGAATACTATTAAAATAACTTCAAAAACATATGTAATTGCTAGTAAGGAAAAGCAATTACCATTAATTCCTTCCATGGATCCGCTTACAACATGTTGAGCTGCTATATCATACACATGGCGAGTAGTTGTTGCTGGACCAAACACTTTGTCTACAAAAAAAGAAAATATGCAATTGCATGAGAAATTAAGGAACTGAGTGCAAAATGAGCAAACAGAAATTTATAATACCATAAACCTAAAGGAAATAAAAATTGAATCCTAACAGAGCTAACTATTCCCAAAAAAAATATTTAACTAGAAGTACACGCACTATGTTCGAAAACTATAGAGAAAATAAAGGAAGAGAAAGTTTAAGTGGAAGGAAATATAAGAGAATAGAAGAAAAGGGGGTTGTTTTCATTCTTAATGATCGAGTTTAGAGGAGAACAGATCAATGAATTCTCTTCTTGTTTGGAAGATGCAGGCATTAGAAACAAAAGAAGTTCTCAACATATAAATTTCAATTTATTTGAAACAAACAAGAGATCTTATAATTTTATG
The DNA here is from genome assembly GCA_020205505.1 of Panax japonicus. Taxonomy (NCBI): domain Eukaryota; kingdom Viridiplantae; phylum Streptophyta; class Magnoliopsida; order Apiales; family Araliaceae; genus Panax; species Panax japonicus. Next base: position 30,167,899 of record CM035095.1, read on the forward strand.
GGAAAAGCTGAATTATCAAGAAACTTTATGATATAAACTTTCTCTTCCAATTCTTTCCAGTTATGACAAAATTTTGGAGAAAAAGTGGGAGACACTTTCTTTCCATTTCTCTTCTTTTCTCTACCCATCCACTCCCAAAGGAGAGAGTGTCATCACTTCTTCCAAAAAAAAATTATTTACCCGTACTTTGTTTCATCTAGACAGACTAGACAGAATTGAAGAGTTCTTGGAAGCCCAAGAAGGCTAGTTTATTCAGAAGGACTTATTAATAAGTTAATAAGTCAAGAAAGTAAGCAATGAGTCCGTCTTCAAAGAATTTTAATTTTTAGAAGAAGATATAATCGATAAACAAAATAAATGTTTTAACTCTTCACAAGTGTTATCATTTTTATTAGTATGCCTTCAAAGAAATTTTAATAGTAATACCCTAATCCCATATTATAGAACATGTGAGTTGGATTAGTGTGTGTTTATAAGGTTTAACTCTACTACCAATTATACCAACAGTCACGACCATTTGTTTGGGCTTGTGTTGGGCTAAGATGACCCAAGTCAAGTGGATTCTCTTAGGACAATGAATTAAGCCTTGATTTAACTTGGACTCAGGTTTCAACTTGAGTCTTTACAAATCTTTCAGAAAAGAGAGAAATCAACAAACTAAATAAAGGTTCAGCTCCTAACTATTTGTTTAAAAATATATAGTTGCACTACTTGAAGATTTACTACTTAACTACCACGAGTGTCAATAACTTGACACGGCTTTTGGGTGGGCATGTGGCCAAGATGATTCTCTTGGACAGCAGATTGAACCTAAGCCTAGACTCGGAATTTGAACGGGTCACTATAAAAGGTATCAGAGCCAAGTTAGCACTACAATCATGTGATACTCTACTTGCTAGTACCCATGAGAGGACATGTAACGCAGAAGCATGTTGGAGATCACATCGGAAGGTGAACAATATAGGGGACTAACTGAGTCCTACATTGGAAAGGTGTTGGGCTGAAATCCATGTGGACCTAACGAGGACATCAATTATCTAAGTGGAGAAATTGTAATATTTGAATCCTGTGTCAGAACATTTGAGAAAGACTAAACAATACATAAGATCTCAACTCTACCACTAAAATTACCAATAACTTACTATGACTATTGGGTGGGCGTACGGTGGGCTAAGATGACACAAGGTGCTCTTCAAAAAGTAGAGCCGAAATCTAATTGTTTATTTGAAAATATTTTTTTTTTAATTTTACCCTTTTTGTTTTTCAGGTCTTTCCCAAAATATCATTATGTTTTCAGTTAATATTTCTATCGAGTAAAATTCTTGAAACTTGGAAACTAGAAGAGTTGATATTGTTTTACTCAACTGTTAGTTTAAACACCCTTTTACATCTCCAATAAAAAATATCCTCAACAAATCAAAAGGGAATTGCGCAAGTTCTTCATCTCAGAATGAACAAATAGAAAAGGAGAGGTGAACACACAAAAAATCAATCAACAATCTCTAGGCTCGGTGCTATGAAATTTAAAAGTTTAAGTTCTAAATTAAATAGAAAGAGTAACTTTGGATATTTTAATTTATCAATTCGTATAATATTTTAATTCTATGCAATCTAAGCTTAAATTGAACTTCATTAGCTGCATGTATATGCTGTGGGTATGACACTGTAAGTTAGCTATGGCAATTGTACAAATTAAATACTTGAAAAGTTTGAGTTTTGATTAAGGATCATTGAAGTCGAAGAATAGACATTGACAAAAGGAATGTTTCAAAGAAAAACAAAATATTATTACAAACAACATTTGTAAGCAATTCATTTTGGCAAATTTTAAAGAAAACAATCAAAAATCTGGAGAATCGTTGATATTAGTATCTAAAAAGGTTAACAGGAAACATAGTTCAAAACCAGTCCTACTAAGATACCCAAAAATAGAGGTCCAGTACGTATACTATTTCAATTCATTGGCAGCATGTATACGTTGTGGGTATGTCACACAATGTAAGTTAGCTATGAATTTCACAAGTAAGTTCAACGCACAAATCACTAAAAAGTTTGAATTTTGATGAAGTACTTTTGAGGTTAAAGAACAGACATTGACAAACAGAATGTTCCTTCTACAAAAAAAACAGAAGATAATTGTAACCCATTCTTTTTGGTCACATTTTAAGAAAACAAATTTAATCAAAACAATTTTTAAAATAAAATAAAATAAAAAGGTAAATCAAAACAACTAACCAAATCCGTAAGCAACGGCCGAATTGTACTCATTCCGGACCGTAAAGTCACCATCAGCAAACCAAGCAATTTCGTCCCCTTTCCCAATTTCTCTACCACTGTAACAAGCTCACCTACTGTCACCAACAGCTCAAAAACAGACCCATAGACAGAAACATAAAACCGCCGTACCTGAGAGGACGAAACCTGACTGTGACGGTCACATTCTCTTTAGCTCTACTCGAATCGGGCCGGTCAAACACCGGCGTTGAATGAATCACCGAGGTCAACGGATAAACCACCGGTGGCTTCGACGAAGACCTGGACGAAGACGATGAAGGAGTAAAAGGCCGAGCTCCGGAGGCCTTGGACGGCGGCGGTGGGGCCGGCGACTTCCTTGACCGGAACGGCGACATGGAAGATCTCAGCCTGGAAGTGGAAGACATTGGAGGGAGATTTTGGAGTGGAGAATTGTGAAGAGAGAAAATAGGTCAGGTCAGTTTCACATGCCGGCACACAATTTTGCCGCCTTTGGTTCCTCCAAAATGAGCTTTTGGTTTTTCATCGGTTCTTAATTCTTTGAATTTGTCCCAAAATATTTGGTCTTTTTCGTTTAGGGAAATGTCTAAAATAGCCTTCGCAAGGACAAAGTCCTGTTAGAATTGGACCAGTTAGAGAAACGGATGGGGCCGATGGGCTTTGACTTGTGAGCGTGGATATTTTGGTCATAATATTTTTAGGAACAATTATATTTTATATTACATTTAAAAAATAATTACAACAATAGTGCACTCATTAAATATTTACACAATTAATGTATTCTAATTTTTATTTACATTATTAGTGAATAATAATTATTCCTTTAATTTTATTTTTGTTGTGTGATTTAATGCGCTGATGACATGGCAATTCAGTTTTTTTTAATAAAATAATCTATTCACGCTTTTGTGGGATCGTGTTTCAATTTAAATTTCGTTTTTATCTTTTTGCCGTCTCTTTTTCTTTTGGAAACCCTAATTCTTTGTTTTGGAAACTTTTTAAGCAAACCCATTTTCTTCTGAGTAGTTGGTCGTTCTTCCCAGTAGATATTCGTTGTCGGCGTTTGGTTCTTTAGTTCGTTGTTGTCGTCTTCTTCTTTACTTCTTGATTATTCGTAAGTTGTTCAGTTTGTTCTCATTTAGTAGTTCTACATTTTTCGATTTATTTTATTTTTGTTTGTGATGGTGTCTACGAGGAAGAGCATGGAGGGAACGGGGGATAAGAAGATTGATAGGAAGAGTAAACGAGTTAGGGATGATGATTATTTGAAGGATTTGAAGACATATGTACAGGTGAAGGATAGTCCGTCAAAGTTTACAAAACAGGGAAAAAAAAGCTAGTGGTGAAATCAGATGTTGAAGATAAGAAACTAGGGAGACATACGAATAAGAAGGCTAAATCATTGGTATATATCGATTCTGATTTTGAAGGTTCTCCAAAAAAAGTTGGGAAAGAAGATGAAGTTGAGGCTCATAACCGAAAAATTGTTCCCGGCAAAAATATCTGAAGGTTTATTATTATTATTTTTTTAAGAATATAGATTTTTTAGTTGTTTTTGGTTACTTGTGTTTTTGTTTTTATGTATGATGATGTTTTGGTGTATGGTGTTGTTTATTTTGTTTTTGAGTGGTGTCATTAATGTTGAAGTTGTTGTTTTATAAAATTATTGTTTACATTCCGAGTGGAATTTCAGAAACCAGTATATTCTGTTTTGGTCACTAGATTACATTATTGTGATTATACAGGTTGATTATGTTTTGTTGGTAACTTGCTAATTGAGTTTTGGTTACCAACATTTATATGTTTGGAAACTAATGATTACATAGTTGTTAAAATGTATTTTATTACATTAGAGTTGGAGTTGTTTTAAGGATTGTTCAAATTGTAGTTGTTAAAATTATTGTTTTCATTCCGATTTGAGTGTCAGATACTAGTATATTCTATTTTGGTCACTATATTACATTATTGTCATTATATAGGTTGATTATGTTGTGTTGGTAACTTGATAATTGATTTTTGGTTACCAACATTTAACTATTTGGAAATTGATGATTACATAGTTGTTAAAATGTATTTTATTACACTAAAGTTGGAGATTGATGAATGTTTATATTGTATGTGGTAAAATGGTTATGTTGTTTTCGAGTGGATGTATTGTTAGTATTATTTTCTAAATTGGTTAGTATATAATTTGTTATATACTAAATAGTCTGATTAATTTGGTTTTCGTCATTTGCTGATATTATTTGGTTACTACTGATAGTATATTTGGGTATTGTTGATTTAATAGTTTTGGTTTTAAAGTTTTATTGATGTTTTAATTTGATTTGGTTAATGTGTTCGGAATGTAATTTATTGCATTTTCAGATTTGGGATCTATTCTATGAGGAGCATCATCGAAACTTTACAACAAAAGTCATTTATTAGTGTGATATGGAAGTGCCAAATATTATTAAGAATAAATTGTCTGAAGTACAGTTGAATAAGTTTAAGTTGTCTTGTTTTGGAAAAATTTTAGATTTTGGGCAGCCCCAGATGAAACACCCCCTTCCCGAAAAGGAAAAGGAGGTCACGTGCAAAGCATAACAAACCTCAAAATTAGTAAACAGAGCACTAATAACTTCAAAATATTAATAATGATATCCATCAATAGCGTACTAAATACAATTCTCTAAATAAAGTCACAATAATCAAAACTTAAAATTCGAAACAACCTATGTGGTCAAAGGCAACTCTCACATCACCCTAGTCCTGAATCACCCCTGCAAACCTACCGAAAGAAAAACACAGCATGAGCCAATTGCCCGGTCCGGCGTATAGCACAGACAGGATATTCCAACAGAATAATAATAAAGACGGAACCAGGTCCGGCGTATAGCACAAACAGGATATTCCGACAGAAATATAAAGACAGAATAGTAAATGGATGTCACCAAGTATAGGGTATTCCGCGTATACAGGTTATTCCAACAGAATAATAATGAATGAAATAACATACGGATTTCACCAAGTATAGGGTATACCGCATATACAGGTCATGTATAGGGTATGCCACTTTTACAGGTTATTCCAACAGAATAACAAAGAATGAAATAACATAAGTTCTCTTCAAGAAGAAAGAATAACACCCCTTACCTTATTAGGAGATTGAATACTGCAGTAGTGTAATAACCGAATACTCTTCTTCTTTCTCTCTTATTCTCTCTATACTTTCTCTCTCTATAGCTTGAACGAATTCGTGAAAAATAATGAAGCCCTAGGCCTCTATTTATAGAAGATTTATTACTATTTACGAAAGTATTTACTATTTACGAAGGTAATTACTATTTACGAAGGTAATTACTATTTACGAAGGTAATTACTATTGACGAAGGTAATTACTATTTACGAAGGTAATTACTATTTACGAATGTAATTACTATTTACGAAGGTAATTATTATTTACAAAGGTAATTACTATTTATGAAAGAGACTCTTAGATGATGACATATGGCCCCCCATAAATAATTAAACTTACCACAAACGTCTAATAATAGACTCTTTATATACATCAAGGATTGAATAAAAATTACCAGAAATCGTTTTATTTTTAATCAACACATATTTAATCTTTCAACAATTATTAATCAGTTATAACTTGTCGTCTCAATTATTGTTTAAATAATATAACATATTATACAGATGATATTGTGACAATAATTGAATCAATAATATAAGAGATATGATGCAGCAATTACTGTAGCAATAATTGAGTATAGCTGAGTGACTTCTCACGTAAGCATCAATAATCAAAACCGTGTGCTACTATGCAGCAACGCGTATTACTGTGCTTTTACTACCGAGTAGTTCAACAGTTTTAACGGTAACACCACCGCCGTTATTTTATAGAAAGATAATTTTGTCGTTTTCTAACTACGACAATACTTTCGTTGTGGGGTCCACCAATGATTGCTCCGTCGTACGAATATTCCCCGACAAAAAGAATATTCCCGGACCAAACGAATATTTTATAACAACTTGCGTACTTTGCAAAATTTATAAATATTACCCACAACTATAACATTATATCAAATTTATTCCATAATATTCAAAAATAATAATTATAAAAATTCATCTTTATTTATAAAAACTGGGGTCTTACAACCTCCCCTTCTTATGAAATTTCGCCCTCGAAATTAGGGTACGTACCTGGTATGTCGAAGAAGTAAGGATACCTTGATTTCATTTCAGATTCTAACTCCTAAGTCATTTCCTCAACATCGTGGTTTCTCCACAAAACTTTGACTTGAGGTATAACCTTGGAGCGTAGAATATGTTCCTTCTTATCCAAGATTTGAACAGGAATCTCTTCATACGTCAAATCTTCTGCTATTTCGTCCGGTTCTAACTCAATAATGTGGTTCGGGTCTTTCACATATTTACGTAACATGGATATGTGAAAAACGTTATGAACACGAGACATACTTGGCGGTAAAGCGAGTCTATAGGCTACAGTTCCTATTCGATTGAGGATTAAAAATGGACCAATGAATCGAGGATTGAGTTTTCCTCTCTTTCCAAATCTTGTAACTCCTTTCCATGGAGTAACACGTAACAACACATGATCTCCTATATTGAATTTCACGTCCTTTCGATGAAGATCAACATAACTCTTTTGTCGACTTTGTGAGGTTTTTATACGTTGTCGGATCGTTTGAATCTTTTCCGTAGTCATACGTACCAACTCCGGTCCCAACAACGTTGCTTCACCCACCTCATCCCAGCATACTGGAGAACGACACTTTCTTCCATACAACGCTTCGAATGGAGCCATGCCAATACTTGCTTGATAACTGTTGTTGTAAGAAAACTCCACCAATGGTAAGAACTTGTCCCAACTTCCCTTGAAATCAAGGACACAGAGTCTTAATAGATCTTCGAGAGTTTGAATAGTCCTCTCCGACTGTCCGTCCGTCTGAGGATGATATGCCGAGCTAAATCGTAAGTCTGTGCCCAAAACTTTTTGCAAAGTAACCCAAAATCGTGAAGTAAATCTTGGGTCTCGATCAGAAACTATGGATATCGGCATACCATGCAGTCTTACAATCTCGTTTATGTACATACGAGCAAGACGTTCAAGTGTATAAGTTTCTCGTATCGGTAAGAAATGAGCAGACTTGGTCAATCTATCAACAATGACCCAAATCGCATCTATGCCTTGAGAAACCTTAGGAAGACCGGTAACGAAATCCATGGTAATGTGATCCCACTTCCATTCTAGAATTTCAAGTGGTTGCAATGGACCTTTTGGTACTTGATGTTCCGCTTTAACTCGTTGACAAGTTAGACACCTTGAGATAAACAACGCTATCTCTCTCTTCATATTGCTCCACCAAAATGTATGACGAATATCATGATACATTTTGGTACTCCCAGGATGGATTGCAAACGGTGTATTGTGCGCCTCCATCATGATTTTTTACTTTAAATCAGGGTCGTTAGGAACACAAAGTCTGGAGTTGACTCGAAGTATTCCTTCTTCATCGATTCTTGCTTCCGGCATAACACCCTCTTGCACTTTCTTCCTCATACGCATCAGCTCCAGGTCTGTAGCTTGAGCAGCTTTAACTTTATCGATTAAAGTCAGTTCTACTCGTATATTCGCCATTGTCACATGTGTCCCTGGAGTCTTTAACTCTATCTCCATCCTTTGCAAGTCACACAAAATGGGCCCTTGCGTTGACAATATCGCACTCGTACTTGCATGTGATCTTCTACTCAATGCGTCAGCTACCACGTTTGCTTTTCCAGGATGGTATTGGATGGTATGATCATAATCTTTAAACAGTTCAAGCCAACATCGTTGTCGCATGTTGAGTTCCTTTTGAGTGAAGAAATATTTGAGGCTTTTATGATCCGTAAAGATCTCCACTTTCTCCCCATACAAGTAATGCCTCCAAATTTTAAGTGCAAAGACAACAGCTGCTAACTCTAGATCATGAGTAGGATAATTTTTCTCATATTCTTTGAGTTGTCGCGAGGCATAGGCTATGACTTTTCCATGTTGCATGAGAACACATCCCAGCCCTTTGCCCGAAGCATCACTATAGATGACAAAACCCTCCGAGCCAGATGGTATTGTCAGAACAGGTACTGAAATGAGTCTCCTCTTGAGTTCTTGAAAACTCTTCTCACATTCTTTGCTCCAATCGAACTTTGTATCTTTTCGAGTCAGCTGAGTCAATGGAGTAGCGATTCGAGAAAATCCTTCCACGAATCTCCGATAATAACCAGCTAAACCGAGAAAGCTACGTACTTCGGTCACTGATTTAGGTTGCTCCCAGCTTTGAATAGCTTCAATCTTTGCTGGGTCAACAGATATTCCATGATTTGATACCACGTGCCCAAGGAATGCTACTTCCTCAAGCCAGAACTCACATTTCTTCAACTTGGCATAAAGCTTATATTCACGAAGCTTTTGGAGTGTCAGCCTCAAGTGTTGCTCATGATCTTCACGGCTTTTGGAATAAATAAGGATGTCATCAATAAAGACGACCACAAAGTGATCCAAATATTCCTTGAATACTCGGTTCATCATATCCATGAAGGCAACAGGAGCATTAGTCAATCCAAAGGACATGACTAGGAATTCATAATGCCCGTACCGAGTTCTGAAAGCCGTCTTTGGAATGTCATCGGTTCTAATCTTCAATTGGTGATACCCGGAACGAAGATCAATCTTTGAAAAGAATTTGGCTCCTTGCAACTGGTCAAACAAGTCATCAATACGTGGCAATGGATACCTATTTTTGATGGTGACATGATTCAACTCCCTATAATCAATACAAAGTCGCATACTCACATCTTTCTTCTTCACGAATAGAACATGAGCACCCCAAGGAGAAGTACTAGGACGAATAAAGCCAATGTCTAACAATTCCTGCAGTTGGGTTTTTAACTCCTGAAGTTCAATAGGAGCCATTCGATATGGGGCTTTAGAAATGGGTTTTGTACCGGGTTCAAGGTCGATACAAAATTCAATCTCACGCTCTAGGGGTAGGCCAGGAAGTTCTTCGGGGAATACGTCAGGAAATTCATTAACAATAGAAATATCGTTCAAAGCTGACGTATTTTTGTTTAAATCTGTGACATGAGCTAAGAAAGCTTGACATCCATTTTTCAATAAACGAATAGCTTTATGGCTTGAGTGACCGTGATTGATTTTAATGGTTTGGTCGCTTGAATTCGCATAATAGGTTGATTAGGAATATGAAAGCTAACAACCTTATGGAAACAATCAATTTTTGCATGATGAGTAGTTAACCAATCAATCCTTAGAATCACGTCAAATGCAAGTATTTTCAATAAAATAAGATCTACAGGTAATGTGAGGGTACCGATTTGAACCAAACAAGACTTATAAACAGTGGATGTAATGAAGGTTTCTCCCAACGGAGTTTCCACAGATAAGTCAAAGTCTAATTTCTCCGGAGTCAAATTTAATCGATGAGCGCAAGTAGGAGAAATAAAAGAATGGGTAGAACCGATATCAAATAAAGTATAGACTTCGTTAGAGTTTATGATAAGCTTACCCGTGATAACCTCATTCGGGTTCCTTGCTTTCTGGGAGGTCACAACAAACGCTCTCCCTTGCACTACCGGCTTTGACCTTTCTGGGACGGCCTTTGGTGCCTCCATCCTAGTTGAATTTGTCTTCGGTAAACGACAAAATCGGGCTAAGTGACCTTCTCTTCCACAATTATAACATGCTTTGGACGGCATCGCGCAATTTGGACTGATGTATCCCTCCCCTCCGCATTTGAAGCATATGATAGGTGGTCTTTCTCCTTCCTTAACAACAGGTGCTGGTGCTGACGTCTTTCCATCATTGTTGAATCTCCTCTTCTTGAAATGTCCATTCTTATTGTTTTAGCCCTGATTACCACCGAAGTGGTTACCATTTCTGGCTTGCTGATTCCCTCTACGCTTGTTGTCACCGCTTCGACGACCACTCTCGCTGGTATTATAATTTTGCCGGCTGCTCTCTTTTAGTTGAGTTGACTCGTTATCGCGCTCCACTAACTGAGCCGTATTTACAACATCTGAATACAAACACAGTTTATGAGAAATAAGATGTTGACGTATCTCCGGCTTCAAACCTCTTAAAAACATTCGCGCCATTCTCTCTTCATTATCCACCAAGTGGGACGCAAACCGTGATAACTCTGCAAATTTTGCCTCATATAGCGACACGGTCATATTATTTTGTTCCAACTTAATAAACTCCACCTCCTTCATGTGGCGAATACTTTCGGGAAAGTATTTGTCGTTGAATAACTCCTGAAACTTCTCCCAAGATATCTTCAGTACAGCAGGTTGAGTACGTTTTACCGATTCCCAGCAGTAATCTGCCTCTCCGCGCAACATAAAGGCGGCAAAGGGAACTTTTTGCTCCTCGGAGCATCCTAAGACATCAAATATCTTGGTAATCTGCTTTATCCATGTTTCCGCCATAAGTGATTTTGGCTCTCCCTTAAACTCCGGTGGTCCCAGCTCCTTGAACTGTTTAGCGGTGACCGCCCGAGAGTTTCCTGTGTTTCCATCTACGTTTTGGACAGGAGTCGCTCTCGCCTGCTGTTGCATGAATTGCATAAAGCCTCTGAACATTTGATCATTCATCATTTGGTCAGTGTTGTTGTTTGCATGAGGATTGTCGCCTTCCTGATGCACATTATCCTGATTATTGATATGTGGTGAATCAACGATCGCCTGTGCTCCATTGCTATTCTCAACATTCTCAGATGTCATTTTCAGATACTGCCACAAAACAAAGGGTAATTGACATGTAACATAATATCTCTAAACTCTGACCAACCAATTTAAATACAAAATAAATTTAAGTAGGTCATACTAGCAAAGGAATTCCCCGTCTCTCCCCTCCTAGTTCTAGTCTCACATCTTAGCCAGGGATCATATCCCTAAGCTCTGATACCAACTGTGACGCCCCCAAAATTAGGTATACACCACCCATCTTGAGTCGTCAGATACATGGTACAGAATTCAAATACAACTTATTAATACCACTGTCGTGTATAATACGACAAAATACAACTGTGAGTTTGAATACAATAATTGTCTACTAGAGATCATACAAACTCAAAAGGAGTCCTCAATACAATTATTGTCACATTATTTAACAGAATAATGAGGACTACTAATACTATTTTCTGGTCCATCACTCCGTTCCCCCGACTCGTCCCAGCTATATTCTCATTTCCTGAAGAGAACAGTGAAAGAAAGGGTGAGCTCAACTAGCCCAGTAAGAAATATTATGACTAAGATAATGCAGAATAAATTATCATTAGCCTTCAACAGTGTTAAACTGATAAAATATAATAAACATCAAGTTTAACTGCAGCAGAATCAGCAATCCATTAAAAGAGTCAAGTAGAAAATAAAATCTACTATCTTTTATGATTTAAAAGGTTTTTCATCACTGTTATAGCTGAGACTCAGCTTATTAAATATTCCACATCATCGAATCACCCCTGCACTACGGCCAAGGATATTCTTTAGTATCACGACCACAATTATTCATGCACTTCGGCCAAGAATATTTGTGTATTCATTAATGGTCATGATCATGCCAACAACTGTCCATCAATGCACTACGGGCCAATGAGGATTCTTAATTTTTACATCATTTGTAATATTACGGTCATGATTACACCGAATAATCCCTGGTCATAATCATACCAAGTCCATCTATGCACTACAGGCCACAGATGACTTTCAACAAAATATAAACATGAGGATGATGACAATGATATAAGAATTCAATAAAACAAGTTCAAGAATTATTTTATCCAGGAATTATTAACGTCCAAATTGTCAACACGATACTGTTTTGTGGTGTAAAATTCAAGAATACTCAGAAGAATATTTCCATGAAAAGATACTGGATGAAGCGCAAATATCAAGGATATTCCACTAATTTCATGGAGTATAGAAGTCAAAGTTTTATCCCACTGAGTATAATAAAGAATGGAATAATAAAAGAAATCACCATGCATGCGATAGACCGCACAGACAGGTTATTCCAACAGAATAATAATAACAGAACCAGGTCAGGTGAAATTCACACCGACAGGATGTTCCAACAGAATAATAAATAATGAAACCAGGTCCGGCGTAAAACGCACAGACAGGATATTCCAACAGAATAATAAAGAATGGAACCAAGTCCGGCGTAAAACGCACAGACAGGATATTCTAACAGAATAATAATAAAGACGGAACCAGGTCTGGCGTATAGCACAGACAGGATATTCCGACAGAAATATAAAGACAGAATAGTAAATGGATGTCACCAAGTATAGGGTATTCCACGTATACAGGTTATTCCAACAGAATAATAATGAATGAAATAACATACGGATTTCACCAAGTATAGGGTATACCGCATATACAGGTCATGTATAGGGTATGCCACTTTTACAGGTTATTCCAACAGAATAACAAAGAATGAAATAACATAAGTTCTCTTCAAGAAGAAAGAATAACACCCCTTACCTTATTAGGAGATTGAATACTGCAGTAGTGTAATAACCGAATACTCTTCTTCTTTCTCTCTTATTCTTTCTATACTTTCTCTCTATACTCCCCTTACCTTACTATTTACGAATGTAATTACTATTTACGAAGGTAATTACTATTTACGAAGGTAACTACTATTTACGAAGGTAATTATTATATACAAAGGTAATTACTATTTATGAAAGAGACTCTTAGATGATGACATATGACCCCCTATAAATAATTAAACTTACCACAAACGTCTAATAATAGACTCTTTATATACATCAATGATTGAATAAAAATTACCAGAAATCATTTTATTTTTAATCAACACATATTTAATCTTTCAACAATTATTAATCAGTTATAACTTGTCGTCTCAATTATTGTTTAAATAATATAACATATTATACAGATGATATTGTGACAAAAATTGAATCAATAATATAAGAGATATGATGCAACAATTACTGTAGCAATAATTGAGTATAGCTGAGTGACTTCTCACGTAAGCATCAATAATCAAAACCGTGTGCTACTATGCAGCAACGCGTATTACTGTACTTTTACTACCGAGTAGTTCAACAGTTTTAACGGTAACAACTCCGCCGTTATTTTATAGAAAGATAATTTTGTCGTTTTCTAACTACGACAATACTTTCGTTGTGGGGTCCACCAATGATTGTGCCGTCGTACGAATATTCCCCGACAAAAAGAATATTCCCCGACCAAACGAATATTTTATAACAACTTGCGTACTTTGCAAAATTTATAAATATTACCCACAACTATAACATTATATTAAATTTATTCCATAATATTCAAAAATAATAATTATAAAAATTCATCTTTATTTATAAAAACTGGGGTCTTACAAGAATAATAATAAAAAAAAACTAACTCCCTCCTCTTCCCAAGTCAACTGCTCTCTTCCTTTTGTTCTCTCTCTCTCCCCGCCTCCTTCTTAATCTTTTCTTTCAGTTACGAATCAAATATAATGCTTAAGTAAATTAGGTTTAGCTATGTATTTATTTATTCATAAATTTTATTAATACTCCTAATTATAATAGGATTTTAAAATTACATAATTATAAATTAGGCCCACTTAGTTAAAAACCCAAATTAATGTAAATAAATACAATTTGATTCAAATATAAGAAAAGCCCAAATTTTATCAACTTAATTTGTATCACTTATTAATACTCATTAGCCCACATAAATTAAATGATTAGTTTGACCCAATAAATAACAAAGTCCAAACAATATGTTTTCAGAATATAAATTTAATATTATTATTTTTTTCGGGATATTACATTATCTCCTCCTTAAAAATGATTCCGTTTCCGGAATCAAAAGAATGAATGTACTTAATTATCAAAAGATGCGGATACTCCGCTCGAATAGACTCCTCTATCTCCTAAGTATTTTCCCGCTCCGAATGATTTTACCACAAGATTTTAACAAAAAAAAATTATCTAATCAGTTATTTAATTATCTGCTAAAAGAATTTAATTTTCCAAACAAAACAAGGAAGAAAAGATTGAAAACAAATCATTTACCTTTTCCAATTTAAATACAATTGTATAAGATAAAATCAATTAATATTTAATTTTTTTTTAAAAACATATGGGTTATTACATTTTTCACCCCTTAAAAATAATTTCATCCTCGGAATTCAAATAAGCTACAAAATAAATAAATAAATTTAGTTATGACATAGCGCCGCTATTTGTAACGATCAACGCGAATAAGTCATCGGTTCACGTAATTATCAATGTACTAGTAAAAGATTCGCCAGCTACTGTGTCAAGTCTTGGTAAGGTTCTTCGCGTAAATCACATGATCCACTGTTGGCGCGAGTCCCCCGTTAATATCTTTGAGTTTCATTCTTGCAAACGTACGTACTCTTCGGAACATAATTCAAAATCACAAAAATTTCTCTTCATCTAAATACGAGTCAAATAACCAAAATATTTAAAATTATTTTTAACTCGTTAAAATGTTTATATTCCACACATGACAAAGATCTAACAAATTATTTTTATTTAATTTTACATAAATTCACGCAAAACTCTAAAGACATCAGATAACCAAAATAACTATGCAAACCATATTACTAACTCTCCCCAATTCCTCAAGATCTTCAAAATATCTCATCCTTAATTTGAACTATTCACCAAATAATATTACACCAAAGGATATACTACTAATATCTCTTTATCACAAACTCTCCTAAGTCCTTAAGAGTTTCAAAATATCATAACCTCTAATAAAATTAGTTCTCAAATATTATTACACCAAAATATACTACTACTAAGATTTCTCCATCACCATACCAAACTCCAAATCATATATCCTACTATCTAGATAAACAAACGATAACTTTCAAAATCTCTTAAAGATTCATCACTTAATATCTAATCATTTAATAAATCAATCATTCTCTTAGTGCAAACCTTAACCCAACAAATTCCAAAATCTCCTCATACTATCACTCAAAATTTCATATAAGATAACTCCAATATTCTACTAGGAAATAATCGCAAAATTCATTTACTCAAAAAATTAATCTAATTACCTCGAATCTTTACAACAACTCAAAATTACAAGAGATTCTTTGTACATAATAGTTTTCACTTTATCATATTATCCCACCGATTCACATACCTCAAATTATTAACAACATAACAAAAATCAGAATCTAACCCAAACAAAATCCTCAATTCCAAAATCATGATAATTTGTAATTACCTGAAATAACTCTTAACAAATAATTCTCCCATATCAAAACTTGCTGATACAAATGCTCATATCATAATCGTATAATCATTTCTTAACTGAACAAAATATAATATTATTCTCCTTAATAATCCAATCACAATCCTTAACGAATATTATTGTTCCAACGCATAACAATAATAATCTTAACAAATTATCTCGCCTTTCTCAAATCAACTATAACTCAAAGAACTAAAAAAACACTTGGTCAGAATAAGACCAACCAAATAGAGAACAAAATCAATTCAAACTCCTACGTCTATCCAGCGATTTACCCACAACTCACAGGTCAAACTTAAATAGGTTTTCTACAAGAAAGAACCTAAGCTCTGATACCATCTCTGTAACACCCCCTTCCCGAAAAGGAAAGGGAGGTCACGTGCAAAGCATAACAAACCTCAAAATTAGTAAACAGAGCACTAATAACTTCAAAATATTAATAATGATATCCATCAATAGCGTACTAAATACAATTCTCTAAATAAAGTCACAATAATCAAAACTTAAAATTCGAAACAACCTATTTGGTCAAAGGCAACTCTCACATCACCCTAGCCCTGAATCACCCCTGCAAACCTGCCTAAAGAAAAACACAGCATGAGCCAAATGCCCAGTACGGATACAGATATATAAAAGATATACAACTGATATACGAAAACAACTGAGACAAAATACTTAACAAAGCCTCAAGTGTAAATACTGATAAAAATATAATCTCCAAAGATCTGAATGAAATATATCTGAATCAACAGAATTGACGAAACCAATAGACGAATAAAGAAATAACGAACTGAAATAACTAACTCAATGGATTGAACTGAACAAAAACAAACAAAACTAATACAATAAAATAATAGGTTGAAGCAAATGGCTGGGTCATTTCATACTGATTGAGCTCAAAATACATTTTACCACACATGCAAGTCAAACTAATGTCACATAGGCAAATCAAATGATGTCACACAGGCAACCAAAATAATGCCCCATAGTCACATCAAAACAATGCCACACAGGCAAGTGTAGGTAATGCCAAACAGGCAAATCAAAATAATGTCACACAAGCAAATCACACATTGGACCGCGAATCTAAATATATGCAAATCGGATAAGTGTGTTTTGCACAACATCACCAATCCGCGGAACAGAAATCTAGGGTTAACCCATACGCCTCCCACAACAAAATACCAAATGGCCCGCTTCCTCCGGAGCCCAAAACGGAGACGCCGTGGACTAATCACACTGCCACAGAAAGTGTCATGCCTCTCGTGCCAAGACGACATGCCTGTGGTACCCCCACAGGTAGTTATAACTCAGGTATACCCTACGGTATATTCTAACAAAAATACCATGTCACAACACATGCAACATAATACCAACAAAAGGGTTCTATATGTACATGTTGAACCAAATCAAATTATAGTCACAATGTTTCAAAAAGAAGGTAGTAACATGTACCGCTCTACAATTTTCAAAAATAAATAGTACTAAATATGATAACCTAATTCCAAGAGTACAAATACGAGTCATATGTATCAACTCCAAAATGAAACTAATATTTATTTCACAAGAAACAATTATGTGAAATAATAACGAAAATCAAAACGAGGAACCAAGCGAACTAATTAAGTCTCACGAAATTAATGCTGAAAAATTATAGAATATGTACAAATTTCAAAAGAAAGAAAGGAGTTCAAATTACTCAGTAAAGCCAAGATATCAAAGGTCAAATTTATATTTAAGAGTGCCAATAGCATAATAGGAAAATGAAACGAATGACGAAATATCATGAGATATAAATAATGTAACAATAATCAAAGGAGTGGAGTACGAAATCCGTACCTGGATTAAGCAATGTAATCCTCAAAATTTATATTCCCAATATAACTTGTTAAGTTTCCTCCGTCCGAATTGAATACAAAGAAGAAAAATGGAATAATCATTACAAAACAGTGCTCCTCCTTTGTATAACACGAGAAGAAGAAAATTAATATCTAATAAACTAAACTGACCCCAGGGAAAAATAAAAAAAATGGAATCCTCCCTAAAAAAATAAAAATCCAAACTGTGCTCATTTATTTGGTACAACTAGAAGAAGAATAATAATAAAAAAACTAACTCCCTCCTCTTCCCAAGTCAACTGCTCTCTTCCTTTTGTTCTCTCTCTCTCCCCGCATCCTTCTTAATCTTTTCTTTCAGTTACGAATCAAATATAATGCTTAAGTAAATTAGGTTTAGCTATGTATTTATTTATTCATAAATTTTATTAATACTCCTAATTATAATAGGATTTTAAAATTACATAATTATAAATTAGGCCCACTTAGTTAAAAACCCAAATTAATGTAAATAAATACAATTTGATTCAAATATAAGAAAAGCACAAATTTTATCAACTTAATTTGTATCACTTATTAATACTCATTAACCCACATAAATTAAATGATTAGTTTGACCCAATAAATAACAAAGTCCAAACAATATGTTGTAAGAATATAAATTTAATATTATTATTTTTTTCGGGATATTACAATATATATATATATATATATATTCTCATATAGGGCTATTTGTATATACAATGTTGTATAGTACATAGTCGTCTATGACGATATTTTTTTAAGCTGTAGCAACGGTTCACCCATCGTCATATATATATACACAACATTATATATACATATAGCTCTATATGAGAATATATATATATATAGGGTTCCATCCACAGCAACCGGTTGTTGTGGATCAACTCTTTTTTTAGCCTTATGTCAATATTTTATTTTATTATTTTTGCTCCAGCTGCTACAACACAAGGCTAAAAAAGAGATTGCTCCACAACAATCGATTGCTATAGATAGAACCCCTATATATATATATATATATATTTCTCATATATATGTCAGCATCCTTTTCTTTTTAGAGTATAAACAAAATCTCTCTCTCTATATATATAAATATAGTGAAGGACAATGAGGGTAATTTTTTTCCTCTTTGAAGCTGGCAGGAATATAACTACAAAAGCAACATTTTTTTCTGTTTTTTTTGACTTGATGGAGTTTGTCAGGCCGATTGCTGCACTGTTCTTCATGCAAAAGCTACTGTATTTATATGGGCATTGCTTTGTGTTAGATTTTATATTTATGATTCGATGTTTAACGTTTTGTAATGCTAATTTTCTATAGGTATAAAAGTCCCAAATATAAAACAGGTTATTGATTATGTTATGGATTTGTTTTGAGTTGTAAATATTGTAGTAAAGATAAATGATACTTTATAATTTCTTTCGAGGGAAAAGATATTTTTATATAAAAATTGATATTTTCACGTAATTCTTTCACATAAATAATTAATGAATCCCACCTCGTGTGAGAGTCTCACGTGGCAATATCAGTTTTCTTTCTTTATCTTAACAATTTGGAGTAAGGTATTATTAGTAAAATGTTAAATAAGGTTTGCCTAGCAACACAACAAAAGAACAAGTGCAGCTGCTTACTGCCTTTAATTAGCACAACAGCACTTGCTGCAAAAAGCTTCACATATTTTCTTGTCTCTACCATGTTTAAATAACTAGCATCTACAAACTTCCCTGTACAATAAGCTTTAAACAGCATCAAAATCCCCCCTTTTTTTATAATTTTATTTTATGGAAACCTTTCCTATCGACTCTTTACATCTGCCAAATACTGACCATTTTACATTTTACACCTCGGGCAATATAATCCTTTAAAACTACAAAAAAGAATAAAAAAAACTGGACCTTCAATTAAACTCGCCTTCATCGGATACCCTGTTGGACCAGGTAATCTCGATTTCAAGTGTTCTTGAAGAACCATCCTTGTTGCTATCGTGGCTGAGGCTGAACAGACCGCTGTAAACTCCTTCACTTACAACTTTGTCGATTTGTATGGTCACTCTCCCTAGAGTACTCTGAAAATATCAACAATCCGTATATTAAAAACTAGAAGAACAGCACGCAGAAAAGTGTTGAGCTCTTCTTTTGTCATTATCAATTGCCAATCACAGCATGATAAATTTGAAATGGGAGGCATCATCATCAATTTTTTCAAAGTGTTATTAACGATTATACGGCAATGCAACTTTACTATTAGAATGGCCTCCCAAACAGACAACATTTGTTGTAATCTGTGTTACATGGACTCATTAGTCGAGGGTGAAGAACCTGTGTTGGCTAGCGTCAAAAAGGGTACGGATGTAGAAGCTGGACACTGAAAATAGTGTAAAATACTCGGAAAATTAAAAAGGAAAATAAAAAAAGAATAGTGTTTGACACTTCCTCTCACCTGACAAGGATCCCGAGTCCATGTAACATAGGCTGTAATTGGCAGATTTATGACAGTTGTGATATGAGAAGCTGACTGGTTATTAGGGATCTGAAACTTAATACATTAAAATTGCAAGTCAATTACCTTTCCAAAAGTACTTCTGCTTTTGCACATAATGTGTAACTTTTGCCCCTTTGGTGGTACATCAAAGTGCCATTTAAACCCTTCTTTCCATTCTGGAGAGGTGCTGTGGCTAACTACCTGATAATGAACAGAGAGGTTTAAGATAAGGTAAAGGCGTAGTATAGTAAAATTTGGAATCTATCGGCAGCTTGGCATATCATATAATGTCAGATTATTCGATAAAATTAAATCTTGTACCGATACATGATGCACCTCAGCATTTCTAGATAGTTTTTCATCCTACCTAGTTCTTCTTATACAATAACATGTTCCATTATTCATATAATAGTGTAAGCAGCTGAAACTGAAACTTTGCCACAGAATATCTGTTTTCAGGGAAAGAGTAACTAAAAGATGCTTAATTCATGCTTTCACAGTTCTAGCAGGAAGGCAGTTATGTAGAATTACCATTGCTGACCCACGTTGCAAATTCCTTCACTTACAACTTTGTCAATTGTATGGTCATAATATACTCTATCCGTTCCAAAATATAATATCAAGTTGGACTTTTCAAAGTCAATTTGAGATATATGAAGTAAAATTGATGTGATTTATTTAACTTTTGAAAACAATAAATCTTGTAATCAGTAGTACTATTTAGATATTTTATAATTTTAAATTTGAAAACATCTCAAATTGACTTTGAAAAGTCAACTTGATCCTATATTTTGGAACGAAGGAGTATTAAAATTCCAGGTTGGAAATTCATACGGAACTCACCATCAGAACAAACAATCATTTTAAGAATTTTAGCTCAATACATGGTGAATATTTCATAGCCTAGCTCATGAAAAGGAGGAGAACAACTGATCTATGATTAGAAGTCGAACTGCTTCATATGACAATAAATCGTAACGGAACAATTAATTACCTTGGTTTGTTGTGGAGGACCATTGCCTATCATCAATCGACAAAAAGCATTTGTTCCACCCATGACATGCTTTAAATTGTTTGCTCGCTTAATCGTAACAGTCAAACAACCTGGCAAGCAATGCAACAGGTTGTCTGCTCTCTCGTGGAAACTTGGCGGACAGGTTTTCATAAGCATTTGAAGAATGGGAATAGCTTCGGCTGCAATCATTGCTTGAGATTTTGAAATATCTACAGGCATGGTTGACCAAGACTGTTTCAACAAACATAAGGTGTTCAATACAGAATCCTGAGCAGCCTCACTACCAGATTTAAGTGCCGCTACCAATTGGGGGATACATAGGGTAGCTGCTTCAGAAACGTGAAGCTTAGTGAAGTTGGAGAATATGACATGCATGGTCATCAAGACCTGTAAATTAATAGTTGCTGTGGCCCACAATTCTCTCTCTAATGCAGCTGCATAGCAACACCAGCACAGAAAACAATATAAGAGTAGAAAAAACTACCAAGGATAATTTGAGCTTTCACACAGATCAATAGATAAACGACAATACACTTTAAACAAAAATTTAAGTGAGGATAGGCTTCTGGAACGCACTCTGCAAAACTACCATCTTCATGTATTGTTCATTTTTGCCAGGAGACGGTATTAAATTGCAACATATTAATTTTGTTAATCTATATATGGTTGAGAGCAAAGTAAAACTTCCAAGGATTGACAGATTTGTTGACACTGCAACTATAAGCTTACAAGATGAAAAAGAAAGAAATGAAAAGGAGTAAAGTCCACTTTGCCACAGGCAACCAAGAGGCCAAGTACAATGCTCAACTTTTGAAGACAGAAAATAACATATATGAGAAGTTAGGGTTTGCAAAATATAATATTGTAAAATGCAATCGAGCTTTTGGTTTTAGCAAGTTACCTGTCAAAGATCCGATGAGCTCATTTGATACATATTCTTGAAGTGTGTGGTTTGAGAATAAAAATTTGATGAGCAGTGCTGCCTGTGCAGCAACATTGGGGCTATGAGAAAGTAACAGTTCCTGAATTACCAAAATGCCACCTGCTTCTGCAACCGCTCGCCTATTAGTTCTACTGTGCACGACAAAGTTTTGCAATGCACAAATTGCCACCATTTTCATTTCCTCTGTGGACTGATCTTCAAGCAAACTTACCAATGCACGACACGCAGAGACAGCGTCGCTGACTTTGGCAAGTCCCTCGTGCTGTGACAAATCACCAAGAGCAAGAGCTACAAGAAGCCTACCTGAGTGTGATCTAGTTTGTGGGTCTAGCAGATACTGTGCTAGAGGTGCCATTGCATACTTACAGATCTTCATCTCACGTATCCTCGCATTGTTGAATAAAGCTTCAAGTAGCCTTCCGGATGTTTCCTCACATTGGTGTGATCTTAACAGGTCTAATAGAGCATCTATGGCACCAGCTTCAGCCATCAGTTCGGCACTCGAAGCATCAGTCCTTTCCTGAACAATCAGAGCATTAAGAGCCACTGAGACGGTCCTCTCTGAGCTTGAGAGCAACATCTTCACAAGAACTACCAGAGGAACCCTAAAGTAGTAATCACTGTTAAAACGTAAGAGATTAGACAGAACCAATACAGCTGATTCCCACAAAGCATGGGGTGGTTGAGGGTCATCCTGAATAATAACCTTTGCAAGCTCAAAGATACCCCCAGCTTCAGCTACGGCCTTGGGCCAGCTTAGAGAGAGATTTTCCAATGCCTTTATTGCTGTTTGCTGCAAGTTCAATATTCCAATTCCTGCAAGCTGTACAAGTGGAACAACTGCATTCTTTGTTGTTATGTCTTGTTGAAAGTGCTCCTGTGCAAGCAGATGGGAGAGCAATTCAGTTCCAAGTTGCTGTATAGCTTGAGATGGGGATTCTAGAAAGGTAATTAGCGGCTCAATGACTTGGCTCGGATTAAGTTTTAGAGTAGCAAGGCTTTGCGGTTTCTCCAAAATATTAACAAGTGCTTGCAGGGCACTGTGCTGCCCCCACAGACCAAAATCTGGACGAAGCAAAACCGTAAAGAGAGGTTCTACAATTTTTGCAGCAGTCAAACTTTTAGCAATGGCACTACTATTTGTCAAGATGCGAAAAAGTTCTGCAATTGTGGAGCATAACGAACTGGGTGCTGTAGGGACTAGTGACAGACAATTATCAATGATTCCAGCTTTGACCATATCCATTTTGTTGGGAGTTCGATCCTTCCCCAACCTAATGAGAACAGAAATGCTTGCCTCGATAAGTCGAGTATTTGACCCTGAAACCAAACCAACAATAAGATTGAGAACATCATAAGCTGCTACAAGGTCCACATGGCGTTCCTCTTCCAACAGTCTCTCCAAAGCACAAACACCAGATTCCACTGCTGTATCCATATCAGATTTCATAAGAAGTATGAGAGGCTCTATGCATTCCGAGGCGATTGACATTGCTCTGACATTTGAATTGCCAAAAACCACAAAGCAGAGTTGCGCAGCATAGATCTTCAACTCTAACGAAGAAGTGGAAGACAGAACTCTATATAAACTTTCAAGAAAATTTCTCTCAACATCAGTGATTAAAGCTGCTTTTGACATATCTCCTGTAGTCAACTTGATCAACACAACAAGAGCAGCATGTTGCTCACTCTCTGAAGCGGCATTGAGCATATCAACCAAGGGTTGAACTGCCTGCATGGACAACTCAGAATTTTTAATGTTCTCTGCATCAAAAAGTTCATCGAGAGCCCTAGCAGCACTTAGTCTAGAACTTCTCGACCCCAAATGAAGAACAGCTATGAGCTGACTTGCGCAACTAATTACTGCTTCATATCGAAAAAGGTCATGATTGCTAAACAATATTCTCAATAGTTCAGCTATCGTGACCTCAATTAAGTCTTGAGGGCTCAAAGATAGGTACTTTGTTAAAGCGTCCAATGCTCCAGCTTCAGCCATAATTAGTTTGTTTGCATCACTTCCGTCTGCAATATGAGTCAACAGGCGAATAGCAAATGGAGGGGCACCCGGTCTATCTGGCATTGGTCTCAAAAGATCCACCAGCAAAGGGATAGTCTTGCGTGCAGTGGAACCAACTCTCACGTCTTCAATTTCAAAAAGGCGTTCGAGAACAACTTGATCGGGATTTTGTACCAAATAAAATTCATCAGATAAAGCAACTAGGTTGGGCATATCTGATTCTACACAACCAATTAGGCTAATTAACCCTGCAACTGCTCCTGAATTAGCAACTGCAAGATTTAATCCCTTGCTTCCATTACAAACAAGATTAGCCATAGCTTGCGCAGCAAAGTATTTGTCAGTCACTTCATCAGATTTCAGCAGAAGGGTGAGTGAAGGTATGATTCGCAAGGTTGCCGGTGACGAAACAACATTTGCATCTTGGAACAATATAGCCATGAGCAAGGCACTTATCCATATACATTCAGTATCCTCTAGTTTTGCCTGCCATAAAAAAATATATTTCGTTACACAGCCAAATCAAAATATCATTACTGAATCATAGCATGCATAATTGATGCCATGAACGCTAAATAACTACCACCAAAAGCAAGTTTCTTTAACATGTGATAGAAAACATATGCACCATTCTCTCGAACATTAATATCTTTTTACTTAGTCTGGCCAGATGTACAGTTTTTCTTTCCTAGCAAAACAATGTTTCAATTAAGCTAAAAAATATAAAAGCATATTATGGTTCTAACTGGCTCTTCCCCCCCCCCTACCCCTCCCCCTCTCCCTCCCCCACCATCAAAAAAAGAAGAAAAGAACAAGGGAAAATGAAAATAAATGAGAGAAATACTCCCATTCAATATTCTGCTTATTACTAGGACAAATTCAGCTTTCACACCATGATACATTCAATATTAGTTAGCAACTAAACATCAACTGCAACCAACTACATGTTATTTTTACATGTGTAATGGAGAAGAAAACTGTGAGAATTTGCATGCATCCTGGCTCCCGCACAAAAAAGTAAACAAGCAGTATGAGAACTAAAATTATTACCATTGACTCAACATTTAACTTCTGTAGTCAACTCTTGTAGTCTCTCATCCTCCTTTTCCAAAAGAGGATGCACTTTCTTCTAACATTAAAGAAAAAATTTTATTAGAAAGAAAGAAATATACAATTGTCACTCATCCTTCTTCTCCAAAATAGTGTGCACTTTCTTCTTGAATAAAAGGACAGTTTATTAAGAATTGAAGAAAATACAATTAGGATGGACCGATGGAGAAGTTGTCCTCCAAAAATTTGGTAATTCAACCTCATCAAAACCTCCCACAGAGGAGGGCAAGTTCTCTATTTCAACGGGAGTTTATTACAATAAGTGGATCAGATGAGGTAAGAAACTAATTTACTTCTGAGAATTTTACTAACATCTCCATAGTTTAGTGAGTCAACGTGGACTTTGTATGGAAAAAGTTTGGGGGATGTTGCTATTCACGCCATCTCGGGGGTTGTTAGGCTGTTAGCAAAACCACGAGACTGTATATATATTAGCACATGTAGTTGTATTTAACTTATTTTTTTGAAAATTGACAAGCCTAACAATGTCACAGCGTGTTGAACTTGCTATATGCAAACACAACTCTGAGCATGTTCTTCATTTTCTATTGCATGAATATATCTAAACCCCTAAACAATTCAAAGCTATTAAATGTGTATTCTTGTTAAATGATACTAGAACAGTTCTGTACTGATGATTTCATAGCAAGTACTAGGTACAGTATCACTACCGTAAGAAGCTAACAGTAGATCTGGAAAAATAAAGAAATTCTACTTTTAGCCTGTAAATATACTCACGCCAACCAAAATTTGGTATTACCTTCTGTACTGACAAATTGACCGCCAAAAAATCTCCTAACATCTATAAGAAGTGATCATCCATGTCTATTCAACATACTTATATTTTTCAGATCTGTATTCTGGAGATTAGAAATCAATATTGGCAATAATATATTGTGGTCGGTGAAAAATTTTAAGAAAAAAAGATGGATTGAACAGAGGGTGAAAGAATAGATGAAACACATGACAGGATATCAAACACTTATCAGGGCTTACCTGCGGATTGGACGTATAACCTGCAAGCTTTTCAGAAAGGACCTCAAGTCCACCAGCTTCCACTACAGTTATTTTGTTCTTCTCATGAAAGGAAGCTATAATAGATAGCAGCCACAATGCCACAGTACCTCCCAAGACAGTGGCTGGATCAGGAACCTCAAAATCATCCCCTTCCTGAACGGCATTCTTTTCGACAAAACCTCTAGGAGTTGCAACTTCAATTTCTAGAGAGGAACAACTAGAGTTACGCTTCGTCATCCCTACTAATGCATATATAAGGGGCCTTAAGTATCCTGATGCATCAAGTACATCCATTGCCTGGTTTTTACGTTCTTTAGCAGCACAAATGAGCAATGCAGTCCCTCCAACTCTCACTTCTAAACGGGAAGAATTCATTATTCTATTAGCCAGCGCACCAACTGATCTTGAATTTGCAACCAGAAGGTCACCAAGCACAACTGGTTGATCCCCACAAAGTCTAGACAGAATTTCAATTGCCTTATCTTGTACTAAAGGTGGTCCCTCAGACAGACATCGCACAAGAGTTTCCAAGTTTGATGGAACTTCAGCAAGGGCAGACCATGGAGGGTAAGTAAAATTTATATTATGTTTTATCCTGCATAATAGTGCAACTACTTCTAAAGCATCTGCAGCTTCAGTTCTATCCATATCCATTCCATTTAAGGAATTAACAATCGCTAGAACAGTGAAACGACACTGACCATTTCCAGTGAGCACATCACCTACTGGAAAATGCCTCAGTAACTGGAGAAGGGCACGTGACGCACTTTTCTTACCTTCCAAACTTCCATCTCCCAGTACTCTTGTCAAAGCTGAAACAACATCTTCTGCCAGAGCTTCTGCAGCAATCTCGAAATCTGACAAAAGATTGGCCAATGCAGCCACTGCAGTCTCTGCAGCAGCAATGAAAGAAGTTTTTGCCAACTTGATCAGAGGTTTGACATCCCCCTCTCCCATATAATACATTTTTTTCCTAGATCTACTCTTGGTCGGACGAGACAAAGCACCCAAGGCTCGAGCAGACTGTGTTGCAATGACTTGGGTATTGCTGGTCAGAAGCTTCATGCAAGGATGCACTATTTCATCTGTTGCAAGACTATCACAAATATCTTGACGACTGCTAAAAAGATCAGCCAAGACAGAAGCTGCATACTCTTGGGTTTCCTCGTTTGATGAATTCAGAACCTGGACAAGTGATCTCAGCCCTTTATTAGCGGCAGCTCCCTTATCTACTAGGTCATCTTTTGATGCCATAGTAAGTACATGGCCCAGAACTTTAATTATGTGGGCCTTTGACCTTGGAGAATCTCCCAGGAGCAAAGCTAATAGCTGGTTGATTGTGGGAGAATCAGCTCCACGGATAAGCTTTGTTAAAGCCTTTGCTGATGCTTCTTGTCCCTTTGGTCCACCACTTTTTAAGAGCCACAAGAATGCTGAGACAGCCCCAGCGCTTTCAACACAGGCACGAATGTCTTCACTGTGACAGCACAAATTCCACAGAACATGTGCTGCATCCTCCCTTGCCTTCTGGGATCCCATTTCTAGTAACTGGACAAGTGGAGGTATCCCGCCAGCAGCTGTGATTGCCCACTTGCTGTCATCGACCTGATCAGCGAGAATTGCAAGCAACCCAACGGTATACTCCTGATGATGCTCACTAGATAAGCCCAGCAATGATATGAGCAACTGAATTCCTTCTCTTTTTCCAATAGCTTCCCAGATGCCAACTCCATCACAGCATAAGCTTATCAGAGAAAGTATCAAAGACTCTTGAACATCTTGAACATCAGCAGCAGCCATTGTTATGAGTCCAATTAACACCTTCTTTGAGTCAGCTTGCTTGATAGTTCTTGAAAGAAAGACATTTCCATACAAGCTGGCCATGGCCTCAAGGACACGCTCATGAACCAGCTTATTATCACGTGGCTTTAGAAGAATTACTAGAATATTTTCTATCTGTGCTGCATCAAATGATTCTTCTTCATTACTTGATTTCTGCTCAAATACCATCAACGAATAGGCAAGCGCGCCAATTATATCAGCAACTGGAGCAGTTAAGCGTGGAGACTGAGAAAGCTCTCCAAGATACATTATTAAAGAAGACATTCCACCACAAATGTTGGCCAATGCTTGTGTTGCATGCCCCTGAAGGGCCTGGCCACCCTCTCCTTGCATACATTCCTTGGAAGGAGCAACTACAGCTCCAATGAGTAGTGGCAAGCCCTGTGCATCTACAATAGCACTCTTAGCTTCGGTTGTCTTCGAAGAAAGAGCCTCCAAAGCATCAGCAGCACTTGCACGGACAGAAACATTATTTTCCTGACCCAGTAATCTCAGTAAAGCCTTGATGGCTCCAGAATCAATTATTTTGGGCATGCTATCACTGAAAGCCAACATTAGACGAGCCAATAGAGAAGCTGCATTTGATTGAGAAACAGCATTGCCAGAAGAAAGAAGCCCCACAATTATATCCACTCCTCCAGCCTCAAGTGTTGCTCTCCAGTATCCGTATTTGTCACCGCAAAGATTTCTCAGAGCCCCAGTTACGAACCCTTCCACAACTTTGTCCTGTTTGTTCCTGGGATTGAGCTGCTCCCATAAGGTTGGTACTACACCTTCTGTGACAAATATTTTCATGCCTACATGATCATCCGAAAGTCCACCTGACGAAACTTCATAGATTGCTTCTGCAGCTGCCTTCCTTGCCTCAGTTGATTCTGACTTAAAAAGTGAGAGTAACGGCGGGATGCATCCACCAAGAAGCACTTTCAATCGCAAGTCTTCATCTTTGCACAGGGCACTCAATGTTGTAGCAACGTTTACTTTTGCTACAGGAGTTCCACTCCTAAGAATAGATATGAACAATGGCATTGCTTGAGCATGTGAGCCAATAAGAGCTCGTGCTTCCTTTTTTGCTCTAGTGATACCCAACAATCTTGCTGTAATAAGTTCTTTTTCATGTGGCGAAGACATGTTGGCGTGAAGTTGCTCAACGAAATGAGCAACCCTAGACATTGTACTATCGGGATCATCCATTTTTGTACTTCCATTTGATTCCCTGAGAGGCAAAAGGTGGGTCCACACCTCAAGAATTAGCACACGACTTCCACATAATAGTACTGATAACAGCTATCAACAATGATAAGGAGAGAAAATATTATTATGAAAATTTTAAAGGAAATCTAAATTCTGATTTATATGGTCAGAACATCAGCCAAACATTACAGGACTAGTTTATATAAAACTAAAAGATTTCAGGGATTGCATTTTTATATGACAATTGATACGCATAAATGCAATAGAGAGGTATTTATCATTACCACACTCCAAGTTATTAAGCTAAGGGAGCATCACTAACCTATCCTCAGAAGCATATGATGATTTATGCACTCTCGGTTCAGGGGAGGGAGACTTTGACATTTGATCAAGACTCCACTTTAGCACTCCCCTAGGCCTCCTGCAATTCATAACATGTCAATCCTACCGAGTGCCATATGGTCTACAACGACCCCAATAAGACAGAAGCCCAAATACAAAAATTTATGTCTCGATTCGTTTAGAATCAAAGAAACTAATAAACCCCAACTTAACAATTTTCATAATTACGATATTAACATATACTGCATATCCAATCATGGTATGTCACACTGCTCTGATTTTTAGAGTTACATTTTATTTGAATAAATTTGAAACTAAAGTCTGTACCCAGTACACCGCTCCAGCACTGGCAATACCATAATAGGCAGTACTAAAAACAAGCTAAATTTCAAAAAATCATACAAAGAGCACAAATCCCGATAGACCAGACTGATTCATCAGTTCATTTACTAAACAAACAACAGAAAATAATCGACTTACTATTCCAAAATGTAGGCACCAATAACGATCGAACTGCATAATTTAATTACCTCGGCTAATAAAAAGGAAATGCTGCGAAACTCCGTCGCTCAAAACAAACCCAAAATTCCTTTCCTGCACTACTTAAGCATCACAGCTTCAGATTCACCTTCATCCAATCAAGTCCCAAGAACACTACACACCAAAATTGCATGAATGGTGCAAACCCAAGCTCAACCCAGTAAGTTTCCTTTAGAATTAAAACCATTAAAACACTCAGTCAAATATCAGCCCTCAGAAAAAACACACAAGGATCAAAATCAGACAAAAACCCAGATCTTATTACTGATACAAAATTAGATAAATCCATATTTGCTCAAAATTAGGTGAAATTAGGCGCAACTTATAAGATTCTTGCATAATTAAACCATTAAAATAAACAAAATGACCATACGGAAATCAGATCACATAATCTAAACGTCATTTCTAATAGTCATCAATTTTATATATTTAAAAAGTGTAAAGATTCAAACTTTAGCATAAATTACCTTCAGATTGTACTTTCTTTCAGAGAAGAACATTGAGGTGGGTTGTTAAAGGAGGGGGAAATGGAGAACTACAGGGAAGGGGAATGAGGAGAGAGAAAGAGATTAAGCCTTTTGGGTTTTCTTTTTTTTCTTTTGGTGTATTTTCTCTCACATCTTCTCTCTGTCATTTTCATTTTTATTTTCATTTTCTTTGGATTTTCAAGAATTTTTTTTTTAAACTTACTTCTGTTATTGCTTTTATTTTTTCATTTGATGGAGAAATTTGGACGTCAGAGGAAAGAGAGCGAATGATTCGGGTACGTAACTGTGGAAGATAATAAATGTAGCCAATTGGCTCCTTGAGTAGTTTTACCCAACATTTTCCACCGGGGTTGTGTTTCTTTTATCAAATAAACTAATAATTGTACGTGTCTGACGCCTGACATATTTCTTCCACTCTTTTTATTTTAACAATTTTATTTTCTTTCTTCTCTTTTCTCTCCCGTCACCCTTTAATCGTTCTTATGTTTTTTCGTCTAAATCAATTAAAATAAATTTGAACCGTCTTTATATTTTTTCGTCCAAATTCAAAATGAGTTATATCTTATTAATATAGACTAGCTGTGTCCCGTGTCCCGTGCCTCCGGCATTACATGAACGGTGAAATTTATCTCAAACTTTGAATTACCATAATAATTTATTAAGATGAGTGAAAAATTTAAAATCAATTGTATTTTGTTAAATGTATTAGCAACACTTTTTAATGCAGAAACCAAAGGTTTAGTCTTCTTTATTGATATGACATCATTATGTATTACTAATAGTTTATAGTACGTTACGTAATTTATTTAGCTCTAAATTGTATTTAAAATTTAAACATATTTTATACATTGCACTATTTTTGGTGCAATGACCAAAAATACTAAATGTTAGATGTTAACCGGACATACATTATATTAATTAAGTAAATATTTTTTTGATTAATTACATCATAAAATACTATTTTCTCTGTTTTAAAATTAAATAAATATATATATATATTTTAATTTGTTTCAATATTAGAAATATATTTTTATTTTAGGACTATAAAATGACATAATGTTCCTAATTTACCATTACTTTTTTACTATCATTTTTAATATTAAACCACCACAGTTAAATTCTAGCTAATACTAAAACTATTTTTGACAACATAAAATTATTATCTTTAAAAGTTGTTATTTTATAAATATATCTCTAAATTTATAATAGAAAGAGTATTTATCTTATCTTCCTAGTCACTAGGGAAGAGCATGGGGAAAGGGGTCAATAACAGAATTCAGAGAAAAATTACCTTCGATTAAGGGCGGATTCAACTCATTGGTTCAACGAGATCATTTTTTTAAAAAAAAATCCACAAAAAAATAAAATATAATACTAATAAATAAAATATTAAAACTAAATAATATTATTCAAATATTGTTTATAATAATATTTTTTGATGTTTCGTTACTTGAAAACATTACAATAACAGCCTCATTTTCGATAACTGTAAAAATAAAATAGGTCTATTATCACATAAAATCGTTCACATACACTCACATGCATATTTTGATGGGTCCTTAACACTAATATACAATAATTAAAAAGTATTTATAAAAATAATACATACACAAAATAATTACAAAAATAACGCAATTCATATTAATAAGGAAACCTAAAATTAAAGAGAAATATCTGACATAACTAATCATTCAAATTCAAATATCTAGGATCTAACCACAAAAATAAATTCAAATTCAATTTCAAATTTCATAGGAAAGACTACACAAATTTTGAACTTTGCAGGAGGTGGCGGAGGCAATTTTCAGAGGAGGTGACAGCTTCGAAGGAGGTGGTAATGGTGGCTTCGGAGGCGGCGGTAATGGCTATGGAGGAGGTAACAATGGCGGTGGTGGCGGTGGAGATGGCGGTGGTAGCTCAAGTGGTGGTTACAGAGACGGTGGAGGTGGAGGATGGGGCGGTAGTGGCAGGAGCAATCATTTTCTGGTAGTAAAAAGAAATTCTCAAGATACTGCAGAGGAGAAGATCATTAATAATGTCATGGTAACCAAACTTTTATAACAAGGTAACCAAATTTTTATACCAAGGTAACCAAACCTTGGTAGTTACCAAGGTAACCAAACTTTTATATCAAGGTAACCAAAATTTTTATACTAAAATAACCAAACTTTTATACTAAGGTAAACAAATTTTTATACTAAGGTAACCAAACTTTTATACTGAGGTAACCAAATATTTATACCAAGGTTACCTTGGTATGAAGGTTTGGTTACCTTGGTGTGAATGTTTGGTTACCAACTGCACTATGAAAAAATTAATGGTGTGGAGGTGGATTGGTTACCTTGGTATGACAGTTTGGTTACCTCGATATAAAAGTTTGGTTACCTTAGTATAAAAGTTTGGTTACCAAACTTTTATACTGAGGTAACCAAACTTTTATACTAAGGTAAACACCAATCAACAAAAAAAGTGATCATAAATTCATAATTAAACGCACATTTTACATAAAATTAAGATCATAAACCCTAAATGAATGAAATTAAAGAGAAAACCTTAAAAATTGGTGCTCAAGAGAGAGGTAAAATAGAAGTACTTATAAAAACAGAGTACAAAGAAATATGAAGATCAATTGGAAGAATGAAAGAGAGAGAAAAAATGACAGAATAGAAGAAAATGGCAGAAATAACGTCTTCATCTTTTATACAAAAATGACAGAAATGACAAAAATGGCATATTAATCTTTTGAAGAAAAAATGGCAGAATAGAAGAAAATGAGAGAGAAAATGACAAAATGACGTCTTCATCTTCTCTCTTCAGCGGCGTCTTCATCTTCTCTCTTCACTCTTCAACTTTTGTCTTTAAATATGAAAATAGAAAAATAGAAGTGCAGTAGCGTACAAAAAATAGAAGTAGGAGGAGATGAGAGAGAAAATGACAGAATAGGAGAAGATGAGAGAGAAAATGACACCTAACAAAACTAATCTCCTAAATTAAGGAATTCTAATTACATTAATATTGCCATATCAGCCATTACATATTAATCCCTTAATTTAAGGACCTTTAATTATGTTAAGATTGAAAATAAAAACAAAAAAGTGTAATACTTTTGTAATTATTTTATAGGTGTATGATTTTTATAATTATTTTTAAAAATGTACTACTATATGTAATTTATCTTATTTTGATAGCCCACATGACTTGCTTTGCACGTGGACTCACGTGGGCGATCAAAATATGCATGCGAATGTATGTGAGCGATTTTATGTGATAGCAGACTTACTGGTAAAAATATCATGTTTAATATAAATTATTCCCTCTGTTCTTTAATATAAGTCGTTTTAGAAAATTATTTTTGTTCTTTAATATAAGTCGTTTGAGAATTTGAAAAAAGTATTAATTGCTTAGTTTTCAATATTATCCCAAATAATAAATATAACTTTGATTCTCTCACTATTTTTTGTCCAAAAAATAATATTCTCTTTTTTCAATACAAGGGCAATATAGACAATTGATATTATATTTAATACTATACAATCATTTCCTTAATACTTGTACACAACTCTAAAACGACTTATATTAAGAAAAGAAGGAGTATTAAACAATGAAAGAGTGGATGTTGATATGAGTAGAAATTTGAGACATTTAATATTTTTTAGCCTAAAATTTCATACTTTCACTAAACACTATATAAAAAAAAGTAATCTCTAAAAATTTAGTGAATCAGCAGATTAATTTTAGTTAATCTGTAGAAATTTTTGTTGCGACCCGACCCGACCCGATCCTTTTACTGTCCCTGCAGATTACTTTTAGTTAATCTTCTTGATCGAGTTCTCTTGATATGGACAAATTTCTTTTGTCTCTATATAATTCAAACTTCTCTTTCTGTCTCTATAATTGGATCATAATTTTTGGTAGCATCTATATATACTGGATCTACCTCAACCAGCTTGGAGTTGGCAGTTAAATTTGTCTACCGACTACTACTTGCTGAAAAATAGTATAAATGAACCGAGTCGAGTATTGAGTTGCTCATGTTTGATTTATAAAATAAGGTTTGATTGAAGCTCGTTTTGTTACCGAGCTGAGTACGATCTCGAATCAAGCTCGAATAATTTGAACTTTTCAAACGAATATGATCCGAGTATCAATAGAAATTTGCAATTCAATACTCAAATATTTATATTTCGAGTCGAGAGAGTACGAATCGAACCCGAACTGTTTACTCATTTTACAACCTTATTTGTTGATGCTCAAATATTTCCGACTCTTTTCATCATTTATAACAGTTTACGGTTTCAATATATTTAAGTCGTTTTGACGGTTTGATCAAAAAAAAGTAAAAAGAAAAAAAGAATTTCGGACATTTTTTCAATAAAACAAGAGTAGGAAAAAATTATGTATACAAAATTAAGAGTCACATTTGAATTTTTTTAGTTGTTATTATGTAGAAATGTTGTTCTTAAGCGATATCAAATTTTGAAGAGAAAATTTTGTGGCCGAGAAAAAAAATTAATAAAAAAAATTATAAATATGTTATAGACAAAAGTTAATATACATAAAAAAGTCATAAAACTAAATATAAATAGAAAAGAAAAATGTATAATTGGGATATTTGTAATGATTTTACTTTTTTATTGTACTTTATATATATATATATATATAATAAATTATACTCCCTCCGTCCCAAATTAACTGCTCAATTTTGACCTTTTTAAGTCAAATTGACTATTTTTAGAATTAATAATTAAGCATATATAATTATATTTTTAAAATTATACAAATTAGGATTAGTAATAAATTGTATATACTTTCTTTTGGTTATAATCTCTTCGCCTATATTTTAGCAAAAAAAGTAAAAAAATTAATTTTAAAAATGGTCAATTTGACTTTAAAAAGTCAAAACTGAGCAATTAATTTGGGACGGAGGGAGTATTAAACTTTGGAAGTGTTTCAAAGTTTTTAATTTTACAACGATACTTTATGATGCAGTACTGCAATAATACAATATTCTCTTCATTTCACAAAAATAGTATAATTTATAAATTTTATAAATATTAAATTTATTTTATGCTTAATCCTAAAATATTAATTTGTTAGTTAAGTAGTTATGATATGATAATAAATTTTTTATGGTAGAATTTAAGAATATTGTATCTTTATATTTTTAATGAAATTATATTTTTTAAACAAATAGAAATCTTTTAGTGGAATCCAAGGACTAGGAGTAATATTTCTTGGGCGGAAGCTTTATTTTTTAATCAGATAATATAATTAATTAGTATGACACATGTTTATGTGTGGATGACTTATAAGTCTCTTTAATATGTAGCACACGTGTTGAGTTTGATTTTACTAAAAAATAGGCTCGAATTTAATTGACTTTACTTGAAAATAAATTCAACCTTAATTTTAATTTTAATGAAAATACTCTTGAACATGATTTTGCAGAAAGAGAAACTCAAATCTGTAACTTAAAAAACTTTACTAATAAAAAAATGATATATATATATTTACACACACATGGTTATGATTTTAAGCTTACCCCTTAACTAACATACCTTGCATATTCCTATTAGCGACGGACCGAACGACGATTCGGTCCGTCGCTATAGGTTCGATCCGTCGCTATATGTTGTCCGTCGCTAAAAATTAATACGACAGTTCTATATATAACGACGGACCGAATCATCGTCCGATCCGTCGTTAAAGGGGGGTATGCAAGGTAAGTTAGATAAGGGGTAAACTTAAGATGGGTCCATATATATATATATATATATATATATATAGGGTATCCATCCACAGCAACCGGTACAGGTTGTAGCGGCTGGGCCAAAAAGGGTTGCTCCCCAACAACCGGTTGTTGTGGATGGAATCCCATATATATATATATATGGGGAATGATTCATAGCATCTGTATGATATGTGATAAAAAGTGGCATATAGATTCTAAACTGTTCATTTTATTGATAAATGACTGCGATATAGTTTGGGTAATCACTGTCCGCTAGTAATTCTAGCGGACGTAATTAGTAAAAAAGCCAGACACTTATGCCCCTTCAATATAAGCCATATAAGCCCCTTCAATAGACCAAACAGTGCAGTATGTGCAGCGTCCGCTAGACATACTAGCGGACGGTAAGTAAGTCACACCCACGAATTCTTCATATGTATTAACAATCCTATGTATTAACTGCTATGTATTAACAGTTAACTTATACAGATTCACTATAACAAGAACTCTGTATTAACTGATACAATTCACTGCAATTACAAACTTTCAACTTCAATGCAACAAGAACTCCTCTGTAATAACAGGTTTAATTCACTGCTGTAAGACCCCAACTTATTATTAAATGAAATTGAATTTCCTCTATTTATTATTTTAAAATAGTAAGGGTTGATTTGATTAATGTGGTTAGTTATGGGTAAAATACGCAAATATTTTAAATAAGCAAGTGGTTATAAAATATTTATTATTGTCGGAGAATATTTGTTTGGTCGTGGAATATTCTTACTATCGGGGAATATTCGTACGACGGTGCAGTCTTGTGTGGGCCCCATAACGAAAAGCGATTGGATAAAGAAAACGACAAGTATAAGTTGTTTATAAATAACAGCGTAGTTGTTACCGTTAATACTGTTGGAATACCCGGTGGTTAAAACACAGTAGCACACGATATTGCACCAATTATTGATTCTTACGTAAGAAAGCACTACTCAATAATTGTTACAGTAATTACTATTCAATTTTTTATTTTATTGATTCAATAATCGCTACGTTGATATTTTATATTATTCTTGTTTCAATAATTATCACTACACAGTATTTTTTATTATTAGATCAATAATTCATATTATTTGAATATTATTATTAGATAACACTATTGGCAATGTCTAGAAAGTTCTGTCTAAGGAGAGGTTTGGTCACCTAATTGCGCGCCAGTAAGGAAAAATCCTTATTGGAAAGCCCCCTCTTTCCTGGGAACGGCTTGGTTGTCAGTATTGTGATTCTGTAATATTATTTATAAATAATTAATTATTGATTTATATGATAAGAAAAATATTCATTTTATGTGGATATAGATGGAGAAAATTTTTAATATGACAATTGTTAAAAATTGATATTTTATCTTTTCTGACAAAATAATTTATTTAAATATATTATTATATTATAATAATATAATAATGGTGATATTTTACAATGAATGTGTGATATATGAATATATGAGGATGGAGAATATTTTTGTTACAAAAAATGTTTAAAACATGTTAAACATGTCGGTGGGCCCCATTTTTGACTGAAATTTGATTATAGCCTGTAAAATCGTCCGTATGTGGATTTCAGTCAATTTCTGTTTGGAATTTGAAAAAACTTATACTTATAAAGTTGTAGAGAATTGAATTTTCTATGGAATGGACATAAGATTCGAATTTTTCTGATAAAAGGCTATTTATTATGAATTATTGAAGTTCTGGAATAATTGATTTTTTAAGTTTTAAATATTTTTTTAATAAAAAAGTTTTTTGCAATTGTGTGGGCCCAACATGTGATATAAACATGCTGAAATCAGTTTGTCAAGAGGTGGGCGATAATTTTTTTTATAAATATATTACTTTATTAAATTTTCTGTTTTGGTATTCTAAGTATTTTTCTATAAATAGGGTGCTTAGGTTAGAATTAAAAATCACACCAGAAACTGAAATCTTTTCTCTCTCTATATTATCGAGCGTATTCTTGTGAGTATTTTGATACTTTAAGTGTTGCTATACGGTGCAAGTTTCTTCAGCGTTATATCCGATATTTTAGCCAGAAGTACTATTCTTTCGAGGTAAGGGATGTTATTTTTTTTAAATGATATTATTTCTTTCAATATCATTATGCCGGAATATTGGTAAGATTTTTTCTTGTGAAATTCTCGTCTTTCTGTGTCGGGGTTACTATTCACATATACAACACTATTCACGCATACGGCACTATTTGTAAGACCTCAACTTATTATAAATAAAATTAAATTTTCTCTATTTATTATTTTGAAATAGTAAGGGTTGATTTGATTAATGTGGTTAGTTATAGGTAAAATGCGCAAATATTTCAAATAAGCAAGTGGTTATAAAATATTTATTTTTATCGGAGAATATTCGTTTGGTCGTGGAATGTTCTTACTGTCAAGGAATATTCGTACGACGGCGCAGCCTTGTGTGGGCCCTATAACGGAAAGTGATTGGATGAAGAAACAAAAAATATAAGTTGTTTATAAATAATGACGTAGTTGTTACCGTTAATACTGTTGGAATACTCGGTGGTTAAAACACAGTAGCACACGGTATTGCACCAATTATTGATTCTTACGTAAGAAGGCACTACTCAATAATTGTTACAGTAATTACTGTTCAATATTTTATTGATTCAATAATTGCTACGTTAATATTTTATATTATTGTTGTTTTAATAATTGTCACTACACAGTATCTTCCATTATCAGATCAATAATTCATATTATTTGAATAATATTATTAGATAACATTATTGGCAATGTCTAGAAAGTTATGTCTAAGGAGAGATTTGGTCACCTAATTGCGCCACAGTAAGGAAAAATTCTTATTGGAAAGCCCCCTCTTTCCTGGGAACGACCTGGTTGTCGATATTGTGATTTTGTAATATTATTTCTGAATAATTAATTATTGATTTATATGATAAGAAAAATATTCATTTTATGTGGATATAGATAGAGAAAATTTTTAATGTGACAATTGTTAAAAATTGTTATTTTATCTTTTTCTAATAAAATAATTTATTTAAATATATTATTATATTATAATAATATAATAATAGTGATATTTTTACAAATGAATATGAGATATATGAATAAATGAGGAGAAAGAGTATTTTTATTACATAAAATATTTAAAACATGTTTTGTGTGTTGGTGGACCCCATTTATTGACTAAAATTTGATTATAGCTTATAAAATCGTTCGTGTGTGGATTTCGGTCAATTTCTGCTTGGAATTTGGAAAAACTTTCTTCTGAAAAATTGTAGAGAATTAAATTTCCTATGGAATGGACATAAGATTTGAATTTTTCTGATAAAAGGGCTATTTATTATGAATTATTGAAGTTCCAAAATAATTAGTTTTTAAAGTTTAAAATATTTTAATTAAGAAAAATGTTTTTGTTATTTTTGTGGGGTGGATGGCTGATGATTTTTGTGGGGTGGATGGCTTAATAATTGTTACAGTAATTACTGTTTAATATTTTATTTTATTGATTCAATAATTGCTACATTGATATTTTATATTATTGTTGTTTCAATAATTGTCATTACACATTATTAATTATTATTTGAATAATATTATTAGATAACATTATTGGTAATGTCTAGAAAGTTCTGTCTAAGGAGAGGTTTGGTCACCTAATTGCGCGCCAGTAAGGAGAAATCCTTATTGGAAAGCCCCCTCTTTCCTTGGAACGGCCTGGTTGCCAGTA
Organism: Panax japonicus; assembly: GCA_020205505.1. Classification (NCBI taxonomy): domain Eukaryota; kingdom Viridiplantae; phylum Streptophyta; class Magnoliopsida; order Apiales; family Araliaceae; genus Panax; species Panax japonicus. The sequence goes on from CM035095.1 coordinate 30,207,818, forward strand.
TTGTGATTCTGTAATATTATTTATGAATAATCAATTATTGATTTATATGATAAGAAAAATATTCATTTTATGTAGAAAATTTTAAAGTGACAATTGTTGAAAAATTAATTTTTTATCTTTTCTGATAAATAATTTATTTAAATATATTATTATATTTTAATAATATAATAATGATGATATTTTTACAATGAATGTGGGATATATGAGTATATGAAGAGGAGGAGTATTTTTGTTACTAAAATTGTTTAAAACATGTTAAACATGTTCGTGGACCCAATTTCTTGACTAAAATTTGATTATAGTCTGTAAAATCGTCCATTTGTGGATTTTGGTCAATTTCTGTTTGGAATTTAGAAAAACTTTCTTTTGTAAAGTTGTAGAGAATAGAATTTCCTATGGAAAGGATATAAGTTTCGAATATTTCTGATAAAAGGGCTATTTGTTATGAATTATTGAAGTTTCGAAGTTTCGGAATAATTAATTTTTGAAGTTTTAATTATTTTTTTAAGAAAAACATTTTTTTTTCATTATTGGTGGCCCCCACATGTGTGGTAAATGAGTTGAAATCAGATTTCTAAGATAGGCGTGAAAATTTTATAATTATATTAATATTTTATTAAATTTTCTGCTTTGGTGTTCTAAGCATTTTCCTATAAATATAGTGCTTATGTTAGAATTGAAAATCACATCAGAAACTGAAGTTTTCACTCTCTATATTATCGAACGTATTCTTGTGAGTATTTTGATACTTTGAGTGTTGCTATACGGTGCAAGTTCATTCAACGTTATATCTGATATTCCAGCCAGAAGTACTATTCTTTTCGAGGTAAGGGATATTATATTTTTTTAAATGATATTATTTCTTCTAATATCATTATGCCGGATTATTGGTAAGATTTTTCTTATAAAATTTTTGTCTTTTAGTGTCAGGGTTACTATTCACGTATACGGTACTATTCACGTATACAGCACTATTCACGAATACGACACTATTCACAGAAAAATTAAATTTTCATTTTTTTTCCAAAATATCGATTATAGATACTATCTTTGATTGTATCCATGTTTTGATCATTCTTGAATTTTACTTCACTATGGTTATTTATGAAGTATTTTTGAACTTGGACTGTTTAAAATACGAATCCTTAATATTTGTTCTTTTGGTTCACTGGATTCGTTTTCTTTAAAATATTTTTCATCATCCTTAGTCCTAAATGATGATATTACTAAATATCTTTGGCCTGTAGTGCAAAGATGGTTGATTTTCTTATGAATATCTTTGGCCCGTAGTGCAAAGATGTACATGTGTTTAGATGAACATGATCAACTGATGAATATCTTTGGCCTGTAGTGCAAAGATGAATATTTGATTCAAGAAGTATGTTGATTGATGTTACAGGGATATAATATTGATGATGGACTTTTAAATTCATAGATATTAGTAGATTTAATTCTCTACGTAACTCTTCTATGAATTACTATTTCCGCTGCGAATATTGATCTGAAACTTTTTGTCTATATTATATTCTATCAAATTTTTCCGTGTTGAAGACTAATGATAATTTGTTCTATATTATCTTAGTCATAATATTCTTTACTGGGCTAGTTGAGCTCACCCTTTACCTTTTTGTTCCATTTTTCTTCTCAGGAGGCGAGAATGTAGCGAGTTTTAGTAGTCCTCACCAATTTTATAAAATAATATATTAATAATTGTAATGAGGACTTATTTGAGTGTTGATATTGTCTACAAGACAATATTTCTAATTAAACTCATAATTTTTATGTTTTATTAATAAAGTTATAGTTGTTTCTGTACCATGTTATTGACGACTCAGAATGGGTGTTGTAAACCTATTTTGGGGGCGTCACAGTTGGTATCAAAGCTTAGGGATATGATCTCTGGCGAAGATCGGGGAATAGAACTAGGAGGGGAGAGACGAGTAAAACCTTCGCTAGTGTGTTTTACCTAAGCTTATTTGTTGGTTGGTTAGTATATAGGGATATTATGTGATATGTTGATTTTTCTTTAATTAACCTTTGTTTTATGGCAGTATTTGAGAATGTCGACTGAGAATGTTAACAGTGGAGTAAATGAGACCGTGGAGACACCTTTACCCACTAACGAGGAGAACGTGCAACAGGCTGACAATGTTCCTCCTGTGAACAACACCACTGAGCAGATGATGAACAACAAAATTTTTAGAAGCTTTTTGCAGTTCATGAAAAATCAGGCGAGGGAGACTCGTGCACAAAATACAGGTGGTAATGATAACAACGTACGGTTTGTCACAGTCAAGCAGTTCAAAGAGTTGGGACCACCAGAATTCTGGGGAAAGCCGGATCCGATTAAAGTAGAAACGTGGGTCAAACAATTTACCAAGATATTCGATGTCTTGGGATGCACTGAGGAATAGAAGATTCCATTCGCCACCTTTATGTTCCATAGTAAGGCCGATTACTGGTGGGAATCTGTGAAGCGTACCCATCCAGCCGCACTCAGCATGTCTTGGGAGACGTTTCAGAAACTGTTCAATGACAAATACTTTCCTGAAAGTATTCGTCATATGAAGGAAGTGAAGTTTATTAGATTGAAACAAAACAACATGATAGTGTTCCAGTACGAGGCGAAGTTTGCAGAGTTATCCAGGTTTGCACCTCATTTGGTGGAGAATGAAGAACGTATGATGCGAATGTTTTTGAGAGGTTTGAAACCCGACATACGTCAATATCTCATTTCTCATAAATTTTCTCTCTATTCAGATGTTGTCAACAGAGCTCAATTATTAGAGCGAGATAACGAGTACGTTCAACCAAGGGACCACAACCAGGATCATACTGATGACATCAGTCATCAAAACAACAATAACCAGCGAAGAAAGAAAAATACGGACAAAGGCGGTAACCACTCTGGTGGTAATCATGGCCATAAAAATAGAAGAAGCTAGTCGGGGGAGATTTTAAAAAGAGGAGATTCAACAATGATAATGTGAAGACGTCAGCACTAGCAGCAACTGGTTCTAAGGGAGGAGAACGACCGCCGGTTGTATGCTATAAATGTGAAAAAGAGGGACATAGCAGCCCAAACTGCCCACAATAGTTCAAGGGTATGTTATAATTGTAGAAAAGAAGGACATATCGCTCGAGATTATACGGTAGTGAAACCAAGTCCAGTGGGGATGGTGACTCAAAAGGCTGTCCCAGAAAAGTCAAAGTCAACGGTTCCTGGAAGAGCGTTTATCGTGACTGGTCAAAATGCGAGGAACCCAAACGAGGTGATCATGGGTAAGTTAATCATAAATTCTTGCGAAGTTTATACCTTACTAGATACCAGTGCTACCCATTCATTTATCTCTCCTGTTTGTGCTCAACGTTTAAACTTAACTCCGGAGAAATTAGACTTTGATTTATCTGTGGAGACTACGTTAGGAGAAACTTTCATCACATCCACTGTTTATAAATCTTGTTTGATCCAAGTTAGCACCATCACATTACCTGTTGATCTTATCTCTTTAAAGATACTTGTTTTTGATGTGATTTTAGGGATTGATTGGTTAACTACTCATCATGCCAAAATTAATTATTTTCGTAAGGTTGTTAGTTTTTATATTCCTAACCAACCTGTGGTATGAATTTAAGCAACTAAATCATTAAAATCAATCACTGTCATATCAAGTCATAAAGCTATTCGTTTATTAAAAAATGGATGTCAAGCTTTCTTAGCCCATGTTGTAAGACCCCGAATTTTATGAAATAAAAGTATTCAATTTTTCTTATAATTACTATTCAGTAAATGGTTAAATTGATAAAAGTTAAAGTTAAGGGTGATATATGAATTTTTTTCAAAATACGCAAGTGGTTATAAAATATTCATTGTTGTCGGAGAATATTCGTTTGGTCGTGGGATATTCTTTCTGTCGGGGAATATTCGTACGACGGCGCAGCCATTTGTGGGCCCCATAACAAAATAACTGTCGGATGAAGAAAACGAAAAAATTAAGTTTTTATAAATAACGGCGTAATCGTTACCGTTAATACTGTTAGAATACCCGGTTGGTAAAATAAAGTAATACGCGTTGTTGCACAGTAGCACACGGTATTACACAGTATTTTTGAATTATTGATTCTTGCGTAAGAATGCACTACTCAATAATTGTTACAGTAATTAATGTTTAATATTTTATTTTATTGATTCAATAATTGCTGCGTTGATATTTTATATTATTGTTGTTTCAATAATTATCACTGCACAATATTTCTCATTATCAGATCAATAATTCGTATTAGTTGAATAATATTATTAGATATCATTATTGGCAATGTCTAGAAAGTTCTGTCAAGGAGAGTTTTGGTCACCTGATTGCGCGCCAGTAAGGAAAAATTCTTATTGGAAAGCCCCCTCTTTCCTGGGAACGGCCTAGTTGTCATAATTGTGATTCTGTAATATTATTTGTGAATAATTAGTTATTGATTTATATGATAAGGAAATATTTATTTGATGTGGATATAGATGATGGATTTATTTATGTGGAATTACTGTTGAAGTGTTTTATCAGTATTTTGTCGGATTGGAGGTATTAAAAACTCAAATCGGTGTTCTTAAAGCTTTACTGTGTGAGTTATAATTTTAATCCGACCGTTGAATCGTTGTGATTTTTGGATATGTTATACATATATAAGTAGAGTATATATCCACAAATTTTGAACCGTTAAAATCGAACGTATAATTTATTATGAATTTTAAAAGGTGTTGAAACGGTGTTTAAAATCATCCGTTTGTGGATTTCGGATAATTTCTGTTTGGAATTTGGAAAAATTTTCTTCTGCAAAGTTGTAGAGAATTGAAATTCCTATAAAAACTCGCGAGATTCGAATTATCTGATAAAAGGGCTATTTATTGTGAATTATTGAAGTTCCGGAGTTCCGAAATAATTAATTTTTGAAATTTTTAATTATTTTATTTAAGAAAAATGTTTTTGTGGTTGTTGGCACATGGGTGGCTGATGTTTTTGACCGAAGATGGCTTTCAAAATTGGTTGGTGAAGGTTGGTGTGGAATAAGAAAAAGAAAATAATATTTTATTATTTTAGTCTCCTTTGGCGTTCTAGCATTTTCCTATAAATAGAGGGCTAAGTTAGAATTGAAAATCACACCAGAAACATAAGCTTTCTCTCTACTTCTCTCTCTATATATCAAGTGTGTTCTTGTGAGTATACTTTGAGTGTTGCTATACTGTGAAAGGTTTCTTCGGCTTTTCATTCGATATTCCGGTCAGAAGTACTGCTCTTTTGAGGTAAGGGATAGTAAGGGGTATTATTTTCTTCTTAAATGATATTTTTTCTTCAATATCATTATGCCGAAATATTGGTGAACTTTTTAATCAAATTTAGAACTTTTTCATGTCGGGATTACTATTCATGAGTTACTATTCACGAGTTACTATTCACGGGTACTATTCACAACTAAATTGGTTTCTTTTTCTAACCAAATTATAATTGATTTATGAATATTACTCTTAAGATTAAAACTATATGTTGATCATATTATTTTTATTATCATATATAACATTTTTATAACCCTAATGATGATATTTCTCTTTGACTTGAGTGTAAAGATGGGTAGATTTTTGGTATGATCATGATTATGGGTTCTCTTTGGCCAGTAGTGCAAAGTTGAATTGTTGACTGGTATGATCATGACCATTGAATTTATAATTGAATATCTTTAGCTTAAGTACAGAGGTGAATAATCAACATGGTTATAATTATTGTTTATATAAATTCTGAAATGATTATATATTTCTTTGAGATAATAATATATTTGGCCTGTAGTGCAAATATGAACCGTTGATGAATATATTTGGCCTGTAGTGCAAATATGAACTGTTGAGGAATATCTTTGGCCTGTAGTGCAAAGATGAATTGTTGATGAATATCTTTGGCCTGTAGTGCAAAGATGACATGTTGTTGAATATCTTTGGCCAGTAGTGCAAAGATTAACATGTATTGAGATGAACATGACCAACTGGTGATACAAATGAATATCTTTGGCCGTAGTGCAAAGATGAAATTATTAGTATGATTATGAACAGGAAATGTGATTTGGTGTAACCATGATCTTTGATGTTTCAGGTAAAGACAGGTGATGTAAATTATCTTCGTCCTAGATGAGAAGAGGAATTTTTAAGCACACTTATGGTTATGAGTTATTCATATGATTGTGGAAAGGAATTGTTGATTGATATTACAGGGATAAAACATTGTTGGTGGACTTTTAATGTGGAGAAGATAATAGACTTTATAGTCTATTTGACTCTTTTAATGGATTGCTCGTTCCGCTGCAACTATGGTTGAAATTTTTATCATCTACCATATGTTCTAAATCTCTGATTTATTATTGATGAAGGCTATTAATAATTTAATTATCTTTAGTCATGATATTCTTTACTGAGCTAGTTGTGCTCACCCTTTTGCTTTACAATTCCTTTCAGGTAATAAAAGTGTAGCTGGGTCGAGCGGGGAATAACAGGGGAATAGAACGGTGGTCTATAGATGTTGAGGGTGAGGTGAATTCAACTTTGGAAGGGTGTTTTGTCATACAAAATGTCTAATGGCATGTAACCTCGAGTCATCATAAGACAGGGATGTGCTCATCCACTTGCTGAGTATATTTACGAGCACTACCTATATAATCTTGGTGTTTGTTTGAAGTATAATTCTCAATTTAAGACAGTGGAGATAATGATAAGTCAAGAGAAGACTCACCATTGGGAAGAATATGATAGTAATCTTCTCGTTTTTCTTTGGGGTCTATTAGGTCAACCAAGGATAATTCTCTGGACATATGATATCTATCATAACCTAGACGCATGGCCTCCCATGTACGAAGGTTTCCTCGAGCACTTCCCAAAGATTTTAGTTTCTAAAACAGTTTTTGACTATACCTTTATGTAAGGTGTCACTGTGAGGTGTTGTCCACGGTTGGGACATGTGTCACATTTGGTATATATTTGTATCCAAACTCACAGTATATGTGCTGTTGTATTTTTCACGACAATTGTTGTAATAAAGTCGTAGTTGTTTTCTGTACCATGTATTTGGCGACTCAGAATGGGTTGGATTGAATGGACCTATTTTGGGGTCGTTATACATGTTATAGATTTGAATAAAGACACGTCAGATTTCAATAATATTCTTGTTGTTAGTAAATTTCCTGACGTATTTCCTGAAGAACTTCCCGGTCTACCCCCAAAACGTGAAGTTGAATTCTTTATTGATCTTGAACCTGGTACAAAGTCCATTTCTAAAGCCCCATATCGAATGTCTCCTATTGAACTTCAGTAGTTTAAGGTCCAACTACAGGAGTTGTTGGATATCGATTTCATTCATCCTATTACATCTCCTTGGGGTGCTGCTATTTTATTTGTAAAGAAGAAAGACGAGAGTATGCGACTTTGTATTGACTACCGGGATTTGAACCATGTCACTATCAAGAATAGGTATCCGCTACGTCGTATTGATGGCCTGTTTGACCAGTTGAAAGGAGCATAATTCTTTTCAAAGATCGATCTTCGTTCTGGATATCATCAGCTAAAGATTAGAATTGAGAATATTCCAAAGACTGCCTTCAGAACTCGGTACGGGCATTATGAATTCTTAGTCATGTTTTTTGGATTGACTAATGCTCCTGCGGCTTTCATGGATATGATGAACCGAATATTCAAGGAATATTTGGATCAGTTCGTTGTTGTCTTTATTGATGATATCCTCATATATTCTAAAAGCCGTGAAGATCATGAGCACCATTTGAAGTTGGTACTCCAAAGGCTTCGTGAAAACAAGCTATACGCTAAGTTGAAGAAATGCGAGTTCTGGCTTGAGGAAGTAGCATTCCTTGGGCACGTGGTGTCAAAACATGGAGTATCTGTTGACCCGACGAAGATTGAAGCAATACAAAGTTGGGAGCAACCGAAGACGGTGACCGAAGTACGTAGCTTTCTGGGCCTAGCTAGTTATTATCAAAGATTCGTAGAAGGATTTTCTCGAATCGCTACCCCGTTAACTCAACTAACTCGAAAAAATAAAAAATTCGTATGGAGCGAGGAATGCGAAAAGAGTTTCTAAGAGCTTAAGAGGAGACTCATTTCGAAACCTGTTCTTACAATACCATCTGGTTCGGATGGATTTGTTATCTACAACGATGCTTTGGGCAAAGGGTTAGGATGTGTTCTCATGCAACATGGGAAAGTCATAGCCTATGCCTCGCGACAACTTAAAGAATATGAGAGGAATTATCCTACTCATGATCTAGAGTTGGCAGCAGTCATTTTCGCGCTAAAGATCTAGAGGCACTATCTATATGGAGAGAAAGTGGAGATATATTCAGGCCATAAAAGCCTCAAATATTTCTTCACCCAAAAGGAACTCAATATGCGGCAACGACGTTGGCTCGAGCTGTTAAAAGATTATGACCACATCAGTCAATACCATCCTGGAAAAGCAAACGTGGTAGCTGACGCGTTGAGTAGAAGATCATATGCAGGAACGAGTGCGATGATGTCAAGTATACTCATAGAACCAACTTTAATCGATAAAGTTAAAGTTGCTTAAGCCACAGACCCGGAGCTAATGCGTATGAAGAAAAAAGTACAAGAAGGTGCTATCCCAGAAGCAAGAATCGATGAAGAAGCAATACTTCGACTACACTCCAGACTTTATTTTCCTAACGACTCTAATTTGAAGTACAAGATCATGACGGAGGCACATAATACACCGTTTGCAATCCATCCTGGAAGTACCAAAATGTATCGAGATCTTCGACATACATTTTAGTGGAACAATATGAAGAGAGAGATTGCAAAGTTTATCTCGAGGTGTTTAACTTATCAACGTGTAAAGGTGGAGCATCAAGTGCCTAAGGGTCCATTGCAACCATTTGAGATCCCGAAATGGAAGTGGGAACACATTACCATGGATTTCGTTACGAGTCTTCCCACGATTTCTCAAGGTATAAATGCTATTTGGGTTATTGTTGATAGATTAACTAAGTCTGCTCATTTCTTGCCGACACGGGAGACTTATTCCCTTGAACGTCTTGCTCATATGTATGTAAATGAGATTGTGAGATTGCATGGCATGCCAGTATCCATAGTTTTGGATTGTGTCCCAAGATTCACTTCACGATTTTGGGTTAGTTTGCAAAAAGCTATGGGCACAGATTTACGATTCAGTTCGGCATACCATCCTCAAACGGACAGACAATCAGAGAGGACTATTCAAACTCTTGAAGATCTATTAAGACTTTGTGTCCTAGACTTCAAAGGGAGTTGGGATAAGTATTTACCATTGGTGGAATTCTCCTACAACAACAGTTATCATGCAAGTATAGGGGTAGCTCCATTCGAAGCATTGTATGAAAGAAAGTGTCGCTTTCTAGTATGTTGGGATGAGGTGGGTGAAGCAACATTGTTGGGACCAGAGTTGGTACGTATTACTACAAAAAAGATCTAAATGATTCGACAACGTATACAAATGGCACAAGATCGACAAAAGAGTTATGCAAATCTTCATTGAAAGGACGTGGAATTTAGTATTTGTGATCATGTACTGTTGCGTGTTGCCCCATGGAAGGGAGTTACAAGATTCAGGAAGAGAGGAAAGCTCAATTTACGATTTATTGGTCTATTTAAGATTCTTGACCGAGTAGGAAATGTAGCCTATAGACTCGCGTTACCTCCAAGTATGTCTCGTGTTCATAATGTTTTTTATATATCTGTGCTTCGTAAATATGTGAAAGACCCGAACCACATTATCGAGTTAGAACCGGATGAGATAGCCGAAGACTTAACGTACAAAGAGGTATCTGTCAAGATCTTGGATAGGAAGGAATATGTCTTACGTACAAAGGTCATACCACAAGTCAAAGTTTTGTGGAGGAACCATGCTATTGAGGAAATGACCTGGGAGTTGGAAACATAAATGAAAGCGAGGTATCCTCACCTTTTTGAAACACCAGGTACGTACGTTAATTTCGAGGACGAAATTTCATAAGGATGGGAGGTTGTAAGACCCCAACTTATTATAAATGAAATTAAATTTCCTTTATTTATTATTTTGAAATAGTAAGGGTTGATTTGATTATGTGGTTAGTTATGGGTAAAATGAGCAAATATTTCAAATAAGCAAGTGGTTATAAAATATTCATTTTTATCGGAGAATATTCATTTGGTCGTGGAATATTCTTACTGTCGGGGAATATTCGTACGACGGCGCAGCCTTTTGTGGGCCCTATAACGGAAAGCGATTGGATGAAGAAAACGACAAGTATACATTTTTTATAAATAATGTCGTAGTTATTACCGTTAATACTGTTGGAATACTCGGTGGTTAAAACACAGTAGCACACGGTATTGCACCAATTATTGATTCTTACGTAAGAAGACACTACTCAATAATTGTTACAGTAATTACTGTTTAATATTTTATTTTACTGATTCAATAATTGTTACGTTGATATTTTATATTATTGTTGTTTCAATAATTGTTATTACACAGTATTTTCCTTTATCAGATTAAAAATTCATATTATTTGAATAATATTATTAGATAACATTATTGGCAATGTCTAGAAAGTTATGTTTAAGGAGAGGTTTGGTCACCTAATTGCGCGCCAGTAAGGAGAAATCCTTATTATAAAGCCCCCTCTTTCCTGGGAACGGCCTGGTTGCTAATATTGTGCTTCTGTAATATTATTTGTGAATAATTAATTATTGATTTATATGATAAGGAAAATATTCATTTTATGTGGATATAGATGGAGAAAATTTTAAAGTGACAATTGTTGAAAAATTTATATTTTATCTTTTCTGATAAATAATTCATTTAAATATATTATTATATTTTAATAATATAATAATGATGATATTTTTATAATGAATGTGAGATATATGAGTATATGAGGAGGAGGAGTATTTTTATTACTAAAATTGTTTAAAACATGTTAAACATGTTTGTGGACCCCATTTCTTGACTGAAATTTGATTATAGCATGTAAAATCGCCCGTTTGTGGATTTCGGTCAATTTTTGTTTTGAATTTGGAAAAATTTTCTTCTGCAAAGTTGTAGAGAATGGAATTTCCTATGAAAAGGACATAAGGTTTGAATTTTTCTGATAGAAGGGCTATTTATTATGAATTATTGAAGTTCTGAAGTTCTGGAATAATTAATTTTCGAAGTTTTAATTATTTTTTTTAGGAAAAACATTTGTTTTCATTATTGGTGGGCCCCACATGTGTGGTAAATGAGCTCTAATCAGATTTCCAAGATGTGTGTGAAAATTTTATAATTATATTAATATTTTATTAAATTTTTTGCTTTGGTGTTCTAAGCATTTTCCTATAAATAGAGTGCTTAGGTTAGAATTGAAAATCACACCAGAAACTGAAGTTTTCTCTCTCTATATTATCGAGCGTATTCTTGTGAGTATTTTGATACTTTGAGTATTGCTATACGGTGCAAGTTCTTTCAGCGTTATATCTGATATTCCAGCCAGAAGTACTATTCTTTTCGAGGTAAGGGATGTTATATATTTTTTAAAATGATATTATTTCTTCTAATATCATTATGCCGGATTATTGGTAAGATTTTTCTTTTGAAATTCTTATCTTTTAGTGTCGGGGTTACTATTCACGTATACGACACTATTCACGTATATGACACTATTCACAGAAAATTTAAATTTTCATTTTTTTCCAAAATATCGATTATGGATACTTTCTTTGATTGTATCCATGTTTTGATCATTCTTGAATTTTACTTTACTATGGTTATTTATGAAGTATTTATGAACTTGGATTGTTTAAAGTACGAATCCTTAATATTTTTTCTTTTGTTTCACTGGATTTGTTTTTTTTAAAATATTTTTCATCATCTTTAGTCCTAAATGATGATATTACTAAATATCTTTGGCCTGTAGTGCAAAGATGGTTGATTTTCTTATGAATATCTTTGGCCCGTAGTGCAAAGATGTACAAGTGTTGAGATGAACATGACCAACTGATGAATATCTTTGGCCTGTAGTGCAAAGATGAATATTTGATTCAAGAAGTATGTTGATTGATGTTACAAGGATAAAATATTGATGATGAACTTTTAAATTCTCTATGTAACTCTTCTATGAATTGTTATTTTCGCTGCGAATATTGATCTGAAACTTGTTGTCTATATTATATTCTATCAGATTTTTTCCTGTTGAAGACTAATGATAATTTGTTCTATATTATCTTAGTCATAATATTATTTACTGAGCTAGTTGAGCTCACTCTTTTCCTTTTTGTTCCATTTTTCTTCTCAAGAGGCGATAATATAGCGAGTACTAGTCGGGATATAGAATGAAGGTCTTAGAAAGTTTTTTTAGTAGTCCTCACCAATTTTATAAAATAATATATTAATAATTGTAATGAGAACTTATTTGAGTGTTAATATTGTCTAGAAGATAATATTTGTATTTAAACTCACAGTTTTTATGTTGTATTAATAAAGTTATAGTTATTTCTGTACCATGTTATTGGCGACTCAGAATGGGTGTTGTAAACCTATTTTGGGGGCGTCACACTATTCACAAAAAAATTAAATTTTTTTTCTTCGTCTAAGTTGTTTATTATGATTACAAGCTTTGATTGTATCCATGTTTTGAACTTCATTCTTGAATTTTGCTCTACAATAGTTTATTATGGAGTATTTTTGAACATGGATAAACCGAAATATGAATCCATAATATTTGTTCTTTTGTTTCACTGGATTCGTTTTTTTAAAATATTTTTCATCATCCTCAGTCCTAAATGATGATATAACTTAATATCTTTGGCCTGTAGTACAAAGATGAATGATTTTCTGATGAATATCTTTGGCTCGTAGTACAAAGATGAACAGGTGTTGAGATGAACATGACCAACTGATGAATATCTTTGGCCTGTAGTGCAAAGATGAATATTTGATTCAAGATATATATTGATTGATGTTACAGGGATAAAATATTGATGATAAACTTTTAAATTTATAGAAGAAAGTAGATTTCATTATCTACGTAACTCTTCTAATGAATTGTTATTTCCGCTGCGAATATTGATTTAAAACTTGTTGTCTATTGTATTCTATCAGATTTTTCCTTGTTGAGGACTAACAATAATTTGTTTTATATTATCTTAGTCATAATATTCTTTACTGAGCTAGTTGAGCTCACCCTTTTCCTTTTTATTCCATTTTTCTTCTCAGGAAGCGAGAATATAACGGGGAGTAGTCGGGGTGTGTAGTGATGTTCCAAGGCAGTTGTTATAGTAGTCCTCACTATTTTGTAAAATAGTGTATCAATAATTATGATGAGGACTTATTTGGGTGTGGATATTGTCTAGATAACAATATTTGTATTTTAACTCACAGTTTATGCGTTGTCATATTTTATACGATAATTATATTAATAAAGTTGTAGTTGTTTCTATACCATGTATTTGGCGACTCAGAATGGGTGTTATATACCAATTTTGGGGGAGTCACAACTGCAATTACAAACTGTTACAATTCACATCAACAAGAACTCCTCTGTATTAACTGATACAATCCAAATCAAATTTTGGCAAAGCTAGCATATTGTTCACAATTTAATTACAACATATAGTGAATTGATTACAACACCCATAATAATAACAAGATAAAATTCCAAATTTTGAGAAGTTCCTGTACATCAACAATACATTCTAAATATATCAAGATTTCCAAATCTTTTCAAATCAAAACAAGATATATCAAATACCAAATTCTATACACTCAAATATATCAAATTTCCAAAGGAGATCAAATCAAATATATTAATTCCAAATTATACCAAAACAAATAAATCCAATTCCAAAATATTCCAAATCAAATAAATTCAATTCCAAATCAAATCTTGATACATCCTATTCTAAATCAACAACAAAATTTATTCAAGTACATAACAAAATTATATTATACAAACCTACTATATTAGGAGATAGATGGGATATCATAGTTAATAAACTTTTTGCCCTACCAAGGTAAAAAAATATATTATAGCCGCCTTCAATTGACATCAAGGACGAAAACCACACAATTATTCAAGCAAGTCTTCGCAGCTCAAATCGTTGTGGTAAGTATAGAATTATGACGGAAGATATGTTTAATTCTAGTTCATCAAATTCTTCTCATGATAATTTTGACATGGATAATATTGGTGCTCATAAAATTAACCAATCACATATTTATGATTCAAAAAGTTCATACGAGGATAAGATTTTTTCTACTATCCAAGAGGTAGATTTTTTTTATAGAAACTATGCACGAAGTAGTGGATTTGAAATAAAAATTGGTGCAAGTCATAAACATGTCTGTTAGTTCTCAGTAGGCACAATATAGATCTAGAAGGGGGGGGGGGTTGAATAGATCCTTTTTGATTTGAAAAACTTTTCTCATTTATTTTGTATTGCTCATGAATTAGCTTATGACAAACATAAGAATCTTTTCAATCACAGCGAAATAAGTAAAAAATCCCCTTCATTGATATATTCATAATCAGACATACATTGATCATAGAGTTAATTCAGTAGTAAGCAGTTAAAACATACATAGCAGTTATAACAGTTAATGTACATAAAGTAAAACACACAAGGGGTTTTAAGTGGTTCAGAGACTGAAGCTCATAATCCACTCTCCGGCTTTCAACTAGTAGGATTTCCACTAAGGAAGGGCAGCATCCTGAATCACTAAGATTCCTTTAAGGCCAACAGCCTTGGAACTTCATTTTACTAAGAACACTTTAAGGCCAGCAGCCTTGGAACTCCTCTAGTTCCCTAGGAACTCTTCAAGACCAGCAAGCTTGGAACTTCATTTAGTCCCTCTGGACAAGGACCCCTCAGGCCCTAACTGCTTGTTGTTGTTGTTGGTGGTGTTGTTGGTGCTGAGCTGCTAAGATGTCTTTAAGCTTAAACATCTTATGTACTTAACAGCTTGGTGTGATCCTCTTTGTATTCTGTTTGGAGTCTGGACCACATCTTCTCTGGTGCAGCTGATCTTTTACTCCTTTCTGCTCATCTTCATCTGATGTCAGCTGTGCAGCATCACCATCTGGATTTGCTAAGTCTATGAGCTTTTGGTAGACTTTGTCTGGCACTTAGTAAACCATGAACTCTTCTTGAATGTTTTGCAGACATGATTTTTCTTATGTTCTTTTTCAGTTTTTGGTTCATGGTGATCTGTAGAGTGGCTCTCTTGATCTTCTTTGTATTCTGCCACTTTTCTGAATGCTATCTTCTTGGCCTTCTCGGCTCTCAGCTTAGCTGCCATCTTCAATGGCATTCTCATCTTTGTTGAGTGAAGCTCTGGTCTGTTTAAGTCTTTCTTTAAAGCTGCTTCACTTCCACCTATATAGTCTCACTGTCACTGAGACTTGTTCTGTTAATCTCTGGTGGAACTCGTAGAGTCAACAATAGCATTCCAACAACTCAAAGATTCTGTAACTTTTCAAAAATTAGCAACTCTTGATCTTTGAAGCTCTGTTTATTTATAATACTTCCCCATCTTCCCGTTGGAAAGTAGCCGTTAAAAGCTTTTTGAATTTCCTCGCAGATCTTGAGTTATTTGGTGTAGACTGCAGATGTGATATGACATGACTTTTTGACACTGCAGTCTATTGTTTTACCTACCCCATCAGAGATGTTACTTTTATATCTTGGCAGGTAGTCAACTCTATTACCTCCTTCTGATTTCTTGATCAGAGGTTGTCCTTTTGCATCGATGCTCTCAATAAGCTGTTATCCGAATACCAACCTTCAGATTAAACCGTTTCCAATGCTTCAATTCTCAGTTGTTCGAACTCTACGATTCTGATGCACATCTTCTTGGACCTAATCGCAGTGTCTAGTTGACAGTTGCTCATTTGACATGTAGAGACAACACTACGATCTTGGAAGAGTGTTTATTTGATCTTCAGTGTAAAACATCTCTTCCTTTTATTGTGCAGTGCTTCAACATTTCTTGTTTGCTTTGACTGTACTCATATACTGATGGCTTAACTCCTAGCTCTGGCCCCTTCTGAATAGCAAGACACTTCAGATTTGTGGCGTGTCCAGCTCGCTTTCTCCTTGTGATCTCCTGTTCATTTATGCTTAATCACTTTAGCCTTGTTCTTCAGAAACTGACCAGTATCTCTGTGTACACTCCATCAGTTCTTTCTTTGTTTGGCAAACACTACGATCCTAGTTACTTATAAGATCTTCGTCATCTTACCACTTGACAGCTACTGCACTTGCTGATTTTCTTTAGTCAGCTACTGAAGTCTTCTTATGATCATCTTGTGGAAGACTTCATCTCGAATGACTTCACAACTCAATCTTAATGCTGATTTAGTTGATGCTTAAATCTTCTATTAGCTTACATGCTATTCGTTGAGTGCTCTGATTTCCTTCAAGTGGGATGCATCTTTGCAGTACCAACCAGAGGCTTCATCAATTTGACTATTCTGGGAGTGCTCATTTGTTGAGAATCGTATTAGCTCTACTATTCTGCCTTGGCATTGTGTTCACATCTGTTGAAGTCTCAGTTCTACACTCTACGATTCAGCTTCGGCTGTGCAGACACTACGACTTTGAGATCGGATCTTGACACTCTAATATTTATGTCGTTGTGCTTGTTGTCTTCATCTGATCTTGCTCGACTACGACCTCTGTCTTTGATACGATCAGTAGACTCTACGACTCTGAGTGTAGGTTACGATTATTGACTTGGCTTCGTTATCAGTAGATTCTATGACTCAGAGTGTACTATACGATTCTTGACTTGGCTTAGGCAGATGCTCGGTCGGCTTGTAGGCAGGCTGTCTCTATGATTTTGAACATGACTTCCTCAGTAGACTACGACTCCGAAGAAGTGTTACTTGACACACTACGATCCTTCCTCGTCTCTCCTGGAAGTCTACGAACTCCGAGATCTACTATCTTGCAGACTATGATTCTGCCTTGATAACTCTCGAGTTTTCCTTGACTCTCCTGGCAGACTACGATTTCTAGTGCAGTGCTCGACGATCAGACATGCCTATTTATTACATCATAAGATCAACCTAACATGCTTGATCTTTCTATATTTATAGTTCTTGTACATCATTTCTTTTTAAGGACTTTACAAAGCTGTTTAGCTTATGTAGGATCAAACTAACATATTTGATCAATTCATTCTAAGTCCTTGTACATATGTTTCTATAATCTATCAGAGGACTTTATAACTTTTCTTAATGCAAGCATACTTGCATATTCATTCATATATATATCATAATCAAATTATATGTAAATAGGAATACCATTCATATGCTTATTCCTATCAATGCTTGCTCCAACAATTTGTCTAACAGACTTTTTACGTGTACTAAAGCAATAAAATCGATTAAAAGAAAGAAAAAGGATGGTGATCAAGCTGAGGGTAACAAGGTCAAAAGAAAAAGGGATTCAATAGGTCGCACGATGAGCAAAGCTAGAATGTCTGTTGCTTATCTACAAAAAGAAGATACGTGGAAAGTTTCAAAAATTGAGTTGACCCACAATCATGATTTGGTTACTCTGAGCAAGAAAATTTTCATTCAAACACGGAAAAATATAACTCCTGTTGCTCGAACTTTAATCAAAAATTTAAACAACGCTGGAGTTGGGCCAAGTAAAATGATGAATATTTTTAGTGAAATAGGAGGAGGGAGGGAAAATGTTGATTTCAATGATAAGGATATTCAGAATGTTGTGCGAGATTTAAGATGCGACACGATAGATTCAAACGATGCCCAAGCAGCACTGCAGTATCTGAAAAAACTTTCTGCGGAAAAACCTCTATTTTTTTACTATATCAAACGAGATGAAGATTATCGTATCGCATGCATTTTGTGGATAGATTACCGATCAATGATAGAATACAAAAGTTTTTGGGGATGTAGTGACATTTGATACAATTTATCGGACGAACAAGTATTCCATGCTATAAGACCCCAAATTTTATGAATAAAGATTTAATTTTTCTCAAAATATTTTTTTAATATTATGGCGTGGATTTGATATAATGTTATAGTTGTGGGTAATATTTATAAATTTTGCAAAGTAAGCAAGTTGTTATAAAATATTTGATTGGTCTGGGAATATTTATTTTAACAGGGAATATTCGTACAACGGCGCAATCATTAGTGGACCCCACAACGGAATTACTATCGAAATGAGAAAATGACAGAAATATCTTTTTATAAAAATAACGGCGGAAGTTTTACAGTTAACTGTTAAAATACCCGATGTTAAAAGTACAGTAATACGCGTGGTTGCATATTAGCTCACGGTATTGATTATTGATGCTTACGTGAGAAGTCACTCAGTTTTATTCAATTATTGCTACAATAATTGATGCATAGTATCACGTTATTTGCTTTAATTATTGTTACAATATTTTATATCATTAAATCAATAATTGAGATGACAAGTTATTCATATTATTATTTGCATAATTAACAATGTCTAGAAGTTCTTTCGAGGAGAGGTTTGGTCACCTAATTGCGCGCCAATAGGGAGAAATCCTTATCGAAAAGCCCCATTTTTCCTGGAAATGATCTGGTTGTTAATATTGCGAGTTATAAAAATAATGAATAAATATTGTTAAAAATATTAAGGGGATTTTTATGAAGTATTTGTTGTAATTTTGCTTATTATATGAACTCCTATTTACTCATTTTTCAAAATAATTGGTAGAAAGTTATTTAATATAATAAAAGTGGGGGCCACATGTGGGGCCCATTATAAGAAAATTAGGGGGAGGGAAATGAAATGGTCACGAGAAGTAAGGAGAAGAAAAGGACGACATGTGTTATATATATTATATATTTTATTAGTTTTGTTTTTTTATGAAAAATAGAATATATTATATTTTATTATGCATAATATTTGCATAGTATCTGCATAGTATTTGCATAGTAAATTAGAAAATAAATTTCAGACGAATGAATTGCCCGTGACCCTTTTCTTGTTGCGTCCGTGATTTCTTTTTCAAATAGTATCCTTTCCATTCTCCTATGATGCTTAGTTAGAATTCAAAATCACACCAGAATCAGAGAATTCTTCTTCTATAATATGGAGTGTATTTCTTTAGAGTTTAAAAAAGCTTTGAGTGTAGAAAATAGTGAAAGTTTTCTTCAAGAATATATTTGTTATACCAGTCGGAATACTCTTCTTTTTGAGGTAAGGGGTATTATTTATTTCATATTTTGAAGAGATATTATTTTTCGTATTCGTATGAATATTATTTTCATTTAATATTCGTAAGGAGTATCATCTTCGTTCAATATTCGTAGGAATATTATTTTTATTCAACAGTGGTAAGGGGTATTATTTATTTCATATTTTGAAGAGATATTATTTTCCGTATTCGTATAAATATTATTACGTTCAATATTCGCAAGAAATATTATTTTCATTTAATATTCGTAAGGAATATTATATTCGTTCAATATTCGAAAAGAATATTATTTTCGTTTAATATTCGTAAGAGGTGTTATTTTTGCTAAATATTCGTATGAAATAATATTTTCTTCCATACTCTGTAGTATGTAAGAATATTATTTCGTTTCATATTTCGAATTCTATACTCATTTTGTTAAAGTTTTAGCTTCTATACTCCATGAAATTAGTAGAATATCCTTAAATTTTATGTTTCATCCAGTATCTTTTCATGGAAATATTATTCTGAACATTTTGATAAGTTTTAATTTTTTTATACTGGAGTACTTTTCATGGGGTACTATGCCCAAATTACTATTCACTCGAGTACTATTCACCCGGGGTACTATTCATGATAAAAATTGATTCGTTTTCGGTCCAAATTATTTTTGGTACAATATTATTCTTGAATTTTACTCTACAAAGCAGTATAATGTTGACAATTTGAACGTTATTGAATTCTGGATAAATTAAATTATAAATCTTTAAAAATTTATCATTTGCTTTCTTTTAATTGAATTCTTATATCATTGTCATCATCCTCATGCTTATATTAGGTTGAAAGTCATCTTTGGCCTGTAGTGCATAAATGGACTTGGTATGATTATGACCAGGGATTATTCGCTATAATCATGACCGTAATGTTACAAATGATGTGGTAAAAGTCCTCAGTGGCCCGTAGTGTATTGATGGACAGTTTTTGGTATGATCATGACCATTGGTTCTCTTCGGCCAAGGGTGCAAAGATGACTTGTTTTATGGCGTGATCATGACCGTTGATGAAAATACGATTATCCTTGGCCCGTAGTGCATGGATAATTCGTGGTCGTGATACTAAAGAATATCCTTGGCCGTAGCGCAGGGATGATTTGATGATGTGGATTATTTATTAAGCTGAGTCTCAGCAATAAAATTCATGATAAAATTTTTAAATCACAGAAGATAGTAGATATCATGCTCAACTTGACTCTTCTAATGGATTGCTTGTTCTGCTGCAGTTGTTGATCTAAAACTTGTTGTCTATTATATTCTATCAATTGTTATAATACTGAAGACTAAGGATAATTTATTCTGCATTATCTTAGTCATAATATTTCTTACTGGGCTAGTTGAGCTCACCCTTTCTTTCATTATTCTCTTCAGAAAATGAGAATATAGATGAGATTAGTCAGAGAATGGAGTGACGGTCCAGATGTTTGCAATAGTAGTCCTCACTATTCTATGAAATAGTGTGATAATAAATGTATTGAGGACTCCATTTAAGTTTGAATACTGTCTAGAAGACAATATTCGTATTAAAACTCAGTTTATGTTTTGTCGTATTTTACACGACAGTTGTATTATTAAGTTGTATTTGAATTTTGTATCATGTATTTGGCGACTTAAGATGGGTGACGTATACCTATTTTGGGGGTGTCAAAGTTGGTATCAAAACTTAGGGATATGATCCCTGGCTGAGATGTGAGACAAGAACTAGGAGGAGAG
Source organism: Panax japonicus (assembly GCA_020205505.1). Lineage (NCBI taxonomy): Eukaryota > Viridiplantae > Streptophyta > Magnoliopsida > Apiales > Araliaceae > Panax > Panax japonicus. The sequence goes on from CM035095.1 coordinate 30,228,822, forward strand.
AGACATGTAATTCCTTCGCTAGTATGACCTACCTAAGTTTTTTTATTATTTAATTGGTTGGTCAAAATATAGGAATAATATGTGGCATGTCAATTAACCCTTGTTTTGTAACAGTAAAATAACATCTGAAAATGTTGAGATAAGCAATGGAGCACATGAGACCGTTGAGTCACCGATGATCAATAACCAGGATAATGTGCATCAGGAAGACAATAATCCTCCTGTAAATAACAACACTGACCAAATGACGAACGATGGTATGTTTAGGAGTTTTCTAAAATTCATGCAAAACCAAACGAGAGAGACTCGTATTCAAAATACAGGTGAAAATAATGGCAACCCACGGTTGGTCACCGCTAAGCAGTTCAACAAGTTGGGACCACCGGAGTTTTTGGGAAAGCCAGAACCACTTAAGTCTGAGACGTGGATAAAGTAGATCACCAAGATATTTGATGTCTTGGAATGCTCAGAGGAGCAAAAGGTTCCATTCACCACCTTTATGTTGTGTGAAGAAGCAGATCATTGGTGGGAATCTGTAAAACTTACCCAGCCTGACGCACTCAAGATGTCTTGGGAGAAGTTCTAAGAATTGTTCAACGATAAGTACTTTCTCGAAAGTATTCATCACATTAAGAAGGTTGAATTCATCAAGCTGGAGCAAGATAATATGACCGTATCGCAGTACGAGGCTAAATTTGCGGAGTTATCCCAATTCGCATCCCATTTGGTCGATAATGAGGAACGAATGACGCGAATGTTTCTGCGAGGTTTGAAACCCGAGATACGTCAATACCTCATTTCTCACAAACTTTGTTTATATTCAGATGTTGTGAATAGGGCTCAGTTAGTGGAGCGCGATAATGAGTCAGCTCAACCAAAAGGTAACGACCAACAACACGACAATAATCATATCGGTGGCAATGGCCATCGGAACAATGATAACCATCGTGGGGGAAATTATCATGCCAAAAATGGTAACCATTTCGGTGGTAATCATGGCCAAGATAATAAAAGTGGAAATTTCAAGAAGAGAAGGTTCAACAATGACGTAAAGACAGCAGCACCAGCACCCGTTTCCAAGGAAGAAGAACGACCACCGGTCGTATGTTTCAAATGCGGACAGGAGGGACACATCCGTTCAAAATGTACGTAGCAACCTAAAGCGTGTTTTAATTACGAAAAAGAAGGTCACCTAGCTCGATTTTATCGTGTAGTGAAGTCAATTCCAGCTGGGATAGTGACGCCAAAGGATGTTCCAGACAAGTCAAAGTCGGTAGTATAAGTGAGAGCATTTGTCGAGGAACCCGAACGAAGTTATCACAGGTAAGTTAATCATAAACTCTTGCGAAGTCTATATCTTATTCGATACCGATTCTACCTATTCTTTTATTTTTCTTACTTGCGCTCAATGTTTAAATTTAACTCCAGAGAGATTAGACTTTGACTTATTTGTTGAAACTCCATTAGGAGAAACCTTCGTTACATCCACTATTTATAAATATTGTTTGATTTAAATCGACACTTTCACGTTACTTGTCGATCTTATCTCTTTGAAAATACTTGCCTTTGATGTGATTTTAGGGGTTGATGGGTTAAATACTCATCATGCTAAAATCAATTATTTTCGTAAGGTTGTTAGCTTTCATATTCCTAACCAACCTGTTATGCTAATTCAAGCAACAAATCCACTAAAGTCAATCATTGTTATATCAAACCATAAGTAAAAAGCCCCGAGCCTTTCGCTGGTGACTTCCTTATGTGGAATGCACCGAAGCCAGACTTTTCGTAGGCAACGCCGTTAGTAACGGTGGCAAGTTGATAGGTATCAATGTGACGTGATATCCAAGTCTTGGATGAGAGTCACAGTTTTGAATGATATTTTTATTGTTAATAAATTTCCTTACGTATTCCTGAAGAACATCCTAGCCTACCTCCAGAGTGTGAAATCGAATTTTGTATTGACCCCAGTACAAAACCCATTTCTATAACATTAAATATTTCTTCACCTAAAATGAACGTAGCATGCGCAGAAGACGTAGACTCGAGCTGTTGAAGATTACAACCATACCATTCAATAACATCCTAGAAAAATGAATGTGGTAGCTGACGCGATGAGTAGAAGATCGTATGCGTTTATGAGTGCGATGTTGTTAACACAAAAACCCATTTCGTATAACTTACAAATGATAGAGATAGAGTTAAATACTATAGGGACCTACGTGAAGATAACGAATATACGATTAGAATCGACTTATATTGATAATGTTAAATCTACTCAAGCTACACACCCGTAGCTGATGAATATGAAGAAGAAGGTTCAAGAAGGCGTTATTCTAGAAGCAAGAGTCGATAACGAGAGGAAATCTCAACCCTCAATTTAATTGGCCCATTTGAAATCCTCGATCGAGTAGGAACTGTGGCCTATATTCTCGCCTTACCGCCATGTATGTCGCGTGTTCATAACGTTTTTCATGTATCAATGTTACATAAATATGTGGATGACCCAAACTATATTATTGAATTAGAACTAGACGAGATAGCAGAAGATTTAACGTATGAGGAGATACTTGTTAAAATCTTGGATAAGAAGGAATATATTCTACGCTCAAAGCTTATACCTCAAGAGTTAGAATCTAACGAGGTATCCTCACCTGTTCGACATTCCAGGTACGTACGCCAATTTTGAGGACAAAATTTCATAAGAAGGGGAGATTGTAAGACCTCAAATTTTATGAATAAAGATTTAATTTTTCTCAAAAATATTTTTTAATATTATGGCATGGATTTGATATAATGTTATAGTTGTGGGTAATATATATAAAATTTTCAAAGTAACAAGTTGTTATAAAATATTTGATTGGTCGGGGAATATTCATTTTAACAGGAATATTCGTACAACGACGCAATCATTAGTGGACCCCACAACGAAATTACTGTCGGAATGAGAAAATGACAGAAATATCTTTTTATAAAAATAACGGCGGAAGTTTTACCTTTAACTGTTAAAATACCCGATGATAAAAGTACAGTAATACGCGTGGTTGCATATTAGCTCACGGTATTGATTATTGATGCTTACGTGAGAAGTCACTCAGTTTTATTCAATTATTGCTACAATAATTGATGCATAGTATCTCACGTTATTTGATTCAATCATTGTTACAATATTTTATATTATTAAATCAATAATTGAGATGACAAGTTATTCATATTATTATTTGCATAATTAACAATGTCTAGAAGTTCTGTCGAGGAGAGGTTTGGTCACCTAATTGCACGCCAATAGGGAGAAATTCTTATCGAAAAGCCCCATTTTTCCTAGAAACGATCTGGTTGTTAATATTACGAGTTATAATAATAATGAATAAATATTGTTAAAAATATTAAGGGAATTTTTATGAAGTATTTGTTGTAATTTTGCTTATTATATGAACCCCCATTTACCCATTTTTCAAAATAATCGGTAGAAAATTATTTAATATAATAAAAGTGGAGGCCACATGTGGGGCCCACTGGAAGAAAATTAGGGGGATGGAAATGAAATGGTTACGGAAAGTAAGGAGAAGAAAAGGACGACATGTGTTATATATATTATATATTTTATTAGTTTTGTTTTTTAATGAAAAATAGAATATATTATATTTTATTATGCATAATATTTTTATAGTGTCTACATAGTATTTGCATAGTAAATCAGAAAATAAATTTCAGACGAATGAATTTCCCGTGACCCTCTTCTTGTTGCGTCCGTGATTTCTTTTTCAAATAGTATCCTTTCCATTCTCCTATAAATAAGATGCTTAGTTAGAATTGAAAATCACACCAGAATCAGAGAATTCTTCTTTTGTAATATTGAGCGTATTTCTTTAGAGTTTAAAAAAGCTTTGAGTGTAGAAAATAGTGAAAGTTTTCTTCAAGAATATATTCACTATACTAGTCGGAATACTTTTCTTTTTGAGGTAAGGGGTATTATTTATTTCATATTCTGAAGAGATATTATTTTCGTATTCGTATGAATATTATTTTCATTCAATATTCGTAAGGAGTATCATCTTCGTTCAATATTCGTAGGAATATTATTTTCGTTCAACAGTCGTAAGGGGTATTATTTATTTCATATTCTGAAGAGATATTATTTTTCGTATTCGTATGAATATTATTTTGTTCAATATTCGCAAGAAATATTATTTTAATTTAATATTCGTAAGGAATATTATATTCGTTCAATAATCGAAAAGAATATAATTTTCGTTTAATATTCGTAAGGGATGTTATTTTTGTTCAATATTCGTATGAAATAATATTTTCTTCCATACTCTGTAGTATGTAAGTAATATTATTTCGTTTCAGATTTCGAATTCTATACTCATTTTGTTAAAGTTTTGGCTTTTATACTCCATGAAATTAGTAGAATATCCTTAAATTTTGCGTTTCATCCAGTATCTTTTCATGGAAATATTATTCTGAACATTCTTGACAAGTTTTAACTTTTTTATACCGGAGTACTTTTCACAGGGTACTTGTAACAACCCCAAAATAGGTCCATTCCATCCAACCCATTCTGAGTCGCCAAATACATGATACAGAAAACAACTACAACTTTATTACAACAATTGTCGTGCAAAATACAACAACACATATGCTGTGAGTTTGTATACAAATATATATCAACTGTGACTCATGTCCCAACCGTGGACAACACCTCATACTGACACCTTACATAAAGGTATAGTCGAAAACTGTTTTAGAAATTAGAATATTTGGGAAGTGCTCAAGGAAACCTTCGTACATGGGAGGCCATGCGTCTAGGTTATTATAGATATCATATGGCCACAGAATAATTCTTGGTTGTCCCAATAAACCCCAAAGAAAAATAAGAAAATTACTATCATATTCTTCCCAATGGCAAGTCTTCTCCTGACATATCATTATCTCCACTGTCTCTAATTGAGAGTTATATTTCAAATAGACTCCAAGATCATATAGATAGTACTGGTAGATATACTCAGCAAGTGGATGAGCACATCCATGTCTTATGATGACACGAGGTGGTATGTCATTAGACATCTTGTATGACAGTGGCAAAACACCCTTCCAACGTTGGGTTCGCTTCACCCTAGTTGATTCGCCAAATATAACTACTAAATGATGACCACCGTTCTATTCCCCTGTTATCCCCCGCTCGACCCAGCTACACTCGTATTACCTGAAAGGAATTGTGAAGCAAAAGGGTGAGCACAACTAGCTCAGTAAAGAATGTCATAACTAAAGATAAATAAATTATCAATAACCTTCAACAGTAATAAATCAGAGATTTAGAACATATGGTATATGATAAAAATTTCAACCATAGTTGCAGCGGAACGAGCAATCCATTAGAAGAGTCAAATAGACTATAAAGTCTATTATCTTCTCCATGTTAAAAGTCCATCAACAATGTTTTATCCCTATAACATCAATCAACAATTCCTGTCCACAATCACATGTATAACTCATAATCGTAATTGTTGTTCTAAATTCTTTTTCTCATCCAAGACAAAGATAATTTTTATCACCTGAAACATCAAAGATCATGGTTATACCAAATCACAGTTCATGTTCATAATCATACTAATAAATTCATCTTTGCACTACGGCCAAAGATATACATCAATAAGTCATCTTTGCACTACAGGCCAAACATATTCATCAACAAGTCATCTTTGCACTACAGGCCAAAGATATTCATCAACAAGTCATCTTTGCACTACAGGCCAAAGATATTCATCAGTTGGTCATGTTCATCTAAACACCTGTTCATCTTTGTACTACGGGCCAAAGATATTCATCAGAAATCATTCATCTTTGCACTACAGGCCAAAGATATTCAATAATATCATCATTTAAGATTGAGGATGATGAAAAATATTTTTAAAGAAACGAATCCAGTGAAACAAAACGACAAGGATTAACGATTCGTACTTTATTTTATTCACGTCCAAAAATACCTCAAAAATAATCATAGTGGTGTAAAATTCAAGAATGATCAAAACATGGATACAATCAAAGCTAGTATCCACAATAGATATTTTAGATGAAAAGGAAAAAAATTCATTTTTCGATGAATAGTGCCGTATTCGTGAATAGTGCCGTATACGTGAATAGTGTCGTATACGTGAATAGTAATTCCGACACCAAAAGATAGTAATTTCACAAAAAACATCTTCACGCTTCGTGAATAGTACTCGTGAATAGTAACTCATGAATAGTAACTCGTGAATAGTAACTCATGAATAGTAACCCCGACATGAAAAAGTTCCAAATTTGATAAAAAGTTCCAACCAATATTTTGGCATAATGATATTGAAGAAATAATATCATTTTAGAAGAAAATAACCTCCCTTACTATCCCTTACCTCGAAAGACAGTACCTCTGACTTGAATAACACTGAACGAACTTGCACCGTATAGCAATACTCAAAGTATACTCAAAATACTTACAAGAATACGCTCGATAATATAGAGAGAGATAACTTCAGTTTCTGGTGTGATTTTCAATTCTAACCTAAGCACCTATTTATAGGAAATTGCTTAGAACACCAAAGCAGAAAATTTAATATAATATTAATATATATATTAAGTTTTCTACGCCAACCCATGAATCTTATTTTCAGCCATTGCACACATGCTCCCTTCTAGAAAAAATAAAAAAAAACGTTTTTCTTTTATAAAATAATTTAAACTTCCAAAAATCAATTATTTCGGAGCTTCAGAACTTTAATAATTCATAATAAATAGTCCTTTTACCAGAAAATTCGAATCTTGCGAGTTTTTATAGGAAATTCAATTCTCTACAACTTTGCAGAAGAAAGTTTTTCCAAATTCCAAACAGAAATTGATCGAAATCCATAAACGGGCGATTTTACAAGCTATAATCAAATTTTCAGTCAAGAAATAGGTCTACCGACACACAAAACATGCTTTAAATATTTTTGGTAACAAAATACTCCTCCACATATACTCATATATCCCACATTCATCGTAAAAATATCATCATTATTATATTATTAAAATATAATAATATATTTAAATGAATTATTTTATCAGAAAAAGATAAAATATTAATTTTCAACAATTGTCTACATTAAAAATTTTCTCCATCTATATCCACATAAAATCAATATTTTCCTCATCATATAAATCAATAATTAATTATTCACAAATAATATTACAGAATCACAGTACTGGCAACCAGGCCATTCCCAAGAAAGAGGGGGCTTTCCAATAAAAATTTCTCCTTACTGGCGCGCAATTAGGTGACCAAACCTCTCCTTAGACGGAACTTTCTAGACATTACCAATAATTTTATCAAATAATATTATTCAGATAATATGAATTATTGCTTCGATAATGAAAAATACTGTGTAATGACAACAACAGCAATATAAAATATCAATGCAGCAATTATTGACTCAATAAAATAAAATACTGAACAGTAATTACTGTAACCATTATTGAGTAGTGCCTTCTTACGTAAGAATCAATAATTGGTGCAATACCGTGTGCTACTGTATTTTAACCACCGAGTATTTTAACAGTATTAACAGTAACAACTACGCCGTTATTTTTAAAACTTTAATTTGTCGTTTTCTTCATCCAACAGTTATTCTGTTACGGGGCCCACAAAAGGCTGCGCCGTCGTACGAATATTCCCCGACAGAAAGAATATTCTACGACCAAACGAATATTCCCCGACAACAATGAGTATTTTATAACCACTTGCGTATTTTGAAAAAAAATTCATATGTCACCCTTAACTTTAACCTTTTATCAATTTAACCATTTACTGAATTGTAATTATAAGAAAAATTGAATACAGTACTATTCACTCGAGTACTATTCCCAGTACTATTCCCAAATTACTATTCACATGATACTATTCACTCGAGTACTATTCACCCGGGGTACTATTCATGATAAAAATTGATTCGTTTTCGGTCTAAATTATTTTTGGTACAATATTATTCTTGAATTTTACTCCACAAAGCAGTATAATGTTGACAATTTGAACGTTATTGAATTCTGGATAAATTAAATTATAAATCTTTAAAAATTTATCATTTGCTTTCTTTTAATTGAATTCTTATATCATTGTCATCATCCTCATGCTTATATTATTTTGAAAGTCATCTTTGGCCTGTAGTGCATAAATGGACTTGGTATGATTTTGACTGAAATGTCCAATTACGAGACATCTCAGATGATGCGGTATAATTATTTGGTGACATTGCTCCTACAATTAGCTTTTACGGGATCATGCTCTATTAATGGTTTTAAGCACGTCGTACAGTTGTGCATTGACAATCAACCCATCGATGAGAAGTTTGACCATGATGAAGTTAATGTAAATGGCATGCCAGAAATTCAAGTAGATGATGATGAGGCCGTTCAAGATGAGCCGTTATTGGATCCTATTTGTTCCCAAACAAAGGAGCGCAAGAAAGCTTCAAGAATAAAGAGTGGGATCGAAGAGGCTGGAAGTCGTAAACAATTGAGAAAGTGTGCAATATGTAATATGATGACCAATCATGATAAGCGAAACCACTATAAAGTTTTGAATCAAGACAAGTCTGGTGTTTGAAGTTATCTTTATATTTGCTTGTATAACTATAAAATTTCGGTTTTCTTAAATTTTTAATTGACTATTTGAAAGACATTTATATTTGAAAGTCAGATTTCTGGTATTTGTGTTTTCTTATATTTTCTTGAGTTTATAAATGAATGCTTAAGTCTTTCAGGTTTGATATGCCATGATTAGTTTCTATGACAAAAATTTTATTCTATTACCTACAATCCATTGCATTTATTAGGGTCTGTAAAATGCTTTCTAGTTTCTTTGGCTAATGATTAGTACAGGACTCTAGAACACAATTAAAAGACCCACTTATGCTCTATGTACATAAGAGACACTTAGGTATTTAGACCACAAACAAATGGAACTTCAAATTTAGTAAGTTATCAAAAACTGGATGCCATGATTCACTGTGAAAACAACAAAACAATACACAATCAAAAAAAAATTACCAAGAAAACAACTATTAACAAATAGGTAAACTCTCCTCCAAGGGCAGGATGAAAGGAAAAGTAAGGAATTAGTGTACCCCCATAAGCCAGGGCCAAGATACTCCTAATAAAATATCAACTCATTTGAACACCTTCATCACTATAAATGTATAAATTGCAGAAACAATTCCTGTCTATCTTTCATATGGTACAAAAAAGATCCCCCATAGGTCTTGTGATCCAGTAGGGCCAACCCACTGTATGAAGCACAACACCAGGTTTATGCTTGCTCTCATCAATTTCCCATACCTGAGAAGGAATATAAGTTCAGGAATTAGGTAGAAGCAAGAAGAATACATAGTAGTATGCCAAAAGGATACGAATAAATTAATGAAATATATGCAACAATAGAACTCATTATAGTCCCAAGAACTTCAATGACAAAAAACAAAAAACAAACCCTATAAACCAAAAAAAAATTAAAAGCTTCCAGTAGCAAGAAATGGTATTTGTGTGTGTGAGTGTGCGCGCGCTTTGCATTTAATCAAAATGAAAAAATTCTACAAGTCTTAGGAAATTAATTTAATTATAAATAATTATTATAAAATAATATGTATGGTGAGAAACTCATTAATTATATTAATGACAGGATCAAATATTTCTGATTTTTTCGCAATCACAAAGTTGGCAAATTAATTGTGATTGAATGGTATATTATCACTAATTTATATACAAAATTTATTCTCATATCAAAATAAACAATAAATCAAAGATTTTGTACCAAGTTTTAATTTGTTTAAATATTCTCTTACTAATTACAGATACTTTAGCCAATTAAAAGGCATCAAATAACATTTATATATAACCATGCATGCGTAGAATTTGAGGTAGAATTTTGCTATACAGTGAAGTTGCTAAAAATTTGGGTGAAAAGGGCACCACAGTTTATTAGAGAAATAACATAATATTGTTATTTAGGATAGTTTTATATTTATCAAGTAATTAGGATATTGTTTTTGAATTACCATAATCATCTCTTGGGAATATTTGATTATGTAATCCCTTGATTTTAGCCTAGGTGATTTTGTAAATCACTTGATTCTAGCTTTAGTGATTATATATATCCCTTGATTCTAGCATAGGTGGTGATCTTATATGTATATATATAGGACACCTCTTTTTGTAAATGAAACAAGCAATAATATACAAATCTCAAATTTCTATTAGTTTCAACTTGGTATCAGAGCTATAATGCCAAAAGGCTTATGATCCATTTTCTATCTTCTGCTGCACATCTTCTGTCTCTTGCCTACTAATCCAGACAGTCTCCTCACCTGTCAGCATTCAGCAAATTGTCCCTGATTTCTTCTTCTTCTTCTTCTTCTTCCTATAATCCTCTTTCTATTATTTTTCTGATCGAGACACAATCTATTTTTCTTCTAATTCTCATATTATCCTTCTTCTATCAATGACTTCCTTGCCTTCTAATTTTCATTCTTCTTCCTATGACTTGGAAAGGTGGCTTAACCCAGAATCGTTCCAGGAAATTAGCCACGCCTCCATGGCCGATCAAATATACGGTCCATTTAAAAATTTTGACGACTCTTTGGTCAATGAAAATGATGACTGCGAATTCCTAAATGATGTAACATCAAATTGGTATGCAGATGATCTTTTTGATCAACTTTCTTGCTTACAAAAGCTACCTACTCAATCTGTCAAAAGTTATCTTGCCGGAGCGACATCGCTTCTTTATACATTTGAAAGCGCGGGCGGTTCTCTTAGTCCGTCAGAGTTTACCGATTTTTTAGTTGAAGGTCTTGATGATACTCTTTTTAAGAGAGTTCATATTTATTATTATTTGATGAATCCTTCATTTAATGATTTTTCCACTCTTCTATTCGAACATGAAAAATTGTTACAGCAACTCACTCCAAACCCATCCATTGGTACACTACAAATTGAGCCTAATGATATTCACGTGTCTGTGGTTACACATCCTGAGAAACTCTCTTCTATTGTTGATATTGATATATCTAACACCTTGGATGTTGATCAAGTATTGGAAACCACCGCCATTGGTTTTTCATCCTCTAAAATCTTAAATTCTACTTCGCCCATAGCTGTTGTTGAGACCTCAAAAGTCCACCATTCTGGTATTCCAAATCCAGAGCTTCTTTCTTCTTTTGTGGACATGACACCATCTAGCATTATACATGACGTTACAACAAGTCCACCAAATACTTCTTTTGATGAGATTTCTTGCTTAGCGGTGCCAAAAAGTTGCACTCTTCTCAAATCCCAATTGTTAGACTCTTTTTACTCGTGCCTACGTGGTAATTCTCATTCTCATTCAAATGTCCTTGCTAATTCATTTTTAATCTTTCCTTCATCTTCATTCCATATGGAGCCCGACACTATTCGTTTAAGTCCAGAATCCTTTCTTATTCATAATGACTTGAAAAACATTGGTAAACATGTTTACGGAGTATTATATTCAAGAGATGTAGAAGATGGATTGCAAGGTTCTTATTTGTTGCCAGTGTGCGTACAACCAAACGCTCACTATTTATGGCTTGCTTTTATAGCAATGTATGTTATGCTCTTTTTTAATGTGGCGTTGAGATTGCTTGTGATATCTACTGTTGGAGGTTTTGTTATTTTGTTGTTTCTACATTTACGCAGATGCTCTTTCAAGCTCAACCTTCGGTTACCTACGTTTCGCTTGCGGGGGTGTATTAGAGAAATAACATAATATTGTTATTTAGGATAGTTTTATATTTATCAAGTAATTAGGATATTGTTTTTGAATTACCATAATCATCTCTTGGAAATATTTGATTATGTAATCCCTTGATTTTAGCCTAGGTGATTTTGTAAATCACTTGATTCTAGCTTTAGTGATTATATATATCCCTTGATTCTAGCATAGGTGGTGATATTATATGTATATATATAGGACACCTCTCTTTGTAAATGAAACAAGCAATAATATACAAATCTCAAATTTCTATTAGTTTCAACTCAGTTTTCTCAAACTTTGAGCACGTCATCCTAAAAGGTTTGTTCATTGCGACTTCTGAGTCACTGACCACAAAAGTTTTTCAACATAACAAGGGTTGTAAATCATTTATTGTAAGAAGTATGATGACTCCTAATTTTTTGATTTTATTAGTAATATAAGGGATGTAAATCATTTACTGTAAGAAACTAAGAATAAATGTCTTGTTTTGCTGTCCAACTACTGTTGCTACATTGATTAAACACTTATCAGGAGTCTATTATGCGAAATATATATAAATTGATTATCATAGATAACTGGTCTTTCTGAAAAGGCTACAAAACTAAGTCCTTGTAAATATGGTAACTGGGCATGTATCTTAACTTTTTCAATCGAACCATTGTTGTTTCTTATCATTATATATACTTTTTTAATCATATTTATGTTAGTAAAGAATATAATGATAGTACAATAATGGATTCCTCACAAGCAAACATAATGGAATCCAAGCAAGAAAGAAAATATCCATAATATTTCAAAGAATCTGATAATATATTAATGGAATCATTTTGAAACTATTCACCCATCTTTATAAAACAACGTATTACGACAGTTGGTCAAATATACAATCATTACTCTTCATTTGAATCTAAATCTAAAGTTTGGTCGATACAAAGATATTTTAAAGGAATGTCCCTCGCTTTGCACATCATAAGCTCATGTGCTATTCTAAATCTAAAGTTGTAAGCCTTGTTTGGAGTCCATCTCGGTACCTTCATGATGTTTATCCGGTGCAAAAAGAAATCTACGTATTTTGCAACATAAATGCCACAATCGTCTGAATTCCATTGTCTCGGCCTAGTCACACAAACTTCAACTTTCGGCTTCGATCTTGGCCACTTTGCTTTAGGAATTGCCATACGAAGCAACAAAGGAATTAACTCCACCTATAAACCATAAAACAATCATTTAATTCCCTAAACCTCATATGTTTGTATGATGAAATGAAAAAAAGTAATATATTAATTATCTAACCACAACACCAAAGTAGTTTTGATATAATTGTGACAATGACATTAAGGGTTTGTCATCATTAAGTGGATCAAATAACATTACTTTCCACTTGTTCACACTCCAAATAAATAGGCAGAAATGACTGTTTCTTTCGTTGATGAATGGAACGAATATGTAATCAGACTCATGAACTGGGGCACCGACTGAAGGATTGATGTAACTTGTTAAAAATTTGAGTTTTGTTGCTTTGCTTACTCCGACACTTGGTAAGTATTGGATGCCCAAACCCGCAAAGTACGTTGGCATGAAATAAAATATAGCCCATCGTTGGATTCCTTCACTCCTCATCTTAGCTTCTCTATCTCTCAACAACAATAAATATACATCTAATACATGCGCCCATAACCAACCATTGCGTCTCAGACAGTTCACATCCTTAAACTCTAAGTTGTATAGACCGTCTGGATGGATATGAGGAAAGTATAATGGGTCGTGAGTTGGACTAAACCAATAGTGATTTAACCAAGTGATTTTCTCAATCTTAAAATACTTGACAAGGTGAGTGTGCTTTGTTCTCTCTCTCTCATTCTAACTGGCAATTTCCTACTGTGTTGAGTAGAAGGAGCAAGGCTACCCTGAGTTTCTTGAACCGTAGGTTGGGGTCCCGTCATGTCAATATCCATTTGTCCAACTTGAGGTTGTGTTGGATTTTTTTGGCTGGAATCCCTTTGTAATCATTCATGAACGACTGGTACAGTGTATTGAACCATGACTCATACATGATTCTTAACTCAGCTGGCAGATCAATTGACATAAACTTTACAAATATAGCTTTTGCAGTCTCAATCTAAAATTAAAACAAAAATAAAAATTATATTAGTAAAATAAGGACATCAAATTATAACACAGAAACATGTATAAAAATTAAAAAACTTACAGTGTTTACAACCACATATTGGTCAATGAATACCCGTGGCTCGTAATCTTCCCCTTGACACCTAAAGGGTTGAGGATGGTGTATCCGTCTCTGAGTAATTTTTCTGTACCATGTCATATAATCCTCGATAGATATCTGCTGCAAACCCTCCAACACTTGCCCTTCTAAACTCTCCATGTAGGCCTCCCACAAATGAATATAACTGGACCTATGATTTTTATAATTTATTCTCGTAAATAATTTATGTTCCATCCTCAACTCCACCATGTTTTCAACATTTGATGGATATAACTGCAAATATCCAAATTGCCTTACAAATCAGTCAGACATTTGAAACTCAAAAATGTCATAATGAATCAAAGGTATACGAGGGGATCCACCTAACCTTGCCTCAAAAAAGTCTCAATCCAAACGTGTGTCAAATATCTGATATGGACGCCACACCCAATCTGTTTCCAACATGTCATCAAACTCTCCTCGGTAAAAAACAAGATGGTGATGTGGATTTTTGCGGCACTGATATTGTTTGAAATTTGGATCAAAAGAAGAGTATGCCCAGGATAATTCCCTAAGTATCAACTTCTGGGAATTATGCCTAGGGGTAGGACGACCAATGTTGAACCTTTTGTGAGCCCGCATCATAAGCAAGGTTGCACATCTTACAAATTTTTTTGTTGTTTTCCGAGTAGCCTCATCCAAACCCATATACAAATGCCCTAAAACTGCTGCCCCCAATGCATATGTAATTATGTCTTCTAATCTTTCTAATAATAATAAATACCTAGGATGCACTATATTTTTACTCTTTATAGGAAACAAAATAGCGCAACACAAATACAACAGGTATGCCTTAGTGTGTTTTACCACATCATCTGAAGTAGCATCTTTAGGTAATTGTCCATATTTATGTCTTAACCAAGGCAAACTTATGTCCCCCTTTTATAGCACTGTTCCCAATCTTCTACTGCTACTTTTTGCCCAAAAACCTTTATAAAATAGCTTTTGGGATGTTCTAGTTCTCCGCAAGGAAAAGGTTTTTCTAATATGGGCAACCCGAATATAAATCCCACATCCTCTAAAGTAATGCCGACCTCTTCACATTTTAAGTGAAACGTATTTGTTTCACTCCTCCAACACTCAACAAAAGCAGATACAAGAGATGTATCAATCTTTGACACTACATCTTGATGACAAAATATACCAAAACCTAACCGTTCTAGTAGATATTCTTGCTCTTTAGTCAAGTTCCATTCAATTAATTTTGTAGACATCTGACAAATTTCTAACACACCCCTATCCTACAAGTTAAACAGAGGATACATACATAAATTATCAAAATATGAAAGTTTTTTACAAAATTTTAAGAGAAATATGATATATGGGACAATAAACTTACAATATTTTGCCATAAGTCAGAAGATACATGATTTTCTTGGTCCCATAAGATAATAGGATCAAAAGGTCCTGGATTGATATCCATATCTGTCCTAAAAATTCAACACAATGTCAAGTATTAAACAATTTATAAAAATTCCAATAACAAGGTAAAGGGAGAAGGAACAAATCTTTTAGATTCTAACTCATTAGGATCAAAACTCAAGTAATGTTGCACATCAAACCATCTTGAAGAAACATCAGTAAGACGAGGAAATCAAAAATAAACACCCAAATCACCTAGAAAATTACTTTCAATTCACTTGTAGAAGAAACTTTTCCTCCATGTTTTAGTATGCTAAATCAACAATAAAAGTTACCTATTTATATGGAGTTCATGTGATCACTTCACTCTCATAATTAGGAAAAAAGAACATTTCAAAGACAAGCTCTCGTATAAGGAAGTACATAAACAAAAATAAGATGCACCATATACATTTACCCCACCGCGTACTCCAATACAAAAGGAAAAGTTTCAAAATCCGTAGTAGTATCAAAATTCCAAGCACTAACATCTACACATTAAAGCTTATAACAAATTATGAGCATCTCAATACTTAAATTGTAACACTATTGTAAATCTTTGTTCGCATATATATGATTTTGAAAATAAAAGAAATAAAAAGAATAAACTTAGTGATAAATTGTACCCCTAGATAAATTTTCGAGCAAAAAGAAACAGAAATAAAACGAGCATACATGTATCATTTACAACAAACAATACAACTGACAACGAGAGAGAAAGAAGTGCCAAAATAAGTAATTCTAACAAAATATAGATCTGAGTATTACATGTGCCGACCTTGTTGATTTGGGGAATGACTGCTTCTAGGGTTCGTCGGTTTTTGCCCAAATCACAGAACTCTTCACGAACTCTTCCTCTTTATTGCTGATTTGGGGAATGATTGCTTCTAGGGTTTGTCGATTTTCGCCTAAATCGCATAACTCTTGACGAACTCTTCTTCTGTATTGGTGATTTGGGGAATGATGGCTTCTAGGGTTCACTGGTTTTCGCCCAAATCGTAGAACTCAACTGGGAACTCTTCCTCTGTATTGTTTTACCTTTGTTACCTTTTCCCCAATTGTGTTTGTTAAAATCCGTTCGCTAGTATTACAAGCGGATTGTGTATATTATGTGCTAAATGAGCTAAAAGGGGGCATAAGCGTCTGGTTTTTTTACTAATTACGTCCGCTAGAATTACTAGCGGACGGTGATTACCCAAACTATATCGCAACCATTCATCAATAAAATGGACGGTTTAGAGTTTATATGCCACTTTTTATCCCATAGCATATAAATGCTATGGATCATTCCCTTATATATATATATATATATATATATATATATATGGATAATGATCCATAGCTTCTATTTTTGCTATGGATCAAAATTTGACAAATACGATCATAATCGTCCGTTTCTATAATGAACGGCAATGATGAAAAAACTAAACTCATCGTCCGCTAGTTATTCTAGCAGACGAAACTATTAAAATTTTTGGTCGATTATGCCCTTCTAACCCCAAATCATCGCAATAATAAGAAAGCAAAAAACCAAGTCCGCAACACAATCCACAATCTCAACGGCGATTCCTCTCAATCCCTCTACAAGTCCATAATCTGAGCAATCTTAGCTGCTATTCCTCTCGATTCCTCTGCAACTACATAATCTCAGCGGCGATTCCTCTAGCAAAACCCTTCAATACTCGAGCGTAGAAGATTTGTCGGTGAGTTTTCGAATTATAAGGATTTTTCGGTGAGTTTTCGAATTATAAGGTTAAGAATTGAAAACTGTGAATTGGGAACCTATCTATCTTTGTCCAAAAAATGGATACTATGATTGCTTGGTTCACATAAAAGATTGGGTACATGTGCTATTAATCTTGTTTTGTGTTTGGATTTTGCTATTTATGTTGGGAATCTCAGTGTTTACCCCTGTAAAATATTTTATTTGTTTTTAAATAGTACTGAGAACAAGTAAAAATTGATTATTTTACTCGAAGTTGCATGACTGATTTTTGTGTTTTTAATTGGCCAAGTATATTTGGCCAAATACCATGATTGATTACTTAGAACATCAATATCATTGATAGCATATGCACAAAAGAGATACCTGCTTGAATTTTTTTTGATAAGAACAGTCTTTGGTAATTAAGCGAGGATCTTTGATGATAGAGTGCCAGTATTTGCAAATGGACGTAAATCGCAACAGAGACTTTATGCAAGGTAGTTTTTCAAGAATCTGCATTAAAATATCTATGTAGTAATGAGTAATTCGCAACAACCATTGTTAGTATATAAGTGTGTTTGTCTACCAACTTAAGAAGCGTTTAGTGCGTTTAGAGTTTAAAACGCACACAAGAGTCTTACAAACGCAACTTTTGGAGTTTAAACGCATTATGCTAATTTAGGCGCGCTGCTAAATAAATAGAAGTTAACTTCAGTTTATAAAATACACAATGATCATTAATTAAAGTTAATTTACAGTATACTAGTTTCGTATACACACTCCTTTGCATTCTATAACTTAAGCATCATTTATATAGCCAGTTCTTTGGTTGGCACTATAAAAATACTGTCTCAAATATGATATGAGCTCAAAGTTCAAATTATAAATGTAATTATTTCGATTTTTAGGACATATATTTGTCAATGGCGGAACTAGGTTTCTTTTTTTTAGGACATATACATGTTTGGTGTGTATTTTATCTGTAAATAGGTTAATGAATATGTGGTTCATGCAAAAAATTACATTTTTTTTACAAAGAGATGAATTCTATTGAATGTATACTGTCTTTCCTTATACTTGACAATAACAGTCATTAGCGAATTGACATACTACCTGCCTTACATTTACTAATTTTACTCGAGTGCTTTTCTTATGCTATTTTGGACCTGTAGGAGTAATAATCTGTCTCTTATTTGAGATTCTAAGAATTATCTTGTTTACTGTCTTGCAAGATTGACCATCAATTTCAGCTCATGATATTTACTTTGTATTATGCAATTGCTATGAATGATTGTTCTCTATCAATTACATTAAATATGCTAGAATGAAGGCTTTAGGTTTGGGAAAATATGACAATGAACTAAGCTTGGAATCGGTCAAGTTAGTCATTATACCCAGGGTACCTCTAGTGAGTCTTTCCTGCTTAAGGTTACAACTTACACAACACAAAAACAGAGGTTAGCTTTTATTATTTTTCAACCTTTGCCTAAGATCATAGGAGAACAAAAATTGTGATCAGTAATGTAATATCAGGTGCACAATAATATTGATTAAGTAATTAAAGTTGATTCTAGGGACTCACCAATTATTAACTTACAACTCTTTTTTTTATTGTATTTATCATTATGTCAAAAATATATGGTAATGAGTGAGAGCCGATAGCATAAGAGAGTGGTATTGAGTTTAAAGTATCAAGGGATGCAAAAATCTCTCAAACAAAGACATGAAAACTTAACGCCGATATATTATGTTTAAAATTTGTGCATCTTTCTACAAGTTTCGAGTAAATTTTTAAGACTTTTTTATCTTCTTTGGACCTTTAATTATACGGTGCAATTCCAAACTTTCTTATGCTTAGGGACTTATATGATATATCTCTGAAACTGCTACATTTTTTGCTGGTGTTGATGTTACAAAAGAGTTAAGGAGCCAATACCTATTTTATCTATTGTTCATTATAATATGGGTGGTATTCCAACAATTTACCATGGAGAGGTAACTAACTTAACAAGTGAAGTTGATATCATCAGTTTAGATGTTTTAATAGTAGTATTTGTGGTGAAAAGCTTCTCTTAGCTATATTTTCCTTAATATTTAATCTTTTGAATCTCAGGTGGTTATAATTAAAGGTGGCGATCCTGATGTAGTAGTACCTGGACTTTTGGCTGCAGGGGAGGCGGCTTGTGCGTCTGTTCATGGTGCCAATCACCTTTGTGTGAACTCTCTTCTTGACATTGTTATTTTTGGATGAGCTTTTGCAAATAGGGTAGCAGAGATCCAAAGACCAGGTAAGTAATTGTTTATGAATTTCTATTGATATATGTTATAGAACCTGTAGTACAATTTAAGATGCCTTCACTTGGTGTCACACATGGGAGAAACAAAAGCCTTTGAAAAACTGTTGAAATTATGACACTTTCTTCTTTCACATTAAGATTTATGTGGGATATACTTTAAACATAATCTAGTTTCATAATAATATTTTTTTACTACATGCCATTTTTACTGTCTTTTCAGTTTCCTTTTTGGAACTTCTTGGTTTGTTTATGGTCTGCTGGGAAAAGTCTCTTTTGTTGCTGTAAGTAGTAGTAGCAGCATTTTTATCCTTTTGTTAAAATTCCAAAATTTAATCATGTTGTGCCTTTTTATGTGATGTATATTCTTAATAAAAATATGTTGTTCGCAGGTCCCAAATGGTTTTGGATATGGATTAGGTATGCTGCAGCTGATCTTGTATGCCATTTACTGCAAAACCAACTGCTGATGAATCCTCATCCCTGGACTTGGATACTTGAATGCTAATGTTGCTGCTTGCTGGAAACTTTAATGTTAGTGTTGCTGTTAGAATCTTGAATCCTAATGATGCTGCTTGCTGGAAACTTGAATGTTAATGAATAATGTTGCTGCTAGAAACTTGAATGTTAATGCTGATGTTGCTACTAATGTGTATTTTGTAATTCATATGCCTTAAACTTTTCAAAATTGTATATTGTAAACTGTAAATTTGGAACCAATAATATAATACAAGCTCGTTTTTACTCGAGTTCGATTCAAAACAAGTAGTTCGAATATAATTTCGAGTCGAGTTGAATCGATCTTCGAGTACCATTTTTTTCGTTGAGTCGAATACGAGTACATTGTCGAATACAAGCAAGATATTTTTGTATCGAATCGATTTGACTTATTTACAGATTTACACTTATTTATGTAAATGAATTTCTAGCGGAGCTTGAAAAAGATTTCCCTGGCTGCTTGGAGGGGACATAAGTGTCCAAATTTTTTTTATAACTAGTCCGCTAGTTAGACTAGCGGATGACGAGAATATTTTTTAAATTCTAACCATTAATTATTGTAATTGAAGGTAGAGATGGTGTTTGCCAAATTTTGATCCATAGCAAATAGATATATATATATATATATATATATATATATATATATATATATATAGTCCGCTTCTTCAGCAAACTGGAGGGAGCGAACTAAGAACGAACTGGTTATAGCGATGGTTTTTTGTCTATCCTATAGCGACGGAAAAAATCGTCGCTATAGCCGGTTCGTTCTTAGTTCGCTCCTTTCATATCGCTCTTATTTAATTGACTTTACTTGAAAATAAATTCAAACTTAATTTTAATTTTAATGAAAATACTCTTGAACATGATTTTGGGGATAGATAAACTCAAATATGTAACTTAAAAAACTTTACTAATGAGAAAATGATATATATATATATATATATATATATATATATATATATATATATATATATATATATATATATATATTGACAAATTTAATAACGAAGTTGGATAAATGCGACTAACGTATAATTTAAGTTATAAAATAAAATAATAATATGTGAATTATATCTTAATTTTTTCATATTTCATATATTTACATACATCGACATAAATATTTTTACAAATAAAAATGTTAGTTAATTCACAACGTCGTCTATCATGTGAGGGTAGACTCTACCTACTATTTATGTTAAAATAAATTTGTAGAATTATTAAATTTATTTATAAAAATATTAATTTTCTAAATTTATCGTTATATATAGCAGGACTTACAAATAAACTATCACATTCGGTCATTGAATTACCCCTCTACTTCTGTTATAATTATATCACTGAATTAATAAGTCGCTTTTTAATTCTTTCTGCAATCAATAAAATGTGATTACTTCATACTATCCTCTATAAATTATAAAGAAGATTTAGGAAACGCTATTTTCACATGAATTTTTAATATTTTTATATGATTCTCTCTTAGATGAAGATGAGATTTACTTTCTTTTTATGTAAAAGAGAAATATGTGAAAATATGAAATTCATATAGAAATATCAGTTTCCATAATTTATTGTCTTTATTGTGAGTCTCTCTTTAATTCTTACTTATTTCATATTTTCAAGTATTTGCATTTCAATATAAATTTATCATCATATATTAAAAGAACCTTAATAATAAACTATCACATTAGGTCTTTGAATTCCTCCTCTACTTCTATTATACTTCTTCCATTCTAAAACTTAAAATATAATTTGACTTTTGAGCTCAAACGATGACATATTAAATTTAAAATTGATATGAATTTATTTAATTTTAGTTGATATAATTATTATAATTGTGTAGTATATAACAAAAATATTAATCTTAAAATTTATTTAATTCTAAAATTTTATAAATTATACTAATTTTAAAATTTAATATATCGTTATTTGACTCAAGTTGTATCTCAAACTTTGAAACACAAGAGAGTAATTTATATCACTAGAGGGTGTATTCAATTAAAACTTTTAAAGACTTTTAAAGTTTGGTTGTATTCAATCAAGACATTTAAAGAGTTTATTGTTGATCAATTTCGCAATCAATGAATACGTGCAATTATACACGGTCAACAAGTAATAAATTGATAAGAAAAATATCGTTCTCACGAGAAATTATTTAATAACAAGTATCAAATATTAATTCGTAACTAAATTAATTTTATTTAAACAAATAATTTAGTATTATGAATTAAAATAATTAACAAAACTACTATTAAATACCACTAGATTAAAATCAGGCTATGAAGAATTAAGATCACAATTTCACTTATTACTCATTTATATCAATACACTTTTTATTGATTATGCTCATTATTCTGAACTGTTAATCAAGAACTTATTAGTATTTATAACCACCTTTCGATGCATAAGAAACATATTAATCCAAATCCACAGTTGATATATTTGAATCAAACACCCTAATTAACTAATTCACTATATTCATATGTTAATTACAATTAAAAAGGATTTAAAGCACATGCCTTATCCTAAACACAAATCATGAATTTCATCACCATGCAGAAAACAAAATCACATGCTATTATGATCAGATCTAAATCTATATTTCATCTCCCGAATTCATATAAATTATCACAATAATTTTTAATTAGACAATTAATTACTTATGCACAAATCATAATAGACAACCCCTAAAATAGATCATAATAATTAATAAAAATATATACTAAAACAAGTTGCGCTATAATATCCGTTGCAATCTTAAACAAGAGATTTAGTTCATTGTTATTGAATTAAAGTCTAGAATCCACAATTGAATAAATATTAAAAGATAGAAATAGAAGTAGGGTAGAGAATAAAATATGTTGTCTGTAAATTTGAGACTCTCCTCTTGCTTTGAATCTTCAATGCTCTTCAAGTTGCTTCAATCTCCATCCCAATCTAAACTAGGGTTTGTGAATAAAAGATGGGATCTAATGGAGTGTATCCTTAAAACAATCTCCTCTCTACTTTCTGCCTCATATCATGTATTTATAGATTATAAGTCAAATCCCTAGTTTAGGAGGAAACCCAATCCAATTTGGAGTCAAAAAAGTATCAAATTTCGTCTGAATGCGTTCCAACTTGATCTGGCCCGACCCCAGCACTCTGGTGCTACTCACGGTGCTGGTTTTCTGACTCTGGGCGCCCCAGCACTGGAAATAGCATAGAATTGGGTGCCCCGGCGTTGGGCACTTTCCTAAAATTTTCCGCTCTAACATCCTTTGGAAAAATCGCCATAACTTCTTCGATTGAACTTCGATTTAGGTGATTCAAAATGTTTCAAAAAGAGTATAAGTAGATCTACAACTTTTATTTTTTGAGTTCTTCGAAATACGGATTGGATCAATACCGAAATTGGCCCTGAAATGGTTGCTATGTAAATGGAAAGCCGAATATGCGAATCTAGCAACCCCAAACGTCGATCCAAGTAACTTTTGTCCCAATTCCTACAAAACAAAGTAAAACACAGGTGAATTGACACAAACAGTTAAAAACTACCAAAAGATTAAGCTCAAATGCACTCAATTCATGCGTATAAAACTCACTCATCATATATAAAAGTTTACTGGTATTTAATCACAACTTTTGTAATGTTTTTAAAAGTTAGGTGGTATTGAATTGAGACTTTTACAAAGTCTATAAAAGTATTTTGGTATTCAAAAAGTCATAAATTTTTCATATTTCTATCAAATGGTAGAGTTTGACAGACTTTAAAAGAAGAGATGCCCATATCCAAAGTCTGACCTCATCTTTAAAGATTTCTAAAGACTTCTAAATATTTGAGAAAGTGATAAGATGAACATAGGAGAAGGAGAAGGAAAAGGAAAAGGAGAAAGTGATAGAGGAGATCAAATAAAGATAGAGCAAATGTCTGTTTATAGCATATGAGGAGAGAGAAAAAGGAGGAGGGATTTAAAAGAGGAGTGCGTTAAGGGTTCCAAATAGAATCAAGTGGGGTTGCAAACGAACCAAACTGTTCGCGAACCGGTTTAGTTCTGTTTACACTTGAACTTCCTTTGAGGTTTTCGCTTTATCTAATATCATTTCACTTGAACTTTTTATTTACATGAACCTTCATATTAAATTTTAAATCGTTATCTTTGAAATATAGACCTTGAATATCATTCTTGAATTTGAATCCACGTTTTGGTCATCATGTTAAAAATTTAGACATTCTTGGACTCTGGACAAATTAAATGTCAAATATTTATTCTTTTATCTTATTATTCTTACAAATTTCGTTCATCCTTTATATCATTGTTATTAAAATCAAGTTATGGTGAATATCTTTAGCCTAGGTGCAAAGATAATATGATTGATAAAAGTCTTTGGCCTGGGTGCAAAGACGATATAATTATTAAATGTCTATGGTCTGTATAGCAAGGACACGTGGTGA
This sequence comes from Panax japonicus, assembly GCA_020205505.1. Taxonomy (NCBI): domain Eukaryota; kingdom Viridiplantae; phylum Streptophyta; class Magnoliopsida; order Apiales; family Araliaceae; genus Panax; species Panax japonicus. Next base: position 30,253,203 of record CM035095.1, read on the forward strand.
AAAATTCTCTTTGGTCCGTAGTGCAAAGATGAACTGTTGATTGACATGATCATGACCATTAGTTTTATAATTGAATAAATTTAGCTTGTAGTGAAAAGATGAACTGTTGAGTTGCATTGTTATGATTAGGATTTATTGATTGGTGTTACAGGGATAAAATATTGATGTTGAATGTGACAACCCGAGAATTTAGAAAATTTTTAAAAGCATAATTGATTGATTTAAGGTTCAATATTAGAATCTAGACAGAAAATAAGTGAATGGATTTGACATTTCTGGAAAGAAATTCAATGGATTTAAAAAATTTTGAGGTGAATTATTCAGGATTAAGAATATAAGTGTATATGTAAGACCCCAACTTATTATAAATAAAATTAAATTTTCTCTGCTCATTATCTTGAAATAATAAGGAATTAATTTGATATAATACTTTGGTTATGGGTGAAATGTGTAAATTTTGCAAAATAAGCAAGTGGTTGTAAAATATTCGTTTGGTCGTAGAATATTCTTGTTGTCGGGGAATATTCGTACGACAGCGCAGCCATTCATGGTCCCCATAACAAAATAACTGTCGGATGAAGAAAACGACAAGTTTGAGTTTTTATAAATAACGGCGTAATTGTTACCGTTAACACTGTTGGATTACATGGTGGTTAAATACAGTAATACGCGTGGTTGCACAGTAGCACACGGTATTGCATAGTATTTTTGAATTATTAATTCTTACGTAAATAGACACTACTCAATAATTGTTACAGTAGTTACTGTTCAATATTTTATTTTATTGATTCAATAATTGCTGCGTTGATATTTTATATTGTTTCAATAATTGTCACTGCACAGTATTTCCCATTATCAGATCAATAATTCATATTATTTGAATAATATTGTTAGATAGCATTATTGACAATGTCTAGAAAGTTCTGTCAAGGAGAGATTTGGTCACCTTATTGCGCGCCAGTAAGGAGAAATCTTTATCGGAAAGCCCCCTCTTTCCTGGAAACGGTCTGGTTGTCATTATTGTGATTCTGTAATATTATTTATGAATAATTAATTATTAATTTATATGATAAGAAAATATTTATTTTTATGTGGATATAAATGAAGGAATTTTTTACATGAAATAATTGTTGAAAGTTTGACATATTTTCTGTAGAATTGCAATTATATCTCTGATAAAATATTCATTTAAATATATTATAATTTTTTAAATAGTAATATTATTATAAAATATAAGCAAGTGATAAAATGGGATGGAGATTAACAATTTGAGTTGAATTCCTTTAAGCTTGCTTGTTAATATTGATATGTTTAGCATGTTGCCCATTTTGATAAATGCTTTAGTAACTCATGTTGCCACCACGTTGATATAAATATTAAGTTGAAAGTGATGGGATTTCTTTTAGCGACAAAAAGATAAAGTAACAAATGTTATTGTCCTTTTTATTCCTATTTGAATTATTACAAAAGGGTCAAAAGTGGCATGCCTTAGCCACCTACCGCACACCCACCATTTATTTTTCAAACCTTACACGCGTTTTTAGTACCTTGTCAAATTTGGCGTACCTCCTTAACTCTATAAATAGAGTGCTTAATTGAGCGATGAAAAACACACCATCACAATATCATAAATTCTTCCTCTATGATATTGTGAGTATTTCTTGTGAGTATAAGGATACTTTGAGCGTAGTTTTTCTGAAAGATTTTCTCAGAATAATATCCGATATTTCAGTCAATTCTAATTCTACTAAGGTAAAGGATATTATTTTATTGCTTCTATAATTCCTGATATGATTAGAAATTTCGCTTCATCTAATATCATTTCATAGGAATATTGGTCTGAACTTTTTATCAAATTTGGAACATTTCATGACTGGGTACTGTTCATGGTTACTGTTCATGGTACTGTTCACGGGTATTGTTCACAAAAGAAAAAAATATTTTTTTTCTTTCCTTCCCAGTTATCTGTTGTGACCTTTAATCTTGAAATTGAATCCATATTTTGATCATTATTCTTGAATTTTACTCCATTATAGTTTATTATGGAGTATTTTTAAACTTGAATTGTCTAAAGTACAAATCTCTAAATTTTATCCTTTTATCTCATTGGATTCGTTCTCTAAAATTTTTTTCATCATCCTCAGTCCTTAATAGTGATACTTGATGAATATCTTTGGTCTGTAGTGCAAAGATGTATGATTACCTGATGAATATCTTTGGCCCGTCGTGAAAAGATGAACAAGTGTTGAGATGAACATGATCAACTGGTGATACAAATGAATATCTTTGGCCCGTAGTGCAAAGATGAATATTTGATGCAAAATGTATATTGATTGATGTTACATGGATAAAATATTGATGATGGACTTTTAAATTCATAGATGATAATAGATTTCATTCTCTACTTAACCCTTCTAATAAATTGTTATTTTCGCTGCGAATATTGATCTAAAACTGGTCGTCCATTATATTTTATCTGATTTGTTGAAGGCTAACGATAAATTGTTATTCTTTATCTTAGTCATAATATTCTTTACTGGGCTAGTTGAGCTCACCATTTTCCTTTTGGTTCCATTTTTCTTCTCAAGAAGCGAGAATATAGCAGGAACCAGTCGGGGTATAGAGTGATGGTCCTAGACAGTTGTTTTAGTAGTCTTCACTATTTTTGTAAAATAGTGCATCAATAATTGTAATGAAAACTTTATTTGGGTGTGAATATTGTCTAGAAGATAATATTTGTATTTAAACTCACAGTATGTGTTGTCGTATTTTGCACGACAATTGTAATAATAAAGCTATAGTTGTTTTCTGTACCATGTTTTTGGCGACTTAGAATGGGTGATGTATACCTATTTTGGGGGCATCACAGTATATGTTCTGTGTGTATAGTCATTTATGTGTACAGACTGTGGTTAAGGGTCAAAGGTTGATCAGATAAATTTTTTCAGTGTCAAACCCTAATATTATTGTCGAATATCAATGTTCAGTTAGAAAATCCTAACGACAAATAAGAAACCCTAGAAACCAGTTCTGGAAACCCTAATTTCAGTTCGGGAGATTTCGAAACCCTAATTCAGAATATTAAACCCTAATTTGGAAATTCAAAGGCTAAATTTAATGATTTAAGTATTTGTGATTATAAATACAATTAGGGATAACCCTAATTGACTATTTCAAAACCCTAATTCTTGGATTATAAAACATAATGCCCATTTTGGAGAAAACCCTAATTTTTATTTAAAATTTTTAATTAGGATATATTAATCCTAATTAACAAGACTGAATTAAGATTGGGAAAGTTTAATATAATTAGAAAATCCTAATTACAATTTAGAAACATTAAGTTTCTATTTTGAAAACCGAAATTTGAAAATCTTAGAAATTAAATTTCAAAAATCTAAGGGTTAAACCCTAAACACTAAGGGTTAGGGCAAATGACAAGTATGCCATTAAAATTATATGCAAAAAGACTAAAGTACCCTTTTCTTAAAAGTTAAGTAAAAGATATGGCAAATCTTTGGTGACTCACCCATTTGATATTACCATGTGCTCAAATCTGATATTTGTGTCACCTTGCAAAGATTGGATACATTGAATCAAATATCAAAGACTTTAGTAAGTAAAAAGTCTTATTTTTTCATGTTGAATTCCACAAGTGTTTTTTACATTCTTATTTCTTCTAACATGAAAATAGAACTATTCGTTTTTGAGTACGGACGAGAGAGTCGATCGCAGAAGGATCCCAAATAATTATATATATATATATATATAAGATTTTGAACATTTGATTGAAAATTTTAACTCTTAAAATACTAGAAGAAGTATATTTTAATGAATGTATTCTCATATATTTTGATATAGTCGAAGTTCTTATATATTTTGTTATAGTCAAATTATTATGTTTTAAGATCTGAAAAAACACTTTTGAATACAACTTGTACTTTTTATTTATTTATTTATTTATTTTGTTGTGAAGATAATATTTCAAAGAAGAACTCGTTTATATTTTTCTCAATATACTATCAAAATATCGGAAACTGCCCTAAATAAGACCCACTGGTATTATTTTTCGTCCTATGCTGTTAAAATCTCAGAAACGGCCCTAAATAGGACCTATTGAATTTTATTTTTCGCCCTATGCTATCAAAATCTCAAGAACAACCCTAAATATTCTCAAGACCAAAAAATCAAAAATACAAATAAAAATATCTCTTCCCTATTATTTTTTTTCTTCACATTTTGAACATCAAGAACAAACAACTCATAATGGGATAGTAAAATGGCACAAAGAGACCAATAAGGCCTTTAAATCCATGTATACAACACCCATAATAAAAGAATATTTACATTTTGTATATATAAATAAATTAAAAAAAACATTCTATACTACTACTATTACTATTTTAACTTATCCCACCCACCAATATAAAGTCCAATATTTTGACTGAAATGATTCCATTACATCTATACCCAATCTCACACGTGCACACTCATCAACCTTCAAGTCTCCTGTCGCACGTGCGAGCGTATAAATGTAAGAAAACCAAAAAATTGGGAACCCCAACTTCATCAGTGTTCACAATGATCTCTGCAGGTACATGAACATATCCTGCCACGGCAACATCTGATAATTCCCCTGCTGCTGCTGCGGCGGCAGCGGCTGCGAACCGAACATCAAATTTAAATTGGCATCCATGTAATTAAGCTGATAGTCGAGGGCAGTGTTGTCCCACTCCTCCAGCTTCGGCTCGCTCTGCACCTCTCTGTCGCACGTGAATTCCGGCGACACCACCTGCTCCGAGCAGCTCGAGTCTGTGTGCAGCTTGGGGACGGAATCAGAAGTATCGATGTACGCCGTGTCTCCAAATATCGCAGGTGCATTTTCCGCCGCCGGACTTGTAATCTCCGGTTTCTTCTCTTCTATTTCCATCGGATAGCTCACTTTCCGGCTGCCGACGTTATGTTTCTCCAGTGTGCCCTTTTTGTTGTATATTCGGCATAACACCCAATCGTCCAGCTGGAAATGAAAATAATGACAACTGTCAAATTAATTAAAAATGCAAAAATCTACATTTCTAAGAGGGCACAACAGTCATTTACCCTGTGTATCTATCCCTTATAAATTTATGCTCGACATAATTATTTTAATTTAAATAACTGTAATAATTTTAACATAGTTTATATCAAACTTTTTAAATGAACTTATTTTTGTCGAACATAATTTTTTTCACTTATTCTAACACAATTAAGAAAATTTTTATTTTTTAAAACACCCATTTTAACCCTTTTGAGGTCTGAGGGTGTATAAATTTTATAATTTTTTATCTACCCATTTTAACCCTTTGAAATTTAAGAAATTTGTAATTATACCCTTAAGCTATTGTTTTTCTTCCGAGCCGATCGGTCCACATCTGCAA